>OZ038456.1:12243783-12342950 GCA_964036195.1 Sphaerolaimus hirsutus
TTTCACAGCAATTTTGAAAAAATTCTTACAAAAGTGAAATATATGTAAAATTGGTTCTGCTTGATCAGCAGATGATTATTCTGGTGATGTTCCACAGCAATTTCGAAAAATTTTTTCAACAAAAGTGGATTATATGTCAAATTGGTTCTGCTTGATCAGCAGATGACTATTCTGGTGATGTTTCACAGCAATTTTGAAATATTTGTCAAATTTGACATATAATTCACTTTTGTTAAAAATTTTTTTCAAAATTGCTGTGAAACATCACCAGAATAATCATCTGCTGATCAAGCAGAACCAATTTGACATATATTTCACTTTTGTTAAAATTTTTTTTCAAAATTGCTGTGAAACATCATCAGAATAATCATCTGCTGATCAAGCAGAGTAAATTTGACATATAATTCACTTTTGTTAAAAAATTTTTTTCAAAATTGCTGTGAAACATCACCAGAATAATCATCTGCTGATCAAGCAGATCCAATTTGACATATAATTCACTTTTGTTAAAAATTTTTTTCAAAATTGCTGTGAAACATCACCAGAATAATCATCTGCTGATCAAGAGTTTTGGAGTCTATGGTGCCACTCCATAAAAATGGCGATATTTTGGAGTCCATGGCACCACTTCATAAAAATGGCACCATTTTGGAGTCCATGGCGCCACTCCATAAAAATGGCACCATTTTGGAGTCCATGGCGCCACTCCATAAAAATAGCACAATTTTGGAGTCCATGGCGCCACTCCATAAAAATGGCACCATTTTGGAGTCGATGGCGCCACTCAATAAAAATGGCGCCATTTCCAAGTCCATGGCGCCACTCCATAAAAATGGCACCATTTCCGAGTCCATGGCGCCACTCAATAAAAATGGCGCCATTTCCGAGTCCATGGCGCCACTCCATAAAAATGGCGCCATTCCCTAGTCCATGGCGCCACTCCATAAAAATGGCACCATTTTGGAGTCCATGGCGCCACTCCATAAAAATGTCACCATTTTGGAGTCCATGGCGCCACTCCATAAAAATGGCGCCATTTCCGAGTCCATGGCGCCACTCCATAAAAATGACGCCATTTCCGAGTCCATGGCGCCACTCCATAAAAATAGTGCCATTTCCGAGTCCATGGCGCCACTCAATAAAAATGGCGCCATTTCCGAGTCCATGGCGCCACTCCATAAAAATGGCGCCATTCCCTAGTCCATGGCGCCACTCCATAAAAATGGCACCATTTTGGAGTCCATGGCGCCACTCCATAAAAATGGTGCCATTCCCTAGTCCATGGCACCACTCCGTTAAAATCGCGCCGTTTCCATATCCATGGTGCCACTCCATAAAAATGGCGCCGTTTCCTAGTCCATGGCGCCACTCCGTTAAAATGGCGCCATTCCCTAGTCCATGGCGCCACTCCATAAAAATGGCGCTGTTCCCATATCCATGGCGTCACTCAATAAAAATGGCACCATTTCCTAGTCCATGGCGCCACTCCATAAAAATGGCGCCGTTTCCATATCCATAGCGCCACTCAATAAAAATGGTGCCATTTCCTAGTCCATGGCGCCACTCAATAAAAATGGTGCCATTTCCTAGTCCATGGCGCCACTCCATAAAAATGGCGCCATTCCCTAGTCCATGGCGCCACTCCATAAAAATGGCGCCGTTTCCATATCCATGGCGCCACTCCATAAAAATGGCGCCATTTCCATGCCCATGGCGCCACTCCATAAGATGCCACCCTATAAAAATGGTGTCATCTGAGAGTAAATCTATGAGTGGACATACCGACATTCGGACAAAGATTTTTTGGAGATACCGACATTTGGAAAAAGTTTTTTTGGAGATAACGAGTTTCGAGTGATTTTTTCAAAAAACACGTTCAGATTTCTATACCGTAATTCGGATGATTTTTCCAATTTTGTATGGGGTTTTAGACCAATCCGTGCAATTCTATACCGTAATTCGGAAATAGATTTCTGGCAGTGGAGATACCGAGTTTCGAGTGAAATAAATGTTGGCTTTTATTGGACATACCGAGATTCGAGTGAAATTTCATCAATTTCAGGGTGGACATACTGACATTCGGATGATTTTTTTTATTTTTTTCAAGAATCGGTGTCTCTGTATCTCGGGAATGAAGTGAGATATTGAGAAAAAATTTTTCTATAATGAACAAATATATATGCATATATCAGATCTGCACCTAACTCATTTTTTGTCATTTTGGTCCTTACCGACATACGGAACTAGATGCCTCATTTATGCCCATTCTTTGAAAAGAATGTGGGAACTCCACTCTGTCAATTTTTGTCAAGTGGTTTTTCATAATTGTCATCAGTTCGAGCGCTCTTTCATCTTCAATTAGTTCATCCCATTGTGTCGTTTTTGTTTCTTGCAGCAGCACTGATAACTGGGCTTTCAAAGTTAATGTCACTGGTGCTGTGAATCCGATGGGGTCATATGCTGAGGCCAACAGTTTATTCAAATTTCGTCTTGTGGGTATTGTAATGCTGTCAATTTGTAATTTTGGCGTTGAAATTGCCAGCATGTCTGTTTTGTGATTATATTTCATTCCCATGACTGCTACAATTTTGTTCATCTTCGGGCTTCTGTTGTTTTCTGCTATTTCTTTCATGACTGATTTAGAATTCGACAGCCATTCTCTCATGTTCATTGAGCACTTGTTGAAGAGGGCTTTAACTTTGTAGTACAGCTCCAGCACTTCGTTTTCGTTGGTGACGCTCATGATGAAGTTGTCGATGTAAATGTTGTTAATTATCATTGCAATTTGGTTTCGTTCAACTTCGTTTTCTTCATACTCGTTCATGTTGTTTATTGTCAAGTCTAGATGGTATTTTATAACTGCTCCCAAAATTGATGGGCTGCAGACTAAACCAAACAACACTCGTTTGAACCGGAGTACCATGAGATTATTTTCAGTTATCGGTTTTGAGGCGTCTTTCAGCCAAAAAAATCGAGTGCAATCTCTTGCTGGTTCGTGTAATCCAATTTGAAAGAATGCTTTTTTCAATGTCCGCAATTAATGCTAAATTACCTGCTCTGAATCTCAGGAGCAGGCCCAAAAGTAATGGTGTTGTGATTGGCCCTCTGAATAAACATTCATTAAGACTGGGCTTACCTGCCGATCCATCGTATACAATCCTGCATGACGTGGATTTGCCCGGTGTGATAACTGGCTGGTGCGGTAGGTAGTGAACTCCCTTGTTGTCTGTTTTGTCATCACAGATCTCAATTATCCCTTTTTCTAATTGGTTGTCCAAAACTTTCCGGTATTGTTCGAATAAGTTTGGGTCCTTTGCAAATCTTCTTATCAGCGATTTGAACCTTGCCAGGGCTTCAGCTTTTCCCGTTGGCAGGTTGCCGATGTTCTCTTTGTATGGCCAGTTGATGTAATATCGTTTGTCGTTGTCGTTTAATTTAATACTATTTAATATCATTTCTTCCGCGATGTCGTCATCAATTGCATAAGGATCGTCAGTGATTCCTACTGCTTCTAAGCTGTGAAATTGTCGTAGGGTCTCTTTTCCAATGGCCACTGCGGTCGAGCCACACGTTGCAGACATTGCGAAATCCATGTTGTTGTTATCTATTTGTTGTTCACTTGCTCCTGCTAGCATGAAGTGTGGAGCTCACAACCAATAGGCCTGATGGTAATTGGAGCCCAGTTTGCTTTATATTGAATTTCCAGAAATTATCTTGGCCAATTACGACAGCTGGCTGTTGCAATTTGCTTCCCGTTAATTGTGTCGTCGTTTCAAATTTCTCGGCGAACAATTCGTCAGCGTTTATTCCCCATGTGTTGTATATCATGTTTTTGTCGTTTATTGACAGTGGGGGGGTTGGCAATATGTGGCTAGTTCCAGGACTGCCCTTACTAGCATGCTTAGATCCTCATATCCTAAGTGTTGTTGTGGTATTGTGATTTCTACCAGTTTCGCTTTTACTTTAAGCGGGTGGGGGGTTGCGAACACATTCATGCTCAGCATGAGGTCCCCTTTGTTGTCAAGTTCTATTTCATGTGCCAGGTCTTGTCGTATATAAGAATATTCACACCCAGTGTCAAAGAAAATGTTCACATGTTCTGACATGATTCCAGTTTCTTTATTTAGAATTGGTGACTGGGCCATTTGCAACCTCATGACTTTAAAAGACAAGGACTCACTGTTGTTTTGGGTGGTCGACTTGGTGATCGCGGCAGCCGTCTCTTCTTGGTGATGCGGTCTGCTCTCTGGTTCCGGCGTGAGCTCTTCATAATAGTTTGTCGCTGCATTCGCTGTTGTTTTTTGTTCTTTTGTGTTTGAGCTGCTGCTGGATGTTGTTTTGTTGTTGGAACTTCTGTCAAACTGGTCGGGGCACAGGCTGCTGTGGTGTTTATCTTTCGCTCGGCAGTAATAACAGCTTAGCTCCATTTGGCAATTTGCTTTGTTGTGTCCCAATTTCGTGCACCTCGGGCATCTGTCCAGCATTGCTTTCAGCGCCATTTTGCGATCCTCGATCGACAGGCACTGGTCGCAATCAGTTGTCCAGTGTTCATTGCCAGAGCAAAATAAACACCTGTAGCTCGGGTGTGGTTTTGTTTGCTTTTGTTGTTGTTGTGGTTGCGTATTTTGAGAATTTTCATAGGTACGCGGTGCGGGGCGTTGTGTTGTCGCTGCCGCGCACGTGGTGTTGTCCTCGTCTTCCTCCTCCACTCGTTTTTCGGAGCTGGATTAGGTGACAGTACTATTATTATGACCTCCTTTAGATTTTGTTTTGTTGTTGTGTTGTTTTGAAGTGCTATCATCTTCTTTTGTCGATTCTGTTGTTTGGCATTCTAGTAGGGCTTGGGCCACATTTCCCAAAGCTTTAACAAACGTTTTGACGGTCATCGCCGGTCCATCTTCGTTGTCATCGTCGTCGTCGCGCGGGTATTCTCTCCTGAAGTCTTCGGTCACCACCAAGTGGATTGCTGGGCTGAGGTATTTCCTCAGTTCACGCAGCACAGCCCCTTACTCCGTGTTCTCTCCGCGCTCTGCGAGTTGACTAAGTGTTGTACCGACGTCCCATCTGAAACGCATGAGGCTGTCACCTCTCATTGTTGGGGGTTGTAAATTCTATAATTTTTCCCATAATGTGTTGGTTACATGTGTTGTATTGCCAAAATTAGATTTTAACAATTTTATTGCTGTCAGGTAATCAGCACCATCCATTTTTAGTCTGCCAAGTAATTTTTTGGCTTCACCTTTGAGTGAATCATTCAGGTAGGTGAATTTCAAGGTGGAATTCATTTTCTTTTGTTGGTGGATTTGAGTTTTGAAGATGTTCCACCACCCGGCCCATTCTAGCGGGTCGCCCGAGTATTTTGGCACGTTTATCTTCGGTAATCTCACTAATTCTTCATCATCACTAGAGCTATCTAAATGTTGTAATTTCTTTTCTAATCCACCCATTATACCTTCTTTCAGGTCTTTTATTTGTCGTTCCGTGCTGCTTTTCAAGGCATCCAGCTGGCTTTGTTGTTCTTGCATGTTTGCCAGTATTGTCATGATGCCATCCTCGCGGTACAATTTGTCATTCAGTTTCTCGTTTTCCTTAGCAGCCGCGGTAATCATTTCTGCCGTAGCAGTTGGCGCATTGGCCGCTTTCAGAATTTCTGCCATGGCTTCTTCATATTTGTCCATGGCGGTTTGTAGTAATGTTGTTTTATCTCGTATTTTTGTAAGTAGCATTTGTTGTTGTGTTGTGGCTGCTTCTGCAGTATCCCTGTTGTGGTGGTAATCTTTGTCGTTATCCACTTTAAAATATGGTATCTCGGCCTGTAGGATCTTCAAGGCGTCGGTCCTGTAGGCGTTAAGCCTCATCCTGAGCGGTCCAGTGGGAGTAACCTCGCTCATGACGTTGTGCGCTTCGCTTTAAATTTAAATTTACCTTCTGCGTTATAAATTTTTGTTAATTTATGTTGATTTATATTTTTTGTGAAAAATTGGATGTTGTTGGGGTTTCTGTTGTGCAGGTTCTATTTTTTGCAGGACTGAATTATTAATTCTATCCTTTCCGCTGCGCCATGTAAAGTTTCACACTATTTGGGGTTACTTTTCCTGCGTTTGCAGTGAGGAAACCTTAGCTTTCATCCAACAATTTTATTCAAGTTCTTTTGGGTTTTATACTTTATTCTATTCAATCAAACAAAGAAATCATAAATTCAGAAATCTACTTTAAAGCAAATATCAGGTTTTGCACCTGTTGCATGTTGTTAGAAAAACGGGTTGACATAAAGAATTATAAAGGCTAATAAAAACATAGATTAAATATTATAAATGTCATTACTTTTATCACCCGTTGTTTACAGCAGGCAAGAAAAGGCAAATATTTTCTAAGTGAAATGGGAATTATTCAAGTGAAACAAAAATGCAGGTTACGGTAATTTTAGGCGGAACCGCACATACAGAACCTTACTGCTGAAGTTGAACAGCTGCGTCTGCAGCTTGATCACGGAACTCAGTCGGCGGCAGTTTTCACCCAGACTGAGATGACGTTTTTTCCACCAGTCTGTGTACTTATTTTGAGTTCAAATTTTGCTGCCGTCTGAGTTCAATGCTCATTTTTCCTTTCCACCCCGATCAGACTGGTGAAGTTGACCTTGATGGCGCCCGATTGTATCGGCGCCCAGAGTTTAGCCCACTTGTACGCTTCGACGGACACATGACTGTAAACCCAGTAGAAATACGTCGTCAAGCAGCCCTACACCTCGCTGATGTGGATACGGGTGCCCTACAAGAGCCGGTGATGCCACCAATTACTGCGCCAGACGACCACACCAGGAGTGCGCAGGCAAGCCAGCGATCTGCTGTACATCGCCTGTCAGCAACGCAGCGTTACCCTCAGCGGCACTTCAACAGGTCATTTTTCGTAAGGAGGGGTGAAGTAGTGTGAAGGCGTGAAGTTGTGGTGTGCGTGAGTAATGTGGTGCCATTGATCAGGTGCTTCACGCCTCGCCCACCAGGTAGCTATCATAACTACCGTCATCATGGCGGACCGCGTCGCACGGCACCGCCGCGTTACATCAGGGAGATTCATTCACGCGTCACAAAAAGACCTCATTTCAATCGTCATTATGACAGGCGTGATGGCCCGACGTTTTAGCGTGTGATTTCGAAAATGACAAAGTGTTTTCTCTTTTGTTTTTCTTGGAGAGAGATGATGTGGGATTAGTGATGGTTCTTTAGTTTTATGTGCGCACACTTGGTGCTTTCCATTTGAATTCTATTTATTCTCTATCATAAGTAAGCTTAATGGCCGGCAGATCAATAAACGACAGCAAACAAATCTCTCGAACACCTCTGGACAACTCACACAGGGAACGTACTTTGAAAGTACTTTCACATAGCTTTTGGGATCTTGGTTTTCACTTCCTTTCACAGTGTATTTTTGAGAATGACAATTTTTCAGTGTGCAGGATTTTCTGACAGTGATTATTTATGTTTATTTTCTTTCAATTTTTTTTACAAGGTCTACAAATGATATAAGGCAGTGAGAAGTATAGTTGGCGCCACACCCATGAAAGGCGCCATGGCGCTTGGCGCTATTTTTGGGTGGCACCAGGAACAAAATGCCTGGCGCTTGGCTAGGGCTCGAAACTCGATTTTTTTCAAACTCGAGTTCGAGTCGCAACCCCAAAAATTTTCAGGTCGAGTCGGCGAGTCGAGTAGTTCAAGTGTGAAAAGTCGAGTCGAGTCAGGCAAAAAACTCGAGTCTCGAGTCGAGTCGGATGCGTTACTTTTTGGTATGACCCTTGCAGAAATTTTAGATGCTGTTTTCTCTACCAATGTTTTCACACATACTTCATGAAGTCTAAATGCCAACAGTTTATTTTACTATCAAAATAAAGTGAAAATATCAGTTATTTTCTACATTCAATGCATAACTGCATGTGTGCACTGTGCAGTTATTTTTTGTACATGACCCTATTTTATGCTTTCTCAAAAGCATAAAACAGGGCCATCTGAACGAAAAAATTCACTTTCTGTACCCGGGTATTTAGCTCAGGAAAGTGTAAAAAAGTGTATGGGTATTTTATGAAAGTGTAAGTGTAAATATAAACACCCATTTACCCGGGTATTTCGGGTAAGTGTAAATACACTTTCGCAACTCTGAAGTATACCATAATGAATTCAATAATTACATTTACAATAATTCAATATTATAGGTTACTTCACTGCTTATGATGAACTGTATACTTTTTCCTCGAAATGCCCAATTCGAAATACCCCGCCCTGGCTGAGCGAGCATGTGAAAAATACCCCCCCCCCCCCTTGAACAAAAAGTGGCAAGCACCACCTCGTTACCCCCACTCGAAATGAGTGTAAAGTCAATGTAATTGCCAAAAACATCCACACTGATGTGGCGTAGAGGGGGTTAACTATATAAACCCGCTTATACAACTTTCTACCACCCGAGCAGTGGGAGTGAAAGCAACTTCAGTGAAGTCAAAAATAGGGTGCTGGACCTGACCGGGAAGGTGTTTATTATGTCTTCCAGTGTAAAAATCACTCTCACATGTAAAAACTAGTGGCATTTACATTTTCAATGAAAAGTAAACAATTCTAAATATTCTATGGAGAAAAGTACTCGCTTTTACATTTTCCAAAAAGAAAAGTATTCGATTTTACATTTTCCTGAAAAAAAGTAATTTACTTACATTTACTTGAACATAAGTACGAGTAAAAACTTATTTTACATTTTCTGTACTTGGGAGTGAGTAAGAAAGTATTTTACATATACAGGGTGGCGCACACCAGGTGCATGGCTTCAATTTGCTCCCAACGCGTCAATTTTGAATGAAAAGTTCTGAAATTTGTTATGACAGCAGATAAATTTCCCCCATTTGTTGTGTTAAGTGTATGATTTCATATCTCAAGATTTCATGTCAGAACGTGAAGCACCGTTTGAAGCATGTTTGAAGCACGTGAAGTAGTTTGATATGATTTGATCCCATATATTGTGTTTGAATGTGCATGCTGTGCACACAGTTCAACAGCAACAGCAAAATTTTGAACCTTCAGATGTTGTCAAACTGACAAATCAACATGCTTCCTTGTAGCTGCATGCATGGTTTGGAGAGGAGAGACTAAACAAAATTGCTTCATTGTTTGCGTATTGTCGTGGATAATGGCAGTGGTTATGTGGAGTGACTAGTGATGTGAAAAGCCCCAGGACTTTGGCGCCAAGCACCAAAAGCGCCATGGCACTTTTCCGACTCCTAGCGCCAAGCGCCTGAAGCGCCATGTCACTTCTTGCTTTGGCGCTAGCGCCAAGCGCCAGCGCCAGGCATTTTGCTCCTGGCGTCGGGCGAAAATAGTGCCAAGCGCCAATAGCGCCATGGCGCTTTTCAAGGGCATGGTGCCAAGTGCCAATAGCGCCACAGCATAATGGCGCGAAGCGCCAAAAGCGCCATAGCGCTTTTTGCTTTTGCGCCTGCGCCATGGCGCTTTTACATCACTAGGAGTGACATTGTTTTGCATCGGGTAGATTTATCTTCTCACATACCAAATTTGAGCAATTTCCATTCACGTTGCCTGCAAATCGAAGCCGTGCGTCTGACGTGCGCCACCCTGTACATACCGTATTACCTCTAATATAAGGTATACCTTATATTGTTTTCGTCAGATTTTTCGAGCCAAAAGTGATGCCTTATATTAGAGGGTACCTTATATTAGAGGGTGCCTTCAATTATTTTCACCAGATTTTAAAGAAATTTTTTCCAACAGTGAACAACGATACAATTCATTCTTTCAAATAGGAATGTACAAAGTAGGTGGTACAGTATCACTAGAAAATGGCAGAAGTCAACAAAGTGTTATCGCAGCGTCCTTCGGCACCATTTTCATCATTTTACGCCCAGTTTGGTGACCGTTTTTATGATTTTGCGCGTTTTGGCACGCAGCCAGCTGCGCCTTATATTAGAGGTATGCCTTATATTAGAGGGTACCTTATATTTATTTCGTCGCGTTCAAAATAGCCAAAAGTTATACCTTATATTAGAGGGTACCTTATATTAGAGGGATGCCTTATATTGGAGGTAATACGGTATTTATACTTTGAAAAAAGTTCAGTATTTATAACAACTGTTAGGCATGCCTGTCCAGCACCGACAAACAACAATGTCAGTGTGTGCAATAGAATTTGGCCCCTGGTATAGTGCCACAGTCCACGATAACGCCGCGGGAGACAATTCCAGCTAATACAAATTTTCCATCCTCATAAACTGCCAGAGCCCCTCCGCTGTCACCCTGTAAAATTGTACCTTAGTATACTGGACGGACACCACCAAAGCAAAGTTGCATGCGAAAATCCTACCATAATTTAATCAAGAAAATTTTGTGGTAGATTTCGTAATTAATTATTCCAGAGTAAAAACGAAATGTGATGAGAAAAAACTGTATCGTTGTTGGTTCATTATTCAGAGGGGTTGAGATGCCAGAAAACAGAAATGGAAACGGAAATTTTTTTTCACTTTCAGCAGCCGGAAAATGGAACACAAGAATGGAAAACAGAAAACAGAAAAATGAAATTGTCATGGAAACAGAAACAATGCTGAAATTTTTCCAGAAAATGTAAAAAATCTGCTGAACTTTGCTGGAAATGGTAACAATTTCTGAAATTTTGATATAAAATGGGGAAAAAAATTCACGTAATTGAAAACCTGTGCATGCATGAACATGTTTACCAGTTTGGTTGAAATAGAAAACAGACAGTTGAGCCAGAAAAGGGAATATGAGCAATGATGGGTAAGTTCCCACAAAAACAACACTTTCTGTGTTTCGAGTTTTTCAAAAATGAATACCTGTGTTTTGATATTTTTTCTCAAAAAAACTTGAGTTGTTTTTTATTTATGTTTTTTATTTAAAAAACTCGAGTTTTTTTCCGCAAAAATTCTGAAACATGTTGAAACTTAAATTGTCAATTCCACCAGGAGATGTGCATGCCATGTTTAATTTCTTCTTTGTTCCATTATAAAATATGAATACATATTAACATACTATACCTGCATATCTTATCTTGTATAGTTTAACTGAATTCATGTGCATTCAACAGCTTCACTGAAAAAAAAGTTTTCTGTGTTTCCGTGTTTCTCTGTTCTCAAAAAAAACTCAAAAAAAATGAAATGGAAAATGGAAAAAAATTTGCCTGTGGAAAATAGAAACATCAAATGGAAAATGGAAATTTGACTCACTACTCATGACCAAGATTTACTTAGATTGTAAATAAGATGGTAAGCCACCCTATGTTTAAATATAAATGTGTTCCAAAAAATTACTACAGATGTTGGTGCACAGAAATTATTGTTCTAAATGTTCATTGATAATCAAAACATCCAAGAAATCTAAATTTATAGAACAGCTCAAAAGACTTGACAAATCGTTACCTCGCAACTGTCCTGGTTGGAAATTCCCCCAGCACATAATTCAGAGGTTCGATAAAAATCACCCCATCCAACTGCTTCACAACTGCTCTGGTCAATTATTGGTAATACCACTTGCATAAGTTCAGTTGGTATTGAACCATTAAATTTTAAGACACCCCAACCTACATTTGTGGATGTATGTTATTACCAACGATGGGTATATTCTCAGAAAAAAACACTTTCTATATTTTGAGTTTTTCAAAAATGAATATCAGTATTTTGAGTTTTTTTCATGAAAAAAACTTGAGTTTCTGTGTTTAATTTCTGTGTTCTTTTTTTTGTAAAATCTCTTAAAAATTCAAGTTTTCCACTTCAAAACTCAAGTATTTTCTAAAAGTTTTTTTATTACAAAATGTCACATTTTACAGCATTTGATGTGGAAACAGTTGTTTTCTTATACCATATTTCTTCTAATAGAAGAGTGCCGTTCTATTGTTTTCGTCAACTTTTTTACCTGCCGTTCTATTGGATGGAGGTGCTGTTCTATTGGAGGCTGCCATTCTATTTTTTCACCTATTTGTCTCGCAGATTTCTAATTTCACCATAGCCTTATTTCTAATGAAGCTTGAGAAATATGATAATATCAGAGCATAAGTTTGAAATTTAACACCTATTTGAATACTTTGAATGTTTTCACCATCCAATTTCGATTTATTTTTGTGTTCTGGCACACTCCCAACATGCTTTCTACCTGCCATTCTATTGGAGGTGCCATTCAATTTGAGGCTGCTGTTTAGTGATGGAAAAGCGCAACGAAAAATGGCGCCAGGCGCCAATGGCGTCATGGCGCAGTCAAAAAAATGGCGCCGGGCGCCAAAGGGCGCCAGAAACAATGGCGCCAACGATAAAAGTCACTTTTTAGCGTGTACCGATTGTCATTTTACTGTCTTTTTCGAGACAGAGGGTAGTAAAGATGGGCTTTTACATACCAAAAATTGTTAATAAGAGAGACAACACAGCATATATTTAGATGTATCAACGTAGATGGCTACACAAACTATTTAGTCTTATGTGTGACTGTGACGCATATTGGCATCGATTAAAGCATCATGTACCTTGTGTACATGGTGTAAATACCTTATTCCATACGGAGGTATTTCGGGGGGGGGGGTATTTTTCACTCAGCTCGAAAACACATGGGGGTATTTCAAGGAAATACGGTACATTGACTGCTTTGTGCAACGATCTACGATAAAATGTCCTATTTGTTCACATTTATTCGCGAAATTTTGGCGCCATTTCTGGCGCCATCCAAAACAATGGTGGGAGGCGTCAAATTGGCGCCAGCGAAAAGGGCGCCATGCGCCAATGGCGCCATGGCGCTGGCGCCCTTTGGCGCCATTAAAGGGTGCCAGCGCCATGGCGCCATTCCATCACTACCGTATTTCTCCGTTTATAGCACCCCCCCGTGCATAACACCCGGGGTGTTACACAATTGTATAGCACCCCGGGGGTGCTATGCTATGTTTCAAAAAACATTGTAATTGGTTAGGCTCGAATTGAAAAAATTCAAATATTGTGCGTGGCGCCACTCATAATTCCGTGGCACGCACATTAGCAATTGAATTAAATTGAATTAGCTGCACGCTTGGAGCCAAAAAATATGCAGGGACCATTTTTACTCGCGCTTTTCCACCACTTATTACAAAAAGTAATAGATATAATGTCTATTTAGTGTTATTGTTACCATCTTAATATAAAAAGTCATGAATACAATGTTGATGAAGTGCTATTTTCGTTCATGTTTATGTTAGTTACTATTTTGATGAAGTTCCCATGTATAACACCCCCCTCGAAATAGCACCCGGGTGTTATACATGTTTTGAAAAAGATCGCTGAAAATTGCTCCGATTTTGTATAACACCCGGGTGTTATAAACGGAGAAATACGGTACTGCTGTTCCATTGTTTACATGATCGCAAAAATGTGCCAAAATCTGCCGTTCTATTGGAGATGCTGGAGGTATGCCATTCTATATGAAGAATTACGGTATACAGTTTTTGTGTTTTCTTCTTCTTCCACAGCAAAAAATAGGTTCGTGAAGTGTGTTGAAGCGGGCTGGATGTGTGTGAAGCGGCCTCTGTGAAGACTTCCACACACTCCACACTTCCACAAGCACGCACAGCTCCTTAATATTGGGAATATAGGTTATGATTGCATTGCATTATGCGAGACTAACGCTGTACATAAAGTGCATCTGCCGGATCTCCCGGGATACACGCTAAATGCCATCATGAAACCGGCTGAAGGTAATGGGGGAATAGCGGTGTATACTAAAGGGAACCTAGAATGTTCCGTTCTGGGAGGTGAGTACTGGGAAAGTTGTGAAAATGTTTTATGGCTCACATTGCGATGCCAAAAAACATCAACATTCATTATGCTTGCAGTGGTATATCTTTTCGATTCGGGTAAAGTAGCCAGGAATCGCATGTACCTACAGCAAAATGAAATCATCTTATCCCACCTATCTAACCGGATATCAGAGAATACTAAACAAGGCAATCCAACCTTACTTATAGGGGATTTTAACGGCCACATTGGGAATTTTTACCCAGGGCTGGAGAAGAATAGTACTGCTGTAAATGACACAGGGAGACTTGTGAATTCATTTATTAAAGTAAATGACCTAAATGTCGGTACCTCTGTCACTGATATATGGTGGTCGTACGAAGCAGGTGTCTCACGATCACTTTTGGATTTAGCTTTATTCGATTCAAATGCGGACTGGGTAAGTGAAATCTCACATCATACTAGCCCGACCAGTGATAAGTCAATTAATTCTGATCACTGTTCGCTACACCTAAAATTAGTCACATTACCCATTCACTGTGTATTGCCGTCTGGTGATAAATATGCACATAAACGGGTGGTGAAGGGGGAAGATGTCATCGAACCATTTTCAAATTGGCTCGAGGACTCTTTGTCCATGTTAAATGACCAAGATTGTACATATGAGTCAATTTTGCGTCACTTACAGGATGTAGCCTCTAGACGCTATCGATTAACAGCCAGTACAATTCAGCCTACATGCGTGGCGATGCAAATACGGCGCATGAAAGCTGAGATTCAGAAATTACGACGGCAATTACATTTGAATGCTATCGTATACTCTGAATACAAAGAGCGGGTGATGGTTCTACGCGACAATATACGTTCGTGTGAACAAGACTATGAGAGAGAAATCAAGCGCAAATGACTTGACCTAGAACTACAATCAAGTAGTACTAAGACTGATCTTTACAGCCTGGCTCGACGATACAGAGAGGCTGGTATTTTGTATCCGATGCTAAGATTAGATACAGGCTTGGCAGATACAAAAGAAAGAATATGTATTGTTTTGCAAGGATTCTGGAATAAAGTTCAAATGGCAAATCCAATGAATCCTGTAAAACATCCCTTTCTGGTATTACTTCAGGTAGCCTCGCTACTAGTCTTGATGAGGGGATCACCCCGGTGGAAATAAAACACGCAATTAAGAGACTGAAATTGGGAAAATCCCCAGGTACTACGGGAGTCTACCATGAAATGTTATGTGGCAGTGGTGCACAGTTAGTTAGAGTGCTCACAATACTGTTTAATGGTTGGTTTGATGGAAATCCTATCCCACATGCTGCCAAAACATGCAAACTATCACTTTTGCATAAGAAAGGTTCTAAATCATGTATCGATAATTATCGATCCATAGGCCTGCAATGTAACTTATTAAAGTTATATTGTTCAATTTTGAACAATAGGTTGCTTACTGCATTTGAAACCGTTGACAGTTTCGGGAGTATGCAAGGTGGCTTTAGGAAAAAACGCCGCACAACAGACAATCATGTCGTCATTCAGGGTTGCATAAGTGGGAACAACACTGTTTCCGCCTGTTTTGTAGATGCGGTAAAGGCCTTTGATAGGGTACCACGTGCCAAGCTGTGGTTGAAGCTGCTTGATTACGGATATCCTACAAAGTTTGTGAACTCAATATCAAGCACATATGACGATTTAAGGTGCGTGATACAATACGGTTCTACTTATAGTCCGGAGTTCACATACCCACTTGGAGTTCGTCAGGGGTGCTGCCTATCCCCTAGTTTGTACATTCTCTATTTAGCAGATCTGCGTACAGATCTAGAAAGTCTGAACATAGGAGCACAGTTAGGTTCTTTAAAAGTACCAGCGGTCTTCTTTGTTGATGATATTGCTCTGTTAGTGAATACGGCCGCAGATCTCCAGACCATAATGGATAAATTTACAGAATGGTCTTGGAGATGGGGGGTAGCAATACATCCAGACAAGAGTAAGATTCTGCACTTCTGTCGTAAAGCCGATCCGACGCGTCGCTGGGCTCTAGGAAAGGATAAGAACGGTAGCCTCCAATACATATCTGAGGTTGACGAGATAAAATATTTAGGTATAACACTGACGTCAGCAAAGGATATGTTTATTAAGCAACGTCAACTGCTCCTTCAACGAGCACAGACAGCTGCTATAATGGTAGGAGAGTTAGGAAAACTGTTGTTGCACCCTTTTTGGGCAGTGAACAGATTATGGACACTTTATGCAATGACTAAAGTATTCTATGGTGTAGAAATATTTGGTTTGCCGAAACAAACTTTGGCAAAATTAGTTGGCATACAACTGTCTGTTTACAGGAAGGTATGTCACTCCCCAGCGCATCTTTCCAATAGATGCCTTGCCATAGACGGTGACGTGACGACAATGAAAGCATAGTATGCTAATATCGTTGTCGGTCACTGTCGCTATTTGGAAAGCGATAAAGTAAGTTCTACCACTAAGGTAGCATTTAAACTCTGGGGTAAGACGAGGTCGAACCAACCAAGGCGTTTTAGTCCTGCTGGGCGAGCCTCTGCTCTTCTTAACGAGGCAAATATTGATCCGATGTTAGGTTTAAAGAGCATCAAACAGCTGGCTAAACAACAGGCTTGGAAGGATATCTCCTTAGGCTCGTTAAAGCTGTCTCGAACACGGATAGAACGCTATCAGGGTATATGCCCAACTCCTCTAAATACCTACGAAATATATACAGATGATCTACCGTGGGTCTTTACCCGACACAGTCTGTTACAAAATGCACAACAGTTTAAATTAAGTAGGACGGGGAGGAAACAATGGACCTCATGCAAACTGTGCAAAAAGTATGGCCATGACTTCTGGCCGACATTACAGCACTATTTGTACGGGTGCCAACATTTGAGTATGATCTATTGGCGAGAGAAGCTTCTAAGGGAGTTACTCTCTGACTGCTGCGAAGAAAACTGTTGTCAACTGATATGTCAGGTGGAACCGGTAGCACAACTTGCGCAGATATCGAGAGTTATCTGTGCAAAGTCACGAAGACTAATATCCACCCATATCACGGCTTTAGACATGTACATTACTGGCCTTTAATTGAGATTTAATATACATAGTTAAGTATGTCCTATGACATCGTAATGTGCACTGTTTTATCCATCGTCTATGATTGTGGTTAAATATGTAGACCTATATGGCAATCAGTAGATTAGAAATGTAGACTATATACACTATGAGCTAGTGGACAGCTTATTCACTTATTATGAGTATCATACAAAGCACGGGATTTTAACTACCACATGCAGTGCGACGACTCATAGTGAAAATAATGCTGGACTGTACAGCTCCAATACAGTGAGTATCAGCACTTATCTCACTCTTTCTTAGTAAAGCCAGGACCCTGGTACCTTAGATTCTCTCATTTATATCCCGTTGTAGTACGTGCTTGTTAGTCATTTTATATATTTGTGTTGTTAGTATGTTGAACGATTATAGGGACTAGGAACTTCTCCTTTTAATTTTTTATTCCTCTATAGTTCTGTTTATATTATGCAATTGTGCAATGTTAGCGCGGTACAATGCCTTACACTCTGATTTTATTACCGGTATTAAAATTACTATGGTTCTCAACTTCTGCCCCTTGTTCGACTAGAACTTAGTTCGATATTTTTCTTTAGTGTTGAAGTGTTGTTTGTTTACGCCCGTGGCTTGTAGAGCCAGCAGTGGTATGAGTGTTAAATAAAAAAATAAAAACCCTCCCTAAAATTTGGCTGAGGAAATAATACACCCCCCTCGAAATACCCCCCCCCCCCGTAAAAAGAATGTACAGAGGACGTACATGACAAATGCCACAGTCAGTGATCTGTACAATGCATAACACACGTTAAAACCGATGATCGAGTGACGTTAGGGAAGGGGTTATGTGTGTACCTATATACAGTCATATATGACTATAAACACTTGTACATCTATGTAATTGTTTGATTTTTATACGTCTGAGTATGGGGACTTTCCTAAAATTTCTGGCGAAATAATAGACCCCCCCTCAAATAATCCCCGCCTCAAATTTTGCTGGCGAAATAAAAAACCCTGGGGGTATTTCGAGGTAATACGTTAATCACTAAAAACAACATCTATTAGGTATGTCTTCCAGGATACTACTCACTCTCACATGTAAACAGTAGTAGCTTTCACATTCTTCAAGGGGAAGCAGTATAACAGGGGTATACTGCTATACCCTGTTATACTGTTAGGGGACAAGTACTTTTACATTTTCCTGGGGAAAAAGTATTTTACTAACATTTACGCATGAGTACAAGTAAAAAAGTATTTGACATTTTCTATACTTTGTGGTGAGTAAAAAATAAATACGTATATTTACATATACTTTTGAAAAAGTTCAGTAATTCTAACACTCTGATAGAATGGCGCCTCATATAGGACCGCAGGTGAAAAAGTTGACAGAAAATAGAATGGTGCTCTTCTAGTGATTGAATGGCGCCATGGCGCTGGCCAAAGGGCGCCACACCATTTGTGGTGTATCATACAGTGGATGTTCTGTGCTGAAGGTGTACTTGGGATCGGATGGGCTTTGCGCGGATGCGTTGTAAGCTTGTACAATGATGAAATACAACATAATTCTTTTAGGATGTTTAGTAAAAGGTAGGTATGTTTTTCTGGTCACAATGAGGATATAGCTGGTGATTATGGAAATGATATAGCACACACAAAGCGATGATAATCAATATGCAACACAGTGAACTGCACCTGCATCTTAAGAGAGCGATTTCGTTTTTGCGCTGGCGCCATTGGCGCTTGGCGCCATTGCATCCTGGCGCCATTGGCGCCTGACGCCGTGGTCCAGAAAAGCGCCATGGCGCTTTTGGCGCTTGGCGCCAAAATCGTGGCGCTTTTTCCATCACTACCTCTAATAAAAGGTGTACCAAAACACCGCATAAAGCTGACGAAATCGAAAAAAAGGTAAATATACCTTATATTGGAGGTAATACGGTATTTACTTACACAAGTCCCTTTTATTAGTGAATTTTGCTACCTCGAAGTATGTGGAATTTCAAAAAATTCCTGGCGAAATAATAAGCCCCCATGAATAAACCCCCCCTCGAATCAAAACCACCAAAACTTTTTGGCAAAATAATAAACCCCTTGGCTGGGGGTATTCAGAGGAAATTAGGGATGGCCGAAAAAGTTTTTTTTAACGACTAGGTTTTTAAAATAAAATGTTTTTTATATTTAAAAAATAGGGTTTTATTTTAAAACAAAACCGTTTTTTTTCAAAAGCTTCCAGATATGGTCATGAGTAAACATATACAGGTAAAAAAGACATGTGACAGTACTTTAAGATGTTATATATAGCCATATAATGGCTGTAGAGTGATGGGATAGCATTATAATTGGTGATTTCTGTCATAAATATCTGTTTTATGTCGAATTATTACTTATTTCAGCTTTTTTCAAACATTTGTGACTTCAAGTGAAGTTGGCTATGGAATAGTGTTTAAATTAGGTTACAATAGAAGGCTAACACATTGGCAGTGGTGTTTCACACTGTATAAGTATGTGGGGGAACATTGTCTGTATATTATACACTATAGTTAGCAGTGACTTCCAGTGATAAAAATGATCCTAGGCATACAACTGTTGATTAAGAAATATTTCATCTAGTGATATGTGCGTGATGCTCTTTCCCATTTCGTTGTTTAAATATGTGTCAGCTGAGCCCCACCAGGCCAGCAGACAGCACCCGGGCCAATGAACCAGCAACCACCAACCAGCTTTGCCAACTCTATGCTAGCATATCGTGGCTTAATATGAAATAATAGCACAAACAAATGCAAGCTTGTACAATAAAAATGCCTCAAAATCAACGACAACCACCACAAACAGTAAAGTGCAGGTGAAAATGCGCGCTTGCGCGCAAAAAAAAAATGCAAAATATCTAGTGCTTAGTACTAAAAATTTTGGCTGACGGTTTTGATTGTATGGTTTTCTTTAAATAAAACGTTTTTTTTTTTAAACCTTTGAAAAAAACCTTGGCCATCCCCAGAGGAAATACAGTAGTCCACTTGTGAAATCACTGCTAGGTAACATACCGGCAACAACTGCATTTGTATCTTTGCCGCGATAGTCAGCCCAATCTGATGGCAAACAGATAGGCATTATCTTGTCCCTGAAATGAATTATTATATCATTACATTGGTAACTTGATTTTTAAGACATAAATTTTGCACAAACTGCAACAGAAACAACAATATTAGATATATTTTTTTCATGGATTCAGAACATGTTCCAAGCGTTTTTTATGAAATAAGTGGTCGTGCAGGGTTGTTCAAGTACAAAACATTTTGAAAAGAATTCATATGTAAAGCAAATTTAGTAAGTAAAATATTTTTTTTTGAATTTACTCACTCATGAAAGCCAAAAACAAGTTTTAGGTTTTTGCAGAGCTGTTAAAATACCGGTATTTTTGAAAGGCGTAAGCGTAAGCCATATTAATTTATTTGGGGGTATTTTATGACACCATAATGACATCATTGCAGGATAGTGATGGAAAAGCGCCATGGCGCTTTTCCATCACTAGTCCGGACAAATTCCAACAAAAAAGTACGTATGTGTGCGTGCGATAGAACAAGGGAAGAACGACCCTGTACAATGTACACCACTAGCGAAATCTGGATCGTTTTGAAAATCTAAAAATTGCTCTGAATAACATAAAATGCTCACTATGTTCGTAATAATAAGAAATTATCGTATATATATCAAGTGTAGATCTTAAATTCAAATTTCAACGGTGACGTTCACTTATCGAATTGAAAAATTTGTTGATGGTCATCCCTACGCATGAAATACGAGTGTCAATAACAATGAAATTGGGTTAGAATGGCACTTGTACAAAAATTCGTTAGACCATTGACTCGCATAATGTCTGCCGAGTTTACACACACTGATGCATTTTCTTTGGGGGAGTGTATAATCTTTTTTCGATTTGTCTCAATTTTGGCATGTGTGTACTCCTTTGTTTACTGAGTACGCATGCCAAATTTCAGCTCAGCAAGGTTGGGGACCAAAATTCTTTGTTTACTGCAAAACAATTTTTCTCATCGGGGACGTTTGGCCCCAGTTGGGGCCATTTCTATTGCTACAAGGGACCAGTCCCCAGTGAGATGTTGTTCACAATACAGAAATACAGTGAACAACAAAAATAAAAGCATGAAAAAATAAGAACCAGTTGCCGCGCTGAGCTGAAATTTGGCATGCATACTCAGTTAACAAAGGAGTACACACATGCCAAAATTGAGACAAATCGAAAACTGTACAAAAATTATACACTCCCCCAAAGAAAATGCATCGGTGTGTGTAACGGGCTTCCAGAAATTTTGTGCATGCAAATTTGGTGATAATTCACCTAATTAACATGCAAACAAATCATACACACCAATATTGACATTTGAAAATTTTTATTTTTTTGCTGGGGACTGGTCCCCGGCCGGGGCCTCTGTAAATAGCCGATATATTTGGGCATAAAAACGTAGATAGAGTGATTTTTCAGGAAATTTTCAGGGGTTAAATAAGGGGGTTAATATTTTGTCAGAAATTTTCGTGAAGTTCATAGTAAACAATATGCCTTTGTAAATATCATGTCCATTGCATAGATGATGTACATTATTACAGACGGGAGGTTTTTTAATTCATAAGGGGCATTTTGAGGGGGTTATTTTATGGGGTATTTCGAGGAAATACGGTATTTCGGTATTTTTCATCGGTACACAAGCCATTTTGCTCTGCCACTCACGTGAAGTCGACAGCCTGTTCCAGTTCAACCAATGCGATGTCATGGGGTTTGGTTTTGGTGAGACAATATCTCATGCCCGTCCATTGTAGTGGTACTGGATATCTGTGCACTTCCCTCACTCCAATTTTTGTTACTCCAATATCCGAGTCTAAGTGGTGCCATTGTTGCAGTATTTAAAACGTGCTACCAGTGATGCTAAAGGCACCGAATTTCTTTCAAAGTATGCGTAAACGTCAAGTATTTTTTTTGCTCACAGTACAGAGAATGCAAGTATTTTTTTACCTTTACTCATTTATACTGATGAGTCATGACTCTAAAATACGTTTGAATTTCCTTGGTAATTTGTGCATACTTTTTGAATGTATGTGAGTACAGAAAAGGTATTTTAAGGGGACACACATAGCAAGTGACAGACATTATGTCAGACAGAAAGTGACAAATGTGTATAGGACATTTTTCTAAGAAAACTTGTGAGGAGAAAAAACCTTGCAGAGTAGAAATTGCAAACTGGGTATTAGTTTTCTGTTAAAAATACTCACTTTTCAATTTTCTGTGAGACAATCTACCCACTTTTGCGTTTTCCCAGAACAAATATTTTACTCACTTTTTACACAGTGTAAAGGTAAAAACTTTTTATATTTTCTGCGCTCAGCCATGACTACAAATACCTATGCTTAAGTTTACTTTCAAAAAACTCAATGCATTTTAACAACTCTGATTCTCCACAAGTTTACGATATTGCAACACATTGCCAAAGTGACGGTTATTTGGTCGAGCGGTACCTCCTCATGGCAGTTACTGATGTTGTTCCATTCATTCACGCAGTGGAGGGCGGTGAGCACCCAGCGGTCGGAGATCAGCGCACCCCCACAGTTCCATTCCGCAGCGGACACAAGCGCCTGCGGACAGGCTGCGTTGCTGGCTAGTACCGTATTTTTCGAAATACCCCCAGGGAGTTTATTTTTGAGAGTGCAAATTTTGAGGGGGTATTTCGAGAAGGCTTATTCGAGGGGGGTTTATTCATTCATTAGAAATTTTCCTGAAATTCATAGTAAAATATATACGCTGTTACATACCCAAAACCGGTACTTTATGTGACCAATACAATACAATACATTGCATACATGAAGAATATCATTCCAAAAGAGGGTATTTCGAGGGGATGTTTTCCTCAGCTCCAAAGGACCTGGGTAGTGATGTGAAAGCGCCATGGCGCTAGCTCCAAAGCAAAAAGCGCCTTGGCGCCATTGGCTGGCGCTTGGCGCCGTTTTTCCAGAAAGCGCCATGGCGCTTTTGGTGCTTGGCGCTACTTTCCAGTGGCGCCATTGTGCATGTACACGCTAGTTTACCAATGCGGCACGTGAAACACAAATGTAAACTCAAATGCGATTCGTCGCGCGTTGGTTTACCTGTATGATTGACATGTTAAAATTAGTTTATTTTTGTGTTTCACTTTCTGGGGTTAGTGGTTTCGGCAAGTTACAGAAATGCGACGCGTCGCCAGACTATTTTTTATGTGAAACGTAATGGGCAAACTGAATGCAATTTTCGGCAACGCGTCGCTGGCGACACGTGCGACGCAGAAAGTGTTGCACATAAGATGTAAACTACTGTTTTATGAATTTCATCTGAATTGAGTAATTTGTGTTTGTTATAGCATGTATGTCTTATTTTGATGCTTATAATGATTGTTAATTATCATTCTGCTCATAAAGTTGTTACTTTTTGCACTTTAACAGTATGTTAGTCCCGTGAAATGCACCGGCAAACTGAACGACTTTTGCGACGCTTGCGATGCTACTGTAACCCTGCTAAATTAAAAAAAGGCGACGCGTCGCCAGTTGACTTTTACTGTTTAACTCTAAATTAAACCGTCGTAAATTGTCGCGAGAGTCGCCAAAAATGTCACAAAACGTTGCTTTTTGACTCAGTTTGACGCCAACCCTCACAGATGAAAAAGTAACTTCATTTGTCACTCGTAGGTCGGATTTGAGCCATTCTTTCACTGACATGTGCAGAAAACAAATCACGGTTTTAATGGTGTTTTTTACAAGTCCTAACTCTTTTCTAAAAAAATTTTATGAATTTTTTAAAATTTTGCCATAAATTGTGGCGATGCAGAAAAATGTATAAATTCAAACATATAGTGAACTAAAAAGGGAATACATGTAAAAGTTCATACATATAGTAAACTTAAAAAGGAATACATATAAGATGTTTGTAACCAACAGCTAAAATTGTGAGAAATTAACTAAAAGAATATCAGGCATAGTGGAACAATGTACTAGTGCTACAAGCAGTATTTTTGTTTATATCTGCATTTTCTGACTCAAATTGACTCAGCCCTCCAGTGTAAATACTGTAATAATGTACATTATTAATGTCAATAATGTACATTGACAAGAGAGAAGCCGGCCACATGAGGGAAATGGTCAAGAATTGGATGCTTACTTCCCGCTGGTTGTGTTGCATGGGTAAATCCTTCAGATTGTTGAATTTACAACTATGTTTTATGTTAAAATCAAATTGAAAAATTGCTGTAAAAATAGCAGTTTGCAATTCAGTCACATACTCACGTTAAACTTGAATGAAAAATTTAAAAAAATCATTTGCATGCTATGTGCCACACTTACAGTCGATTTTTCAAGTGCAATTAGTTATAATGATAACAGGTGAACAAACTGTCATTTCATTGACAAGTTTTGGTCATTTTTTATTTTTTTACAGACTTCTTTAGTTAGAAAAATGAAAAAATCATAAGTTGATAATCATAATCTTTCAGTTTACTCTGCGAAAATTGTGTTATGTGTGCACCTTATGGTTGTCTTTCGTGTGTCCAATTTTTAAATGATTTGTGCATTCAGTTGAATTGTTATTGATTAAAATGTATTTTTATGAAATAAATTCAGAAAAAATCCAATTTTCATTTTTAATGTCCACTGTGTATACCAATCAATAGCTGAATGAAAACTGTTCATTTCCATCCATTAAATAAACAAATAAACAAAACGGTTGATTTTATATGAATTTTTATCTGCCGAAAATAAATAAATTCAATGAAAAATCCAATTTTGCGCTTAAAAATGTTTTAAAATTTTTGACAACATCTACAGGACATACTGTACACAATGACAAAAAAAATTGCATGAACAATGCTCTGTTCTTCCACAATTAAAGATATTAAAAATTAATGTTTACAGCGTAAATTCACTGCACTGACAAACTTTAAAAAAATAAAGATGGTGGCCTCAGCTCCACCCACTGATACTAGACGTGATTTAATTCAGTTTACCACCAGTAAACTGAAAACGCCGGTAAACTAGTGTGCGCAGGGCCATTGGCGCTTGGCGCTACCATTTTTTAAAGCGCCAAAAAAGCGCCGGAGAGTGATAATTGCGCCGCGGAGTTCATGTGCTTTATTGCCTATTTTCAGCACTTTTTTGTTATGTATGTACTTATTTTACATGGTATTTTACTCAGTTATGTAATTTAGCTATTTTTACCCTGTTATCTCACAGTTCGCACTTTAAATCTTGAAATATCCAATAGATTGAACCTCTGCAAACCCCAACCGCCAGACAATCTTTCCGCTTCAGCCACTTCAGAGAGGCAATTTGCTATCTATTTGAACCAGTCTTAGTTACCCTTGTGCGTTGATGTTTTGGTGTGATGAGGTGTATAACTATCTGAATCAACACTGTATGGAGACATGGATAAATAATAAGTTGTTTTTTTCTACCAAAAATACATTTTAGGTTGATTTGTTACATATAAAACCTTTCATCGAACATTGTAAACTTTCAACATATCACAGGTTGTCATTATATTTGAACATACAGAAATTGAATTTTTGTGATGCAAAAAATTGCAAAAATATCAATAAAAAAATTCCCCATGCAACTTGACATGACCAGGTAGACCCGGTGACCTGAGAAGTAAAAATAAAAATAAAAACAGGTATCATTGTCACTGTTGAGCAAGAAAACTTATTGATTTCCATTATTTGACCATTTTTTTTGTGTTTTTGGAGGCATTACAAGTTATTGAAAGTGAAGAGAATGGTACTTTGTCCCACCTGTGTCCTTAAAGGCAATACCAATTTGGCGCTGGCGCCATGGCCCCCTGGCGCCTTTGGCGCTTGGCGCTAAGGTCAAGAAAAGCGCCATGGCGCTTTTGGCGCTTGGCGCCATTTTGCTGTGTCGCCATTGGCGCTTGGCGCTAGTTTCGGAAAAGCGCCATGGCGCTTTTGGCGCTTGGCGCCAAAAGTGTGGCGCTTTCGAGGAAATACGGTAGCATCTAAAAAGTAGTGTGTGAAAAATACTTGAAAAAATCATTAACTACGTTTACGTAATAAATACGATATTACCTCGAATAACCCCCCTTGAATTAACCGCCCCCGCTCGAAACACCCCCACGGGCCAGTTCCGCAAGAGTACAAGTTACTAGTTAAAACATAAGAGTTTAGTAAAATTACAAATGGCGAGTGAAGAGTAAAGTTAAAGTTTAAGAGAAAAGTTAAAATTTAAGAGTTGGGTTAAATGACAAATGACATAAGATTTGGATACAAAAATAAAACCATAAGATTTGGATACGAAAAAATAAGATTTGGATACACTTGCTTGACTCTTAACTTTACTCTTATCTCTTAACTAATCATTTGTCTTTTAACTCAACTCTTAAATTTTAACTTTATAACTTAACTCTTCACTCGCCATTTGTAATTTTACCAAACTCTTATGTTTTAACTAGAAACTTGTACATACACTTGCGGAATCGGCACCAGGTCTGAGCGAGCTGAGGAAAAAAAAGACCGGCCTCGAAATACCCCCCATCTGGAGTATATTACATCATGTATGCAATGTGCATGGTGTATTAATTGCTGCAAATTAGCAATGCAGCTACACGTAGACTGTTTTGTGTTGATATACGCAGGGTGTGGCAATTAGACCACTGCTTTTGATTTTGAATAACTTGACACTGCTTCGCCGGATGAAAATCAAGTTTTGGGTGAACATCAACAACTAGATAGGAAAGCTTTCCACACAATATGGCTGCGATCGCCTTACTGGTTCAAGAGTTATTCAAGCAAACACCAATAATCGTTGCTTTACGATTACCTTGCTTTACTATTATATAACCAATTAAGCAAGCGTCTGTCGATTTCCCTATCGGTAAGGCGTATTAGTGGCGCGCGCGCTGACATTGAGGCATGCCGCCGCGAGAATAAAATGAGTCCGTATCCCGGTCTTTAAAAGTCCTGAACCGTATCACGGGGTGGTGATTAAGTGACAATTGAGGCATCTACTTCTAAAAGTCGACAAGTCCAAAATATGAAAATTTCCATTTCCGTTTTCCGTAAGTAGCTGTTACAAAAAATATATGTAAAGGGGGATATAATAGTACAAAATTGATCCTCGCTAATTTGGGAATGAACCGACATTCCGAAATACTTATTTTCTATATTTTATATTTGACATTGTGGTTTTACGATATGTCCAACATGGATATCGTGACTTTCCTCTTTATATTTTTCTCTTTTGTGTGGATATTCATTGTTTGTGATGACAATTGATGCTTTACTTGACACTTTACTCTACATTTGACACTTTACTTTACATTTGACTATACATTTGACACTTTGCTTTGCATGATTTCATGACTTTCCATTTTATTTTTTTTATTTTTTTCGTGAATATTTTGCACTTTTCATGACAATTTACACTTTACTTTACATTTGACATGACATTTGACTTGACATTTGCCACTTCACTTTTCATTTGTCTTTAGATTTGACACTTAACTTTACATTTGACACTTTTTTGCATTTGACTTTACATTTGACACTTGACAGGGCTTGGGACTGTCACCAGATCAGTATTTGGAGTGCAATTTGACTTTCTAAAACCTGCTTAAGCCATTGTCATCATTTTTCCACTATGTATAGCAATCGTTTAAAAGATTTTGTTCGTTTTGGCATGCAGCCAGCTAGGGTTCAAACGGGATTGACTTTTCGGGATCAGGATTGGGATCGGGATTGGCTTTTTGAGTTTTCGGGATCGGGATTGGGATTGGGATTGACCTTTCAGGATCGGGATTGGGATCGGGATTGGTTTTTGAGATTTCTGGATTGGGATCAGGATTGACCTTTTGGGATCGGGATCAGTATCGGGATTGGCGTTTTTTTGGGATCGGGATTGGCGTATTTTCAGGAAGGGGATTTACCTAAGCCTAAAAAAAATGTTTTTCAGGGTTTTCCCCCTGATAGTTAATAAAATTACCCAAAACCAAAACTAGGGTGTCAACAAAAACTTTTTGGCGGAAAACGGAAACGGAATTTTTTTTGCACATCCCGGAAAACGGAAACGGAAACGGAAATTTTTTTGCACTTGCCGGAAAACGGAAAACGGAAAAATGGAAGGCCGGAAAACGGAAACGGAAACGGAAAAATTTGCTGAAATTATGCCGGAAACGGAAAAAATTTGATGAAATTTTGCCGGAAACGGAAAAAAAATTGCAGAAATTTATCCTGAATTTAAAAAATTTGCAGAAATCTCACTAGAAATAGGAAAAATTCACTTCATTAAGAACCTGCATGCATTTTTACCAGTTTGGCTGAAACAGAAAACAGAAAATTGAGCTGGAAAGTGGAAAAAAGTTGGAAAAACAGACAATTGAACCGGAAAATGGAAAAACGCGGAAAAACTGAAAAAATTTGCCGGAAAACGGAAAATGAGCTGGAAAAACGGAAACGGAAACGGAAAAAAAATTTAGCAGCCGGAGAACGGAAACGGAAACGGAAAAAAATTTGCCTGCGGAAAGCGGAAACGGAAAACGTAAAACGGAAAGTTGACACCCTACCCAAAACACCAAAAAGAATGGATGCCAGAAACGTTTGATTAAATTGGCATCCAAACAATGCTATAGATTCATTTAGGGCTGCCTGGCACTGTCATTCACACCACTGTCTTGTCTACCATATATGCATGTGTATTCACTTTTAACTTCAGGTATGGAATGGGCACTGTATCAAGTTTATTTTTAGTGGTGTCCATGCCCACGCAACAGAGATATAGAGGGAGGTGGGGAAATGCGCAAATTTTTGCAAACTGTTTACAAAATGGTCCTTTAAAAGTGCCATTTCTGGCACCTTTTGTGTCTGTTGATTTTTCCGGGATCGGGATCGGGATTGGTGCATTTTTTTCCGGATCGGGATTGGGGTTTTCAAAATCTCGGGATCGGGATTGGCTTTTTCAAATTTCGGGATCGGGATTCGGGATTGGGACCACGAAATCCTGAAATTTCTAGGGATTCGGGATCGGGATCCCGTTTGAACCCTACAGCCAGCTGTGCCTTATGTCAGCGGGTACCTTATATTTATTTTGTCATGGTCAAAATAGCCAAAAGTTATACCTTATATTAGAGCATACCTTTTGTTAGAGGGATGCTTTATATTGGAGGTAATTCGGTATATAAATACCGTATTTCTTTGAAATACCCCCCCCCTCGAAATACCCTCTCCCCCACGAAATACCCAACCTCAAAATGGACACTATGAACATATAACCCCCCCCCCCTCGAAATACCCCCCCCCCAATTTAGTGTATAGAGAACGTAAATGACAAAGGCTGCGGTTTGTCATGCCGATTTTTTTTGCATTTTTCGACGTCTGTGTCTGCGTATGTTTCAGACGACAATTTAGTACTGGGATTTCAAAAATTTCTGGTTAAATGAAAGCCCCCCCTCGAAATATCCCCCCTCCCCTCGTTTAACCCCCCTCAAACTTCTCACTGTGAAAAAATAAACCCCCTGGGGGTATTTCGAGGAAATACGGTAGGTGAAACGAATTGGGCAAGTGCCATGCCAAGTGTCAGTGCACCGACTCATCTGATCGATTGTGTAAAAGAGGACGTGGTCAACACAAACCATCCACGGGTACGAATGTGGCACCGCCGCTTCCCCGCCCACAATACGTCGTGACGCGCGGCCGCGAGTTGGGCCGCTGGGCACTTTCAAACGCAGTTCCCCATCGCGCAAAACCGACGGCTGCACTGCTGGTCGACCGCACTGCGCACTTTCGTCCATCTGTGATTCAGATCGATTTTGGCTGTCGCTTTGGAAAAACATTAGGGTGTCAAATTTCTGTTTTCCGTTTCCGTGTTCCACATGAAAAAAATTTCCGTTTCCAATTCTGTTTTCTGGTCACTCAATCTACCGTATTAACTCGAAATACCCCCAGGGGGTTTATTATTTCGCCAGCAAAATTTGAGGGGGGATAATTCGAGGGGGGGTTTATTCAAGGGGGGGTCTATTATTTCGCCAGAAATTTTCGGAAATTCCCCATACTCGGACGTAGAAAAATCGATCAATTACATAGATGTATATGTGTTTATAGGTATATATAACTGTATATACACATAAACCCCTCCCTAACGTCACTCAATCTTCAGTTTTAACGTGTGTTCTGCATTGTACAGATCACAAACTGCGGTATTTGTCATGTACATTCTCTTTACACCCAATGTTAGGGGGGGGGGTATTTCGAGGGGGGGGTGGTTATTTTTTCCTCAACCGAATTTTAGGGGGGTATTTCGAGGGGGGGGGGGGGTTAATTCAAGGGGGGGGGGATAATTCGAGGTAATACGGTATTTCCATTTTTTTCGTTTTTCTGGCTGATTTTTTTATTTCCTGGCTCCAGTTCCTGTTTTTCTGACTCAATTTCCCGTTTTTCAACCATTTTCCATTTTCCAGGTTAATTTCCCGTTTTTCCACCTTTTTTCATTTTCTGGCTCAACTGTCTGTTTCAACTGGCTCAAACAACTCAACTAAAAATGCATGCAGGTTTTTCAATAAGGTATGCAAATTTGTCCTGTTTCCAGCAGAATTTTTGCAAATTTTTCTAATTTCAGGGAACATTTCTGCAATTTTTTTGCATATAATTAATATGTGTATAATTTTTTACGTTTACATTTTTTTTTACGTATTCCTTGGTATTTTAAAAATACCTGACGTATTAGTACCATATTACCTCGAATTACCCCCCCCCCCTTGAATTACCCCCCCCCCCTCGAAATACCCCCCCTAAATTTCGGCTGAGGAAATAATAAACCCCCCCTCGAAATACCCCCCCTACGATTGAGTGTAACGTGAACGTACACGACAAATACCGCAGTTTGTGATATGGACTATGCAGAACACACGTTAACACTGATGATTAAGTGACGTTAGGGAAGGGTTTTTGTGTATATACAGTAATATATGTCTATAAACACATATAAATCTATGTGATTATTCAATTTTTCTATGTCTGCGTATGGGGAATTTCCGAAAATTTCTGGCGAAATAATAGACCCCCTCTCGAATAACCCCCCCCCCCCTCGAATTATCCCCCCCTCAAATTTTGGCGAAATAATAAACCCCCTGGGGGTATTTCGAGGTAATACGGTATTAATACTTTTTATTTGGAAACGGTATTTACGTTTACGTTTACGTTTTCCAAAAATACCAGTATTTTAACAACACTGCTATTTTCAGTTATTTATAGTACATGTTCTTTTAAACCATTTTTAGCTGTTTCTATCTTCTTGAAGCGATTTTTCCCCCATTTTGCTTACCGTAAATCCTTGAATAAGTCACCCCTTGAAACACCCCCCCCCCTCGAATAACCCCCCCTGTAAACAGACTGAGGAAAAAATAACTCCCCCCTCCCCTCTAATAACTTCCCCCCTCTGTTATGCGTTGGAAAAAGTCCACGTATAAAAAACACATGTAATATGTAGGTATGCAGTTGATGCATTCTGAACAGTTGATGCAATGTAGGTTCATTAAAAGTATGCATTTTTGCAGTCGATGCACACTATCATTGATTTCATTGCATGAATAAAGGGATTTCTATTCTGGCTTACATGTTTATGCAACCTACTTAACCCCGCTCAGATGATTTATTGATCATGCTTTTTACTTAATATTCCGACGAAAAAATAACTCTCCCCTCGAATAACTCCCCCTCGAATAACTCCCCCCTCGAATAAGTCCCCCCTCAAAAAATTCTGAGGAAATAATAACTCCCCTGGGGACTTCTTCAAGGATTTACGGTATATATAAAGCCTCCACAAATCCCACCCCCCCCCCCCGAAAAAACCCCTGCAGAGGAGTGAATTGCCATCTATCCAACCCCCCCCCCCCTCCGGAGTGTCAAAATCTAGGACACCCCTGTTCCTTAGCTTACACAATATCCACATGTTTTTGCGCATACTTCCTTGGCAACATCTGTGCCACACTGCCCGACACTGACATATCTGTGGCAGAATCTGTTGTGGTCAACACATTCAACTGTTGCATTTGGGGATGGGATTTGTGTATGTAAATAATGGGTGATAAGTAGTGATGTAATAGCGCCATGGCACTGGCACCTGGCGCTAGTGCCAAAGCAAAAAGCGCCATGGCGATTTTGGTGCTTGGCGCTAACTTGCTGTGGCGCTATTGGCGCTTGGCGCCATGCCCACGAAAAGCACCATTGCGCTTTTTATATCAGTGATAAGGTAGCTTACTGACCATTCTCAAAGAAATGGTGGGTCATGTGTGTGGATTTGGAAGTATAGGAGTAAACTGTGAGTCCACTCTTCAGGACATTTTGTTTGGTGAATATGCATCAAACATATCATTGGGGTTTTCTTTCATACATGGACATCTTTGTCACCCATTAAAGTGGGGGAGTTTTTCGAGGGGAGATTTATTCTTTCCTCAATCTGCTAACAGGGGGGAGTTATTCGAGGGGGGCTTAATTGAGGATATATGGTATGTTTGCTTGCAGGTTGCAGTGTAGTGTCCTACTGATTATGTATGCTTCAACCGCTTCAACTATAAGAACAGCAATTATCAATGAAAAAATCTCAGGGAGATTTATTAAAAAAATCTCAGAAAATCTCACAAAATAAATATACGATTTTCTGAGATTTATATTTTTTTCCATGATTTTCCAGTGAGATTTAATTGAGGCGTCCAATTCTAAATGTCGACAAGTTCAAAATATCAAATTTTTGAGTTAGACCCGGAAACGTCATCTGGGGATACTCGCCCACATTTTTCATAATTTTCCATAATTTTTTGACCTCATGCCCATATGGCAAAGTGCCAAATTTGACAATTTTGGGAAAAACGCAAAAACTTTTGGCAAGAAGTCGCAAGTCCACTTAGTTTTGGGCTAAAAGTCGACAAGTCCACCTCCGCAGCCTTTTTTATGGGAAAAAAACGCAAGAAATGTGGTAAGTCCATCATGGACACCGATTTCTAAAAGTCGAGAAGTCCATATATATTCCATAAGGCAGGCGCAACGCGGGCGGGAATAAAAATGTTGTCGCGTGCAAGAACAGCGTCCATTTCCCTCCTCAAAACATCTTTGTTCTGTCCGAGTAGAATTTTCTAGACACTCAATTTTTCACAAATACGTTGAGAGCAGGAGCTGAAAATTTGACACTTTATTGTTAACATTTGGAACTTAATGTTGAGCATGAGAGAGCCCCATTGGACACGCACCACGGACCTGGAATTGGAAATGAAACTTAAAATGCGATTTACTCGAAATCGCATTTTGTGGACTTGTCGACTTTTAGAATTAGACGCCTCAATAATATTTTCACTGATTGAGAAAGTCTCTCGAGAAAATGTAACTACCGTATTTCCTCGAAATACCACCAGGGGGTTTATTTTTTCTGAGTTAGAATTCAAATTCACTTCAAATAGATTTTCTTGAAGTCAATTAAGACTTAATTGAGATCATTTTATCCATCGATTTTAGAGTTTGCAAGTTCAACGGTTTAGCTTCAGACGGTTTGGTTTGTTCCATCAAATGATTCAGATCAACTGTTGGATGAAATATTGCCGTCTACTCATACCCCTTTTGCAACACCTGGTCTGATCTATAAAAAATCACTGGCAAATAATTTTGGAAAAATTAGTATTTTGGTAAACTAGGTAAAATACAGAAAAGTTAGTGCGCAAGCACGCAGTTTCATGGATGAAGGGAGGGGGGTAAAGACTAGTGATGTGAAAAGCGCCAGAACTTTGGCGCCAACTGCCAAAAGCGTCATGGCACTTTTCCGACCGCCAGAGCCAAGCGTCAATAGACCCAGAGCAAAATGGCACCAAGCGCCAGAAGCTCCATGGCATTTTTGGCTTTGACAGTAGCGCCAGCACCAGGCATTTTGTTCCTGGCGCCGGTCAAAAATAGCGCCAAGCGCAAAAGTGCTGAGGAGCTTCTCATGGGCATGGTGCCAAGCGCCAATGGCGCCACAGCAAAATGGAGCCAAGTGCCAAAAGCGCCATGACACTTTTTGCTTTAGAGCTAGTGCCAGGCGCCAGTGCCATGGCGCTTTTACATCACTAGTGTAGACTACCGTATTTCCTCGAAATACCCCCGGGGGGTGATTGTTTCATAGTGGTCCCGAGAGGGAGGGGGTTAAACGAGGGGGGGGGGGTATTTCGAGGGGGGGTTATTATTTCACAAGAAAATTTTTGAAAACCAAGTACGAAATTGTCGTCTGAAACGTACGCAGACGTCGAAAAATGCAACAAAAACTGCCATTTATAAGGTTCTGTAGACTAATATTAGTATGTAGATGGTATGTACACTGTTCTAACGTGACACCGACATTGTTTTAACGTGTGTTCTGCAGTACACAGAACACAAACTACAGTTATTGTCATGTACGTTCCCTTTACACTGAATTTGGGGGGGGGGTATTTCGAGGGGGGGGGGTGATTGTTTCATAGTGGTCCCGAGAGGAGGGGGGGTATTTCGAGGAAATACGGTATATACCCCTTGATTTTCAGCATTCTACTTCCCCCACCGCGGGAGACTTCAGAAGTAAAACAAAAAATAGGGTGACGGGCAAACATGCAAAAAATGCAAACATTTGTCAGAAAAAATTGCCATAAAATGCCATTTGAATATTTGCATAATTCTACAGCAAAGTGCAGTAAACAAAAGCTTTATTGTTGACTTCTTGCTGCAAGCAGCTTTGGACTTATCTACTTATTGCTTTAAACGATGTGGATTTGTCGACTTCCTGCCCAAACAAACATGGTCTTGTCAACTTCATGTCTAAACTTATATACCGTAAATCCTCGAATAAGTCCCCCCCTCGAAAAACTCCCCCCTCGAATAACTCCCCCCTCTAAGCAGGCTGAGGAAAAAATAACTCCCCCCTCGAATAACTCCCCCCTATTTTATGGGTGGGAAAGGAGTCCACGTATAAAAAAACATATTTATGTATACGTTCATAAAAAGTATGCATTATTTTGCATTTGATGCACACTAACATTGATTTCATTCCATGAATAATGGGATTTCTATACTGGCTTAGACCTTTATGCAACTAACTTAACCCAATTCGGATGATATATTGATCATGCTTTTTACTCAAAATTCCGACGAAAAAATAACTCCCCCCCTCGAATAACTCCCTCCCTCGAATAAGTCCCCCCTCAAAAAATTCTGAGGAAAAAATAACTCCCCCGGGGACTTATTCAAGGATTTACGGTAGTATGTCAACTTCTTGCCCAAAACTTTTTGTTCATAGTGGACTTACCACATTTCTTGCTTTTTTCTTATGCTGCGATTACAGCTCAGGCGTAAAATTGACCGTGCGTAAAATTGATTTTGGGTGCAAAATAAATTACAGATGAATGGATAAAGATACAACATTGTTATTTCAGTCAAAGAAAGCTTAGATGCAGACGTTTCTTGTGTCCAAAGCTCATGCGTTTTTTTTAATCATACTGGGAGTTATGAATTTTAGCACAATTTTTCCAATTATGCGCTGTAACTTGCATAAATTAGGGCGTAAAATAAAAAAAAATTGCGCCAAAATTCATAACTTCTAGTACAATTAAAATAAACTGATGAGCTTTGGACACAAGCAACATCTGCATGTGCGTTTTCTCTGACTGAAAGTACAATGCCATATCTTTATGCATTCACCTGAAATTAATTTTATGCCCAAAAATCAGTTTTACGCCGGTCAATGTTACGCCAGAGCTGTAATCACAGCATTAGCAATTAATTCTGCACAAGGTGGACTTGTCAACTTTTATCCCAAGCTATGTGGTCTTGTCGACTCCTTGCCGAAATTTTTAGCATTTTTTTCCAAAAAGTGTCAAATTAAACACTATCATATAGGGGCGTGTGAGGTACAAACGTTATGAAAAAATTATGAAAAATGTGCCACCCCAGATGATGTGTCCAAGCCTAAATCGAAATTTTCATATTTTGGAAGAGTCGATTTTTAGAATTGGATGCTCAATCCCTTACACAAAGTCCACATGTTTTTGCGCATACGGCCTCAGCAGCATCTGTGTGACAATGCCCGTCTCTGACATAAATGTGGCAGAATTTGTTGTGGTCAACACATTCAACTGTTGCATTCAGGGTTGGGTGCTGCGTATGTTAATAATGTGTGATTAGGTATCTACTAAACATTCTGAAAGAAATGGTGGGTCAAAAGTAGTGATGGAAAAGCGCCAGGTAAAATTACATTGAAATGTAAAATGCCCTGTAAAATGTGGAATGTCATGCAAGTGTCAAAAGTCATGAAAAAGCCCAAGAAAATGGTTAACATATTTGCAATTTTCCACAGCATTTCCATGACTTTAGACACTATGCAAAACATTTGACATTTCACAGAGCATTTTACAGGTGTCTGGGACGGCCCATAGGAACTGCACATATTTATAAGTAAAAGAGATGGTATCAAAGATATTATCAAAGAAGAGTGGTTTGAGAGGTATTTACCTGTATCTTGTGAAGTTAGCACTGTATGCACTGAGTACGCTCAGTGTGCTATACTCGGGCGACATTACATTGTACATTTTTCTGGAGGTAACACTCCATCATGACGTCATAACCGCGATTGGCAGTGTACTTACGGCTCACTGAACCGGTTCAGAGTTGGGATTAAGTGGAGTGGAGTGGGGAGTCGGTTCACAAGTTTTCGGTTGGCTGTCTGCCAGCCGAAGACATAAATCATATCTATTTGTAGAGTATCACATCTGCCGAGTATAGCCACTTCCAAAACAGTCAAAATTCTTCATTTAAAACTTCAGATTCAATATTTTTACATAAAAAATTTGAAAATTATTTGAAAAAATTTGAAAAATAGCCAAAAAATTCGAAAATTGTCAAAAAAGATTCAAAAATTCAAAAATTAAATTCGAAATTCAAAAATTCATTTCAGGAAAAATTCGAAAATTCGAAAATTCATTTCGAAAAAAACACTGAAAAATTTAAATACTTTTTATGCAGGGTTTGCCATCGTTACCCATGATGCAGGTCATCAATCGCGGTCATCGTTGAAATGAAATGAAATGAAATGAGCAAATGTGAGTAAATTACTGTTGTATCCAGAAAACGTAAAAGTCGGTATTTTTAAGAAATTTTGCTCCTATTTTCGCTCAAAATCACATATCTTCAAACTTTCTCACCATCAAATTTACTTGTTAACGAGTTTTTGCCTTTTTATGATATTTTAGATATTTTGACCCTGTTTTATCTTTTCTCTCAATTTGTTTCCTTTATTCCTTGACAAAGCCTATAAAAAAACCTGTTTGAAATACGTTTGCTGTACTCGCGTACTTTCAAAAAAGTTTGCGAGTATATGAGTACCGGTATTTTGTCCTGGAAGAAACGTAAATGTATTTACACAGTACTCGAGTATCCGTATTTATTGAGTAGACATAAATACATTTTAACAAGTATGGTACCAACCCGCCTATCATTCAAATGTAGGAAAAAGCACCACAAAAATCTACAAAATGTCAACATTGTCAAAATTTAACTCAGGGGTCTTCAATGGGGGCTGGGTGTAGCCCCCAAATCGGCCAGCAATCTATTGATCCATCACTGTTTATAAATATTGCTATCTTTTGAAGCCAAATTACTGGAGAGTGGAGACCCCTGATCAAATGCACATATTTACTTTATTTTGTTCAGTCGATTACAAATCACCATTACATTTCACCAAATCAAGTTGTTCATTTGCACCCCGTTGCAACCTTTATTTACCGTATTACCTCCAATATACCGTATTTCCTTTAATTACCCACCCCACCTTTCACTTTATTTTCAGAGTGAAAATTTTTTTTTTTTGGGGGGGGGGGTTATTATTTCACCGGAAAAATTTTTGAAATCCCAGTACTAAATCGTTGTTTGTAACATACACAGACGTCAAAAAACATAATTATGATAACCCACCATTTACCGTATTACCTCGAATTATCCCCCCTTGAATTAACCCCCCCTCGAAAAACCCCCCCCTCAAAATGGGCTGGGGAAGTAATAACCCCCCCCCCCCTCAAAATACCCCCCTCCGGAATGATGTACATCATGTATGCAATGTACATGATGTATTTATTACTACTTATTTGCATCGCAGCTACTCTTATACGCTCATTTGTGTACAGATGTACATCTATAGCCCCAATATAACCTATATTCTCACATTTATTACCGTTTTTGTGTAAGAAATAGCGTATTCTTTACTGTGAATTCCACAAAATTTTCTGGCGAAATAATAAAACCCCCCCTTGATTAAACCCCCCTCGAATTAACCCCCCCCTCAAATTTTGCTGGCGAAATAATAAACCCCCATGGGGGTATTTCGAGGTAATACGGTATACTGTATTTCCTAGAAATACCCCCCAGGGGTGATTGTTTTAGAGTGAGAATTTTGAGGGGGGTTAAACGAGGGGGGGGGTATTTCGAGGGGGGGGTATTTCGAGGGGGCTTATTATTTCGCCAGAAAGTTTTTGAAATTCCAGTACTAAATTGTCGTCTGTGACGTACGCAGACGTAGAAAAATGCAACAATAACCGCTATATATGAGTCTATTGACTTATATGAGTGTGTAACACTGTTCTGATGTAACAATTCATTGTTTTTTTACGTGTGTTTTGCATTGCCCGAATCACAAACCGCAGTTTTGTCATGCGTTCTCTGTACACTCAATTTGGGGGGGGGGCTATTTCGAGGGGGTGGGTAATTATTCCATAGTGTCCATTTTGAGGGGGGTATTTCGAGACGGGGGTATTTTGAGGGGGGGGGGGGTATTTCGAGGAAATATGGTAGGACTCTTCAGACTTATATACCGTATTACCTCGAATTATCCCCCCCCCCTTGAATTAACCACCCCTCGAAATACCCCCCCTAAATTTCGGCTGAGGAAATAATAACCCCCCCCCTCGAAATACCCCCCCCCCTAAAATTGAGTGTAACGTGAACGTACATGACAAATACCGCAGTTTGTGATCAGTACTACGCTGAACACACGTTAACACTGATGATTAAGTGACTTTAGGGAAGGGTTTTTGTGTATATACAGTAATATATGCCTATAAACACATATAAATCTATGTGATTGTTCGATTTTTCTACGTCTGCGTATGGGGAATTTCCGAAAATTTCTGGCGAAATAATAAACCCCCTCTCGAATAAACCCCCCCCCTCGAATTATCCCCCCCTCAAATTTTGCTGGCGAAATAATAAACCCCCTGGGGGTATTTCGAGGTAATACGGTACATAAGTACGTAGATGGTATAAACCCTGTTCTAACGTAACACAGTCATTGCTTTTCACATGTGTTCTGCGTTTCCCAGAGCTTTTGTCATCTACGTTCATTATACCGTATTTCCTCGAAACCCCTCGAATTACAACCCCCCTCGAAAAACCCCCCTAAATTAAATGTATAGATAACGGTAATGACAAAGGCTGCGGTTTGTTATCCGGGCAATGCAGAACACGTTTTAAAAACGATGACTCTGTTATGTGAGAACAGTGTATATACGTCTACACACTTCTACAAGTCTTAAGAGTCTTATAAATGGCGATTTTTGTTGCAATTTTTGACGTCTGTGTAGGTTTCAGATGACAATTTAGTACTGGGATATCAAAAAATTCCTGGCGCAGTAATAAACCCCCCATCGAAATACCCCCCCCCCCCTAGTTTAACCCCTCACAAAATGCTCACTATGAAAAAATAAACCCCTGGAGGTATTTCGAGGAAATACGGCAGACTGAATTTGGGGGGAGGGTGTTTCGAGGGGGGGGGGGGGGGTTATAAACTCATAGTGTCCATTTTGAGGGGGGTATTTTGATGGGGGGTATTTCGAGGAAATACGGTAAACCTTATGCATCCTTTGAAAAAAATAAGTACCTTTAACAACTCTGCTGCATATTTATTTACAATTACTTATTGTGTCTATGTTTTTGTTGATTTTACCACATGAGGAGTTGTGAAGTGCATCTGTTCTGCCTCAGTTGTTATTGGTTGTGAAACCGGAGTTGAACTTTCCCCATAACCCTGCCGCAGTTTCTTCTGTTCTGGCCCATTACACTCAGTGCCAATTGTGGCGCTGCAAACTTTTAGCCACACATTCACAAACACGTCAGATGACTTTTGATACCCACTACGTTTTGCGGGGCCTGCCCTCACGTATCCAAGTCTCAGTGACTTTTGTCGCCGCAATGCAGCAAGTCTTCTCCTGGGGCCAGTTCCGCAAGTGTGGAAGTGAGAAGTAAAACGGCGAAAGCGAAGTGAAATGGTAAAAGCAAAGTGAATTGCAGAGTAGGGTTGTGACCCCGAACCGACCCAACCCGAACCGAAGTGCCGGTACCCGTAGTGGAACCAAAAAAAAATTGAGAAGAGGAACCGAGAACGTAACCGAAAATTTTGAGGAGCCGAGAACCGATCTCCAAACCAAAATCTTTGGGACCCAAGAACCGAGAACCGGTACCAAAATTTTTTTAATTCCCAACGCTATTGCAGAGTTGTTAAAAGTACCAAACTTTTTAAAATTATGTGTAACTGTAAAATATTGATTTTTTCACCCCCTGAGTGCAGAAGACGTTAAGTAATTTTTTACTTTTACTCATGGGTAAATGATAGTAAACATACTTTTCCGCATAAAACGTAAAAGTCAGTATTTTTGGCAAATTTGCCCCGATTTTTAAATTTAAACATACAATCTTACCTTGAATTATCCCCCCTTGACTTAACCCCCCTCATAATCCCCCCCTGAAATTTGGCTGGCAGAATAATTACCCTCCCCCCCTTTGAAATACCCAAACCCAAATTGGATGTTATGCTGCGATTACAGCTCGGGCATAAAATTGACTGGGCGTAAAATTGATTATGGGCGTAAAATTAATCACAGATGAATGGATAAAGATACGACATTGTTATTTCAGTCAAAAAAAGCTTAGATGCAGACGTTTCTTGTGTCCAAAGCTCATGAGTTTATTTTAATCGTACTGGGAGTTATGAATTTTAGCACAATTTTGTCAATTATGCGCTGTAAGTGGCGTAAAATTAGGGTGTAAAATTGAAAAAAATTTGTGCCAAAATTCATAACTTCTAGTGCAACTAAAATAAACTGATGAGCTTTGGACACAAGCAACATCTGCATGTGCGCTTTCTTTGACTGATATTACAATGCCATATCTTTATCCATTCAACTGTAATTAATTTTACGCCCAAAAATCAATTTTACGCTGGTCAATTTTAAGCCCGAGCTGTAATTGCAGCATAAAGAGAATGTGCATGACAAATACCGCAGTTTGTCTTCTCTAGTAATGTAAAAGCGCCATGGCGCTGGCGCTTGGCGCTAGCGCCAAAGCAAAAAGCGCCATGGCGCTTTTGGCGCTTGGCGCCTTTTTGCTGTGGCGCCATTGGCGCTTGGCGCTGTGCTACGGAAAAGCGCCATGGTGCTTTTGGCGCTTGGCGCTATGATGTCGTGGCGCCATTGGCGCTTGGCGCTGGTGTTTTATAAAGCGCCAAAAAAGCGCCAAGTAGTACAAAAAAAAACATTTTTCTTATGTAAAAAGACCTTGCCTGCATGAGTTACATAAGTAAATGTGTTACTGTAAGTGTGTTACAGGAAGAACAAACCCTCCACTTGCTTATTTTGTAAACCATGTCCATGCAATTGCAACGATATTCAAAACTTTTACCAACAAATGGGACTACACGACCTAGTTTTCAATGACATTTTATGTCCACTGGTTTTCATCCCAATTCAAGGTTTGATGACGAGACGACGAACAGCGTTCAAATGCATAGTGTTGCATTATATTGCAAATGAAGTTGTATTGTTGCTGTGGTATGAAGTACCGGCATGACGTACCTACCGTATTTCCTCGAAATACACCCAGGGGGTTTATTTTTTCAGGGTGCAAATTTTGAGTGGAGTTTCGAGGGGGGCTTATCCGGGGGGGGGGGGAATTTTTATGAAGGGTCGTAGAAAAGCATCGTTTTTTTTTGTATTTACCCAAAACGTAATCAATTGACCAAATAGGTAGGATATATTTTGGCCATATTATCATAGATCGTTCCATAAACAAGGCCATGTATAGATGCGATGTAAAATCACAGCTAACAAAATGTATCATGTTCATTGGATACATGATCTACCATATTCCAGACGGGGTGTATTTCGAGGGGGGGTTAATTGAAGGGGGGTATTTTGAGGAAATATGGTATATGTGTATACAACACTGGATAGTGTTACTTGTCAGCAAGCTTTGAATTGGGATGGGACAAACAAATAGATAGCACTGCATTTGCATCGCTGCACTTTATGCAGCAAATTTTTTTGGCGCTGGCGCTATTGGCGCTTGGCGCCATCATCCCCTGGCGCCATTGGCGCTTGGCGCCATGGTCTAGAAAAGCGCCATGGCGCTTTTGGCGCTTGGCGCTATTTTGCTGTGGCGCCATTGGCGCTTGGCGCTCGCATGCCAAAAGCGCCATGGCGCTTTTGGCGCTTGGCGCCAAAAGTCTGGCGCTTTTTACATCACTAGTCTTCTCTACATATATGCAGAACACACATTAAAACCGATGACTGAGTTACATTAGGGAAAGGTTCTGTGTATATACAGTTATAAACACCTGCCCAAACAAGACTTTGATTTCACTTCGGATACTTCGGATATCGCCCGCTGTATGGGTGGTGGAAAGGAAATACTCTTGTGGTGTATAGGCATAACCCCGTTCACTCCTCACACTCACAGCAAAAAATAGGTTTGTGAAGTGTGTGGAAGCGGGCTGGTTGTGCGTGAAGCGCCCTATGCGAAGACACTTCCACACACTTCACCACACATCACAAAGTTTTTCAAGGTTGTTCATGAAGTGTCTTCCACACACTTCACCTACCATCACGGCGACTGAAGTTCGTGAAGTGCACTTCATGAACTTTTACAGCATACTTTGCATTGTTCGTGAGTGCCGGGAAGTGCCAACCAGCACTTCACAGCGTCGGGAAGTGTCGACATGAAGACACTTCACAACGCTTCACGACGCATCACAAACCCATTTTTCTGCTGTGACTGCAGAGTGGGTCACCATATATATATATATGTAACAATTTTTAGAGGCGTTTTCACCGTCCCACACAGGATCGGACTCCACATTATTTCTTATGCTACAGCTTGAAAAAGGGGCACCAGGCGTCAATGGCACCACAGGAAATAGGCACCATGGCGGGGCACCCTTTGGCTACCTCAAATGACGCCAGAGCCATGGCGCAATTCCGTCACTAGCATTCCACAAACACCCACCCCTAAGGCCGGAATTAGAGCTCAGCGTCGATTCAACGTGAAATGATGACGTGAAATGTCGTCGTGAAATTAATTACACGAGTGTGGATCATGCTATGGGGTCTACAATTTTCTAAGGATAATATATGAATCAATACCTTAATCGTGTCCAATACTGAGTGTTATCAGCCACAACTAGAGCGAATTGAAAAATTTAATTTTTATCATTTCACGTCATCATCATTTCACGTCACAGTGTCAGGGAACAACTTGACATTTCACGTCAGACTTCTGCAGGGTGCAGGGTGTAAAGTAACCGGAGTATACAGAGTTGTACGGTGCTTCGTACTGTTTTGTCAAAACAGTTTACCAAAATGGTCGATCATTTCATGTTGGTAAACTAGTGTGTGTGTTGGCAATGGCGTCTGGCGCGCGCTTTTTATGCTAAAGCGTAAGAAATCAAATGGGGGCCAGACCTGTATGGGACAGTGAAAACGCCACTAAAAATTATTGTTAAAACTACTAGTTTACTTTGCCATTGCCATTTTACTTCTCACTTCTCCACTTGTGGAATTGGCACCTGTATGCTGACTGTGTAAAAAGGCGGAGTCTTACTGGTTTATATCCCGCATCACTTGTTTTACTGCTGCGATTCATGATTCTCCTTCTGGCGGTGGATCTGGGTTAGAAATCCAAAAATGGGTAGGTGATTTTTGGACCATATACCGGAAAAAATATCAATATAAAAATAATAAATTTTCTATATTCATTGAGATTTTTGAAAATATAAATCTGCCGAGAATCTTTAGGTTCGTTAAATATCTGCACTCGTTAGGTATAAGTAATCTAGGTATTGTGTTTTAAATTAGTTGCATGAAAAAGTAGGTAATAGCAATTGAACTTCAGAGATTCTGAATCCGATGATAGACAATTTCAAATTACCGTATTTCCTCAGAATACGCCCCCCCCTCGAGACACCCCCTCGAGACACCCCCTCAAAATGACCACTATGAACTTATAACCCCCAACGGAATACCCCCTCCCCAAATTTAGTGCCATCTCTCTTCACTTTTGCCATTTTCCTTCTCACTTCTCAATTTGCGGAATTGGCACCTGGTTTAAGTCCCCCTCCAACAACGAGATGTGTTCCGACCTGAGTGGCGTGGTCTTGACATCGACGACCACCCTGCCGGGTGCGCTGCGTGCGTTCTGCGCGGCGCTGATCCACTGGCAGCTATCCCCGCGCAGCCGCACGCCGCCGTCCCAGCAACACAGCACCGGGAAATAACTCTACATCCGGTTGGTGGATCGAGCGAGTGACAAAATTGCCAATTTGGAAATCCCCAGTGATGGGAAAAAACCGTATGTCCTCGAGATACCACAGGGGATTTATTTTTGTAAAGTGCGAATTTTGAAGGAGGTATTTCGAGGGGGGACTTATTCGAGTGGAGATTAATTTTTTCCACAGAAATTATCGAGACAGGTCACAGTAAAGATGGACACACAAAAGTAGCAATAAACGTGATAAAACAGGACCCGTTTCAACATACTGTATTTCCTCGAAACCCCTCCCCCTCGAAATACCTCCCCCCCACTCGAAATACCCCCCCCTCAAAATGGACACAATGAATTTATGACTCCCTCGAAACCCCCCCCCCTCCTCAAAATGGACACCATGAATATTAAACCCCCCTCGAAATACCCCCTCAAAATGGACACAATGAATTTATAGCCCCCTCGACATCGAAATGGGGTAATTCGAGGAAATATTAGGTTGTAAACTAATGAAGTGTCTTTTTTCGATTTCATACAAATATACATTTGTGCATCCCACATTCTTTTGTACGTTGACCGATTTTGATGCCATTTGAGTATGTTGGGGTTTGGGGTCTGGGCTATGAAGAAATGTTTTGGTTTCCTCGAATAATCCCCCAGTCCCGAGATAAGGGGGGTCTATAAAAAGGTGGTCATTTTGCATGGCCGATCTACACATTCACTTTGAACCTTACTCACTCAGCCATTTCTGGACCAATTTGGATCGTTCGACACTTAAAATGATCAGCACAACCAGTAGATTCCATTTTTGTGGTCGGATTAGTGATGTCTAAATTACGTATGCCGATTTGACCCAGTTTTTAAACACCAAAAATAAATTGTTCTAAACATGCTATCATATACTTTAGACAATGGGGATTCATATACCAAAAAAATTATTTCAATATCTCTTTCCAATCAAAAGTAATAGAACTTTAAACTTCCGCCTCCCATACATGTAAATAACTAATCAAGAACGATGAATACAGATAACCTGAGCATAAAAATGAAACTTACAGGTTTTTCTGATCATTTTAAGTGTTCATTCGTGGAAATTGGCTGAGAAATGGCCGAGATATGGATTTCTGAAGTCACATGCATTTGCTCGTCATGCAGATTTTTCTATTTATTGTTGGGAGGCGAATGTTTAAAGTGATATAACTTTTGACTGGAGAGAGATATTGAAATAATTTTTGGGCCAGATTTATTCTTTTTGTCTATAGTATATGATAGCAACTTCAAAAAAAATCGTCTTGAAAAAATATAATTACGATTATTTTTCATGTTCAAAAACCGGGTCAAATCAGCATACGAGATTAAGACATCACTAACTCGACCACAAAAATTGAATCTGCGGAGTGTCCTGGTTATTTTCAGTGTTGAACGATCCGAATCGGCCCAGAAATGGCTGAGTAATTAAGCTTCAAAGTCAATGTGCATATTGGCCACGTAAAATGACCACCTTTTTATAGACCCCCCTTATCTCGGGACTGGGGGATTATTTGAGCAAACAAAAACATTTCATCATAGCCCAGACCCCAAACCACAACATACTCAAATGGCATCAAAATCGGTCAACGTACAACACAATGGAAAGCACAAATGTATATTTGTATGAGATGGCGAAAAAAGACACTTCATTAGTTTACAACCTAATAGATGTAGATGCCTACACAAATACCGTAATACCTCGAAATACCCCCAGGGGGTTTATTTTTTCGTCAGCAAAATTTGACGAGGGATAATTCGAGGGCGTGGGGTTTTTTTCGAGGGGGGTCTACTATTTCGCCAGAAATTTTCGAAAATTCCCCATACCCAGATCTAGAAAAATCAAACATTTACATAGCTGTAGATGTGTTTATATTTAGGCATACCTATATAACCGTATACCGTATTTCCTCGAAATACCCCCAGGGGGTTTATTTTTTCAGAGTGGAACTTTTGAGGGGGGTATTTCGAGGGGGTGGCTTATTCATGGGGGGGGGGGTTATTATTGCGCCGGAAATTTTCATAAACATTGGTAGTAGAGAATAGGTTTTTATGTACGCATAACTAGTAATAAACGTGACTGAGCGGCATATATAAGTACATACCGTATTTCCTCGAAATACCCCCCCCCCTCGAAATACCCCCCCCCCCCTCGAAATACCCCCCCTCAAAATGGACACTATGAACTTATAAACCCCCCCCCTTGAAATACCCCCCCCCCAAATTTAGTGTATAGATAACGTAAATGACAAAGGCTGCGGTTTGTCATCCCGACAATGCAGAACACACGTTAAAAACGATGACTCTGTTATGTGAGAACAGTGTTTGTACGTCTACACACTTATAAATGTCTTTAGAGTCTTATAAATGGCGATTTTTGTTGCATTTTTCGACGTCTGCGTACGTTTCAGACGACATTTTAGTACTGGGATTTCAAAAAATTTCTGGCGAAATAATAAACCCCCCCCTCGAAATACCCCCCCCCCCTCGTTTAACCCCCCCTCAAAATTCTCACTCTGAAACAATAAACCCCCCGGGGGTATTTCGAGGAAATACGGTATAAACGTACATTGCTACAGAGACTAGTCTATGTGCATAGTTGTTAAAACGTATTTACGGTTACTCAAAAAGTATGTATACTTGAGTACTGAGTAAATACGTTTACATATATATTGAAAAAAGTAGCTGTACTCACTTTTACGTATACTTTTTGAAAGTACTCGAGTACATAAAACGTATTTTAGGCTTTGTTATAGGTTTTTCAAGGCACAGACGGGAAAAGAGGGAGAAAAAAGTGAAAAATCATAATTTTTCTTCCAAAAGTAGCCTAAAATTGGCAAATAACACACGGACTAGTGAATTTGAAGGTTAAAATGGTAAAAAAATGTGAAAATGAGTTATTTTGAGTGAAAATTGGGCCAAAATTTACCAAAAATACTCAATAATATGTTTTCTGGAGAGAAAAGTATTTTACTTATGTTTACTCATGAGTAAAAGTAAAAAACTTTTACTTTACGTTTTCTGTACTCAGGGGGTGAGTAAAAAATAAATACTTTACATTTACGTATACTTTGAAAAAAGTTCAGTACTTTTAACAACTCTGTCTATGTGTAGTTATAATGCAAACGGGCCATGATAAGTACGTCATGTACATATATGATCTACATCATTCCAGATGGGGGTATTTCGAGGGGGGTTATTCAAGGAGGGGGGTATTTAGAGGAAATACGGTATACACATCCATAACGTCACTCAATCATCTGTTTTAACGTGTGTTCTGCTTTGTACAGATCACAAACTGCAGTATTTGTCATGTACGTTTTTACACTCAATTTTAGGGTGGGGGGGGTATTTCGAGGGAGGGGGGTATTATTTCCTCAGCCGAATTTTAGGAAGAGTATTTCGCGGGGGGGGGGGTTAATTGAAGGGGGTTAATTCGATTTTGACGTCACTTGTGACATCATCACAGAACAATTTTGTACTGTAATGATATCATAAGTGACGTCATCGCATTTACCCCCATTAAAATTCTTTAGTGAAGTATTTTTGGAGTAAGGTTGTTTACACTTTTTTACACCTTTAACCCTCCCCTAGAGGGCATCGTAAACCAACTTTTCAAGTGTCAAAGAAAAAAATTGATTTCAAATAACTTTTTGTATGTTACTAGAGGGGGTGGGTGTAAAGTTCCTGTTAAGCAGTGCTGAAAAATAAATTTCACCACATGGTATGGTGTGCTACTGCGCTGTTATATTGCAAAATGAGTTGACCTTTGCCCACTTTTTTGAAAATTGCAAAAGGGGTCCAGACATAAATGCAAACACCAATTTAAATGGATTATGCGCAGTGAGCATTGCTTTTGGCTGGCCACTGACACGCGCAACATTGTACAGAGTGATGGCGACGGGGGTTAATTCAGGGGGGTATTTCAAGGAAATACATTAAATAAATGGAACACACTGGTTTAGAGATTAAATAAGGCCATAGTTGTTAAAACGTATTTACGTTTACTCAGAAAGTACGTATACTCGAGTACTGAATAAATACGTTTACGTATACTTTGAAAAAGTAGCTGTACTCGCTTTTACATATACTTTTTAAAAGTACTCGAGTACAGAATACGTATTTCCGATAGGCTTTTTATAGGCATTTTCAAGGCATAGATGGGGAAAAAGGGGGAGAAAAAGCGAAAAATAGGGAAAATGCTAAAAATAGGCGCATAACACATGTACTCGTGAATTTGAAGGTCAACACGGTCAAAAAGTTATGAAAATGTGTGATTTTGAGTGAAAATTGGGCCAAAAATACTCAAAAATACGTTTTCTGGAGGGAAACGTATTTTATACGTTTTAACGTACCCCCCTCGTTTAACCCCCCTCAAAATTTCCACTCAAAACACCCCGGGAGGTAATTCGAGGAAATACGGTATTTTGATTTCACGCGTCGACTTTCAAGTCAAAGCTTTTATCAAGTTCAAAAAGAAACAGTCACTAGACCCTTCCCAAGATGTAGAACTGTTTCCTGGGGACGTCTTCTCCCTGCGAGCGGGTTGAAGCCAGCCACGAAAACTGATTGCGCTGGTCCCTTAGCTGTGGCGCACTGCTGCCGCCAGCCGCATGACTGGTGGATGCAAATGGTGCATTTGGGTGTTTGTCTGATTATATCGCGGTGATAAAAAAAACTTCAAGCTGTTTTAGGGTGTTTTTGGATTTTACCTGTTTGCACACTTTTGATGACAGCCCATTTTGTGGCAAATTTGTGCATATAGGCGTCAGAAAATCGCTGCTGAACCCGCTCAGAAATTTTCCACGTCCGCAAGATGTTCCCAATGATTTTGTGTGTCGGTTTGAAGCGCCATGCGCAACGTTTGTTATTGCAAATAAAACAAAATACAAACAAAAGTGGTAGTTAATTTTCATTTTTAGTGTTGTACTGTAAATAGTAAATGGTTTTACATTACTAAATCGTTTCTTTACCGCATTTCCTCGGAATACCCCCCTTGAAATACCCCCCCCCCCCCTAGAACTACCCCCCTCCTCAAAATGGGCACTATGAAGCCCCCCTCGAACTCCCCCCTCAAATTGAGTTAAATGAGAGCATAAATAACAAAAGCTATGTATTTACTGTGATCCGGACAATGCAGAACACACGTAAAAAACAACGACTGATTGACCCCTCAAAAATTAGAGATAAATTGTAAGAAAAGCCCCCCGGGGGGTAATTCGAGCATATACGGTAGTTAGAATAAGAAGAGAAAACTTTTTGTTTTGTTATTTTCAGTAAGCGATCATTGGCGACTGGATAGAAAGTGCTATGAAAGCAGGAAATTACTTGTTAATTGTTTGTTATGAATGTTCCCACGCTAAAAAGGAGCTGTTTCACAAGGACTTATTCAATGATTTGTCCAAACGCTTTAATTTATATTTGCTAGTCATTTAAAAATCGTATCCAAATGTGAAATTTCTCAGGCTTGTTTTAGTTGAGTTCGAGCCCTACTAGTCGGTCGACCAGTGATGTGAAAGCACAGAAAGGCACCGACACCGGTGCTGGCTTCGGTTCGGTGTACTTTTTTAACAATTTTACAGATATGACACCGAGTGCTGTTCGTTGTTCACTATGACCAATATTAGAGATCTTTAAATAGAATTGTAATTTAAAAAAATAACTATTACAAGACGATGTGGGAACGTAAATCACAATTCAAATGCATCTGCATCACCACTTGTCAATGCTGTGGTTGTGGGGAATTATAGCTTGCACCATTGAATGCAACCTTCAAGCAATGGTGTATGCCAAGAGCAATGTAATAAAGTAACTGAACAATTGTCAGTAGTGAAGCACCCGTCATCAACAAGCCTGGGACAGCAGTTATATGTGAGGAACTGAGAACCGGAACTAAAAATTCCCACCTCTAGCACAAACAACACTGGGAAAGCAGGTTAGAAACAGATGGATAAAATCACACACTAAGAATCGATCGCCTTTAAAAGAATTGCCTATTGTGTAGACATTACATGATACCATAAATACTTTATTAATGCGATACCATAAATACTGACGAAAGAATGATACCATAAATGCTGTGCATCCCCCCCCCCCCTTGTTCTTAGGTGAATCCAAACAAAAAATTGAAGAAAATGCAGCTTTCGGTGCGAATTTCCAAGGTATTTTGTAAAAAAATTTGCGCGCGAGCGCACATTTATCACTGTACACAGGAATTATCAGAGAATCAGTACCTGTACCATCAAATCGCTGTTACATTTTGTGCCTATCTCTCGATTTGTATGTATTTTTACATACACATCAGCGATTTTTTGCGCTAGCGCCAACGCCAATGGCGCCATGGCGTGGCGCCCACAAATGGTGCCAGCACCATGGCGCCATTTCTTCACTATTAGGCAGAGCTGCGCAAGCGTATTTACGCTTACCCAAAATACCTGGGTAAATGGGTATTTATACTTACGCTTACGTTTTCAAAAAACACCCATACACTTATTTTATGCTTTCACGGGTGAAATACCCAGGTACTAAAAAGCGTACGTAAAACTACAATACAAGAAATTGAACGAGAACGTGCCAAAAAAATAACTGCGTGTATGCAATAACGCACTGGGAATAGCGGCACATGTAAAATTACTAGCAGGATTCTCTCCGACCTTCGGTCGGGTTTTGTGGTTCTCTACAATTAATACCATTGGAGAAAATATGATACTTTAGTTAAGTTTGCCCACATGCTAGGCATGTGTTTTGAAATGCAGTATGTAATGTACCAACAATAACAAGACCAATACCAAAGATGCAATGTTTTGGAATGGATTTTTGTAAACTTGGTTGGTAAAATGTAAAACTGTTAACTGTAAAATGGTTGGGCATGAAACTCGGTAGTAAAATGTGGACAGTTTGCGATTTGGTATGATGGTGTGCAGTGTGCATTCTGTGTGGTATAGGTTTTGTGATATGATAGTGTGGTTTTTGCAAGGTGTCAAACTTTGTTGTAATCTTCAATTGGTTACATTTGTGCTTTGCTGTTCTTTTTGTGTTTGTAAATCCTTGTGGTATTAATTGTAGAGAACCACAAAACCCAACTGAAGGTTGGAGAGAATCCTGCTATAGGTACCCACTACTCAGAGGCTTGCAAAAACTGACACCCCAATGGGGACCCCCCTCCAAATGGCACCCCCCGGGGAACCCCCCAAAAGTGGCACCCCCTGGGAACCACCCAAAAATGAGACCCCCTAGGGCCCCACAAATATGGCACCCCCTGAGGACCACCGAAAAATGGCACCCCTTAGGGACCCCCCAAAAATGGCACCCCCTTGGGATTCCCCAAAAAAGCACCCCCTGGGGACCCCCCAAACATGGCACCCCCTAGGAACCCCCACAAAAATGGCACCCCCTGGGGACCCACCCAAAGTTGGCTCCCCCTGGGGACTCTCCAAAAATGGCACCCCCTGGGGACCACCCCAAAATGGCACCCACTTAGGACCCCCCTGCAAAAAAAAATATAGCACCCCCCTGAGGACCACCAAAAAATGGCACCCCTGGGGACCACCCAAAAAATGGCACCCTATGTGGACCCCCTTGAAATGGCACCCCCATATGTACCTCCAGAAAATGGCACCCCCTGGAGACCCCCCAAAAATGGCACCCCATGGGGACCCCCTCTAAATCCTGTAAACACAGCCCCTAGTTTGGAAACTCCTGTAAACTCAGCCCCTAATTTGGAAACTCCTATAAACTCAGCCCCTAACTTGCAAACTCTCGTAAACTCAGCCCCTAACTTGCAAACTCCCATAAACTCAGCCACTTATTTGTAAGCTCCCATAAACTCAGCCTCTAATTTGAAAACTCCCATAAACTCAGCCCCCAATTTTGGAAACTCCTGTAAACTCAACCCATAATTTGGAAACTGCTGTAAACTCAGCCCTAATTTGGATACTCCAATAAACTCAGCCCCTAATTTAGAAACTCCCATAAACTCAGCCCCTAATTTGGAAACTCCCTTAAAATCAGCCCCTGATTTGGAAACTCCCATAAACTCAGCCCCTAATTTGGAAACTCCCTTAAACTCATTTTCAGGTTTATGGTAATGTAGTGTGAAAATGGTATGAATATTTCAAAAAATCACTATCATCAATCCACAAATGCATCAATTCACAATTTTCAATTTTTTAGCCCCAAGGGTTAGACTTAAAAGGTTATGGTAATGTAGAGTAGAAATGGAGTGCACATCTCAAATCACTGCAATAAAAAACCCACAAACGCATCATTTCACAAATTGAAAGTTTTTGTGCCCAGGGGTTCATTATCAGGGTTTTAGTAATGTGGTGTCAAAATGGAGTGCATATTTGAAATCGCTACAATCAGAAACCCACAAATACATCATTTTATGATTTGAAAATTTTTGGCCCTGGGGGTTCATTTTCAGGGTTATGGTAATGTAGTGTCAAAATGAAGTGCATATTTCAAATCAAAGCAATCAAAAAGCCACAAATGCATCATTTCACAATTTCTAATTTATTAGCACATGGGTTCAATTTAAGGCTTACAGTAATGTAGAGTTGAAATTGAGTCATTTCAAATCAGTGCAATAAGAAACCTGCAAAATGCATCATTTTACAAATAGAAATTTTTGGGTCTAGGGGTTCAATTTCAGAGTTTTAGTAATGTAGTGTCAAAATGGAGTGCATATTTGAAATCGCTACAATCAGAAACCCACAAATGCATCATTTTATGATTTGAAAGTTTTTGGCTTAGGGGGTTCATTTTTATGGTTATGGTAATGTAGTGTCAAAATGAAGTGCATATTTCAAATGAGTGCAATCAGAAACCTGAAAATGAATGATTTCACAAATTGAAAGTTTTTGGCTCCAGAGGTTCATTTTCAGGGTTATGGTTAGGGTTCAAACGGGATCCCGATCCCGATCCCGGATCCCGTGAAATTCCGGGATTTAGCAGTCCCAATCCCGATCCCAAAACCCCAATCCCGATCCCGATCCCGATCCCGAAATCCAAAAATCCCAATCCCGATCCCAAAAACTTTCAAATCCCGATCCCGATCCCAAGAGTCTCCCAAGTCCGGGATCCCGATCCCGGAAAAAATAGTGGAAATTATATAAAGTGAAAAAAATGACATTTTTGCATGCAAAAATGTGAACGCAAACCCCCATCGTCCATTTTATGTCACTTTTCTGGCATCCAACAGTGTTTTGAGACCTTTATAAACAACTGTGAATGCCAGAACAGTGACGAAAATCTCTATCCCTAGACCCCAATCCCGATCCCGAAAAAATGCCAATCCCAATCCCGATCCCGATCCCGTGACCCCAATCCCGGCCAATCCCGATCCCGATCCCGATCCCGAAATCTCAAAATACCAATCCCGATCCCGATCCCGAAACCCTAATCCCGATCCCGATCCCGAAATCTCAAAAAGTGAATCCCGATCCCGATCCCGATCCCGAAAAGTCAATCCCGTTGGAACCCTAGTTATGGTTATGTAGTTTTCAGGGTTATGTAGTGTCAAAATGGATTGCATATTTCAAATCAGTGCAATTAGAAACCCACATCGAATCATTTCACAATTTCTAATTTTTTAAGCCCTGGGCATATTTGAAATAGCTACACTCTGAAACCCACAAATTCATCATTTTATGGTTTGAAAGTTTTTGGCCCAGGGGGTTCATTTTTAGGGTTATGGTAATGTAGTGTCAAAATGAAGTGCATATTTCAAATGAGTGCTATCAGAAACCCGAAAATGCATCATTTCTCAAATTGAAAGTATTTGGCCCCATGGGTTCATTTTTAGGGTTATGGTAATGTAGTGTCAAAATGGAGTGCATATATCAAATTGGTGCAATCATAGACCCAAATTTGAAATCAGTGCAATCAGAAACCCAAAAATGAATGATTTCACAAATTGAAAGTTTTTGGCTCCAGAGGTTCATTTTCAGGGTTATGGTTATGTAGTTTTCAGGGTTATGTAGTGTCAAAACGGAGTGCATATTTCAAATCAGTGCAATTAGAAACCCACATTGAATCATTTCACAATTTCTAATTTTTTAAGCCCTGGGCATATTTGAAATCACTACACTCAGAAACTCACAAATCCATCATTTTATGATTTGAAAGTTTTTGGCCCAGGGGGTTCATTTTAGGGTTATGGTAATGTAGTGTCAAAATGAAGTGCATATTTCAGATGAGTGCAATCAGAAACCCGAAAATGCATCATTTCTCAAATTGAAAGTATTTAACTCCATGGGTCCATTTTGAGGGTTATGGTAATGTAGTGTCAAAATGGAGTGCATATATCAAATCAGTGCAATCAGAAACCCAAATTTGAAATCAGTGCAATCAGAAACCCAAAAATGCATCATTTCACAAATTGAAATTTTTTGACCCCAGTGGTTCATTTTCAGGGTTATGGTAATGTAGTGTCAAAATGAAGTGCATATTTCAAATGAGTGCAATCAGAAACCTGAAAATGCATCATTTCTCAAATTGAAAGTATTTGGCCCCATGGGTTCATTTTTCGGGTTATGGTAATGTAGTGTCAATGGAGTGCATATATCAAATCAGTGCAATCAGAAACCTAAATTTGAAATCAGTGCAACCAGAAACCCAAAAATGCATCATTTCACAAATTGAAAGTTTTTGGCCCCAGTGGTTCATTTTCAGGGTTATGGTAATGTAGTGTCAAAATGGAGTGCATTATATATCAAATCAGTGCAATTAGAAACCCACAATGCATCATTTCACAATTTGAAAATTTTGGCCCCATTTTGGGTTCAATTTCAGGGTTATCGTAATGTACTGTCAGAATGGAGTGCATATTTCAAATCATTGTAATCAGTAACCCACAAATGCATTATATCACAATTTATATTTTTTAGCCCCGGGGGCCTCACTTAAGGATTATGGTAATGTTATTGTTAACTCCCATAAACTCAGCCCCTAATTTGGCAAACACCCATCAACTCAACTCCCATAAACTCAGCCTCTAATTTTTAAACTTGTGTCAACAGCCCCTTATCTTTAAACTTCTGTCAACTCAACCCTAATTTATCAACACCCATCAACTCAACCCTGAATTGTAAACTCAGCCCCGCAAAACTCAAGTCAACCCCCTATACATGTGCAATTGCATTCTTGGGAAGCAACTTTGCCATCTACTAACCCTGTTTGTCAAGATTGTGGATCGTGTTTGTAAAGGGCATTTGTACTAATAAATAGTGACTGCATTGTGTGCAAAAACACACACGAATCGGGCACAATGTGGCCTGTGATTGTGCCTCCTATCTTTTGCATTGAAGCATCCTTAGCGTGCAGTTCTCTCGAAATTGTATAGGTGGAGATGTCAACATTCGAATGTCCAGTTAAAAAGGATGGGGGGGGGGGGCACGTACGATAGTTTGCCCTCCGCCCAAGTATGTATTTATTGGATACGATTTGTGATGGAAAAGCGTCAGAAAAAAGGGCGCCAGGCGCTAAGGGCGCCAAGTGCCAAGGGCACCATTGAAAAAGGGTGCCTGGTAGGGCTCGAACTCGACTCAACTCGACTAGTGACTCAAGGGTAAAATTGGGTACGGACTCGACTCGGCCAGCTCGACCAGAAAAATATGGCCCTGACTCGAGACTCGAGGTTTTCACCTGACTCGACTCGAAATGTTGTAACACTCGAGTTTCTGTAAAATTTTACTAAAATTGTACAAAAATTTAATTTTTGTACAATTTTACTAAAATTTTGTACAAAAATTCGAATTTTAGAAACATTGTATTTTTATTATATAAATTATCCATTTTATTTATTTTTCTTCTTCAATTTTTCACTTTATTTTTTATTTTTTTTTTTCTCTGAAATTTTGCCAACCCTGCCCACCCCCTTCTTCGTACAGAAAGCGTAAATAAAAAATATTTACTTTTAGGGTTGGGAATTCCAAAATTTTAACGCGAAAACTTTTTACAGGAGGATTTCCCTTATACTTTTTTAACGTACCTATCAAGAGCAAAACACATCTTTGATGTCTCCCAGAGTAAAAATTGATTAAATACTCAGTTTTATGTGTTATTTTGTGAGAAAAATACTCCCTTTTAAGTTTTCTGTGAGAAAATTATCCAATTTTCCGTTTTCCGTAAGAAAATACTCAATTTTTCGTTTTCTGTTATGGAGCGATTTAGCTCGGACGTAAAATTGCAGCGTAAAATTCCATCGCAAAATTGATTACATGAAAGTGGATGATGATACAGGTCTGCAATTTTTCATGGACAATATGTTTATCAATACCTTCATTGTGACCAAGGGTCATCGTCCACGGTCACTTCTATTTGATTCTGGAAATTCAAAAATTTTGATTTTACGCTGCAATTTTACGCCAGCTGAAGAAAAATCCATTCTACGCTAAGTCATTGCATGCAATCACCTGGCGTAGCTGATTTATCGATTGATTTGTCTTCAGCTGGCGTAAAATTGCAGCGTAAAATCGAAATTTTTGAGTTTCCAGAATCAAATAGAAGTGACCGTGGACGATGACCCTTGGTCACAATGAAGGTATTGATAAACGTTTTGTCCATGAAAAATTGCAGACCTGTATCATCATCCACTTTCATGTAATCAATTTTTTGATGGAATTTTACGCTGGAATTTTACGTCCGAGCTGTAATCGCAGCATAAAGCAAATACTGTAGTTTACTCACATTTTTTGCAGTGTTGCCGCGTGGTAAATTCACGTTGTAGCAGATGCGCACGCCGCAAGGCCACTGTTTGCTGCGTTGCCATGGCGACCGGCGGATCAGCGGAAGGGCAACGAGAAAGCCCGGAGCATTTAAGTAGCGCGGTACATTCATATTTCGCCCCAGTTGATTTGTTTTCTTTCACTTTCCATTCGCCCATTTCCTTGCCCCTTTCCGAAGTGCACATGAAATTGAGTGTTAAAGAAAGTTGACTTGTCGCGTGGCGACGGTTCACTGAAACGCAACTGAGCATTCTTCCACAAACGTTCCTCTTTTTTCGGTCGCCAGCGGCCAGCCCCCCTTTGAGAATCTAGCACTCGCTCGCTCAGAGTTCTCACAGATGGTCGTCTTTGATCGGAACTTGAAGTAATCCCCCCGTTTTGTATGCGCCGTGCGTACAACAGCAGAAAAATGTACGTTTGCACATAAAATTGAGGACAATCTGGTACTTTAAAAACACTCTAAACCTCAACATTTCCATCACATTCAAGACAGCAATTGATACTTTCTGCAACAAACATCAACAGTGAACAAGAAGTGCGACGCTACCACACTATTTATTGCATTTTCACCTCTTCATTGATAACATAACATGTATTTAAATCACACACGCCATATGTCATAACTAGTGGTGTAAACACGCGATGGCGCTAGCGCCAAAGCAAAATGCGCCATGGCACTTTTGGCGCTTGACGCCATTTTTCTCTGGCGCGATTGGCGCTTGGCGCTAGGGGTCGGAGCCAAAGTTCTGGCGCTTTTTACATCAATAGTCATAACTCCCCCAGAAAAATGTGAAAAATATACAGAAAAACATCAAAAACGTAAAATTACAAAAAGTCATTTTAGAAAAAATACTTAAGAATCTAAACACTTTCTGGCTTGGTTTCCAATGTTATATATCACTATTTTTTGTTAGTTTCATAAATTTCAAATTCCAGTCACATCTCTTATCCATTTCAAGTAACTTGGCACATGAGTGTAGATAACTGGACTCAAATTCAATTGACCTGTTAGATTCTGTTGGATAGCACCGTACAGTTGGCCAGCGTTACTAACTACTGTACAACTACAGTAAAGTACTGAACTTTTTCAACAGTACACGTAGTAAATACTTTCATTTTTACCAATGCCCAAAAATACCCGAGTAAAATACTTGTTTCCTCAGTATCTCGGAGTAGCTCACGTTGAACCCTCCTACATAAAAGAGCGCCATTTTGCACTGAATATACTCTGTATCCTATAAGTGCTGCTAGTGCTGAGCAGTTTTTCAGTCAGACTTCAGTTGTGACAAATAGGTGTTTGAATTTGTGTGATATGTTTTTTTGACACAATATGTTTTTGAAGATAGTGTTGAAGTAACATTCGTCACTTTTGATAGTTTCACTTGACTCTAGTTGAAATATATATTGTTGTTTCTGTTGTTTGTAATTTCAAATAAAAGTGTTTAAGCAACTCATAAAGGCTTATTGAATACATATTTACTCTGTGTAGCCCAAACACCTTGAAATATCAAATAAAATTAAAATTCCAATAGGGAGATTTTTTGAGATATTTTTCAAGCATGGGAGATTTTCTCAGAGATTTAATTATATTTTGCAAATGACATGAGAGATTCAATTATATTTTATTTTCAAAAAGATTTTCTGAGATTATATTTAATTATATTTTCTCAAAATCGGCCATTTTTGGAACGCTATCTGCGATGCAAATTGGCATCAATAAATACACCATGTACATTGCATACATAATGTACATTATTGCAGATGGGGGTATTTCGAGAGTGGGTTATTTTTTTCTCAACTCGAAAACACGTGGGCTGTGGGGATATTTCGTGGGGGGTTAATTCAATGGGGGGGGGGGTAATTCAGGAAACAGTATGTATAGTCATTATATGAACTCTCTGAGTTTCTGTGACGTAACACTTTAACAAACCTTGGCAGAATTTGAAAAATATTGGCTCAAAAGTTCATGAAAAAAATTTAAGGGCAGTCTCCAACAGAAGGGTGGTTAAAAAAGTTGATAAAAAATAGAAGGGTGCCCTTCTATTAGGTATGCTTTAAGAAATGCGGTAACTTAAAAGCGGCAAACATAAAGGGATACCGTATTTCCTCGATTAACCCCCCCCCCTTGAATAAACACCCCCTCGAAATACCACCAGTTGTTTTTGAGCTGGGGAAACATTAACCCCCCTCAAAATACCCCCGTCTGGAATTATGTACATGATGTATGCAATGTACATGGTGTATATGTTGGTCGCAGTTTGTATCGCAACTACACATATACTAGTTTGTGTAGCGACGGATGTTCATATGTCCACATATACCCTACTTGGACACGTTGATTACCTGTTTTGGGTATCTAAATGTGTACTATTTACTGTAAATTTCGTGAAAATTTCTGACGAAATAAACAACCCCCCCCCTTCGAATAAGCCCCCCCTCGAAATACCCCCCTCAAAATTTCCACTCTGAAAAAATAAACCCCTTGGGGTTTTTTCGAGGAAATACGGTAAATCTGATAACATGTTATATGACATCGATATTTTCATACGCCAATGTATTTGAGCATGGCATGTGTTTTTTCCGATGCCCCACAGCCCCGACAAAGTAAACGAGCAAGTCAATGCGAATGAACAGTCAAAAAAATCGAAGAAATATGGTGCCTTGAAAAAATTTCAGTATTTATAACAACTGTGTGAGCCATGCCTGTCCGGCACCGACTGACATTATCTATCTGAGCAATTGAATTTGACACCTGGCGCGGCGCTACAGTTTCTACGAGTACCGCGGGACACAAGTCCAGCTAGTACAAACTTTCCATCCTCATAAACTGCCAGAGCTCCTCCGCTGTCACCCTGTACAATTGTAGCCTTTGTATACTCGGCGGATACTAAAGTGAATATGCATGCGCAAAAACCTATCGTAACTTAATGAAGAAAATCATGTGATAAATTTCATAATTGATTATTCCATAGTAAAAACGAAAACTTTTTTTGCCATCGTCACCCAGATCACAAACCGCAGCTTTTGTCATTTATTTTCTCTATACACTCAATTGGGGGGGGGGTATTTTGAGGGGTGGTTATCAATTCATAGTGTCCATTTTGAGGGGGACATTTCGAGGAGGGTTATAAATTCATCGTGTCCATTTCGAGGGGGGTATTTCGAGGATATACGGTAGTTGTTAGTGGACAGGAGAGTCAGTTTAAGGGGGCGGGTTCAAATTTCACTTCAGACCATTTCGTTTTTCTAAATGTACATGTAAATGAGACAAGCTCATGACCAAGATTTACTTATATTTTAAGATGGTAAGACACCCTATTAGGGCTCGAACTTGACTCAACTCGACTCAACTCGACTCAACTCGACTCGACTCGACTCGTGACTCGAGGATAAAATTGGGTACCGACTCGACTCGCCCAACCCGACCGGAAAAATATTGCCCTGACTGGAGACTCAATGTTTTTGCCTGACTCGACTCAAAATTTTGCCAAACTTCGAGTCGGGGTTCCCATAAAATTATGTAAAAAAACAACAATTTTTATATGAATTTTTTTGAGATATTTTTCAAAAATTTTGTGCAGAACCATGCATTTCCACAACACATGAATGATTGGCTTGCCATATTTATTGAATGATGTTAAAACTCAAGTTTCTTTTTGCCAATTGTGCCATGTCCTGGTGCCTATGATGGGGTCAGTGTAATGGAATGAGTCTGTGTGTGTGTGGTAAATGAGCCCCCATCATTCATTCACCATTACGCCGGAATTACAGCTCAGCGGCGTTTGACGTTGAATGATGACGTCATAAAATTGATTACATCAAAATAGACATAGGTACAGCGTTGAAATTTCAGAATTTGATAGTTCTAGTAATTGTATGTAATGTCACCAAAAAATTAAGAAAATAATTATTATTTAATAAGTTATTAATTGTACGTCAAAATTTACACATTCTACGTCAACATTTCACGTCAAACATTTTACGTCACCAAAAAATTTTGACGTTATATTAATAACTGCTAAAAATCATGAATATTTGATAAATTTTTTTTTTGGACATTACACACAATTTACTAGAACTATCTAATACTGAAATTTCAATGCAGTACCTTTGTCTATTTTGATGTAATCAATTTTACGACATCATCATTTCACGTCAAATGCCGCTGAGCTGTAATTCCGGCTTTACAGAGGCTGAACAGACACTCCCATACAACAATACTGGATAAATCCCTGGTTGTAGCTGATCATATTCATATGATAAGTAAGTTCCCCCATCTTTTGTGAATATAAACAATACTATTGTTTCTGACAAGGGAAGTTACTTTCCAATCATTGCCTGACTTTGTCTTTACATGTAATATCCGGGTGGTTTAAGGATGGCATTTTTCAATGGTTTTTCTAAAAAAACACATTCTTTTTTGTTATAAAAACCAGATTGTAAAAAGATGTTGTATTTCCGTAGCTATGCTGGTATTATTTTTGCAACTGAATTTGTGGTAACATCAAGAAAGTGAACATGCAAGCTTTATTTTGCTTTATTTTAATTTTATTATTTATTTAAATGAACTGTTGGCATTTAAACTTCATTTAGTTTGTGTGAAGACATTGGTAGAGAAACCAGTATCTAAAAATTGTGCAAATGTCATACCAGAAGGTAACACATCTGACTCGACTCGAGACTCAAGATTTTTGTCTGACTGGACTCAACTTTTCACTGACTAGCATGACTTGACTCGCTGACTCGACCAGAAAAATTTTGGGGTTGTGACCAGGGTTTGCAAAATCTCAGAAAAAACTAAAAATAAAATAAAAATAAAATGGAATATTCAAGAATAAAATAAAATAAAATAAAATGGAAAATTAAAGAATAAAAAAAATTGTATAAAAATTTGTATTTTTGTAAAATTGTATAAAAATTCATATTTTTTGTAAAATTTTGTCTCACTGCTTGAGTCTCTACCTGTTTATTCATGGATATGGGGGCAGTCCCAAGCATTGTAAAGTGTCAAATGTCATGTAAAATGTCATGCAAAGTGTCAATTGCCATGACAAATGTAAATTAAAGTGTAAATTGTCATGATGTGATGAAGCCACCGAAGTTAGTGATCTCTCTGCCACCGATTCCGGCAACTCCAAGACTGTAATGAGCGACGGTCTTTAGAGTGGTTGGATTTTCCTTGTAGCTGAACGTTCACTTACGTTTATTTCATTGTTGCGTGTTGAAAAGGGGGTTTGAAGTTGTCTCAGGTACTTTATTGTTGATCAGAAACAGCATGAAATACAAAAGCGCAAAGCTAGCGAGCTTCCTAGTCGAAGTTTCTATTGCTAACTTATTTGAGTCAATTTCTTGGTTCATAGATTGGGTCAGAAGACTTGGGTCCAAAGACTGAAGTAAAAACTTCCAAAGTTGCAGAAACACAGAATTTGTATAGAAAACATGGCTACAATAATTTCCTAAATATAATGCACAAATAGGACATATGTAGCCTAAACAGTTGGCTTATACAGCGCACGCACATATTCGAATAATTATGGTAAAGAAATACAACGTACAAATTGGGTGAATAGATAAACCATTAATTTTGCAAGGCGCTAAGTCAGCAAACTTGGGCGAGTTACTAATCTGTTTCAATTTGTCAGAAAACATTGACGCACTTTGGAAACTAATTTGATAGAGTTGGAAACTGTAATAGTGTTGTGAATGTTCCTAATAATAAGTAGAGCAGGGTATAACTTGATGAAATTATGATCACTTCCTGGAAACATATATTTAATAGTTGAGCAGATTGGGACTTATTCGAGGTAAATAGAAATCGTAATCAAATGAGGTTTGAAGTTGAGTATATAATTATATTGTATCTGCAGGGTTTTAAATGAGGCATTTAACTGACTTAAATACATAAAGTAGTGTGAGTGAAGTTGAATAATATGCCTACGCAAAGGGTTACTTAAATATGTGCTAGTAAGTAAACATTTTACAGGATTTGAGTTTCCTAAATTGCAAGTAAACCATGTGAATGTATATATAAGAATAATCAGAAAATTATGGCGAGTCGAATGAGCCTAATTTTTTGTCCATAAACCTAAATATAACATAATTGACATTTTAACTTGAATATACCACATCAACTTACAAAAAACTCATAAGACACTTTCTTAATCAAATATTCTCCATGGATAATTAATATAGTGCATGAATTAGAAATAATTTGCATGGTTGAATTAAATAGTGCGTGAAATAGGTAAATTGTGCAAATGAATAAAATGGATAAAATAAGCCTAATTATCAAATCTCTGTATTCTCTATCCATCCATTTCACCATGGTCAACACACTCCGGGCGGAAGAGTTGCTGCACCCCGTTATTGCAGCAATGTCACATGTTGGTGGTGGTGGTAGGCGCCAACGTGATGAGTGGCGTCTCCACAGTTGCCTCAGTGGTGAACGTGGTTGTGCGTGAAGTCATGGGCATCCGTGAAGTTGCTGGCCCAATTGCAGGTGATGCCAATGCTGACCTAGCCTGGTGATGAAGTAGGTAGTTGCCCGTATCGCTTCCTGCACATTCGCGTGTGGTGAATTTGCAGATATCAGGCATGTGAACATTGTCTCTGTTCCTGGCTCTGACTTGTCCCTCATCAGCTGAGCTTTCATCTGGCTGTATGTATGCTGATAGTGACTTTGCCATTCTGTCCTCGGTTTCTGCTCTCCTGGCAAATCTGACTGATTGTGTAGAGTTGGATCTGGCTCTCCTTTTGATTGCTGGTCTCAACTCTGTCTTGCACACTTTCCTCTGTGGATAATTGGTCTCTTTCTGGATTGATTTCTTAGCAGTGTATCTGATGGCTCTAAAACATAGCCATATGCATTTGAATGGGCACACTATGCATTTCCATATGCATGTGTACACACATCGTGGAATCACTGGTTTTCCTGTGGCAATTTTCCAGTTGTACCACAGGTATCCTGCAGCTATGATTCCAGCCACCAGGATTGTGATCCCTAGCAGCATTGCGATTGTGGTGATGATCACTTGGAAGGATCCTTTGAGCATTCCTCCCATGAAATTGGTGTACCCCTTTGATACTCCAGAAATGTAGTGACCATATGCTGTGCCTATTCCTGCTGCTGTCTGTCCAATTCCGGTTCCAATGCCCTCTATTGAATTTCTGATCACTCTGGGATCCAATGACATGTCTGCTGTATAATCGATCAACTGGTTCTGAACATGTTCCAAATTCTGCAGTCTCTGAATCTGGCCTCTGACATCCATAAAGTTGGTCACTCTGTTGACAATATTGGTGAACAAGTGAGGCGCATCAACGTGAAACGTGAAGGCCTGCCATTGTCCTTTCCATGTCATCTCAATTGGTGTCTCTGTGACATGCACCATTCCATGTGCGGATTTCCATTGTCCATGCTCATCTATATATAAATGTGGTGTGGTGTGGCTGCAGTCCTCTTCTGGTGATTTCTCCACCAAGTCTCTGCTGCCTGGGCTCTTGAACCATAAGGGCCCATCTTTGTCCAGTCTCATTGGTGTGTACTTGTAACATGTCTCTCCCACATTTCCTGTTTGATAAATTATGTACGGCTGCACCTCTTTGCATTCCCAGAACATGATCGCTTCTCCTGCCCATTCTGCGTGAACATCCTGTCTTCCCAGCATGGCTTGAATTCCCAATGTTGGATCGGTGAGAAATAGCTGAGTCAGCATGTCCAGCTGGTTTTTGCGAAGTTGACATAACTGGTGCCATACAATTGCAAATTGTGCTTGAGTCATTTCTCTAACCACATGTTGCAGGAATTGAAACTTGGATTTTCTGTCATCCAATCTTGCGTATAGGGTTCCACTGATTGTCAACTCTTTAGCCTCCACTATTTTTCCTGGCATTGCCCATTCCACAGGTACATCTTCTCTTCTGTCAGACTGGATGAATACACCTCCTTGGTTAGTGTAATATGTGTCTCCTGGAACACATTCTGAGCCTGCTGGCTTCTTTGTCTTGTTGCTGCCAGATATTTCTGATTTGAATCTGCCAATTCTCTCATATGCACATTGATGCTTGAAGTTCTCAGTATCTCATACTGTAATTCCATAATTGTGGTCTCTGCAATGTCCCATCATGGCTCTGCACTGGCTGAAATCTTGCAAGTTGCTAATTAGAGTTTTTCCATCAAGTGAAGCCACGGTTCCTTCTTCCATGTATAAGTTGCTGACAACATTTTCTTTGTCGCAACAGCACCATGAAAATTCCACATTCAGGTGTTTTTTTTTTGTCCACACTCTGGGCTCCATTTCCACCAAAGGTGTTCCTCTGAACATCTTGTGAATTCTTGCATAGTTACAGGCTACCACACCAACTTGCTGGTATTTCTCAAAATTGCCTGTAATGCCTTTTGCCCCCCAGAAACTGGTGTGTGTGTGATGATTTCTTTGATTCTGATGTAGCATCTGTATGCTTTCTCTTTCTGTGGGATCTGTCTCTGTGCATAGAGCGTAACTTTCATCGCCTTGACAAAATTTCTTGGTGGAATATGGCACTGCACTTCCTCAGGAACTGTGAGTGCATGTCCATGCCTTCCACTGGTGCAAATCTGATACTTTTGACTCTGTGAGTTGATCACCTGTACCACAGGATGATCCTTGATTGCATCCTTGAATCTCTCTGACAGACTTTAGCGGCCATTCTGATGGCAATGGCGGTAATCCATGCTGCGCTGCCAATGATGGTGGCCTCACTGTCGAGGTTTCCAGAATGTATGTTCTGGAAAATAGTTCGTTGTAAGCCTTGCCAGCTTCTCTTAGCATTGCTGTCTCTGACATGCCTGTCAGCATCAGCACTATGCACAGCATTCCAATCACCAGACTGCTGGTGGTTGCTGTGGCTTTCCCTGTTGCACTCCTCAGGACTCTATCTGGTACTGAATTCCTCTGAGCAGGGTTTTGTACAGGGTTTTTCTTTGAATTCTGATTTCTGACATATTTCTGGACAACTGCTGGGTCCAGTAAATCCACTTTGACTGTCACTGCTGTCTCTGGGATATCCATTGTCTTCGAATTGATTTCCAGCGGATACAATTGATTGAGTGGTCTGCTGACCACATTTCTGTTGGCAGTTCTGACTTTTGCTGAGCGAATCTGTCCATCTTTACTGGGCTCTAACTGCTCGATGCAACCCATTTTCCATGCACCTCTGGGCATGTTCTCTTCATAAATCAATATGACTTCATTTACTTTGGGTTCCTGAGTCACTGTCAATCTGCCATGTTTGTGCGTCACTTGAGTCCTTTCCTGCAAGCTCGGGATATACTCTTGATGCCACAAGTCCCAGAACTTGTCCAAAGTTTGCTGGGTTGTCTCCCAGTATTTCTGCAGTTTTGCATTCTGGGCACAAATTCTCCATCTTTTTTTTTCATCGAACTGTGGTGCTCCAATTTGACCTTCCCCTGTCAGGAAGTCTTTTGGTGTCAACACTCTGAGACTCTTCACATCACCGTAGATGTAAGAGATTGGCCTGTTGTTGATCACTGCCTCAACTTCTGGCAGGAGCGTCAACAGTTCTTGCAGGGTTAACATTCTGTGCCCCACAGCTGCTTTGAAATGTTTCTTGGTGATTCCCACCATTCTCTCATAGATTCCTCCTTGCCATGGTGCCATGGGAGTTGTCATGTTCCACAGGATTTGTTGCTGTGAGCAGTATGTCTGAACTGCTCCACTTTTGACCATTTCTGACCATTCTTTTCCAATATTAATGGCTTTGTTAGTGCTTTTGCTGAGTGCTTGCTCTGTCAACTTGAACTGTGTCGCATTGGCTGAAATTACTGCCTCAGGCTTTCCACGCCTGGCGATGAATCTCCTGACTGCGTTCAGGAATTCTTGTGCTGTCATGTCCAGCACACTTTCTAGGTGAACTGTGAACCATACATGTGAATAGACAAATCCACATTTTCTTGTGTTCCTTGTCCACCTTGTACCAAACTGGTCCCAAATAATCCAACCCTGTGTACTGGAATGGCCTGGCTCTTTGCACTCTAGTCTGTGGTAAATCTGGCATTGGTGGAAGCTGGTATGGCTTTGCTCCCAATTTTTGACAGGTTGGGCAGGTCCTGGTTACATTATAGATCACCTGTCTGCCCTGTGTGATCCAGTACTTTTGTCTGATTGCTGCCAATGTGTGTTGCACTCCTGCGTGCATCAACTTCTCATGCTGTTCTCTGACGATCAGCTGAGTGACTGTCACCGTTGCTGGCAACAGTATGAGCGGCACTGTGACCTCCTGTGGGTCCGCATGCTCCATTCTGCCATGGCACTTCAGGATTCCATCCTGATGCATTTGCACGTTGAGCCATTTGATCAACTGCTGATCTGCAGCTGCCCTTTTGCCATTTTGGTTGCCCTTGCTATGGCCTGTTGCCAAAATATTTGCCACTCCTGTGTAATGATTCTGCTGGGTCACTTTGATCCAATATTTCAGCGCCATTTATCTTTCCTCAATACTGATAATTCCCTGTGGTTTCATTGTACCACAGATACTTTCCATGACTTTGGACAGCTCATTCTGACTGTCATTTTTGTTATGCTTTGCGTGCATTTGCCGCACGAATCTCATCACATATACTGTTGCATCCAGTAATTTTGTCAGGCATGAGAATCTCTGAATCTCAATTCTCAATGGATTGCTTTGTTTGCTTTTATCAGCTTGCACATTGCTGGCATCTGGGTCACTGGCCACTTGCTGTGTGGTGCACAGGTAAATTGGACTGGCCTTTGGGAACTTGAGCTCTTCTCTTTTGATTTCTGCCATCACTTCTGGCGTGACTGGCTCTACTTTCGGCTCTGGCCACTCTCCAGTCATTAGCCATTATGGGTTACTGCTCTCCAGCACAGGTTACTGCTCTCCAACTCTGACATGTTCATGCCTCTTGTGGCCATGTCTGCTGGGTTTTCCATTCCTGCAATGTGTCTGATGTGCATGTTTTCTGTTTCACTTTGAATTTCCTTGATTTCATCCAATCTGTTCTTGACAAAACATGCCAGTGGCTTTGCAGTTGTCAACCACTTCAGACAACAGGTTGAGTCTGACCATACAACTGCCTGACTGAATTTGACATCTTTGAGCTCTTTGTGAATGAATTTTGACATTCTGCTGCCAATCAACATTGCCAACAATTCCAGCCTTGGAATTGTTACCTCTGGCTTCTTTGGAGCCAGCCTCAATCTGGAGTACAGCAGGTTTGACGTGCTGCTGCCATTTTCTGTTCTCTGGCATATGTATGCTGCTGCGCTGTATGCCATTGCTGAGGCATCAACGAAGATGTGCAGTTGTGCATCTGCACCACTCTGATACTTCAAATTTCTGTTGAACTTGATCTGTCCAACTTTGAGCAATTCTGTCTCTAATTGTTGCCAAATTGCTTTCTGTTCCTCAGACAGGGGAGTGTCCCACTCTTTGGCACTTGGTCCTGAATGCCATAATGTCTGCAAAAATCTCTTTGCTGGCAGTAGGACGGGACTGACGAGTCCCATTGGGTCAAAACATCCCACAGTTACCTTTGCAACTGTCCTTTTCGTGGGAAGTTTGAATTTCTGGTCAGTTTCTGATAATTGTTATTGCTGAGCTGTCTTAGGATTTTTCAGCCACATCTGGTCGCTCTCTGTGTCCCATTTCATTCCCAGGACTGTTATGACAATTTCTTTGGCCACATCTGGTTCTGCTAATTGTGAAGTAAAACTCTTGCTGTTGCTGTTCCACTCTCTCAGGTTCATCTGTGCCTCTGTGAACAGCACCTTGGATTCCTGGTACAATTGGATTGCTTTCTTCTCTGTGTCCACACTGAGGATCAAATTACCCACATACAGATTATCATCAATCAACTTTGCATTCACTGTGCCAGCTTGATTCAGATGATATCTGACAGTCAGCGCTAGTAGCTCTGGGCTGCAAATTATGCCAAATGGCACTCTGGCAAATCTGTAGATCTGAATATTGTCCTCCATGGATGGTTTTGTGGGATCTTTATACCACAGGAATCTTGTCACATCTCTGTCACTGTCCTGCAGGCTGACTTGCAGGAATGCTTTCTCTATGTCTGCAACCAGTGCAATTCCATGCAATTGGAATCGCATCAGCATCCTTACCAGCTGCGGTAGTATCACTGGGCCGCAGTACATGCACTCATTCAAGCTTGGCATGCCCGGCGGTTTCGCTGAGGCGTCATACACCTCTCTGACCTTTGTAGTAGTTTTCTCTGGTGTTATCACTGGTTGATGAAGCAGAATATGGAACTTCCTGCCATCCATAATGTCTTCTTGAACTTTCTCAATCACGCCCTGTTCCTCTTGAGCCTTCATAATTGCCTGAATTTTCTCCAGTAATTCTGGGTCTCTCTTGAGCCTGTTGGTGAGGTATCTGAACCTCTTGAATGCCATTGCTTTGTTGTCTGGTAGTTCATGCAAATTTTGGCTTGTACATGAACTTTACAGAGTATCAACCATCTGGGTTTCTCTGTACACTTTCATTGAATTGCTCGATAGCCTCATCATCTTTGACAAGGTCCGGCTGGTCCATTATGCCAATGGTATCCAGTCTGTCCATGTCTTTGACATTTGGTACAGGAGCAATTGACAGTGGTGCCTCCTCGTACCATGTTTCTCTCTGAATTTGATGCACAATTGTGTTGACCACCACCGGATATGCACCATCCGTGGTCCACTGATCTCTGTTGCTTGTCAGCTGCCCACCACCCATCAGTAATCCCAATTCCGATGGAATTACATACAATCCTGATGGGAGTTTGGTGGTGCTGGTGTTTCTGGACATTAAGTCCCAGAAATAATTCAAGCCCACTATAATATCTGGCTTGAATGTGCAATTGGTCCCCTTTTCCTTGGGAATTCTGTCTGCAAAGTAACTCTCATCTTGGAAGTACTTTTACAGGTTACTCATCTGCAGGTACTTTTTGTCCTGTTCTGATACAGGCACTTTGACTTGTTCTGTGGTCAACGTCAGGACCACATCAGCCACCATATCAATTTGCTGGCCATTTCTGAGTCTCATTCTGAATTCCACTTGCTGTACCACTTTAAAGTGAGGCTTTTCATTTCCGAACGTGTACACCCGGATGTGGTGTTCACCTGTACTCTTCAGCTTGAGTTTTCTGGCCACTTTCTCTGACATATATGTTCCCTGGGATCCTGTGTCCAGGAATGCTTGAATTTGTACTGGTGTCTGCTCAGGCTCCATTTCTGTATCCATTTCTGGAGCCTCAATCACTGTTCTGGCCATCATCAACATTGACATATTCCTGTTTACTGACAGGTTCACTACTGTCTTCTGTTGCCCAGCATTTTGCTTTGTAACCACTGTGCTGGATATGGTCTCTGTCTCTACCATTTCTGGTCCAGCCTCTTCCACATTGACACAATTCACTGTTGCTTTCCTTTGCTGATTCTGCGCTGGTCGACCGACCGTCTGCACAGACTTTCTGCCATTGTTTGCTGGTAGCTGGCCACTCTGCTGACCATTTGCCTTAAACACTGGAACTTGCCGTCCAGTGTATCCATTGCCATTTTTTCCAAATTTCACTGGGCGCATTGCACTGTGGTGCCTATTGGACTTGCAAAGGAAACAATTTCTCGTATATTGACAATGAGCCATGTAATGCCCTTTCTGCAGGCATCTCAAACATTGCTCTGCCTGTGACAATACTATTCTTCTTTCTCTTGCAGTTTTGAACTTTGGACACTTATCATTGAAGTGTATTTGCTGTGTTTCATTGCAGAACACACACAGCCTCCCAGGATTCATGAATCCAGCCTGCGGTGCACTCTGACCATTCTGGATCACAGACATGCTCCCTGTGCTGGTCCTGGGGTTCTCTGGCCCTCTGAATCGATTGCCATTGCCCTGGAATCAATTATTGAATTGCTGTGCGCGTGGATTTCCGAATCCCTGGCGCGATTGTTGCACAGGTGCTTCAGCTTGCTGTGCATGCTGTACAGCCTCACTGTGATGAAGCCACCGAAGTCAGCGTCTTCTACCACCGAATCCGGCAACTCCAAGACCGTAGTGAGAAACGGCCTTTAGAGTGGTTGATATCCCGTTGTAGCCGAACGTCCACTTGTTGACAGCCAAGTTGAGTTTATTTCGTAGTTGCGTGTTGAAAGGGGTTTTCGAGATTGTTTCAGGTACTTTATTTCGATCAGATACAGCTTGATACAAAAGCGCAAGCCTAGCGAGCTTCCTAGTCGAAGTTTCTATCGCTAGCTTATTTTCTTTCACAAGCTTGGGGTGGGTCCAAAGACTGAAGTAAAAACTTCCAAAGTAGCTAAGACACGGAAATTATGTATAAAACATAGCTACAGTAATTTCCTAAATTCAAATGCACAAATAAAGCATAAATGCAGTAATAGAACACATCTAGCTGAAACAGTTGGCTTATTCTACGCGTGTATACATTCCAACAATTATGGTAAAGAAATACCAGGTACAAATTGTGCTAATGGAAAAACTATTAATCTTGAGAGGCGCGAAGTCGGCAAACTCGGCCGATTTACTAATTTGACTCAATTTGTCAGAAAACATTGATGCACATTGGAACTAATAAAATAGGGTTTGGAATTGTAAATAGTAGTGCAAATGTTCCTAATGACGTAAATAGAGCAGGGTATATCTAACATAATAATAATCATTTCCTGGAAACATATACTTCATAATTGGCAAACTGGGACTTATTTGAGGTAAATGGGTGTACTAATTGAGCAGGGTTTATAATATAACTTTGATATAATTTGAGTAAAGTATTTCCGTAAATGTTAAAGTAAATAATAAATATAAGTAGTGAGCAGGGTTATAATAATTATGCCTACGCGAAGGGCTTTGTTAAACACGTACAGTAAATGCTAGTTGCACACAGGGCACCATTTCTCTATTAGGACGCTGGCCTAAGTAAATACGTAGCACATAAATATTTACAAGATCAACTTGTAAGTAAACCATGTAAATGTATATATAATAATGATCAGAAAATTACGGCGAGTTGAATGAGCCTAATTTCATGTTAATACACCTAATAATAACTTATTTGACCTTTTAACCTAAATATTCCATATAAATATATCAATAACTCATAAAACACTTTCCTAATTGAATATTCTCAATGGATAAAAAATGTAGTGCAGGAAATATAATTTGCGTAGTAAATTAATATAGTGTATGAAATGTAAAATAGTGCAAATAGGTAAATGACAAATATGAGCCTAATTATCAAATCTCTGTATTTCTTTATCCATCCATTTTGCCACGGTCAGCACACTCACTGAGCGCTAATTGCCTGCCAAACAACTCTCTGAACCTTGCTACGGTCAGAGTCTCCTCAGTTCCCTGTTCCTTCTGGATTTCTCTGAGGATTTCTGGCTGAATTTTCTGTTGCAGCTGGCTCAACAGCATTGGATGTTCAACTGACTCACCCAGTGACTCCAACTGCTGGAGCAGCCTTTCTATTGCATCATACAAAATTCTCATATCCTGACAGGTATTCCTGGCCTGTTGCAAATTCATTATGTTGCTCATTAGCATATTTCTGACCACTACTGGCTGGTCAAACCTTTTCTTGAGCATTGCAATTGTGGGTGCATAATTTTCGGCCGTCACACTCAATCCACTGATCATGCCAAATGCTGAACCTTTCAGCAGACTCCTCAAATAGGAGAACTTGGAAATGTCCTCCAAATCAGTTCTGTTGTGGATGTGTGATTCATACATTTGCCACCATGTTCGAAATTTGACAATCTCCCCAGAAAACTGTTCAACTTCCAGTTTCTGTAATTTGACGCTTTTTCCCGTGTTCACATTTGCTGAACTGGCTCCCTGCGCCCCTTGAGCTGTTACTGCCATTTAAGCAGCCATCTGCTGTATGAATGCTGTATTGACTTCATACATGGTACTTCCACTCAACTGCTGGATCATGTCTTGCAACTCTTCAATGTACACATTCATGGCTGCAATTTTCTGTATCACCAAATCTGACATATTTGCATACTCATCATACGCATCTTGGTACATTGTCAGTTCTTGAGCCAATTGATCAGCATCTTCAATGTCTTTAATGATATCGCGCCATGCGTCAAATTGATTTCTCACTGTACTCATTGCACCCTCCAATTTTGCACCTTCCTGTTTTACAGGTGCAATTACTCTCATCATTTCTGATCTCTTTTCTTGCTTTGGTAATTCTGCAAATGCTTCCTGATCATACTTTGCAATTTCTCTCTGCAATCTGCTGCTCACCCTGTGCTTGGCTGGCCCCAGGGTCATTCTGATGTGCCCTGTCGGTGAAGGCACCATTTTTGCTGATGAACATTCTTTCACTGTTTCTCTTTATAGTGTGTCACCTGTGACGCTTGTGACGCTTCTCTGCGCTTTTCTGTGCACTTTACCGTGCACTAAGGATATGTTGTGCCACGCACAATACCAATGCAGTCCTACAGGCCCCTGACGTGTTCTCTCACACGTTGACCTTTACTGCACTGGCACCAGGTGTGTTCCTAAAGCCCCTGACGTGATTGTGTTCACACGTTGACTTCAACACACCGGCCAAATCCAACTGGACAATTCGCTGCCCATCAGTGTGCGCCCAAGGGGGTCCGTACACACTAGTGTGCGCCCGAAGGTCCATACACACTTTTGTAGAGCGCTCTAGCACTTGTTCCCGGCACGCCTATGTGCCCCGTGACCATGCCGGCCACTTGATTCTGAGCGGCTCCTGTGCCGCTGTGCGCAGTGGGCTGCGCTTGCTGTGTCGCATGTGTCACGTTTCTTTCTTGTCTGACACTGGGCAGTGTTCCTGTACACTGCTCTGCAATTGCGCCTGTGCAATGCAGAATTTCTGGCACTTTTGTGCTGTCTGATCTGATGGTACCAAGCAGGCACAGCGTGTATATTTGATGGGAGCTCTGCAAAGCCCCTACATGCTACCAAGTATCCTAATAGTTGGTTTTTCAATTCACTCTCTGTCAGCTACAGCCCTCTGTCAGCTACAGCCCTTTGTACACTGATACCCCTACTTTTGCACTTCCGAGGTATGAGTCCACCCTAACCCAGTGGACCGATGGACCTCTGTGAATGCCCAAAAACAGCCCTTTGACTAGCGTGGCTCTGTGGCAACCCTGTCTCCGTCAGGTCACCCTCCCTTGGCATAGGAAGGCCGTGCGACAGGTCCTTGACATCCGGATGTCCAGGAGCGTCCAGCGAAATTTTGCCCACCATTCAACAATGACACCTTGTCAAATGCCGGTGCCGCCCAGCCTCTAACACCTTGTCAGAGCACTGGTGAAAGCTGCCTTGGGTCCTGACAGGCTTGTAAAAATGCCAGTGTCCTTCGCGCGTGAGTGTAGAACCGCTCCCAGGATGTAGACAGGAGTGCCATGACTTTGGCACAATGCTGTCTGCAAATCGTCAGCCAACGCTCAGCCAAGGCCAATTGACATTCAGCAGGACTTTTGAAGTTCTGCCAACTGCCGCACAATGTTTGTTCCGGCTTGGTGATAGCACAATCTCATGCAATCACCCTGCTCGCTGCACCATGTGATGAAGCCACCAAAGTTAGTGATCTCTCTGCCACCGACTCCGGCAACTCCAAGACTGTAAGGAGCAACGGTCTTTAGAGTGGTTGAATTTTCCTTGTAGCCAAACGTTCACTTGTCGACAGCCAATTACATTTATTTCATTGTTGTGTGTTGAAAAGGGGGTTTGAAGTTGTCTCAGGTACTTTATTGTTGATCAGAAACAGCATGAAATACAAAAGCGCAAAGCTAGCGAGCTTCCTAGTCGAAGTTTCTATCGCTAACTTAATTGAGTCAATTTCTTGGTTCATAGATTGGGTCAGAAGACTTGGGTCCAAAGACTGAAGTAAAAACTTCCAAAGTTGCAGAAACACAGAATTTGTATAGAAAACATGGCTACAATAATTTCCTAAATATAATGCACAAATAGGACATATGTAGCCTAAACAGTTGGCTTATACAGCGCGCACACATATTTGAATGATTATGGTAAAGAAATACAACATACAAATTGGGTGAATAGAAAAAAACATTAATCTTGCGAGGCACTAAGTCGGCAAATTTGGGCCAGTTACTAATCTGTTTCAATTTGTCAGAAAACATTGACACACTTTGGAAACTAATTTGATAGAGTTGGAAACTGTAATAGTGTTGCAAATGTTCCTAATAATAAGTAGAGCAGGGTATAACTTGATGAAATAATAATCACTTCCTGGAAACGTATATTTAATAGTTGAGCAGATTGGGACTTATTCAAGGTAAATAGAAATTATAATCAAATGAGGTTTGAAGTTGAGTATATAATTATATTGAATGAGCAGGGTTTGAAATGAGGCATTTAACTGACTTAAATACATAAAGTAGTGTGAGTGAAGCTGAATAATATGCCTACGCAAATGGCTACATAAATACGTGCTAGTAAGTAAACATTTTACAGGATTTGAGTTTCCTAAATTGCAAGTAAACCATGTGAATGTATATATTAGAATAATCAGAAAATTATGGCGAGTCAAATGAGCCTAATTTTGTGTCCATAAACCTAAATATAACATAATTGACATTTTAACTTGAATATTCCACATAAACTTACAAATAACTCGTAAGACACTTTCTTAATCAAATATTCTCCATGGATAATCAATATAGTGCACGAATTAGAAATAATTTGCATGGTTGAATTAAATAGTGCGTGAAATAGGTAAATTGTGCAAATGAATAAAATGGATAAAATAAGCTTAATTATCAAATCTCTGTATTCTCTAGCCATCCATTTCACCACGGTCTACACACATAACATGTAAAAATTAAAGTATCAATTGTCAAGCAAATTGTGCTCAAATCTCATGTTTTATTTCAAGATGTTATGTTTTGTATCCAAATTATGTTGTTGTTGACTCCAAATCTTATGTGAACATTTGGATACAAAAACATAAGATGTGGATATAAAACATACTATGGATAATTAAAGACAAGATTTGGATACACAATTTACACTTTGCATGACCTTTGTCATGACAATTGCAACTTTGCTTGAAATTTTACATGACACTTGACATTTTGCATGACAATTTGATACTTTACTTTACATTTGTCATGACAATTGACACTTTGCATGACATTTTACAAATGTGCCCAGCACACTCCAGTAGTCCTTCTACTGAAAATGCAAACCATTCTTATCAATAATTGTAACTTTACACTTGCAGCTAGCTCACAATACATACTGCATGCAACTTTTGAAAAGTAAGGGTAAAATTTTTCACAGGTTTTTCATGTATAAATAGGTCTAATTATCACATTTTTCTGGCCTGGCATGCATGTTTCTGATTTTTTGTAAAATTTTTGTAAAATGTGTCATTTTATTTTATTAATGACTTTTGGGAATAAAATAAAATAAAACAAAATGAAACAAGAATAAAATAAAAATAAAATAAAATTTTTATACAATTTTTATACAATTTTACTAAAATGAATTTTTATAAAACCAACCCTGGTTGTGACTCGTACTCGAGTATGAAATAAATAGAGTTTCGAGCGCTACACCCTATGTCTAAATACAACAAATCTGTTCTAAATAATTACTATGGATATCGATGCATAAACCTTCTTGTTCTAAATGTTCATTGTTCATCAAAACATTTAAAAAATATACATTTATAGAATTACTCAAAACACTCGACAAATCGTTACCTTGCAACTGCTCTGGTTAGAAATTCCATCAACACATAATTCAAAGGTTCGATAAAAATTTACCCCCTTTCCTTCACAACTGCTTTGGTTAACTATTGGTAGTACCACTTGCATAAGTTCAGTTGAGGGCTCTGAGTCTGAACCATTATATTCTAAAGCACCCCAACCTACATTTGTGGATGTATGTTTTTACTCACAATCATGCATAGCATTTGAAAAAATCACTGATTTTTAGGAAAATATATATAAATATATCACTCCAACATTGGAAAAAATATAAATATATGTAAATCACTCTAGGTCTTCAGAAAATATAATTAAATTACTGAAAAAATAACTCTAAGCACAAAAAAATGTCAAAAAATCACTTGTGCTTTATTTCAATTTCAAGCGATATTCTAGGCTTTATTTCACCATTTGCAAGCACAAAAAATGTACTCTAATATACCACAGTCTATAGTCCATTTATTATCATTCCACAAGCAGTATTCATTCATACAATATCTTACAAGTGAAAACATCAAGCAAATATCACAGAAAAATTCAAACTTCGATTCAACCTCAATGACTACTTCAAAAATATTTTGCACTGCAAACATTTAGACTAAATAGGTGCTCATGCTCAGCACTTTTTCTATGGCGGTGTGCTGTGAAAACTCATTTTTGGGCACATGGCTACATTTTGGCAACATTGTGATGACACTAGTGGCACTGGTGATTTCAGTCATTTCAGTGATTTCTGGTCATTTCAGTTTTCAAAAAAGTCAGGGTGAAAACTAGTGTGTGTAGGCACAATATTTACGTGCTTCAAATACTATTTTAACCCAATAATTAGCAGAGAGAATTCTGGAGAAAATTTCTCAAAAACTTTCCAATTTCTCTTGCACAGATTACATGTTTTAGTCATATAGTGCAATCATTGCACCACAATGTATCTAGTATGAGTGATTTTCTCAGTGATTTTTTTCCAAATTTAAAAAATATATATAAATATATCACTCAGAATTTGAAAAAAATATAAATATATATAAATCACAGGTTATTTATATTTATTGTGATTTTCGAAAATATAAATCACGGGTTATTTTTTGAATGCTAATCATGCATTTTGACTGTGCAGCCAGGGTTACAGCTTAGCAGTGTTTGACGTGAAATGATGATGTAAAATTATGTCATTAAACTGATTACATCAAAATAGACAAGGTTACAGCGTTGAAAATTAAGAAATAGATAGTTCTAGTAATTGTGTGTTATGTCCCAATTTTTTTTAAAAAAAATAGGCAATCATTCTTTAAGTAGTATTATTGGTCAAAATGTTGATGTAACATATGTAAATTTTGATGTAAAATTAATAACTTATTAAATAATATATATTTTCTTTAATTTTTTTGGGGCTAGTTACAGCGGCCCCAGTCGGGGACCAGTCCCCAGTGAAAATAAATTTGTTTTCAAAAGTCAATAATTGGCATGTGTGGGTTGTTTGCATGTTAGTTAGGTTAATTATCACTAAATTACCATGCACAAAATTTCTGCAAAATGGTTACACATGCTGATACATATTATTTGGGGGGTGTATTGAGGGGGAACTATTCAAGGGAGGAATTATAGGTACCATAGATACTTATGCATCTCTGTTGTTGTTGAAATTTTCAGCATCTGACTGTATGAGGATGTTACAAGCAATGAATATATACCTAATATAATTAATAGAAGTCCTGGTGAAAAAAATAAGCCCCTTGAATCAACCCCCTCAAAAATTTGCTGACATGCATTTTATGCCACTCCTCTGGCATCCAACTGTGTTTTTAGAGCTTCCTTATGGAAAATTGGTGAAAAACCATTTATCCCCTTCCCTTTTCCGAAGTCCCAATCCCAAACATGAAAAAACCCCAATCTCAATCCTGATCCTTAAATCTCAAAAAGCCAATCTTGATCCTGGAAAGTCAATCCTGTTTGAACCCGATTTTATATGCCAACTCCATGAAAATTGCACTATTTGGAGTTGATAGTGCCACTCCAGAGAATCCAGAGGCACTGCTGTTGAGTCCATGGCTCCACTACAGAAGAACGGCAATGCTCTGCAGTCCATGGCGCGATTCCATAAAAATGGTGCCGCTCTGGAGTCCATGGGGCCACTCCAGAAAAATGATGGCATTCGTATTTTTGGCATACCTAATGTTGAAACATAAGTACCGTATTTCCTCGATTAACCCCTCTGAATTAACCCCCCCCCCCTCGAAATACCCCCAGTTGTTTTTGAGCTGGGGAAAAAATAAACCCCATTCTCGAAATACCCCCGTCTGGAATTATGTACATGATGTATACAATGTACAACATGTATATATTGGTCGCAGTTTGCATCGCAGCTACACATAAATATACTAGTTTGTGTAGCGATGGACGTTGATATGTTCAAATATACCCCACTTGAACACGTTGATTACCTGTTTTGGGTATATAAAAGCGTACTCTTTACTATGAATTTCGTGAAAATTTCTAGCGAAATAATAACCCCCCCCCCTCGAATTAGCCCCCCTCGAAATACCCCACCTCAAAATTTCCAGTCTGAAAAAATAAACCCCCTGGGGTTATTTCGAGGAAATACGGTATTGAAACTAGACAGGTTTATTGCAAAGCATTTCTCTGCGATGAAGCTATCAAATGGAAGGTATACGTCATCCTTTACATGTGCAACTTAAAACGCAGAATGTTGGCACTGAGCCAAAAAATGATGAACTCAGACAAAACGATAAAAGTCCGGACTGAGTCAAAACCTATTAATGAATCTGGCCAGCTAAATCTTGGCTAAAGCTTAAGGTTTTAGATGTGAAAATATGTTTTTACCATGTTGTTTATATTTAACGTTCAGCGATTTCGTTATCTTCTCTTATGACGTATCCCATGTGTGAACTTGGCAGCCAGTCAAAATAGCTAAGAGTAAGTATATAGCGATGTATAGTGATGAAATAGTGATCATGAAGGTAAAAATTGGTAAAATGGAGCACATTTTAGCAATTTTGTGCAAAAAATGGGGAAAAATTGCTTAAATTACAATATTCAACAGCAGGGTTTGTTTTATAAAAATTCATTTTAGTAAAATTGTATAAAAATTGTATGACAATTTTATTTTATTTTATTTTAATTTTATTCTTGTTTCATTTTATTTTATTTTATTTTATTCCCAAAAGTCATTAAAAAAATAAAATGACACATTTTACAAAAATTTTACAAAAATTTTACAAAAAATCAGAATCATGCATGCAAGGCCAGAAAAATGTTATTATTAGACCTATACATGAAAAACCTGTGACAAATTTTTCCCTAACTTTCCAAAAGTTGCATGCAGTATGTATTGTTAGCTAGCTGCAAGTGTAAAGTTACAATTATTGATAAGAATGGTTTGCATTTTCAGTAGAAGGACTAGTGGAGTGTGCTGGGCACATTTGTAAAATGTAATGCAATTTGTCAATTGTCATGACAAATGTAAAGTAAAGTGTCAATTGTCATGCAAAATGTCAAGTGTCATGTCAAATTTCAAGCAAAGTGGCAATTGTCATGACAAATGTCATGCAAAGTGTAAATTATGTATCCAAATCTTGTGTTTTTGTATCCATAGTATGTTTTGTATCCAAATCTTATGTTTTTGTATCCAAATGTTCACATAAGATTTGGATTCAACAACAACATGATTTGGATACAAAACTTAAGATTTAGATAAAAAACATAAGATTTGGACACAATTTGCTTGACAATTGATACTTTATTTTTTACATGTCATGACAATTTACACTTTACCTTACATTTGTCATGACAATTGACACTTTGCATGAGATTTTACATAACATTTGACATTTTACACTTGGGACTGCTCCCAGATCCATGAATAAACAGGTAGAAACTCCAGCAACAAGATAAAATTTTACAAAAAATATGAATTTTGTTACAATTTGACAAAAATACAAATTTTTATACAATTTTACAAAAATTTTACAACAATTCAAATTTTTATACAATTCTTATTTTTATTCTTAAATTTTCCATTTTATTTTATTTTATTCTTGAATATTCCATTTTCGATATTTTTAGCATTTGCTGGTGGGCGAGCTTTTATTGCCTGGTGATTGATCATACACATGAAACAAGGTAACAGAGTGTTGTGGTTGAATTTCTCGCTGACCAGCACCTCGCGCCGGAATTAGCGTTTACCAGCTAATTTTACAAAGATGATTTTGTGTGTATCCTAAACTTGCGTATCACAAAAAAGAAAAATCAAGATGGTTTATTCACAGTGAATAATCGAATGTCAAAAAAAGGAATTGGCACAATTCTCTTATGACCGGTGAGCCACTGGCTCAAATTTACCTCTACGCCATTGGCATATCTCTTGAACACTTCTTGAACTTCTTCTGTGCAGGTTTGTCGCCGTTGGCGTGCGCCTGCTGACTGCCGTTGCCGTTCGGTCGCTGCTGTTTCGGGCCGGCGCCGTTCAAATGTTTCGGAGGTGCCATGATCGGAAATGAGCTAAGTTTTGATGAGATGAAGTCCGTATGAGTGTGTCTGCTGTGACCACTTTATATTTATACCCTGGCGCGTAGCTCCGTATAATCGTTTTTCGTTTTTGCGCAGTTCAGCGGAAGGCGGTTGCCTTTGATCTACGGATTATCCTGATATCGACAGATGGATCTACGTCGCGTTGCGAGCCATCTGTTGCAGCATTTTGATCATGTGAGTTGTGTGTGGTTAGATTTGTATCGGCTTAGTCACTTTGTTGAGTCGATTTTCAGATTGTTTTTGTTTTATCGATAATAGATAGATTTGATAAGGCAGTACCGGAATATGTTGGAAATAGTGGGGATATTTTGTTGAAGCATTTCCTGGGGAAATGTTTCTGGGAATGATTTTGGGTTGGGTGGGGTTGTGTTGTATGTGGCTCCACTTTCCGGCACTAGTGGGGTTGGGTTGTTGAAGTGATCAATTTCATTATCGAATAGATCCATTTCATTATGTTGACGTGTGTGCACAAGTTGTGTTTGGTAGTGAGGTGTGGGTAATTGATAATTAGTTTTGTAAGCGTAGAATTCATTGGTTCTATGGGGAATTCCATTTTATGCAAATTTTTCATTAGATATAGTATGCGTTTGGACCCATCTGACAGATCACTGCAAATTTCTAGGTAACGTTTTGCTTGGGCATATAATGTGTTATATCCCAGCTGTCTTTGCACATTGCTTGAGACGTGTGTGTTTTTTACAATGTTAAATTTATAGTTGTCTGTTTTATTCCACAGGTTGAATTTTGGGCAGTTGGCAACAATGCTGATGTTGAGGTCGAGGAAGTGGACCCTCGCCCCGTTTTCAGAGGTGTCTGGTTCTAGTGATAGGTCAGTGCCATAGATATCGGTACACATGGCACCGACGTTTTTCTTGTTGATGACCAGTATGTCATTGACTTATCTTTTTGTTCTGTGTAGCGTTCTGGCACATATGTTGTTACATTTGTTGCCTAGGTATTGGTATTCCATGCCGGCTAGAGTCAAGTTTGCAATGTCGCTGGAAGCGCTGCCACCCATTGGTATGCCCAGTGTCTGTTGGTATATTGTGCCGCAGAATTTTATGTATGTGTTCCCCAGAACTGTTTCTAAAAGTTCTGATGTTTTTTGGACAGATAGAATTTTTCCGGCATTGTTTGTAGTGTTTTGGGTGGCTTTGTTTTTGTAGATTCTGAAGCAGTTGTTTCATATAACTAGGTCTAACAGAAAGTCAATATGTGTTTTAATTAGGTGATGGGGTAGTGTTGTGAACATGTTTGCAAAGTCGTATGTGTGAATTGAATGTATTTTCTGTTGTTGCTGTAGGCTCTGTGCGACTTCGGTGCTGTTTTTACAAAGCCAATACCTGTTTGTTCCATTTCTTTTTGTGATTGTTTTACAATATGTTTCTAGTCTTTGTGACAGGTATTGCAGAATTTTGGGTAGATCCCATGCTAGGCTGTTGATGTTTGAGCTTTTGCTTCCTGCTATGTATCTGAATTTTATTGGGTTTTTGTGGAATTTCGGCGTTGCGTAAATGACCGGGAATATTTCGTTGTATCGATCCATTTCCCCTTTGTATTCTTCAGTTTTTTCTTTAAGGTATTTGTTGATTTCTGGGGCGACGGATGTTTCTTCACCAATTTGTTTGTATGTGATGTTTCCACTTTTTGCGAAGTCACTATTGTGTATGCCGAGTTCCTTAGCAATCACCTCTAGGTAGTATTTTTTGCATATGAAAGCGAATGTTGCTGCGGCTTTGTCGATGGGTGTGATCATGTATTTTTATTTTTATTTTATTTTTATTTTTATTTTATTTTTATTTTTTTCTGAGATTTAGCCAACCCTGTTCAACAGGCAATATGGCGGTGGGCCAAGTTATGAGACCCGATCTGCATTTTGCCGATGGGTTGGATATGGTATTTATGTACGTCATGCACACTCTGGTGAACTGACTCATACAACTGTTTGTAAGGCGATACGTCCTCTGACTTTTTTTATACCTCAAGGCGCCAAGCAGCGTGAAGTGCCTTCCACATTTTTGGAAGCGTGTGAAGCGTTGGATAAGCTAGGTGAAGCATGTGGAAGACACTTCACCACAAATTTCAGGGTTCTTGGTGAAGCGTGCTGAAGCGTGTGGAAGCGTGTGGAAGCGTGTGGAAGCGCGCCGCTTCACGCGCATCCGGCCCGCTTCCCGACGCATTACACACCCATTGTTTGCTGTGAGAGTATATGGAATTTAAAAAAAATTCCTGGCGAATTAAGAAACCCCCTTGAATAAAACTCCCTCAAATTCAACCCCCTCAAAATTGGGGGTTTTTGAAGGAAATAGTGTAATCACTTAGGGTAAATTGGGTGGAATCCAGAGTTGTTAGAATTACTGAACTTTTTCAAAAGTATATGTAAACGTAAAGTATTTTGTTTCTACTCACCACAAAGTATAGAAAACGTAAAATACTTTTGTTTTACTCATACTTACGCGTAAATGTGAGTACTTTTCTTGTGAGTGGTTAAACGAGTACTTTCCTCCATAGAATATGTAAAATTGGGTACGTTTTCATACGTCTACAGCACAACGTATGTTTTTCCGTAAGAAAATGATAGATAAATATGATGACTTTATAAATATAGCTTATCGATAACGATGGCAAACCTCCCAGAAAAAAGTATTTAAATTTTTAAGTGTTTTTTCTAAAATGAATTTTCGAATTTTCGAATTTTTTCTTAAATTAATTTTCGAATTTCGAATTTAATTTTCGAATTTTCGAATTTTCGAATCTTTTTTGGCAATTTTCGAATTTTTTAAAGAAAAATATTGAATTTGAAGCTTAAAACACAGTATTTGGACTGTTTTCATGTTTGGAGCCCCTTTTAACCTTAATTTCTTTGTAAATGAAGCATGACATGACAGTTTCACTTCACTTTAACATGACAAATGGTAGAAACACTTACCGTATTTCCTCGCATTACCCCCAGGGAGTTTATTTTTTCAGAGTGGAAATTTTGAGGGGGGTTGAACGACGGGGTGTATTTCGAGGGGGGGTTAATAAATTCAGTGCCCATTTTGAGGGGGGGGGGTATTTCGAGAGGGGGGTATTGCGAGGGGGTATTTCGAGGAAATACGGTATGTGGATCAGCTTGCACCATTTTCGCTGGGGCTGAATGTCTTCCAAAAAACGGAAGACCCGCGAGCGATTTTTTGAACTGGCATCTGTATCCGCGGAAGTAGTTCGACGCGGTTCTTTCTAATTGTTTGGGCGGCTCTGTGCAGTGTGCACTCCTAAACGGATTTGATGGGGTCCACCGCTGCACCATGGACGCCATTTCAATGTTTTGTTTAATTTTTTTTCCATCACATGAGATTTTTCAGACCCAGCGCATATCAATTGTCGCTTTATTTAGCACGCTGAACTTAAGACTGTGTTTTGTCGCCTTGAATTACCTGAAAAATTCGAAAACTATTTTTGAATTTTCGAACTTTCGAATTTTCGAATTTTTTAAAAAATAAATCGATTTTTAAGTGTTTTTTCCAGGGGTGAATTAAAAATTCGAAAATTATGAAAAAATTCGAAAATTCGAAAATATTTTCGAATTTTCGAATCTTTTTTTGCCATCGTTACTTATCGACAACACACTTTCCACGGAAACCTACCATGTGGCAACTGAAAAATGAACAAAAAATTGGTTATATTTCTGCCACAAAAGGAATAACGTTGGTAATATGGGATATTTTTTACGTGGAACAGACAACAGACCTGGTGGCAGTCCCAAGCCCTGTAAAGTGTAAAGTATAGTGTCAAATGTAAAGTCAAATGCAAAGTAAAGTGTCAAATGTAAAGTCAAATGCAAAGTAAAGTGTCAAATGTAAAGTCAAATGCAAAGTAAACTGTCAATTGTCATGCAAAGTTCAGTAATAAAATATTTTCTTTTTTGTTTTGATTGACACTTTACTTTGCATTTGACTTTACATTTGACACTTGACTTTACACTTTACAGGGCTTGGGACTGCCCCCATATTACCTGAGTTTATTCCTCAAATTATGGTGCCATTTTGTTTAAAGCTTGCGGTTTGAGCAGTAAATGTCCCACCTTGAAATACATTTTCTGTACGCGTACGCTTTGCAAATGTACGCGTACAAGTGCGTACGGTACTTTTTTCAAAAGTATATGTAAATGTATTTACCGCGTACTCGCGTACGCGTATTTTTAGAGTAAACGTACTTACCTTTTAACAACTTTGGTGGAATCGCCGCAAGGTAACATACCGGCAACAACAGCATTTGTATCTTTGCCACGATAGTCAGCCGCATCTGATGGCAAACAGATAGGCATTATCTTGTCTCTGAAATGAATTATTATATCGTAACATTGGTAAGTTTATTTTGAGGACATAAATTTTGTACAAACTGCAACAGAAACAACATTATTAGGTATTTCATTCATGGATCCAGAGCATGTAGCAAAAATCTTTTCTGAAAGAGGTAATCATGCAGGGTTGTTCAAACATTTTGAAAAGTATGGGTGAATAATCCTTAGTAATTAAACTACCGTATTACCTCGAAATACCCCCAGGGGGTTTATTATTTCGCCAGCAAAATTTGAGGGGGGGATAATTCGAGGGGGGGTTTATTCGAGGGGGGGGTCTATTATTTCGCCAGAAATTTTCGGAAATTCCCCGTACGCGGACGTAGAAAAATCGGACAATTACATTGATGTATATGTGTTTACACGCATATATAACTATATACACAAAAACCCTTCCCTAACGTCACTTAATCATCAGTTTTAACGTGTGTTCTGCATTGTACAGATCACAAACTGCGGTATTTGTCATGTACGTTCACGTTACACTCAATCTTAGGGGGGGGGTATTTCGAGGGGGGGGTTTATTATTTCCTCAGCCGAAATTTAGGGGGGGTATTTCGAGGGGGGGGTTAATTCAAGGGGGGGTTAATTCGAGGTAATACGGTATTTCTTTTTAATTGACTCACTCCAGAAAGCTAAAAACAGCCACAAACAAATGGTTTGTTTTTTTGGTATTGACTTCTGGTAGATCCAGAGTGGGACTTCCAGTTTTTTTGTAGAGAATTTCTATGTTTCTTTGTCTAGACACACTAATTTCCATTTACCGTATTTCCTTGAATTACCCCTGGAGGGTTTATTTTTTCAGAGTGCAAATTTTGAGAGAAAAACGTGAAAAATGCAACAATAACCACCATTTACTGGGGGTATTTCGAGGGGGGAGGGCAATTCAGGGGGGGGAATAGGTCGAGGTAATACAGTATGTTCTTGGCTGCGAGCTCCGATGGAGACTAAATACTGGATGGGTAGATGTGCAGTTTCTGTCAAAAATACATATTTGATGAGAACATGATGTTCCAAAATACCGGAATGCAGGGATGCGCTCGTTCGCAAAGTATTGTATAGCATTTTGGCATACCGTATTACCTCGAAATACCCCGTCAGAAATTTTCGTGAAAGTCATAATAAAAATATGCTTTTAAGTATCCAAAACCGGATATAAATGTTTTCAAATGTGGAATAAGTGTTCATATCAACATACTTTGCTGTACAAACTACAATATGTGTAGTTGCGATGCAAACTGGCAGCAAAATACTTCATGTCCGTTGCATAGATGATGTACACTATTACAGATAGGAGGTTTATTTGTTCATAGGGACCATTTTGAGGGGGGGGGGGGTATTTCGAGGAAATACGGTATTTTTTTATTGTCAGTAAACAATATCATTCATCTGTGGCCTCTCACGTGAAGTCTACGGCGTAGATGTCCGTTGCATAAATGATGCACACTATTAGTGATGGAATGGCGCCATGGCGCTGGCGCCATTTGAGGGCGCCAAAGGGCGCCGCGCCATGGCGCCATTGGCGCTTGGCGCCCTTTTTCCGTGGCGCAGTTGGCGCCTGGCGCCCACATTCTGAAAAGCGCCATGGCGCCCTTGGCGCTTGGCAACCTTTGTTTGTGGCGCCCTTGGCGCCTGGCGCCTGCCCAAAAAGGGCGCCAAAATGGCGCCAGCAGGGTTTCAAAACGAATGCTGCGTAAATGAAAAAATTAAGAATTTGCGTCTGTGGATACACGAAAACACTGAAAAATGGAGGAAGTTGTGCGAGTGGATCTTTCTCCAACGGTTCATCAGTAACGATGGCAAACCTCCCAGAAAAAAGTAGTTAAATTTAAAGTGTTTTTTAAAAATAAATTTTCGAATTTTCGAATTTTTTCCCAAATTAATTTTCGAATTCCCAATTTAATTTTCAAATTTTCGAATCTTTTTTGCAATTTTCGAACTTTAATTCGAATTTTTGAATTTGAATAATAGAAAAATATTGAATTTGAAGCTTAAAACACAGTATTTGGACTGTTTTCATGTTTGGAGCCCCTCTTAACCTTAATTTCACTGTAAGTTAAGCATGACATGACAATTTCATTTGACTTTAACATGACAAATGGTAGAAACATTTTCGCTGGGGCTGAATGCCTTCCAAAAACGTTTGTGTGACTGCCCCTCGGAAGACCCGCGAGCGATTTTTTGATGAACCGGTGTCTGTATCCGCGGAAGTAGAGCGCCACGGTTCTGATTATTCGGGCAGCTCCAAGCATTCCTAAACGGATTTGATGGGGTCCACCGCTGCCGCCGCGGATGCCATTTTAATGTTTTTTAATGTTTTTTTCATTACATGAGACTTTTCAGACCCACCACAACATATCAATTGTTGCTTTATTGTGCGCGCTGAACTTAAGACTGCATTTTGTCACCTTGAATTACCTGAAAAATTCGAAAACTATTTTTGAATTTTCGAATTTTCGAATTTTTAAAAAATAAATCGATTTTTATGTGTTTTTTCCAAGGGTGAAATAAAAATTCGAAAATTATGAAAAAATTCGAAAATTCGAAAATATTTTCGAATTTTCGAATCTTTTTTTGCTTCGAATTTTTCTGTGGCGCCCTTGGCGCTTGGCGCCCTTTTTTCTGGCGCTTTTCCATCACTACACACTATTACAGATGGGAGGTTTATTTATTCATAGGGACCATTTTGAGGGGGGGGGGGGTATTTCGAGGAAATACGGTATTTCAGTATTTATTGTCAGTAAACAATATTTTTCTGCTGTGGCCACTCACGTGAAGTCTACGGCCTTTTCCAGTTCAAGCAATACGATGTCATGGGGTTTTGTTGAGGGGAGACACGAAATATTGCCTATCCAATATAATGGTACAGGAAAGTATTGCACGTCCCTCACTCCAATTATTGTTACTCCATTATCCGAGTTAAGGTGGTGCCATTGTTGCAGTATTTAAAACGTGCTACCAGAGTTGCTAAAAGCACTGAACTTCTTTCAAAGTGTATGTAAACATAAAGTATTTATTTTTACACACCCCTGAGTACAAAGAATGCAAAGTATTTGTAATTATTTTCACTCATGTAAATAGATTTAGATCTCCTTGGAAAAATACGTGTACCCAGCTTTGTGCTTGTTCATGGGTACGTTTTGAAATTGTGTGGGTACATAAACTTTTGTCAGACAGTGACAGAAGTGACATTTTGTCAGACAGAAAGTGACAAATGTAGGATATTTTTCTAAGAAATACTTGACAGGAGAAAAAACATCTTCCAGAGTAGAAATTGCAAGCTGGGCTTCAGTTTTCTGTTAAAAATACTCACATTTACATATTCTGTGAGACAAAACACACAGTATTGCGTTTTCCCACAAAGTATTTTACTCACTCTTTACGCAGTGTACAGGTAAAAACTTTTTACCCTTTTCTGTGCTCAGCCAGGATTTAAAAATACCTATGTTCACTTTTACATTGAAAAAAGCTCAATGCGTTTTAATAACTCTTAATCTCCACAAGTTTACAATAATGCAACACCTTGCCAAATGAACATCCATTTGGCTGTCCGGTGGTATCTCCTCATAGCAGTTACTGATGTTATTCCATACTTTCACGCAGTGCAGGGCGGTGAGCACCCAGCGGTCGGAGATCAGCACACCCCCACAGAACCGGTCAAATACACTACTCCCATTCAGATACAGAAACATCGGCGCCTGCGGACAAGCTGAGTTGCTGGCGAATACCGTATTCCTCGAAATACCCCCAGGGGGTTTATTTTTTCGGAGTGCAAATTTTGAGGGGGTATTTTGAGGAGGCTTATTCCAGGGGGGGTATTATTCCGTCAGAAATTTTCCTGAAATTCATGGTGAAAATATACCGTATTACCTCGAAATACCCCCAGGGGGTTTACTATTTCGCCAGCAAAATTTGAGGGGGGATAATTCGAGGGGGGTCTATTATTTCGCCAGAAATTTTCGGAGATTACCCATACTCAGACGTAGAAAAATCAAACAATTACATACCGTATTTCCTCGAAATACCCCCCGGGGGGTATTTCGAGGAAATACGGTATTTATATTTTTTTCAAATTCTGAGTGATATATTTATATATTTTTTCAGATTCTAAAAAAATCACTGAGAAAATTACTCATACTAGATACTTTGTGGTGCAAGTATTGCACTTCATAACCAAAACATCTAATTTGGTCTAGAGAATTTTGAATTTTGCAAGAGAATTTTCTCCTGAAAATCTCTCATCTGCTCATGTAGAGCATTATTGAATAAAAATAGTGTTTGAAGCAGGTAAATATTGTGCCTACACACACTAGTTTTCACCATGACTTTTTTGAAAACTGAATGGCCAAAAATGGTGACATGTCACCATCCAGTTTTCCACAATAGAATGTTGTAGATGTTCAGTTTTCACAAATCGCGTGAATTTCAGTGTGGTTGTTTTGACAAGTCACTAGTTTGCCACTGTGTTTACCTAATGTGAAAACTCAAATGATGACAAATGGTGATATCACCATCACTTAGTCTTCATTGTGACAAAGATGTAAACTGTTTTAGTAACTTTTTATGTCATCCTGCTATGAATTGTATTGTCACGTTTTAGTGTATAAAGCATCTCTCTATCTTATAACATACTTTTCTGAAATAAAACATAACATTGAATCAAAATACCTGCTTGATGTCATCAAAAATGATCTACAGTAATTGAAAACTCACTTCACCACTTTTGAAAGCTGGCAACACTTGGTGACATCCACCAATGTTGCCAGTTATCAAATATGGGGGACAACTGTGGAAAACTGTCACCATGGTGTCACCAAAATTTTGCCAAACATGTAGCCGTGTGCCCTGAGTTTTCACAGCTCACCACTGTTGAAAAAGTTGCTTTTTAAAACACTAGATGATTGCATGAACTACTGCATGTCCTCTAAATACCCCCCCCCCTCAAAACAGACACTATGAATGTGTAACCCCCCCCCCCCTGGTGAAACCCACCTCAAAATTCTCACTCTGATAAAATAAACCCCCTGGGGGTATTCTGAGGAAATATGGTAAGTGAATTCACACTCAACTTCCTCAGCATACCTGGCACTGCTGCAAGTACGCATGCATAGTACTGTAAGCACCTATTTAGTCAAACATCACTGCCATAACCATGCACTATAGGTTAAGTGCAACCTGTTTTCAGTGCAAAATGTTTTTGAAGTTGTCATTGAGGTTGTAGGTTGAATTTTTCTGTTGTGATATTTGTGTGATATTTTCACTTGTCAATATTGTATGAAATGAAACTGCTTGTGAAACAATAATAAATAGATTGTGGGATGTTAGAGTAAATTTTTGTGCTTGCAAATGGTAAATTAAACCCATAATAGCCCACAATTTTGCTTGTAATTGAAATAAACCGCAAGTGATTTTTTGTGATTTTTTTTGAGCTTAGAGTTATTTTTTCAGTGATTTTATTATATTTTCTGAAGGCCTTGAGTGATTTATATATATTTATATATTTTCCAAGTTTGGGGTGATATATTTATATATATTTTCCAAACAATTGGTGATTTTTTTGAATGCTACTCACAATACACCATTGGGGCGGCTGCCGACAACCCACTAAAGCATCGGTCACTCACTGCTAGTGACTCACTGCTAGTGATGGAAAAGGCACCGGGAAAAATGGCACCGCACCGGCACCGGTGCCATTCTGAAAAAATAGCACCGGTACCGAGGGGCACCGGTTGGCTGCCGGTGCTAGCACTGAAAAGCACCGCACCGGGCTGGAGGTTCCGATGTATTTATCGGCTATTTTCATAGAGGCGCACATTCGGAACAGCATATTTACACGAATTCTTTACTGATTTTGATGGTTGGGCATTTAAATGATCAGAATTAAGATCAGAATCATAATTAAAAATGATCAGAATGATGTGGCAGTCATTTTATGAAGCAATCAGAATGATTACAAATGATAGGTCAAATATTTAATACAACCCAATACACATAGTTACTATTCTGTCCACTGACCGGGGTTGATGTTGTACAGAGGTTGCAACTAGGGTGTCAAAAAAATTTTTTTACGGAAAACGGAAACGGAAAAAATTTTTCAGCGGCCGGAAAACAGAACGGAAAATGGAAAAAAATTGCACTTGGCGGAAAACGGAAACGGAAAAAAATTCAGCGGCCGGAAAACGGAAAAAGAGGCCAGAAAAACGGAAACGGAAAAATCAAATTTGCACGGAAATGGAAAAACTTGCTGAAATTTTGCTGGAAAACGGATAAAATTTGCTGAAATATTGCTGGAAGTGGAAAAAATTTGCAGTGATTTTGCCAGAAATGGAAAAATTTTTACATCATTGACAATATGCATGAATTTTTACCAATTTGGCTGATCAGAAAACAGAAAGTTGAGACAGAAAAATGTAAAATGAGGTGGAAAAATAGAAAATTGAGGCGGAAAATGAAAAAAAGGTGGAAAAACTGGAAATTGAGGCGGAAAATGGAAAAAAGGCGGAAAAACTGAAAATTTAGCCGGAAAACAGAAAATGAGCCGTAAAAAATGTAAACGGAAAAAAGTTGACCGAAAACGGAACAGAAAATGGAAAAAAAATTTCAGCAGCCGGAAAACGGAAAAAATTTGCCTGAGGAAAACGGAAAACGGAAATTTGACACCCTAGTTTCAACTATATTTTGTCATTAACTGATAACAAATTAGGAACAAAATCGTGGAAGAAACGTAAAATAGATGATTGAAAATACAACACAATTTTTGTTCACTCCTCAGAAGGGTATGGCAGATTTTAAAGTATATTTGATGGGGTGTTTTTACCAAAATAGACTAAAAACAATTGTGTACATTACTGCTCTATAAATATATGAAAAGGCACATGCTGTCAACGAATTTTTACATCCTTTCGAGACTTGGCTGGTGCCTTTCCCGGTGCATTTTAGCTTTATACCACCATCACAGCTGGAGATATTTACGGCTCTCATAGTGTAGCCAATCAAGTGGGTGGTGAACTTGTTTGGTACACCGAAAACGTTTAAAAAAATTGTTGCATATAGATTGTTGGAGAGTAGAGGGGTTTTACAACTTTATATATACAAAGTTTCAGCTTGGCGGAGATATTGCATTCGAAGTGAAATAAAACAATGGGTGGTGAACTTGTCCGGGAAGGTGTTTATTTGTGATGAACAACTGCATAATTTTTGGTTCATTATTCAGATGGGTTATTGTAGAGTTTCATTCTAAGTATGATTTCCACCGAGTATACTCGAGTAGAGAAAATGTATTTCTGATAGGCATTTATAATGTTTTTTTCAAGGCATGGGATGGAGAAAAAAGTGAAACGAATTGGCCAAGTGCCATGCCAAGCGTCAGTGCACTGATCGATGCAATCGATTGTGTGAAAAAGAACGAATGTGGTTAAAACGGTGGTTAAAACAACGGTGGTTAAAACAAACCATCCACGGGTACGAATGTGGCACCGCCGCATCCCCGCCCACAATCCGCCGTGACGCGCTGCGGGTTGGGCCGCTGGGCACTTTCAAATGCAGTTCCCCATTGCGCAAAACCGACGGCTGCACCGCTGGTCGACCGCACTGCGCACTTTCGTTCATCTGTGATTCAGTTCGATTTTGGTTGCCGCTTTGGATAAACATTCGGGTGTCAAGTTGGTTTTCTGTTTCCGCTTTCCGCAGGCAAATTTTTTTCCATTTCCATTTTGTTTTCCAGCTGCTAAATGTTTTCCGGTATTCCGGCTGCTGATAACCCCAACCAACCATTGTTAGGCTATTTACATAGGCCCCGGCCGGGGACCGGTCCCCGGCAAAAAAATAAAAATTTTCAAAAGTCAAAAATTGGTGTGTATGGGTTGTTTGCATGTTAATTAGGTTAATTAACACCAAATTAGCATGCACAAAAATTTCTTCAAGACTGTTACATGCGCTGATGCATATTCTTTGGGAGGTGTAAAATTTTTCTTTTGATTCGTCTCAATTTTGGCATGCATGTATTCCTTTGTTTAGTGAGTACGCATGCCAAATTTCAGCTCAGAGCGGTTAGTGAGTCGTATTTTATTTACACTTTTATTTTTGTCGATCACTGTATTTTTATATAGTGATCAAAATCCCACCAGGGACCAGTCCCAGGCTGGACCGGCCCGGATCATATTTTGCAAATTTTTTGTCCTGTGTCAGGGACGAAAGTCCCCGGTTGGGGACAAAAATTCTCTGTTTGTGTTTACTGAAAGATAAATTTTCTAACCAGGGACCTAACCCGATTGGGGCCATTTCTATTGCCACCGTGGACCGGTCCCCGGTGGGATTTTGTTCACTATACAAAAGTACAGTGAACGACAAAATTTCAAACGTAACAAAAATAAAAACTGGTAAGCAGCGCTGAGCTGAAATTTGGCATGCGTACTCACTAAACAAAGGAGTACACGCATGCCAAAATTGAGAGAAATCTAAAAAAAAATTATACACTCCCCCAAAGCGTGTTCCATCGTCTTGCAGAAATTTTGTGCATGCAAATTTGGTGATAATTCACCTAATTAACATGCAAACAAATCATACACACTAATTATTGACTTTTGAAAAATTTGATTTTTTTGCTGGGGACCGGTCCCCGGCCAGGGCCTATGTTGTTAGAATTACTGAACTTTTTGAAAAGTATATGTAAACATAAAGTTTTTTTTTTACTCACCACAAAGTATAGAAAACATAAGATACTTTTTTCTACTTGTATATATGCGTAAATGTGGGTACTTTTCTTGTGAATGTAGAAACAACAACTTTTCTTCATAGAATATGTAAAAGTGGGCACTTTTTCATATGTTTACAGCACAATGTATGTTTTTCTATAAGCAAATGACAGACAAAATAGTTTTTGAGGTCTCTATATTGTAGGAGATAAAAATCTCCCAACTTGTTTTCACTTCTATTGTCTCCGCAACCATTTCAATTTGCTTGCGATTTTTTTTTAAAGGTTCTACCTGTGGGTATCTTTAATATTCTAATTTTCTGTAAATACCTAACAGTGTAATCACTTAATAAATATGTCCCACATTGAATTTTCTGAAATACATTTCCATACACTTATGCTTTGAAAATGTACGCTTACAAGTGTGTACGGTATTTAAAAAAAGTATATGTAAATGTATTTACCGCGTACTCGCGTACGCGTATTTTTCGAGTAAACTTACATACCTTTTAACAACTTTGCTATCTATCCCTCCAGAGGAGCGATTTGCCATCTATCCAACCCCCCGGGGTGTCAAAATCTAGGACCCCTGTTCCTTGGCTTACACAATGTCCACATGTTTTTGCGCATACTTCCTTGGCTGTGTCTGTGTCACACTGCCCGACACTGACATATCTGTGGCAGAATCTGTTGGTGTCAACACATTCAACTGTTGCATTTGGGGTTGGGATCTGCGTATGTAGATAATGGGTGATTAGGTGTTTTACTGACACGTCTCAAAAAAAATGGTGGGTTATGTGTGTGGATAGGTGAAAACTGGGAGTCCACTCTTCTGGACCTTTGGTTTGGTATTTAGCAGTTTGGTATGTATGTTTGCTTGCAGTGTAGTCTTCTGCTGATTATGTATGCTTCAACCATATGAACAGCAATTAGCATTAGCATTGAAAAAATCGTCAATTTTTAGTAAATAATATGAAATATAAACTCACAAAATCAGCTATTCACACAGGCCCCAGCCGGGGACTGGTCCCCGGCAAAAAATAATTTTTTTCAAAAGTCTATAATTGGCGTGTATGGGTTGTTTGCATGTTAATTAGGTGAATTATCACCAATTTAGAATGCACAAAATTTTTGCAAGACGATTACACGCCCTGATGCATTTTCTTTGGGGGAAAGTATAATTTTTTTTGGATTTGTCTGAAATTTGGCATGTGTGTTCTCCTTTATTTAATGAGTACACGTACCAAATTTCAGCTAAGCGCGGTTACCGGTTCTTATTTTATGTATACTTTAATTTTTTTTGATCACTGTATTATTGTATAGTGATCGAAATCCTGCCAGGGACCGGTCCCCAGCAATGTCAAAATGGCCCTGACCGGGGTCAAACATCCCCGGTGAGAAATTTTTTTTTCAGTAAACGAAGAATTTTGGTCCCCGACTGGGGACGTTCGTCCCCGGCAGGGGACTCAAAATATGGGTTCCGGTTGACACCCGTTTCGGCCGCGCCATCTCGGCCGTGGACATTTCGGCCGGGCCGTTTCGGCCGGAGGACACTTCGGACGTGGCTGTCTCGGCCGTGGACAGCTCGGCCGCGAGCCATCTTGGCCGCGGGGACATCTCGGCCGCAAGGTATAGATCACATGCGGAAACAGATCTTTCACGCGTGACATCAATTAAATATGAACAGACGCACAAATATGAAATATTATGCCACATGTTGCACTTGAGCTTGTGGCAAGCTTTAACATAGCAGATGCATTTAAGTTTCAAACTGCATATGTACATTCACTGAGTCCTGTATCTACATCAAAGGGCATGCTGTGGATTACCGCTTGAATATTTACTCGGTGAACCCCCCTTGAATTAACCCCCCTTCGAAATACCCCAAATTTTTATACAATTTTTTTTTTGTTGAAATTTTCCATTTTATATTAAAATTTTTCTTTTTATTTATATTTTATTTCTATATTTTTTCTGAGATCTTGCCAACCTGCTCAGTACTCAAGTATATGTATTCTTGAGTAAACATAAATGTTTTGACAACTATGCATTCATGTCATTCTGAACTGTGGCATCTGTTCTCCTATTTACAAAACAAACAGACAAGAACAATGCATGTATTTTACTGACCCACACCTTACATCATTTCTGTTGTTCCTGACTGGGCTATCTGTTCCCGCCCCATCAAGTGTATTATGTGCGCTAAGCGTATTACCAACGCACCACATGTAATCTATACCTTGCGGCCGAAATGTCCTCGCGGCCAAGATGGCTCGCAGCCGAGCTGTCCACGGCCGAGACGGCCACGTCCGAAGTGTCCTCCGGCCGAAACGGCGCGGCCGAAATGTCCACGGCCAAGATGGCGCGGCCGAAATGGGTCCCTACCCAAAATATGTCCCCTGCCGGGGACAAACATGCCCGGTTGGGGACAAAAATTGTTTGTTTACTGGAAAAAAAATTTGCTCACCGGGGACATTTGACCCCGATCGGGGACATTTCGACATGGTTGGGGACCGGTCCCTGGCGGGATTTCTATCACTATACAAAAATACAGTGATCGAAAAAATTAAAGTATAAAAAATGAGAACCAGTCACCATGCTGAGCTGAAATATGGCATGCGTACTCACTAAATGAAGGAGTACACACATGCCAAATTTCAGACAAATCCAAAAAAATTTATACACTCCCCCAAAGAAAATGCATCAGCGCGTGTAACTGTCTTGCAAAAAATTTTGTGCATGCTAATTTGGTTATAATTCACCTAATTAACATGCAAACAACCCATACATGCCAATTATTCACTTTTGAAAAAAAATAATTTTTTGCTGGGGACCGGTCCCCAGCTGGGGCCTGTGTAAATAGCCCAGAAAATCTCTCAAGAAAAAGATTAAATCTCTCACAAAAAAACTGGAAAAATATAAATAAATATAATTATCAGAATTTGAGCGATTTTCTGATATTTTTAAAAATCTCAGAAAATCTCTCAATAAGAAAATATAATTAAATCTCTCTAGAAAATCGTGAATAAAATAGGAATGAAGAAAAATATAAATCTCAGAAAATCTTATATTTTCTGAGATTTTCAGATATTTATATTTTAAAAATATCAGAAAATCGCAGAAAGGAAAGGATTGGCTGCCAGAAAACATAAAATGAAAAGGTAAAAAATTTTCAGCTGCTGGAAAATGGAAGCAGGAAAGGTAAAGACATTTCCTGCGGAAAACTGGAAATGGGAAACGGACATAGAAATTTGACACCCTAATCATAAGTATGTATGCTGGATAGAAAGACAGTATTTTACCATTAGGTTTCCATAAAAACCACGTTTTAAAATACAAATTAACTGTTTTGATTTTATAAATATGTACGAGTGCGGGAGTACTGAAGACTTTTGTATTTTGAAAAGTAATCATCAAGTACTGTATTTCTTCTAATAGAATGGCATCCTCCAATTGAACGGCACCTCCAATAGAACGGAAGGTTTTGTCACGTTTTTGCACTCACGAAAACAATAGAACGGCAGCCTCGAATAGAGCGGCATCTCCAATAGAACGGCAGGTGCAAATTAATTAGAAGAGTACCAAGACACACAAATATTATAAAAACAGGTGGTGAGAACATGCAAGGTGTACAGAACTGCGATTTAGGGTTTTTACACATTTGGTTTTGTTTGAATTGACGCACTTACCATATTACCTCGAATAATCCCCCCCTTGAATTAACCCCCCCCCCCCTCGAAATACCCCCCCCCCATTAAATTCGGCTGAGGAAATATTAAACCCTCCCTCGAAATACCGCCCTAACATTGAGTGTAAAGAGAACGGACATGACAAATACCGCAGTGTGTGATCTGTACAATGCAGAACACACGTTAAAACTGAAGATTGAGTGACGTTAGGGAACGGTTTATGTGTATATACAGTTATATATACCTATAAAGACATATACATCTACCGTATTTCCTCGAAATACCCCCGGGGGGTTTATTTTTTCAGAGTGAGAATTTTGAGGGGGGGGTTAAACGAGGGGGGGGGGGGGGTATTTCGAGGGGGGGGGGGGTATTTCGAGGGGGGGGGGGGGGTATTTCGAGGGAGCCTGTGCCTCTCCGAATGTAAACCCGCCCCGAATGTATACCCGCCCCGAATGGAAGCATACCCGCTCCGAAGGTAAGCCCGGCCCGAAGGTAACTGATGCTACCTTCGGGCCGGGCTTACCTTCGGAGCGGGTATACATTCGGAGCGGGTATTCATTCGGGCCGGGTTGGAGATAAGCGGAGGGGGGGCACGACTGGCGGCACGTGTGCACCCATCGGCGCGGTGCGGCAAACACAAAGGGCAAATAACAATACAAATGATACCCGAAATGAGTTGAAATTCAATTTCGGGTATCATGTTCAACTGCTATTTTTCAACGTATTCGTGAAAACGACATGAAACTAGCAGTTGAAATTAAAACCCGAAATTGAAATTTTGTACAAAATTTCAATTTCGGGTTTCAATTTCAACTGCTAGTTTCATGTTGTTTTCACAAAAATGTTGAAAACTAGCAGAAATTGAACTTCAACTCATTTCGGGTATCATTTTCATCTGCTAGTTTTCATCATTTTTGTGAAAACAACATGGAACTAGCAGTTGAAATTGAAACCCGAAAT
>OZ038456.1:12343150-12483411 GCA_964036195.1 Sphaerolaimus hirsutus
GGTTATGATTCGAGTGAATTGTAACCAGAGAGTGTGTACAGTCCTACGGATGATTTGTGTGTATTGGCATTGATTTTGAAAATGTTTTGTTTCGCTGCCTTTCCCTGTCCTTGTATCAATGAGTGAATGAAACAAATATATCATAAACTGGACACATAAAGGCTTTGATTGACGTAAACGCTAGAAATTGTCAAAATAAGGTTTAAAAAGTTATATGAACATGATTAAAGTTTAAAATACAATTTTTTTCAAAAAAATTCGAAAACTACCCAAAAAAAATCGAAAACCAAATTTGAAAATTCGAAAACTGTTTCAGGGAAAAATTCTAAATTCGGAAAGTCACGTTAGAAAAAATACAAACAAAAAAAAACTTTTTTTCTGGAGGGTTTGCCATCATTAGTGTAAAGAGAACGTAAATCACAAAAGCTTCGTATTGTGATCCGGGCAATGCAGAACACAGGTTAAAAACATTGACCGAGTTACCACTAAAAATTTCCACTCTGAAAAATGATCCCCCCGTGGGGTAATTCGAGGAAATACGGTAGTTGGAATAAGAAGAGAAAACTTTATGTTTTATCATTTTCCGTAAGCGATCATTGGCGACTGGAGAGAAAGTGCTATGAATGCGGGAAATCATTTGTTAATTGTTTGTTATGAATGTTCCCACGCTAAAAAGGAGCTGTTTCACATGGAATTATTCAATGATTTGTTCAACCGCTTTAATTTATATTTCATAGTCTATTCAAATTCGTATCCAAATGTAAAATTTCTCAGGCTTGTTTTAGTTCAGTTCGAGCCCTATTAGTATGTCGACCAGTGATGTGTAACGATAGCAAACAACTATTTAGAAAATTCTAAAGCGTTTTATAATTTTCGAATTTTTTGGTATTATCGAGTTTCTGATCATGCTTTGAAAAAAATGCTTAAAAATAGATTTTTTTTAATTTGAAAAGGATTTTCGTATTTTTTAAATTAAGCAGAAATCAAGCGATAAAGTGCATTCTTATGCCCGACCTTTGAGGCCGAGGTACAAAACGTCAAAATGGCTTGTTGGGCACAAAGGGCTTTTCCATCACTACAGTCCAGTGAGAAAAGATCAATATTTTTCATTGAAGGGGGAGAAAATTCTGAAGCCCACCTATATCCCAGAGTTACGAAAGTGTATTTACGCTTTCCCGAAATACAGGGTTAAATAGTAGGGTGTCAAATTTCCGTTTTCCAAAGGCACATTTTTTTCCATTTTCCGGTCAATGAATTTTTTTCCTCCATTTTTCCGTTGCGTTTTCCGGCCACGAAATATTTTTTCCGTTTCCGTTTTTCCGGCTCATTTTCCGTTTTTGGCTAAGTTTTCAGTTTTTCTGGCTAAATTTTCTGTTTTTCCACCTTTTTTCCATTTTCCGCCTCAACTGTCTGTTTGCTGTATCAGCTAAACTGGTAAACATGCGTGCAGGTTTTGAATTATGTTAATTTTTTCCATTTTCCATCAAAATTTAAGCAATTTTTACCATTTCCAGCAAATTTCAGCAATTTTTTTTCCATTTTCCAACAAAATTTCAGCAACTTTTTTTTTCCATTTCCATGCAAATCATTTTTTTCATTTCCGGTTTTCTGGCGTTGTTTTCAGTTACCTGGGTACTAAAAGCGTAAAAAGAATTTGACACACCCAGTTTTACACTTTTCAAAAAGCGTAAAACTACAAAAAAAGAAATTGAATGAGAATGTGCATTAAAAAACTGCGTGTGTGCAATAACTCACTCAAAATGGTGACAGAAATATAAATTGTGTCTAAATATGAGTGTGTCTTATAAAATTGTCTATCGATTATTATCGTGGCCACAGATTGGAAATTTTGGGTCGGATGATGGATTCCGACGACGATGTTGTACGCCGGAAATGATCTATAAATTCATTTAAAAGTGAAAGCAATGGTGTTGTCCTTTTGTCAACAGCAAGATCACTATATTAAAAATTTTTACGCTTACACTTTTTTTACACTTTCCTAGGTATTTAAAAAATACCTTATGCTTTCAGTATCCATACTCAAAATTTGGAAAGTGCATTTACGCTTTACCTCAGAAATTCATTGGGATGCCTATACTTTTTCACATGTTTGTTGTGTTGTTGTTTCGTCAATCGTCAACGCACACTTCACTGCAGCTTTGGGGTGGAAGAGAATAATAAGCGCACACAAAGTTCATTGCTGGAAGTTGACAAGAACGATCTACAAAAATATGCGGCAAGGAGCGGTGGGCCACTCGGATCGCCCGCAGACTCGCTTTCCACCTGCCCCGCCGCAGGCAGACACAGCCGAGGAAAAAATAGCAAGTAAGGCTAGTCCAGAGTTGTTAAAAGTACTGAACTTTTTGCAAAGTATACAAAAACAGATTAGCATGATTAGAGAAAACGTAACGTGAATTTTTTTTTACTTTTACTCATGAGTAAACGTGAGTAAACGTACTTTTCCCTGCAGAAAACGTAAACGTGAGTACTTTTGAGAAATGTCGCCAAAATTTTTGAGAAATGTCGCACAAAAGCAGTCATTTTCATAAGTTTTTGCCTATTTGACGCAATTTTTGACTATATTTTTGATCTGTAGCCATTTTCGACCAGTTTATTTTCAGCTCATTTTCCCATATTTTTCAGCTCATTATCTGCCCTTTTTCCCTTCTATGCCTTTAAAAACCTGTATATATACACATTCATGTTTTACGGTCTTCTGAGCTGTTTCTGCAGACACGTCTGCACATTTATTGTTCTACCGTTACAAAAACTTCATGTAAAATAGATGTTTTGGATTGCGTTTCTGCATTTTTTAATGCATTTTCAACCAAAAATAGGAAAAAGATTCGAAAATTCTAGAAAAAAATCGATTTTTAAGTATTTTTTCTTGGGGTGCAATAAAAATTCAAAAAGTCCTAAAAAAAATTGAAAATTCGAATTTTTTTTGCCATCGTTAGTTGCAGCACTCATTGTTTTTCAATTTTTTGGAGTTTTTTCTTCAGTGTGTTTTATGTCATGCCCCCCACTTGCATTGGTGTGTTTGATGATGCTGCTGCATGGGATTTTGACAATTTTGTTATTGTTATTTTTGGAAACTGCAAATTTAACGTATGTAAATATTTTGCATACAACACTTAACTCTTGCAAAGGTTTTTTATGTGACGTGGTTTGAAGGGCAGCCAGTTTGAAGTATAATTCATGTTAAAGGGCACAAAATTCTGCATCTGATGAAACTTAACTCGTTAAAATTCATCCACGTATAAGTGAATTATGTGTAGTTAAAGCAGCAAAAATACTATACCAGATGCGATATTGCAGTATTTATCTTTGACCGCAGTGGGATTAATTGCGCACACAAAACGTCTGTTACATCATAGGGTTTGCCGCGCTCCAATGAGTTAGAAGTGTTGCACGGCACATTTCTGCGGCAACCTCAAAGATCGAGTCCAGTTATTACTTTATTAAAAAATTACGTCTGCATGCAAATTAAATCATTCAGGTGGCAGACATTCCATTGAATTATTTGCATTTTTCAGTGTAATAAAAATGAAATGATGACAAAATCACTTTTAGCAGAAAAAAATGCATGATAAATGATATAAAGTGTTCTGTGGCAAGATGGACAAGTGACAAATTGTGTCTGTGTCAAAATGTCCATGTGTCAATATGGGCTTGTGTCAAAGTGGGTCCCGTGACAATTCATCTGTGGCAATATATGCTGTGTCAAAATGGCCTGTGTCAAAATGTCCAGATGCCCTCAAATGCATTGCACAATGTTGGCACTGATCCAAAAAAATGCTGTAAAAGATGTTGATTTTTCATCCCTAGGCCGATTTTATTTTTGCAACTTTTTTTGTAGCAACATGGGTGATAAAAAGTTCTATTTTTGCTTTATCTTAATATTTAAATGAACTGTTGGCATTTAGACTTCATTAAGTGTGTGTGAAAACATTGGTAGAGAAACCAGTATCAAAAATTACTGCAGGGGTCATACCAAAAAGTCATGCATCCGACTCGACTCGAGACTCAAGATTTTTGCACGACTCGACTCGACCTTTTACTGGCTAGCCTGACTCGACTCGCCGACTCGACCGGAATAAATTTGGGGTTGCGAATCGATCTCGAGTTTGAAAAAAATCGAGTTTCGAGCCCTACCAAAGACGCTATTTAGAGAAGTAAAAGCAACTGGAAATGTGTGCGATTTTGATTCTGATCATATGCGAGACTTTGCGCCCGATCAGTTTCGAAATATTTCCATTGGAAAGAAACGGATCGGGCCACGTGTATAATAATTTGGCATACGTCCAATTTATCGGTTGCGTATTGTACGGACGAGAGTGTAAGCTCTCAATGTGCTCAAAATCGCTCCATGATCTCCATTTGGCTGTATTCACTTTCATATTACCTACCTATTTGCGTCTAAACAAATGGTTATATAGCCTACTTTTTATAGCGATTTCGAAATCATTCTAGATCGGCTTTTTTTGGCCAGCAGCCGATTTGTCATACGGGATATTCCCGAAAGAAACTGATTAAAAAAGAAAAAGTGTACTTTTATCACTCGCAGTGGTCCGAATATCTTCTGGGAAGATTCATTTCGTCTTCGCTAAATAAGGAATCGAAAAATGTCCAAAGGTCGCATTGCCGTATTTCCGTCGCGCATGTAAGTCCTTCCATTTCATGCTTTTTCACCGAAAACATTACACAAAATCGATCCATTTTTGGCAGGGCGCAAACACTTATGAAGGTAGACTGAAGGGTGCGCAAAAAGGCCACAGTTTGTTGAAAAAGAAAGCTGATGCGTTGAATTTGCGATTCAGGAAGATTTTCAGCAACGCCCGAGTATAGCACACTGAGCGTACTCAGTGCATACAGTGCTAACTGCACGAAATATGGGTACTTCTCAAACCAATACTCAAAACCACTCTTATACTCCAGCGACATTACACCTACAATGAAATCTACCATAACCCATCTGAATCAAACAACAAACAAATAAATTTTCCATCATATTTATCAAAGCAATTTGATTAATATGATGAAAAAAAATTATGTTTGTTCTTTTATTCGGATGGGATATGGTAGGTTTCATTGTAAAGTGTAATGTCGCTGGAGTATATCTTTGATCACATCTCTTTTACTTATAAATATGTGCAGTTCCTATGTGCAGTCCATGTACCGTAAACCACAAAATACCAATGGTCCAGGGTTTGCCCCCGGACACGCCAGCCCTCAATTCCACTGCTTTTTGCACTTTTTTCACACAGCTACATGTGGAAATGGACAACATTACTCCAAATTTCAACACTCGATACCAAGCCCCACTGACCAGGGGATATAAACACTTGGCACCTATACTTATAGCATCGTTGAACAATATGCCACATAAAAAAAATTGCCTAACACATAAGTTTTCAACAGAAAACAATCTTACCACGAAACATAGTTTCACACTCAACATGGATTCACGCACTAAAAGTAACACGCTCAATGCTACCGCATCCGGGGGAACCGATGCCCACAGATGCGCAGCTAAAGTTGCCTACGTGCCTAAAATCCACAACACAAATCCAACGGCCCTTATCAGGGCCACCAGGTCCAGTGAACACGCCTGGAAGTTGTCGGTTCACCCGGAACTTCGAGTTGACTACGTTGAAATCAACACGGGTGCCATACACAATAAGTGCATGACAAAACGATGCCTGTCATGCATGCACATGAGCAATAGCCGAACGTACGTTTCAAACACGACACGTAACACATTCACACACCATCCCAACCTCGGATGCAACACAGCAAACGTAATCTATATGCTCACCTGTGAAAGTTGCAAAATGCAATACGTGGGTGAAACAAAACAAAAAATAAAAACAAGATTTTACCAACACATGGGGCTAATAAAAAAATCAATGAAAAATGACAACAAAACGGAAACATACTTCTATTCCCACTTCAAAGCACACAACTGTGACCCAGACAAAATAAAACTAGATATACTAGAACAGATCGAAACAGAAACAGTCGGAAAAACAAAACCCCAAAAATTCACGGACACTGAAGCATGCTACATAAATGCACTAGCCACATCATACCCGATGGGCGGCAACAGTATCATTAAAGGGGTCGGAAACATCACCGAAGTCGATCTTAACTCAGAAAAAAGTCGGCTACCATTTCTAAATTTCGCGCTACCAAGAGTTGGCAAGAGAAGCGAAAGAACTACAAAAAAGACAAGGCAATACAGAAATCTTGAAGCACAAGACACAGACTGTAACTATACAATACTGCAGAAGTGCCTACACCAAAAAACGAAACACACAGAAATGGCAATAGCTGAAATAAAACAAAAATACAAAAACAATGAATTAAAATGGGAAACGTACAATAAATATATGGCTCTACTGTCGGCAAAAAGGCAAAAACACGGTAATCAAACACACAAAATAGCACATCCAAAAATATTTACATATCACCATGACAACCCTGTCGACAACTGCAACGGTATACAAAAAAGCCTGAAAAGCAAAAAGACAACTGAACATCTAAGCAAAATCGTCAGAGAAAGCCTCAACGAAGTCATGATCACACGCAAATACGATCCACCGTTCGGTGTGACAGTATTCAACTATAACAAAGTGCTAAAAAAAACTCACACCAAACAGCTACACAGAAATCATAAATAAAAAATGTGACTGTGACACGAGTGAACACACAAACAAACACCACGGACATGTCATCACAGGTGACCTAAAAATATGCAAAAACACAGAATTGGCAGAAATTCTGAGCTACGGAGCCAATTATCGCCTACCAAAGAAACCAAACAAACCCGACACAACACATAAATCTTCCGAAGTACTGCAAAAAATAAAACAGCATCTAATCGAAAAACATAAGGAAGAAGAAGCAAGCATTATCGAATGGCATAAAAAAGCTATCTCTCTAATGGAAAGAACTGTCCGTCACGCTCCAAAACCAATAACAAAAACTTACGATATACAACGTATAAAAAGCTCACTAACTGCCCTGCAAGAAAAATACATCATCACCCCAATAGACAAGGCCGCTGCAACTTATGCGTTCATATGCAAAAAATACTACATACAGATAATAGCCAAAGAATTGGGAATAAACAACAATGACTTTACCAACAGCGGAAACGTCACGTACAAACACGTTGGAAGCGAAAACGTCTCTGCCACAAACATAAACAAATACCTAAAAGAAAAAACAGAGCAATATAACGGAGAGATGGAACGCCTCAACGATTCATTCCCAATTATCTACGCCACACCAAAATTCCACAAAAACCCAATAAAATTCAGATTCATAGCAGGTAGCAAAGTCTCAAACATCAACAGCCTAGCATGGGACCTACACAAAATACTACAATACTTGACCGAGTGCCTGGAACAATACTGCAAAGTAATCACAAAAAGAAACGGGACCAACAGATTCTGGCTATGCAAAAACAGCGCACAAGTAGCACTAAGCCTACAACAACAACACAAAATACATTCCATACACACTTTCGACTTCGCAAATATGTTTACCACATTGCCGCACCACCTAATTGAGACCCACATAAATTTTCTACTAGACCTAGTAATTAGAAACAACAGCTTCAAAATATACAAAAACAAGGCTACTCAAAACACAACAGATGGCCAAGGAAAAATCCTATCAGTCTCAAAAACATCAGAATTACTACACACGGTCCTAGACAACACATACATAAAATTCTGCGGAACAATTTACAAACAAACGCTAGGAATACCAATGGGAGGGAGTGCATCTAGTGACATTGCCAACCTTACACTAGCAGGTATGGAATACCGCTATCTCGGCAACAAAAGCAACAACATCATTGCCAGAACGTTACACAGAACAAAACGCTACGTTGATGACATTCTAGTCATCAACAAAAAAGACTTCGGCATGATGTGCACCGAAATATACGGCACTGAACTAACCCTGGAACCCGACACAACAGAAAACGGGGCCCGGGCGCACTTCCTCGACCTCGACATCAACGTGGTCAACCACCGCGCCAGATTCAACCTGTGGAATAAAACAGATGACTATAAGTTCGATATAAACACCTTCCCGGACAAGTTCACCACCCATTTTTTTATTTCACTTCTAACGCAATATCTCCGTCCATGGGGGTGTTATAAGGCTGAAACTTTGTATATATAAAGTTGTAAGACCCCCTTACTCCCCAACAATGGGGGGAGGTGCGGCGCCTCACTACAGGGTGGGTCGCCCTATATGCAACAATTTTTTGTGGCGTTTTTGTTGTCCCAAGCAAGTTCACCACCCACTTGATTAGCTACACTTTGAATGCTATATCTCCAGCTGTGAGGGCGGTAGAAAGCTGAAATTTGGGGGATGTCTTGCCAACAACCCCCCTCACAATACACCAGTGGGGCGGCTGCCGACGACCCACTAAAGCATGGGTCACTGCATATAATTTGATAATTTTTTTAAGAACAGCCCAAGTGTCCCAAACAAGTTCGCCATTCAAATGCATTACAAAAAAATGTTGTGAGAACATAACTGATATAAAATTGAATCAGATTTAAACCCTAGTTCTGCTCATCAAATTTTTTTCAGTAGGGCACCCACCCTGTCCCATAAACAGCATACTGAAAATTTCACTTTAAAACAATTTTTTTGTATCACACTTAAAAAATTGGTTTACAAAGTTCACTAGGGGAGGGTCTAAGGTTCAAAGTTATGTAAACAACATAACCTCTAAAATGCTTCCATAAGGAAATTTATTTGGGGTGAATACAAAAGTGAAAATTGTGTCAAATTTTGTTCCTGAAATGATATCATTTTGACTTCATAGAATTCACCCCAAGTAAATTTCCTTATGGAGGCATTTTAGAGGTCATGTTGTTTACAAAACTTTGAACCTTAGACCATGTTCTAGTGAACTTTGTAAACCAACTTTGTAAGTGTGAAACAAAAAAATGGTTTAAAGTGAAATTTTCATTCTACCGTTTATGGGACAGGGTGGGTGCCCTACTGAAAAAAATTTTTTTTTGGCTGAAATAGTGTTCCAACCCGATTCAGTTTTATATTAGGTATGTTGTGTCAACATTTTTTCAATGCAGTTGGGTGATAAACTGGTTTTGGGACACTTGGGCTGTTTTTAGAAAATGGTCAACTTTTTATGCAGTGACCCATGCTTTAGTGGGTCGTTGGCAGCCGCCCCACTGGTGTATTGTGAGGGGGGTTGTTGGCAAGACATCCCCCAAATTTCAGCTTTATACCGCCATCACAGCCGGAGATATGGCTCTCATAGTGTAGCCAATCAAGTGGGTGGTGAACTTGTTTGGGACACCAAAAACGCCGAAAAAATTGTTGCATATAGGGCGACCCACCCTGTAGTGAGTTGCCGCACCTCCCCCATTGTTGGGGAGTAGAGGGGTCTTACAACTTTATATATACAAAGTTTCGGCTTTATAACACCCCCATGGACGGATATATTGCATTCGAAGTGAAATAAAAAAATGGGTGGTGAACTTGTCCGGGAAGGTGTTTAGTAAAAAATACACATGTGTCGAGTAACGTGCATATACAGCTCGGCTACAACACGCTATACGCACAAGCAAAAAGATATCTAGAAATCTGCAGTGACATAGCCGACGGTTCTAAACGCATACTCGACCTAATGATCAATTTGCATAAAATGGAATTCCCCCTCGAACCCATGAGTTCCACACTCATGAAACTTGTATTAAACTACCCCCACCTCACAACCAAACACAACATGTGCAAACATGTGGATATCATGAAATGGATCTTTTCGATCAAAAAACAACTTTTACAAAAAACATCTCAACCGTAGTACCGGAAATTGGGACCCCAACCCACCCTCCCAACGAAAATCAACATTTCCACGGAAATGACACTAAACACTGCAACCCCAATTCCCAACTAATTCCGGTACCAGGTACAATCTAAACCAAAAATCGAATACAAAGATAGCAAACACTATCTAAAGTCGAACGTGCGATTAATTCAAAAGACAAAGCAAAAAAACAGACCAAATCCCAAATCCGCAACAGACGCACGCAATAGGCTCTAGATCCATCCGGCGATACTGCATGATAATCCGCCACATCAAATGGACCACCACCATCTGTTGTGCTGCGCAAAAAACAAAAACGATTATACGGGGCAAAGCGCCAGAGTATAAATACGGAGCGGTCTGAATAGACACACTCATACGGACATCATCGCATTGAAACTTAGCTCATTTCCGAAAATGGCACCACCGAAACGCTTCAACGGCGCGGGCTCCAAGCAGCAACGGTCGAACAGCGGCGGCACGCAGCAGACTCCGGCCCACGGCGACGAACCTGCACAGAAAAAGTGCAAGAGATACGCCAATGGCGTTGAGGTAACTTTGAGCAATAGGCTCACCATAAAAGAGAATTGTGCCACATTTCGGTTTTTCAGTTTACGCTCGGTGAACAAACCCACCCAGAGTTTTTTATTTTTTTGTGATACATTAGATTTGGATACCTACAAAAAATTCAGTATACGAAATTAGCTGGTAAACGCTAATTCCGGCGCGAGGTGCTGGTCAGTCAGTGACCTATTTTTTCCACACCACACTTTTTTGTGTATGAATAATGACCAGGCGATAAAAGCTCGCCCTCCAGCAAACGCTAAAAAATATCAAAAATGGAAAATTTAAGAATCAAATAAAATAAAATAAAATGGAAAATTTAAGAATAAAAATAAAAATTGTATAAAAATTCGAATTTTTGTAAAAATTTTGTAAAAATGTATGAAAATTCGTATTTTTGTAAAATTGTATAAAAATTCATATTTTTTGTCAAATTTTAACTCATTGCTTGAGTTTCTATCTGTTTATTCATCGATCTGGGGGCAGTCCCAAGCTTTGTAAAGTGTCAAATTTCATGTAAAATGACATGCAAAGTGTCAATTGTCATGACAAATGTAAAGTAAAGTGTAAATTGTCAAGACATATAAAAATTAAAGTATCAATTGTCAAGCAAATTGTATCCAAATCTTATGTTTTATTTCTAAATCTTATGTTTTGTATCCAAATTATTCTGTTGTTGAATCCAAATCTTATGTGAACATTTGGATACAAAAATATAAGATTTGGATACAAAACATACCATGGATACAAAAACACAAGATTTGGATACACAATTTACACTTTGCATGACATTTGTCATGACAATGGCCACTTCTCTTGAAATTTGACATGACATTTCACATTTTGCATGACAATTGACACTTTACTTTACATATGTCATGACAATTGACACTTTACTTTACATTTGTCATGACAATTCACACTTTGCATGACATTTCACAAATGTGCCCAGCTGACTCCAGTAGTCCTTCTACTGAAAATGCAAACCATTCTTATCAATAATTGTAACTTGACACTTGCATCCAGCTAACAACACCTACTGCATGCAAATTTTGAAAAGTAAAGGAAAAATTTGTCACAGGTTTTTCAAGTATAGGTCTGATTATAACATTTCTCTGGCCGTGCATGCATGATTCTGATTTAATGTAAAATTTTCATACAATTTTTGTAAAATTTTTGTAAAATGGTGTCATTTTATTTTATTAATGACTTTTGGGAATAAAATAAAATAAAATGAAACAAGAATAAAATTAAAATAAAATAAAATTTTTATACAATTTTTATACAATTTTACTAAAATGAATTTTTATAAAACCAACCCTGCGTCTGACACTTGACATTGGCATGTGACAGGGTACCAGTTGCTAAGTGGCACCAGTTGCTTTCAAGTGGCACCAGTTGCTTAAGCCATAGTGCAGTCATCTTCCTGTGGTTGTAAAAAAATTTGCATTACTAGTAATAGGACAAATATGCTTTTACAAATATATTTCTTTTAATATAATAATTTTTTCGTCAACCTTTTTAGATGCCGTTGAATTGGGGGTGCCGTCCTATCGGAGGCTACCGTTATATTGGAAGAAATATTTACAGTATTAGATTGTGATTATGTTTGAAACAAATTGTGCGAGGTGCTAAAGCTACAGCAAAGTGAAAAAGCTGTGTTAAAGCAGATTTAAGTAATAGAAGATTATAAAATGGCCACACTTCAAGTTAGGTATATCTCCACCTATACAATTTCGAGAGAACTGCGTGCTAAGGATGCTTCAAATGCAAAAGATAGGGGCACAATCACAGCCTCATTTTTTGCCCGATTCGTGTGTGTTTTTGCACACAATGCAGTCACTATTTATTAGTACAAAATGCCCTTTACAAACACGTTACAATCTTGACAAACAGGGTTAGTAGATGGCAAAGTTGCTTTCCAAGAATGCAATTGCACATGTATAGGGGGTGAACTTGAGTTTTTAGGGGCTGAGTTTTCAATTCAGGGTTGAGTTGATGGGTGTTTATAAATTAGGGTTGAGTTGACAGAAGTTTAAAAATAAGGGGCTGTTGACACAAGTTTACAAATTAGAGGCTGAGTTTATGGGAGTTGAGTTGATGGGTGTTTGCCAAATTTGGGCTGAGTTTATGGGAGTTAACAATAACATTACCATAATCCTTGAGTGAGGCCCCCGGGGCTAAAAAATATAAATTGTGATATGATGCATTTGTGGGTTACTGATTATAATGATTTGAAATATGCACTCCATTCTGACAGTACATTACCATAACCCTGAAATTGAATCCCTGGGGCCAAAACTTTCAAATTGTGAAATGATGCATTGTGGGTTTCTAATTGCACTGATTTGATATATAATGCACTCCATTTTGACACTACATAACCCTGAAAACTACATAACCATAACCCTGAAAATGAACCTCTGGAACCAAAAACTTTCAATTTGTGAAATCATTCATTCTTGGGTTTCTGATTGCACTGATGAGTTGATGGGTGTTTGCCAAATTAGGGGCTGAGTTTATGGGAGTTAACAATAACATTACCATAATCCTTCAGTGAGGCCCCCGGGGCTAAAAAATATAAATTGTGATATGATGCATTTGTGGGTTACTGATTACAATGATTTGAAATATGCACTCCATTCTGACAGTACATTACCATAACCCTGAAATTGAATCCCTGGGGCCAACTTTCAAATTGTGAAATGATGCATTGTGGGTTTCTAATTGCACTGATTTGATATATAATGCACTCCATTTTGACACTACATAACCCTGAAAACTACATGACCATAACCCTGAAAATGAACCTCTGGAACCAAAAACTTTCAATTTGTGAAATCATTCATTCTTGGGTTTCTGATTGCACTGATTTGATATATGCACTCCATTTTGACACTACATTACCAAAACCCTAAAAATGAACCCATGGGGCCAAATACTTTCAATTTGAGAAATAATGCATTTTCGTGTTTCTGATAGCACTAATTTAAAATATGCACTTCATTTTGACACTACATTACCATAACCCTAAAAATGAACCCCCTGGGCCAAAAACTTTCAAATCATAAAATGATGGATTTGTGGGTTTCTGAGTGTAACAATTTCAAATATGCCCAGGGCTTCAAAATTTAGAAATTGTGAAATGATTCAATGTGGGTTTCTGATTACACTGATTTGAAATATGCACTCCATTTTGACACTACATAACCCTGAAAACTACATAACCATAACCCTGAAAATGAACCTCTGGAGCCAAAAACTTTCAATTTGTGAAATCATTCATTTTTGGGTTTCTGATTGCACTTATTTGAAATATGCATTTCATTTTGACACTACATTACCATAACCCTAAAAATGAACCCCCTGGGCTGAAAACTTTCAAATCATAAAATGATGCATTTGTGGGTTTCTGATTGTAGCAATTTCAAATATGCACTCCATTTTGACACTAAATTACTAAAACCCTGAAATTGAACCCCTAGACCAAAAAATTTCAAATTGTGAAATGATGCATTTTGCAGGTTTCTAATTGCACTGATTCGAAATGACTCAATTTCAACTCTACATTACTGTAAGCCTTAAATTGAAAATAAATTAGAAATTGTGAAATGATGCATTTCTGGCTTTTTGATTGCCTTGATTTGAAATATGCACTTCATTTTGACACTACATTACCATAACCCTGAAAATGAACCCCCAGGGCTAAAAATTTTCAAATCATAAAATGATGTGTTTGTGGGTTTCTGATTGTAGCAATTTCCAATATACACTCAATTTTTACACCACATTACTAAAACCCTGATAATGAACCCCTGGGCCCAAAAACTTTCAATTTGTGAAATGATGCATTTGTGGGTTTTTTATTGCAGTGATTTGTGATGTGCACTCCATTTCTACTCTACACAACCATAACCTTTAAGTCTAACCCCCGGGGCTAAAAAATTGAAGATTGTGAATTGATGCATTTGTGGATTGATGCTAGAGATTATTTCAAATATTCATTCTATTTTGACACTACATTACCATAAACCTGAAAATGAGTTTACAGGAGTTTCCAAATTAGGGACTGAGTTTATGGGAGTTTCCAAATTAGGGGCTGAGTCTATGGGAGTTTCCAAATTAGGGGCTGAGTTTACAGGAGTTTCCAAACTAGGGGCTGTGTTTACAGGATTTAGAGGGGGTCCCCATGGGGTGCCATTTTTGGGGGGTCTCCAGGGGGTGCCATGTTTTGGAGGCACATATGGGGGTGCCATTTCAAGGGGGTCCCAATGGGATGCCATTTTTTGGGTGGTCCCCAGTGGTGCCGTTTTTTGTTGGTCCTTAGGGGGGTGCTATATTTTTTTGTGGGGGGGGGGGTCCATGGGGGTACCATGTTTGAGGGGTCCCCAGGGGGTGCCATTTTTGGGGGGTCCCTAGGGGGTGCTATTTTTGGGGGGTCCCTAAGGGGTGCCATTTTTGGTGGTCCTCAGGGGGTGCCATATTTGTGGGGCCCTAGGGGGTCCCATTTTTGGGCGGTTCCCAGGGGGTGCCACTTTTTGGGGGTTCCCTGGGTGATGCCATTTGGAGGGGGGTCCCCACTGGGGTGTCAGTTTTTGCAAGCCTCTGAGTAGTGGGTACCTATAGCAGGATTCTCTCCAACCTTCAGTTGGGTTTTGTGGTTCTCTACAATTTATACCACAAGGATTTACAAACACAAAAAGAACAGCAAAGCACAAATGTAACCAATTTAAGATAACAACAAATTTTGACACCTTGCAAAAACCACACTATCATATCACAAAACCTATACCACACAAAATGCACACTGCCCAACCATTTTACAGAAGTTTACAAAAAATCCATCCCAAAACATTGCATCTTTGGTATTGGTCTTGTTATTGTTGGTACATTACATACCGCATTTCAAAACACATGCCTAGCATGTGGGCAAACTTAACTAAACTATCATATTTCCTCCAATGGTATTAATTGTAGAGAACCACAAAACCCGACCGAAGGTCGGAGAGAATCCTGCTAGTAAGTTTACAAACATGCACTGTAGTCACTGTTACTGTAGTCACGTTTGTGTTGTTATTTCGCACCATTCATACTTTACTTAGGTGTTGATTTAGTAGGTTTGGTATCTCTGTTTCTAGGCCTAGGCCTCAGAAAGTAGGATTTCATATCGGTATCCCACCCCCCCCCCCAACTTCCAACCTCGACATATTACGCACTCGGGTATTTATACTTATATTCTCGGTATCTATTCCACTTACCGTATTACCTCGAATTATCCCCCCCTTGAATTAACCCCCCCTCGAATTAACCCGCCCTCAAAATGGGCTGGGGAAATAATAAACCCCCCCCCTCGAAATACCCCCCCTTCGGAATGATGTATGTCATGTACATAATAAATACGTCATGTATGCAATGTACATGATGTATATTACTGTTTATTTGTATTGCAGCTACACATGGACATGTTTGTGTAGCTAATCTACTAAATATATCTGGTTTGGACACACTTATTACCTGTTTTGGGCATGCAAATGCCTACTATTTACTACAATACTTACGAAAATTTCTGACGAAATAATTATACCCCCCCTCGAATAAACCCCCCCCTCGAATTACCCCCCCCCAGACTGACCGTGACGGAACCGCTTTAAGGCATAAACGCGTTACGCGCTGCCTTAAAGGGTTTACCAATCGCAAGCACGCAGTGGCACATGCATGTGCGCATTTCTGCTCGCGGAAACACTCGCTTAAAGGGGTTCCCAAATTATAAACACGCAGTCGCGTGTGGCGCTAAAGTGTTTGCCATTTATCAACGCGCTACTAAAGGGTTTCCATGACCGCAAGCGCCTTAAGAAAATATAAACGCGTTGGGAATCGCGCGTGCACAATATGAGCAATTTGTTTGTTCAATTATAGATTATTATTTTACTGTAGGTTGTATGATCCTGACCACTTATTTTTACTGCAAAAGATGACTGACCAGTGGTCAAGTTCAACGTTATTACACTTTTTGGGTACATTAAGAATTATTTTTGACATAACATTTTCATTTTTAAAGGCACAAGTAACATAATATCAAGTCAACTGCGATGATTAAGGATGGATGGATGACTGAAAATAACAACAGCTCAAGCTACTTTTTAAAATACAGATAGTAGTCCATGGTCCATCCCTAGCCATATGCAAACACACACTAGTTGATAATGAAATCAAATGTCAGCTGGTTTCTGATCCCGAGCAGCTAGCTGGGCCCAAGCTGGTTCAGTTCAGCAGCCTGCTGAAAAATGACTTTGCTGAAAAATAACCTTGATGAAAAAGGACCTTGCTGAAAAATGACCTTGCTGAACTGAAATCATGTTGAACTGAAGCTGTCTGTGGTGTTGAAAGAAATATTGAAAGAAAGTATGTAAATAAATTGTATGAAGTATTAAAATGTGTGTGTACTTCATTGAATTGCGATTAGTTGACATTCTTCATTGTCAACTAGTGTGTGCATGGTGAATCACTAGTTCCGTGTTGTCATCACTTCCCTGCATCTGCTTTAACGTCGTGCATCTGCATGACCAATAATAAATATTTGGCAAATGGAACAATTTGAAAAAGAAGATGAAAAAAGACACAATGATGCCCTTCTCTTAGATGAAATAGGAATGTGTATGTGAGAAATAACGCAACTATATGATTATGCAGAGGCGTCAGTTAAACCCATGCGGAGCAATGAAAGAGTAAGCCAAAACAAAATGGCAAATAGTGGGCAGCATTTAAACCAATTTTGTTTTCACATACTCTTTAATTGCTCCCGTTAAATTGCTGTTTACCACTCGCCATTTTGTTTTGGCCTACTCTTTCATTGCTCCGCGTTAATTTTAACTGGTGCCTTCCATTCACGATTTTGCTAGTTAAAACTGCATGAGCAAGCAGGCACAAATCCAGTCATTCAGCTTCAAACCCTAATTCTACCACTCACTACTTTCTTGCACGCACTTATTGTGTTAGCAGTAATTTACATGAAACCTTTTCTGTTGACTTCTGCAATGAATCGGACTGTTTTTTGGAAACTACAACATGCGGCAAAAATTGTAAAAGTTGCATATATCTACAACCGGGCTCACATTTTAAGGCGTATAGTACGGGTTACGTATTTACCTCTAAGCATTTTGGCTCTGGGAATAAGTTTGATTGTAGCAGTAAAAATGTAGTTTATCTTCTAACGTGTGAGGATTGCAGTTTACAGTATGTTGGTCAAACCAGTAGACCCTTTTGTACACGTATTCGAGAGCACGTCAGAAGCTTCTTTAAGGGCAGTCTTAATACAGAGCTGTGTAAGCATTTTTTCAGCACTGGCCATACTCCAAAATTTAGTATACTGGGTAAATATGAAAAATCCGACCTGTTAATAAAAGAAAGCGAATGGATCAACCAACTAAATACTGCTTTCCCTTTTGGTTTTAATACTAAAATCCAGGGCCATGGTATAATCAATCGAGACAGTTTACGCACTTTATCAAAATGCCCATATTTTTGTAAACCAGTCAAAAGAGTGCATAAAAATAGGGTTAGAAATTATGGCAGTTCTAAAAATAGAAATAAGCAAGATTTATTAAAAAGTTTTGTAGAAGCATCAGTGAATAAAAGCACCTTTTATAAATTGCTTTACACTTGCAATAAAAAGGAAATTTCAACCCTGGCTTTATGTTTTGATGAGATATATTGCTCGATTGGCTCAATTGATGATATTTTGGCCTTGCAGATTATCGCCTTTGTTGTGCATAAAAGTACCAATAAACCATCTTTTAAGGAAGATGGTCGCAAAAAACATTTCGTTAAATGTATTTATGAAAATCCGGGCATCGATATTTTGAAACCCCAGAAAATTTTCAATAAGCGTTGGCTCACTCAAGAATTTTCTGACGGCTGGGGAAATAAAAATAAAGTAGTTGTGACTTTTCAGTATAAGGAATCGCTGGGAAGCTTAATCTGCAATCACAACACTTTTCTGAGAGATAAAAATGTAGATGTTTGGAAGAAAATTCTTTCAAGTTCTTGCGAATGTGATAAATCAGCTTTTATGCATCCAACACTCAAACACATTATTACTGGTGACACCAGAGTCCTTAATGATGAAGAATTCAGTAAACTTCTAAGTAAAGGTTCTAAATACAGACTTCCTCAGCCGGAAAATTTTGAAGAGGCTCAAGCGGCCCTAGTGGCTAGCTGTAACGAGCTTCTTAAGAAATTGCATGCAGAAAATAAGTCTGATAAAGTACTTTCATTGGTTAAAAATTACACTGAAAAAGTTAAACATAACTTTGGGAAAGTTGCTGGCGATAAATTTATAGATTTAGACAACTTAAAACGAAAAATTAGAAACTTCCACTCGAAATTTGTGCTGGCCCCAGCAGATAAAGCCACCAGCAATTTTGTCATTGTGTGTAAAAAATTCATGTGTATCAAGCTGGCTGAGGAGCTTGGCATTGACGCAACTGTGGAACATTTCAGTATTGTGGGTAATAAAACGTATGCCCCATGCCAAGAGACGATTGCCAATGTTACTCATACACACAATAAAATAGTCGAAAATTTAGGCCTTACCGTTAACACTAGATTTCAAAAATTACCCCAAATGTTTGCTATACCAAAAATGCATAAATCTCCGCCGAAATTCAGGTATATCTGTGGCGGCAGCCGCGCACCTATCAAACCGGCCGCTATCACGCTGCACAAAATTTTACGACATTTTAAAAAGCATTTAAAAAATTACGTTGGCAGCTATGAAAATGGAGGAGTAGAATGCAGTGGGTACTGGCCGCTGGACTCCTCCCTGGAATTGGCTGACTTCCTACAGATGTTGCACAGAGGTGAGAAAAATGTTAAATGTTACACTGGGGACTTTTCAACACTTTATCCTAATCTGGACCATGACACACTACTGACGGACATTGACGGACTTGTAGACTTTTGCTTTAGGCATAGCAAAAAGTCGAGATTAGCAATCGGTTTTCAAAATTGCTGGTTTACAGACAACTTAAAAGCGGGTAGAATAAACATGGATATTGAGTCCGTTAAGACTTTAACAAGAAACGTACTTAAAAATTCGTATATTCAGGTTGCTGGGCATTTACTTGTACAAATCTCGGGAATTCCAATGGGTTGCAGCAGTGCACCTTCACTTGCATGTGCTAGCTTAATGTTCAGAGAATTTAAATGGGTTAAAAATAGGCCACAAATGGCAAAATCGCTATTTAAAAGCTTTAGATATATCGATGATGTGGCAATTTTTTATAGTGCGGATGGGGACTATGATATAGACAAGGTTGTTCATGAAATTTATCCAAAAAACCTTCCGCTTAACAAAACACACAGAAACGACACTGATACAGACTATTTGGATATGACACTGACTTTAAACCCTGTGGATACAAAACTGTTTGATAAAAGACATGAATTTGGATTCAAATGTGTTACTGTAACACATTTTTCAAGCAATCACAACCTACAGGTTAAAATCAGTTCCCTATTTGGACATGTTTTACGTTGTCTGCGTATCAGCTCAAACTGGGATAACATGATTTGCAGTATTAGTCCAATAATTAAAGGACATAAAGAAAATGGTTTTGACAACAACACTATAGTTACAGTTATGTTAAAATGTCTGCGTAAATATGAAGGTGAACTTTTTCGAGTGGGTAGACGCTGTGATAAAACCTTATTTTCGGAAATAATTTATTTAGTAACAACTTTATAAAATGCAAATTTTAGTTACTTAAAAAATTTTCCACCTATCAAAACATATTTATTTTTAATACCAATTAAATAAGTCTTTCAATTTGCATTTCTTTAAAATTAGATATTTTTGACGAATGACCAGGATATTTCACAATCACCTTGCTACGCAGGATCTTAAAAAAATTGACGCGGGAATTTTGAATGTAAAAACGAGTATTTATCACGTAATTAATGAGCGCACGTAATTATATTTTCTCATGCATTTTATCATGAATAATCAGCAAATCGTTTCGCGCCTGCAAAATTATAAAATCCCGCGCAGACGCCCTACCCCTAGCGACCGGCTGGCAGAATCCGTGCAAATCGAAATGGCGTCAAGTGCCGAGGAGAATGTGGATGCCGCGGATGCAAATAGGGTGAGCGTCTTTAAATTTTGGATGGTTGTGTTGGTGCCTACGTTTTCCCGAATACCTGGTTTACATTAAATGGGGGGGGGTGGGTTTTTTCTCGAGTTAGGGGGTGGCTTCATCTCTGATGATGGGGTCGGGCCACCCCCGGCTGGTTTCAGGTCAGATGAAAGACCCCGAAACCTGAACCAGCCACAATTTTTATACCAAGCCTACAGCTATTTTATTCTGGGTATTTATGCATTTTTATCAGTTTTCAATTTTAATTAAAATGTCAGTATGACAATGGTAATTAACTAATTAAGGCCCATTTATTTTTGTTCTGAACTTGTCAATAATTTGTACTTGTCGATAATTTATACTTCTCGCTCATAAAACATGAAAAATCATTGATGCCAGTTTATTATTTCGCCAGCAAAATTTGAGGGGGGGGGGTAATTTGAGGGCGGGTTATTATTTCGACAGAAATTTTCGCAAGTATTTTTACAGAAGTTAAACCCTAAAGAAGTGAAAAAAGACACAATGACACCCTTCTCTTAGATGAAATAGGAATGTGTATGTGAGAAATAACGCAACTATATGATTATGCAGAGGCGTCAGTTAAACCCATGCGGAGCAATGAAAGAGTAAGCCAAAACAAAATGGCAAATGGTGGGCAGCATTTAAACCAATTTTGTTTTCACATACTCTTTAATTGCTCCCATTAAATTGCTGTTTACCACTCGCCATTTTGTTTTGGCCTACTCTTTCATTGCTCCGCGTTAATTTTAACTGGTGCCTTCCATTCACGATTTTGCTAGTTAAAACTGCGTGAGCAAGCAGGCACAAATCCAGTCATTAAAATGTCAGTATGACAATGGTAATTAACTAATTAAGGCCCATTTATTTTTGTTCTGAACTTGTCAATAATTTGTACTTGTCAATAATTTATACTTCTCGCTCATAAAACATGAAAAATCATTGATGCCAGTTTATTATTTCGCCAGCAAAATTTGAGGGGGGGGGGGGTAATTTGAGGGCGGGTTATTATTTCGACAGAAATTTTCACAAGTATTTTTACAGAAGTTAAACCCTGACGAAGTGAAAAAAGACACAATGACGCCCTTCTCTTAGATGAAATAGGAATGTGTATGTGAGAAATAACGCAACTATATGATTATGCAGAGGTGTCAGTTAAACCCATGCGGAGCAATGAAAGAGTAAGCCAAAACAAAATGGCAAATGGTGTGCAGCATTTAAACCAATTTTGTTTTCACATACTCTTTAATTGCTCCTGTTAAATTGCTGTTTACCACTCGCCATTTTGTTTTGGCCTACTCTTTCATTGCTCCGCGTTAATTTTAACTGGTGCCTTCCATTCACGATTTTGCTAGTTAAAACTGTGTGAGCAATCAGGCACAAGTCGAGTCATTAAAATGTCAGTATGACAATGGTAATTAACTAATTAAGGTACATTTATTTTTGTTTTGAACTTGTCGATAATTTGTACTTGTCCCTCATAAAATGTGAAAAAATCATTGATGTGGTTTATAATTTTGCCAGCAAAATTTGAGAGGGGGTAATTTGAGCGGGGTTTATTATTTCGTCAGAAATTTTCATAAGTATTGTAGTAAAGAGTAGGCATTTACATACCAAAACAGGTAATAAATGCATTCAAACAGGATATATTGGTATGTATCAACGTGCATCCCTATACAAACTGATCTACTTGTAGTTGCTATGCACTTTGGTCGGAATTTATACATCATGCAATTTTTGACAATTTCTTTTCCCATGTTTGCGACGGCCCCTGATATCTCAGTAAAATTGGTGTCTGATGTGAAATTGCGATACCCCACTTTCACTTCAAAGTGCACACATGTACTATCATGTGATATAGTGTGACAGACGCCCCCCCCCCCAGCTAGCAGTCATACACACACTGCAGTCATACACGCACTTTATACAAAAGCATACCCAACTCCGAAATCCACGCACACAAGTGTAGACATGCCCCCCCCCACATGTAGACATGCCCCCCCCCAGCTGGCAGTATTACATGCACACGTGTGGAAGTGTGCCACGGCTTGTGCAATTTACTATGCGTATGCGCGTGTATGCGCGACTGTGCTCTGCTACATTTGCATGTGTGTTGTATACAGTGGCAGTTAGAGGAGGGGGGGGGGGCACGCAATGAGCCGTGTTAGTGATTTGCGTGTTAGCATTATAAGCAGTGATTTCTTTCAAAAATATCCATTTTGCCTGACTATCATTTTCCACCCTGTGACTTTAAATAAAAAAAATCTGATTTAAAAAAATCAGTTTAAAAAAATCAAGTGCCAACCCTAGTAAGGGGACAGTAGCCAAAAAATTGCCAGCTCCCCCCTACAAAACCCCTGCACCTTTACCCTTTTCCACTGACATCTATCAACCCTTCTATTTCAGACACTGGCGGATGTCAGCAAAGCAGTTGGCTATGACAGAGGCCGCCGCCCCAAAAGAGCTGCAACGAAGAAAGTTCCAGCGGCCCATATGGCAAAAGGCAGCAGTAATTCTCGCAGCAGAAGCAGCAGTAAGCGAAGAAGTTCGTCAGTTAGCTAGTAATCTACTATTGTAAAAAATTGCGCTTTTTCTATACCAAAATAAGGGCGATTGGGGGGGTAGGGGATTGACTTTTCGGGATCGGGATCGGAATTGGCTTTTTGTTCGGAATCGGGTAAAAAGCAAAAAAATTACCCCCGGATAGATAGATGCCCCCCCCCCCGATACTGAGTACGAAAAAGTTCAGACGCACAACAGAAATTTGTAGATTTGAGTAGGGTTCAAACGATATGACTTTTCGATGTCGATATTCGATAATCGATTTTTTTTTCTGAAACTCGATATTCGATATCGATACGATATGGAACCTCGATATCGATATTCGATATTGAAAAATGGTCGATATTCGATATTCGATATTTCGATATTTTCGATATTCGATATTGCGATATGCTTTTGGTATAGCAAGGCATATTTCAAGTGGCATATTGTATTTTCATGTGGTTGCACACATGTTTAATCATCTCTTTACTGAAATTTGAATGGTACAAGTGATTTTAACAAGCTTTATACCACTCAATGGTAGAAAATAGAAGAAAAACCTGATGAATCAAAGTGTATCAGACAAATAACAATTGGTATTACAGTTCATCCTAACCTAATTGCTTAAGGGCATGTTGCAAAAAAAAGTATATCAGCGTTTTCTGGCTTCAAATTTAGCACTCCAACAACAATGACGTTATAAATACTGTACTTTTACTCATCAAATACAATACTATAAGCACATCAGATCAACCATAAACATCTCAAAATGAAAATGAAAAGTAAATTTGGGGACACAATACAGGTTCGATATATCGAAAAAATGGTCAATATTCGATATCGATATTTGATATTTTTTCAAAATTATTGATATAGATATTCGATATTCGATATTAAAAAATGGTCGAAATCCGGTATTCAATATTCGATACGATATATCGTTTGAACCCTAGATTTGAGAGCAGTGTGCTTCAAAACTTAATGCAGACTTGTCAGCATCCAACCAATTAACAAACATAACACAAAAAAACCTTCCCACCTTCTCAAAATGCTCCCTCAACTGGGTCTTGACGAAATCGCTTGGCAAGCCGCCAATGAACACCTTTTTATTTTCGCAACTTTTTGCCCCCTTCAAATCGCGCTGCAACTCGCGCTGCATGTTGTTTATGGATACATTAACTAGTGATTTTGAAGGTTATGATGGGGACAAGTTATGAAAACTTCGACCAATTGTGTTCCTATCAAATGCACAATGAATTTTGGCTTGTTGCCAAATCACCTAATTGAGTCCGGACCAGATAGATGGCGATTTGGGGGGGGGGTACGGAAAATAGCCAAAAAATTCGCCTGGGACAAGTTATGAAAACTTCGACCAATTGTGTTCCTATCAAATGCACAATGAATTTTGGCTTGTTGCCAAATCACCTAATTGAGTCCGGACCAGATAGATGGCGATTTGGGGGGGGGGGGGTACGGAAAATAGCCAAAAAATTCGCCTCCTGATAGATAGATAGCTGGGCGATGTGGGGGGGTTACGGGGTAGCAGCCCGAAAAATTGCCCCGGATTAGATAGATAGCTGGGCAATTTGGGGAAGGTGAAAGTAGCCAAAAAAATTGCTTCCGGATAGATAGATATTGGGGCGATTTGGGGGGGGGGGTTGGGGCAAGTAGCTTAGAAAGTGCCTTCGGGAAAGATAAATAGCTGGGCGATTCAGGGAAGGGGTAGGGGAAAGTAGCCAAAAAATTTGCCCCCGGGATAGATAAATAGCTGGGCGATTCAGGGGGAGGGCAAAAAGCCACAAAAATAGGTGTGGGGATAGATAGACAGAGAGATAGCTGCGCGATTGGGGGGGGTAGGGGAAAGTAGCCAAAAAATTCACCTCCGGATAGATAGATATTTGGGCGATTTGAGGGGGGGGGCGTTTAGGCAAGTAGCTAAAAATTGCCCCCGGGATAGATAAATAGACAGGCGATTTTTTGGGGGGGGGGCTTCGGGGCAATTAGCAGAAAAAATTGTCCCCGGGGTTGGTCACAAACTGTGCGATTCGGGGGGGGGGGAAAGCCAAACAATTGCCGCTGGGATAGATAGATAGCTGGGTGATTTAAAAGGGGTGTTGCTCGGCAATTTGAGGGGAGGTGGGTTAGGGGAAAGTAGTCAATAAAATTGCTGCCTGGATGGATAGATAGGTGAGCGATTTATGGGGGGGGGTTAAGGGGAAAGCAACAAAAAAAATTGCTTCGAGGACAGAATTTGCTTTGATGTTACCATCAAAACACAAAACAAAAAATCTACCTTTCCAACTTTCTCAAAATGCTCCCTCAACTGGGCCTCGTCGAAATCGCTTGGCAAGCCGCCAATGAACCACTTTGTTTGCCGCGACTGTTTGATTTAAGTCGCACTGCATGTTTTGTATGGATACATTAGTGATTTTGAAGGTTATGGCGGTGGCGGGTGGGGACATTATGAAAACAGCAACCAATTTTGTTCATTTGATATGTTGCAAATAATTTTGGCTTGTTGCCAAAAAACCCATCTCAACGTTATCAGGATGCAGGAGCTTCAAAATGTTGTAAAATCAATCAAAATTCATTCAAACTAACAAAAATATTCTGTCCAGTAGATGCATGTCGCTTGGCATAGGGAATGTTCAAACGGAATAAAACATTAGTGCAAAAATTTCCTTTTTTGTTAGTCGCTCCTTTTCGCAGTATTTTTGAAAAACCAGTTTTCAATTTGCCCGGTATTTATGTCACTGTGAAATTGTCTTATCTGCTGCGAACAGATGGTGACATTGTGGGCGTTGTTGTGCTGTCGTTTTTTTAGCATTGTTGTGTTGTGCTGTCGTCGTTTTGCAGTGTCTGGAAGTCCTGTAAAAGGCCCTGTAAAATGTCAAATGTCATGCAAAGTGTCAAAAGTCATGGAAAATGCCTGCAAAATGGTGACTCGGCTGCCATTTTGCAGGGCATTTTACATGACTTTTGACACTTTGCATGACATTTGACATTATACAGGGCATTTTACAGTGTCTGGAAGTCCTGTAACAGGCCCTGTAAGATGTCAAATGTCATGCAAAGTGTCAAAAGTCATGGAAAATGCCTGCAAAATGGTGACTCGGTTGCCATTTTGTTGGGCATTTCCCATGACTTTTGACACTTTGCATGACATTTCACATTTTACAGGGCATTTTACAGTGTCTGGAAGTCCTGTAAAAGGCCCTGTAAAATGTCAAATGTCATGCAAAGTGTCAAAAGTCATGGAAAATGCCTGCAAAATGGTGACTCGGTTGCCATTTTGCAGGGCATTTTACATGACTTTTGACACTTTGCATGACATTTCACAATTTACAGGGCATTTTACAGTGTCTGGAAGTCCTGTAAAATGCCCTGTAAAATGTCAAATGTCATGCAAAGTGTCAAAAGTCGTGGAAAATGCCTGCAAAATGGTGACTCGGTTGCCATTTTGCAGGGCATTTTACATGACTTTTGACACTTTGCATGACATTTGACATTATACAGGGCATTTTACAGTGTCTGGAAGTCCTGTAAAAGGCCCTGTAAAATGTCAAATGTCATGCAAAGTGTCAAAAGTCATGGAAAATGCCTGCAAAATGGTGACTCGGTTGCCATTTTGCAGGGCATTTCCCATGACTTTTGACACTTTGCATGACATTTCACATTTTACAGGGCATTTTACAGTGTCTGGAAGTCCTGTAAAAGGCCCTGTAAAATGTCAAATGTCATGCAAAGTGTCAAAAGTCATGGAAAATGCCTGCAAAATGGTGACTCGGTTGCCATTTTGCTGGGCATTTCCCATGACTTTTGACACTTTGCATGACATTTCACATTTTACAGGGCATTTTACAGTGTCTGGAAGTCCTGTAAAAGGCCCTGTAAAATGTCAAATGTCATGCAAAGTGTCAAAAGTCATGGAAAATGCCTGCAAAATGGTGACTCGGTTGCCATTTTGCAGGCATTTTACATGACTTTTGACACTTTGCATGACATTTGACATTATACAGGGCATTTTACAGTGTCTGGAAGTCCTTGGAAAAATAAAAAGCGACTTTAGAAGCCATTTTCACTTTCAAAACGGAAAAGTGTCAGAAATTTGAAGCAAAACCTGAAACCTGAAATCTTAACAAAAACGGACGAAAATCAAAGTAATCGAGCATTTTAATATCAGAGCATCAAACATTCCGCGGAACCCCAAAATTATTCAAAAATCGTTAACGCGGTTCCCGGCTGCAAACACGCAATGCATCTAATGCAAAAGCGTTTATGATATGGGAACCGCGCGCACTAAAGGGTTTCCCCCCCGCAAGCGCGCAGGTGGCACATGCGCTGCGCGACTCCCGCCCGGGAACCACGCGCGCTAAAGCGACTCCCCCCCGCAAACACTTTAGTGCGCGGCCGTTAAAGCGCTTGTGATTTTGGCGAGCGCGCAGCGATAAACGCGCTGGAAACACTACGCGTTTCCGGCGCGGACAGCCTGCCCCCCCTCAAATTTTGCTGGCGAAATAATAAACCCCCATGGGGGTATTTCGAGGTAATACGGTACCTATATTTGGCATATTGCGCAATAGAAAAGTTCGCTTTACCGTATTTCTCCGTGTAAAGCACCCGGGTGCAAATTGAGACACTTTGCAGCAACCTTTTTTTAAACCTTGTATAACACCCGGGTGTTAGGTCAGGGGGTGTGATACACGGAAACACAAAAATCAAAAAAAAAATTATTCCCAGTGTGCATCAATTCAATAGAAAAATGCGTGCCGCAAAATTACAATGAGTGGCGCGCGCCACGCCACGTATTTCAGTAATTCAAATCAGGTGATCTTTTTGAAACCTAGCGTAGCACCCCGGGGTGCTATGCAGCTGTATAACACCCCGGGTGTTGTGCACGGGGGGTCCTCTACACGGAGAAATACGGTAATTATGAAAGTTATGAAAATTTAATCTCTCACTTATAAATTCGAAAACGTTTCCATATTTTCCATCTTGTTCTATACTTTAGTAAACGCTACCGTGTATAAGTTGTTTCTTGTTTACCGTATTTCCTCGAAATACCCCCCCCCCCTCGAAATACCCCCCCTCAAAATGGGCACTATGAATTTGTGGTCCGGGAAATGCATAACAGACGTTCAAAACACTTCTTACTGTGTTACGTTAGAACATAGTTTATACCATCTACACCCTTACATATGGCTACCGTATTTCCTCGAAATACCCCCCCCCCTCGAAATACCCCCCCCCCCTCGAAATACCCCCCCTCAAAATGGACACTATGAACTTATAAACCCCCCCCCTCGAAATACCCCCCCCCCAAATTTAGTGTATAGAGAACGTAAATGACAAAGGCTGCGGTTTGTCATCCGGGCAATGCAGAACACACGTTAAAAACGATGACTCTGTTATGTGAGAACAGTGTTTGCACGTCTACACACTGATAAATGTCTTTAGAGTCTTACAAATGGCGATTTTTGTTGCATTTTTCGACGTCTGCGTACGTTTCAGACGACATTTTAGTACTGGGATTTCAAAAAATTTCTGGCGAAATAATAAACCCCCCCCCTCGAAATACCCACCCCCTCGTTTAACCCCCCCTCAAAATTCTCACTCTGAAAAAATAAACCCCCCGGGGGTATTTCGAGGAAATACGGTATATGGTATTTATGTTATGACCATGGTTGGTTTTAGTAAAATTCTTTTTACTAAAATTGTATTTTATTTTTTTAAATTCATGTTTCAGTTTATTTTATTTTATTTTATTCTGAAATGTCATTAATAAAATAATATGAAACCATTTTACAAAAATTTTACAAATATTTTACAAAAATTTTACAAAAAATCGGAAATCTTGGATGCAAGGACATAAAACAATGTGCACGCTAGAAGCATGCAGATGAATACAAAAAAAAATTATGTAAACTTGTGACACGGGTTGCCAGGTAGGTATTTTGTATTTTGACCCTCAGGGGGAGCTAATTGCTCCTCCCAAGGGAAGATAACTAAAAATGGGTTGTTGTTTTTTTGGGTGGGGGGGGGGGCTTGCGGGGTTCAATATATTTCAGGCTTTTTCAAGGTTTGGAATGACGAAAATAAGAAAGAAATCACAAATTAGTGATTTTTAAGGTGAAAATATTTTGAAAAATGTGAAAATTTGCAATTTTGAGCAACAATATTTCTCAATCACAACAATGTAAGATACAACAAGGCACTAGTTCTGCAAATTGGCAGCTAGAAACTTAAGCAACATGATAGAAAACTTTCTATGGAATTGAACAGACACTCGAGTTTTTGTAAAATTTTACTAAAATTGTACAAAAATTCGAATTATTGTACATTTTTACTAAAATTTTACAAAAATTCAAATTTTAGTAAAATTGTATTTTTATTTTATTAATTTTCCATTTTATTTTATTTTATTTTATTCTCCAATTTTCCATATTATTTTTATTTTTTTATTTTTTCTGGGATTTTGCCAACCCTGGTTATGACTAGTGCTGGAAAGCGCCATGGCGCAGGCGCCTTTTAATGGCGCCAAAGGGCGCTAGCGCCATGGCGCCATTGGCGCTTGGCGCCCTTTTCTCTGGCGCCATCTGGCGCCTGGCGCTATTATTTCGAATGGCGCCATGGCGCCCTTGGCGCTTGGCGCCATTTTCGCTGGCGCCAATTTGGCGCCCGGCGCCATTGTTTTGGATGGCGCCAGAAATGGCGCCAAAATTCCGCGAATAAACGTGACCAAATAGAACATTTTTGAACATCTTATCGTAGACTGTTACACAAAGCAGTCTATGTACTGTATTTCCTAGAAATACCCCCTCGAATAACTCCCCCCCCGCCCTCGAAATACCCCCAGGTTTTTTTGAGCTCAGTGAAAAATTACCCCCTCCCTTGAAATACCCCCATCTGGAATAAGGTACATCATGTACACAATTTAGTCGATGCCTATATGCATCACAGCCACACAAGACCGGTTTGTGTAACCATCTACGTTGATACATCTAAATATATCCTGTTTTGTCACTTTTATTTTTATACCAGTTTTGGGTATGTAAAAGCCTATCTTTACTACGATACGACTTGTCTCGAAAATCTTCGGGGAAATAATACAACCACCCCTCGAATAACCTCCCCCTCGAAATTTGCACCTTAAAAATAAACCCCCTATGGGTATTTCGAGGTAATACGGTATAGCTGCGATGTCAATTGGCAGCCATAAACCTTATGGCTGGAATTGAAAAAAAAAGAAAAAAGTCCTTGACTTCTTTTCTTACGTGGCGACTGATTGCGAAGCTGAGGGGCAACGTTTGCGAGTTCTTGGTACGTTTGTCATGTACCTGCACACCGTCGACAGCACTGTTTTACGTCTGCGTCGGTGAAATTCCTCCAAAAGTACCAAACTGGTACATAATACATGGAATTCTACACCTGGCCGAGTGCCAAATTCACCGCTTAGCGATACTGATCGCTAACCAGATAAACTTCGTAATTGAAAAGTCCTACCGAGGCAAACTAAAGACCTTCCGAGGCACCTTAAAGACCTTCCAAGGCATATTTGGGCGGCCATCTCACGCATGTGAGGGCGCCAACGCTGCTCAGCTTGCGGGAGATCAGCCGCGGTATAATTCACTGATGTATCCAAATAATGACTTCTTGGCACTGTGCCAAAATGCATTCTATTTCACAATTGACATTGATACGAACACTAAAACACCTTATCCATGCAGGTTATTCTGCACGTGGGCGCATATACTGCATTCAGCGTGGTCGGGCCGCGAAATGGCTGACCCATTAGCCACTGTGAGTTACTTAAGATTATTGCTCGGGGATTTTGAATGTGGATGGAATGAATTTAACGTTTGTCTACAACGGTGTGAGACAACGTTAAAACGTCACATACGTCTGCAGACACCTGTGAATGCGTTAGACGCCCTGACGAATTCGGCGCGGGCGATACGTGCATCTACCCAGGCTGTCAGATCAACCCAAAAAACCAAGAAAACTGTGGCCGCTCGGAACAGATCCGCATCACAATCCGCACAAACGCCGTTAACACGCCCGAAAAACAATGCCTTACCGAGGTTTCGCCAGTCCGAATCGGCTTCTGTGAATGGCACTGTCGGTGAGTGTGATTTTATGAACTCAGGGGCTAGCAAAGCAGTCCGTATTACACATGTGTTGCTTGACATCAGCAGTATTGTTTCCTACATTACTTTGACGGCGAATTTAGTACTAGATAGGGCTAATTGGGATTTCCACGATTCACCGAAAGAAAATACTTACTCTTGTAATAGCTTCCAACATCGTAATTTCGCTGTGCTTACAATTCTGGCTACAACAATATACGTAAACATGTCCAAACTGTTGATTTCAGACTCAAATCTAGAGGAAGAACGTCCCGACTCGGCTCAGTTGCCCAAAACTTGTGCACCGGCTCCTGTGGGAGCTGCAATGATTGGTACGCTGCCAGAAAGGGGGTCAGATGAAAGCACAAGGGTCACTGGACAACATGAACCGACTTCCGCTCGTGAGGCGACGATTGGCGTGATTGCGGAAGAAAACCAGTTAACGGAAGGGGTTGACCTTTCTGCGGATGAAAACGACATCGGAGAAGAGGTCCCCTACGTGAATTTCGGCGTGGGCTTTGATCCGACAAAATGCAAGGGTTACTACGTGTCACACCCGGGCTACCTACGATTAGACTCGGGAGTAGTGGTCAGAACAGACTTCTCGAGGGCCAAAAAAATGGTTTCCTTGGCGCAAATGAAAGGTGCATTTTGGGTGGTTACTTTAGAGACTGTGAATTTGAACTCCACAAAAACGATGTATCATAGACGACACAACACGGGTATTACGTTAGAAATTGAACGAAAACAATATTTTACCCGAAATATAGAGGGTATGCATTTGGCACGCGGCATTTGGGGGTATACTGTCTTTTATACACACAATTATTGGCATTTGTCCAATCAACGTGGATATTTCAACATATTGACCACATCTACTGCAGGTTGCACAACGACACCCCCGGAAATGGTCGATTGGGAACCCATTTCGGTGCATGCCTCGGCTGGGCATCTAGTTGCTGGCACTGATCTGCACCCTTATGAAATGGCGGGCTTCATCGAAGACAAACTGATGGAAACGCCAAACAGCACGCCGAATGCGAGAGAATTTGCGTATCTGGCTCACCTAATACGCGACTTAGAAGAAAGTAGGCGGCGTCAAGGAGACTATATACAAAGGGTTAGGCAGTCCGATAATCTTTTTAATGGATTTGAATTAGATGTAAATAGATACATAGGGTCAACATGGATTTATAATGACAGTTTTGTGATGGAAAAGATGGTTTTTATTAATGGAATGTTGTCACAGGGGTGTAAAACACTTTACTCACCGCAAAAATACTTATATATACCACTTTTTCAGCTGGAAATTCAAATCGCGTCTGCAATGGGGCAACTGGACGCATCGTCGAAATCTGCCTTTCAAGCGGAAGTACAGAACATTTCCGAAAAAATGAAGAATATCGAGAAAGAAATGGAAACGTTCAATAAGGCGAGTTTATTAATTTTACGTTTGTTACGTTTGAAAATTATTCAGCTGGTAGTTTATAATATATGTATACCTCTATCTGAGAGACATAATCTACCACAAGCCCAGTATACATGTGTCCAATTACGCATGTGTACGTTGTCTCTGCTTTTCTTTAGCTACGTAATAGCTACCGTAACACTTTGGAAAAAAAGAGGAATTATTCTGCATTTATCACGTCAGCGGGTACCGGGGCTGGATAACTACAAATATGACCGTCTTACATGTGTGTCTCTACACATGTACAGCCCATGCAACTATTTCCATATCGACCATTCCATACACATACAGAACAACACCGGTGTGGATGATGCGCTTGCGGCGATCCGACTACGACTGATGGCTCTAGAAACCGGACAAGTTCATTCGACGGGCGTGCCGACGTCGGCCTCAAAACGCAAACAACCTTCAACTGAGCCCGTAAATACTGTTGTCCGGTCGGCTAAGCGGCCCAGGACTATACAGGCGATTTCCGAGGTGAGCGTTTTTTGGATAGGGATAATAAGCGTTAATGTTAACCATAAGCTGTGGTATTTCGTCTACAAAATATTTTACTTATTACACTTACACACAACACTCAATGACATTGATACTTATAAGGCACTTGATTTTACAATCCTGGCAGACTGCCAAATATTATCCCTGTTAGAAATATTTGCACGCATCAAGGCTAACTGGCTGGTTTTATATGCAAGACATCATTCTAGTAGAAACACTACAACCCAGATGGAATTGGCACCGCCCAAGCCGACGGCAGCAAGTTCATCAGACACAACTAGAGGCGGAGCCAGCGATGTCGTAATTTGTTTCGACGACCCGACCGATCCATTTGGTGGATACTATCAATGGAAAGTCAAATACGATGGTGCCACTTTCGACTGCATCTTTACCGCGCTGATTTATGTGAGTTTTATTTACGAGAAGATTTGCTTTTTCTACATAGGTGAGAATTTGGGAATTTGTAACATAACGGCGATACAAACACGACTGAGACTAAATATAAGCATTTTGCAGGCTGAAGCGAAAGCCTGTGGGAGCAAAACACTGGCGAGCACAGCCCTAAATCTGCACCAACTTTTCGCTATGACAGATGGCTTGTCTTGGGATCCGAAATTTCACGAATTCAACAGGCATTGCAAACGTATTATGGGCAACATCGGGCGCTTTGTAACGGATCAAAAAGTGGATACAAGCCAGGTGTGGTTCAGATCTGGCAATGGCCGCAAGTCAGCCTCCGGCGTGCTCTACGAGTCGATCGAGGATGCTAAGAAAACTTTCGCCTACACAGCGCTACTGATTATTCTACAGAACGCCGCCGAGAATAACGTTGGTTTGAGGTCAGTGCACCTGCAGTGGCAGAATATGTCGATAGTTTTGTGGATTTGTAACATTATAGATGTTAACTATCCGAAATACAATATATATATAGTATTTTTAGTTGAAAATCGTGCAATGGCATGTTTAATCATAACACTGCCTAAATATCACACATATCACTTACCTATGCTATTTACTGCGTGGAAAACCACTGGATTCTTAAAAATATACGCTCTAGAGCACATTACGATCATCATATGTGTAAATCGGAATTCTATACATTCGCAAATACGCAGACAACTGTTGTGGGCGTCGGGCCACGATGAAGTTGAGGGCGGTTGGATTATAACGAATCGGGAAATTCGCTGCGCGGGGGAATCGCCCAATTATGGGTGGAAGGGCGCGATGATGAGTGGTTACAATAAGGGCCGCCTAGAAGTTGGTTTTGGGGTTGGAATGGGAACCAATTCAAATGAGGGGTTTCCTGTTCAACATACAATTTTACATCATCATCATACAATTTTACAAAAACACTTATTGATCTGTGTGGATACAATGATCACTGAAAAATGTAAAATATTTACTTTGACTTATAAAGTAAAACTAAATAGTTCTCAGATCAACGAATCTGAAATATATACACTCGCTCCTTTACAGTGCACGGTACCGACGTCAGATGGGCCGCATTTTCTCGCTCCATACATGAACTTGTATGGAGAAGCGTTAATGGAAATCAGGGAGACATTGGTCGAGGAAAACGTTTTTTCAAAGAGAATGGACAATGGGGAATTGGAGTATGTCCCAGACAAGCGCCAATTTTCAAAATTCCTGCGCGAGAAGCAATTTTGTGCCATGGACTTCGGGAATCTATACGCACGAACACAGGCAAACCTTCTTCCGCCGCAGTGGTACATTGTAAAAGTTAGTTTAACATGGCGAAAGTGTTTACTTCATGATATACACTGGTTACTACTTTTGAAATTTCTACCTTCCACACAGAAAAGAAATGACGCTGAACTACGCAAGGGTACAACTGGACAACAGGCGCCTCGCGGCGGACGGCAAAATTCGGGCGGACAAGAAGTTCCGACTCAGCAACAAGTTGGACAACAGGGACGGTCGTTAGACAACAGGCAGCAAAATTTCAACAGCCGTGGCAGGGCGCGCCAACGGCAGAACTTTGGCAATACACAGAGGGGTAGAGGTCCCAGTTGGTCTACTTTACTTTCTGTTTTAACATTTACCACTTTACTGTCCGTTGGACAACATAGTAACATTTTTGTCACAGCTCGCGGCACGTACGGCGGGGTGCGGCAACAGAGAACTGCGCATCAACAAGCCCAAAATGAACTACTTTCGATGCAGGAGCCATTGGTGGACACTGAACCGTATTGGGATGGCGATTTTCCTGAACTTTCGTCGACAGGTAAACCAGTACTCTTACTTGACACTTTCCAGTCGATAAATCCATTTCATATCGAGAATACCTTCGCAGTTGCGCACGGGCCGGACATTCAAATGGACACCCTGGTGCGTCAGGGGCGTCAACAGCGCATGCTGCAGCCGAATTTTGGGGAAGATGAACCATTAGTGGACAGCCAACCAGGTAAAATTTACTGCTTTACATTACCGTATCAAAAAACATTATCGACACGTGGATTTATCGACATTTATCACGCAGCGCCGCAAAACTCGTGTGCTCCCTTGCCGCCGCGGCCAGTTCCGGTAGACGGCACGTACGCCGGCCATGCACAGGCAAGCGCTGCGGCGGGATTACGTTTCGTAAAACGGACAACAAATCCACCCCCCCTAAATCAGGTTCGTGCCATTGGCGCTTCACGTATGAAGCATTCGATAGTGAAGGGGCTACGTCTGCACAATTTGAATCCGCTTACGGCCGCCAAATGTGCGAAGAATCTTGCGACCTTTGTGAAATCTACAGCAAGGCACCCGGAATCGGGTGTTTTCAGTGATAAGATTTTTGGATACAAAAACAAAGCGCCCTCGGAAATTCTTCGTAGCTTGCACATTACGTGCGATTTGGGGCCAAAAATTGCGTTCAGGGATTCGGACCCGACACCGGCCTTTGTCAATACTTGCTCAAAATTCGGCGATACGAGAAGTGACGCGTATGAGTATTTCTTTTCGATACTTCTCGCTGGTGACTCATGTGCCCACTCACTGCAAATGATGTTCGGGGCTGACTGTGCGAGCCATAATGTTCCGGTTTCGGTACATAGCACAAAGTCGTTGTTCAGTGGTAAACGTTTGCCGACCGTGTGTGCTGCGTTAGCTGATGTGCAATTTGACACTAGTTATGATGCTGTTATTATCCGCTGTGTTTTAGACGCATGTGACGCTGAACAGTATTTTACCGAAAATTTCAGCGCCACATGCGTCGACGATTACTTCCTCGCGGGCGTTTACAAATGTTTGTCGACTTTATGTCTCTCAACCGGTATAAAATTGCAACCTGCAGGCAAATTTATAATTTCGCTTATAGGGCCTTCGATGAATAGGCACATTAAGCATGGGTGGTCTCGGTTATTGTTGGCAGACACTCTAAGGTTTTATTCGATGTTGGAAGACGCATTGGTAGAGTTGGTAGCCGATAATTTGAAAAATGTCGTCATCTTGCCGCTGATGAAATTTATTACAAATGAGTTTTTCCTGTGTAAATGCGATGACAGTATTGATTTATTTATGCGCGTACTATGTCGAGACGGTCTGCACACGTCAGAGTTGGGCAATATGGTGGTTTGCGAACTCACGCGGAGAGAGTTGCTAAAAATGTCAGTTGCACACATCAGCTGCCAGCTACTACAATTGCACAAAATTCCCATCGTCACAGGCTCCCGCATCAACCGCCGCCGATCGACCTGGAGGCGTGAACATGAATCAAACGCCTGGCAACCGTACATTGACGCAACATTTCGCGCGTCAGCTGAACCAAGACTGATCATTTCATATGCCGCGACTTTTTTAGCTGGACTTGAAAGTTGTTTATACGTCTGGCTAAAGAATCTCAGACCAATTTTCGATGTTTTAATGTTAATATATGGAATTAAACACACATTGCGATATAGATTGACAGTCAAAATTGTGCTGAGATTCTTTAGCGTTGTATCACAGGGTAATTGCCTATTTATCCTATTTGTTGTGATCAGCTTGTTCAGACCAATAAACGCAATTGGTAGCATTGCTGACGATATTACTGAATTTTCTAACCCAGTCACTGAGACTGTAGCCATACCATTCATCATATTATACCAGAATGTACGCTCTTTACGATGGAAAAGGGAAGAACTTTTTGCTGCAGTTAATACAGCCGGTGCGGATATACTTTGCTTTGTCGAGACACACTTCAGATGTGCAACAGATGCAATCTGTATACCGGGGTACAATGCGATACACACATTTAAGAACAGTATTGAGACTGGTGGCATATCGATATACATCAAGAAATCGATAACTTACAAGAATTTGACATTCAAAAATGATCACAATTCAGTTGGCATTTCTGTCTCAACAAAAATGCAAACTCACAATATTATCACTTGTTACTTAGAAAACAATAGTAAAAGCAAAAAGTCTAGATCTGTGGCCCAGAAAAACGAAGATATCTTACAAGAACTGGGTACAATGCTTTTACATCATACTGAATATTCACAACATACCTTAATTGTCGGTGATTTCAACGGACATATCGGAAATGATGAACTTGGAATAGAAAAGAACAACTCGGAAATAAATCTGAACGGCAAGCTGATAAGAGATTGGAGAGCTCAATATGGTCCAACACTGTTGAACACTGTTTTTGCGGACTTATGGACATACGAACGGTCAAATTCACGATCAATAATAGACCTCTGTTTCTCGAACTTCTCAACTGATGGGATAAGTGGTATCATAGATACAACAGGCTCATTATGCCCGATCCTATCAGATCACCATGCGATTGTTCTATATGTTAATAATCTTCATCATTGCGAAAAGTTATCATCCATGAACCCTAAGCCAAAAGGAGCAGAATGGGACGTCTTCACAAAATCACTACAAAAACCAGTAGCATCAACATATGCATCGATCATAGAGACTATACATGCTGCCTCGACGATTGCGACGTCACAAAGAGCGGTTAAATCGATCAAAGCTACGGTACCTCGTGTCATAAAGAGCATGCACAGAAATATAGCAAAGATACGCAGAAAACTCAGAGTTAACTACAGCGACCAATTGAAAAAAGAGCTCACAACGCTTAAAAACTGTTTAAAAAAAGAAAAGAAAAAACTATACTACGAGAAGAATGATAGAAACATTGAAAAGACATTGCATGATAAGGGCGGCGAGATGAACGCTATATATAAGCATATAAACAAGAATTGGAAATCAGGAAAGGTAATCACAGCTATGAAAGATAACAATGGAAAACTAATTGAAACAAAATCTGAAATGAATCAAGAGATGGGACAAGTCTGGAACAATATAATGAAGGCCAATCCTGGGTCTCCCACACTCCATGACGTAGCAAATCAGCCATTTGATTCAGTTGACATTGAAAACCTATCTTCGGACGTAACCCTACAAGAAATAGATATAGCAATAAAACAGTTAAAAATTAACAAATCACCGGGGACATCAGACGTACATCATGAGCACTTAAAACACCTTAATGGAGAAATTCGGCAAATACTTGTAGACATTTATAACACATGGTTTCATGGGACTCCAGTGCCGTCTGATGCAGTTGTATGTAGAATGGTTCTACTGCATAAAAAAGGAGATAAAAGTAACATGAAAAATTACAGGACTCTTGGAATTTCATGTAACATTAAAAAAGTTTACATGGTCATATTGAATAACAGGTTAATGCATGTACTCGAGCAACATAACGTATTCACTGAACTACAGGGTGGGTTTCGGCCGAATAGAAGAACATGTGATAACGTTCATATAATTAACACATGCTACCATTACGCGCAAGCTCAAGGTAACAATTTTTATGGATGCTTTGTAGATGCTGTTAAGGCATTTGATAGAGTTGACAGAGACAAATTATGGTATAAAATGAAATCAATGGGATTACCGAGTTTACTCGTAAATGCAATACAAAATGCATACTCGAATATAAGTGTTAGAATGACCTACGGTGACTACATAAGCGATGAAATGGAATACCCTATTGGTGTGGCTCAAGGGTGTGCACTTAGTCCGACACTGTATGCAATATACATGCATGATCTAGCCAATGAATTGATAAATACGGGATATGGTGCAAAAATGGGCAGGGGAGAACCTAAACTGCCAGGTCTGTTTTTTGCTGATGACATAGTCCTGCTATCAAACACTGAACATGAACTACAAGAATTAATGCTCTTATTCAGTAAATGGGCATGGAGATGGAATGTAACTATAAACCAGGATAAATCTGCCATATTACGATGGGGCAAACCATTACACAACATTGACTGGAAATTGGGCTACGACAGCACAAAAACAATTGGCTCTATCAAGGAAACATCCGAAATAAGGTATCTCGGTGTTACAATAACAAACGACATCCAACCGTTCAAAAAGCACATATTGACGTGCTATAATAAATTCCTTAAACATAGCAGTCTAGCGATACTTTCATCACAAAGTACCAGTAAACCGCTTCTATACGGCAAAATAGCTTGGAAATCCTACGTAGAAAGTGCCAGTATGTATGGCCTTGAAGTCACTGGGTGTAACAAGGGTCAGTTAAAAAAGATGGATCAGTTATACCTACAAACAATGAAGAAATGTTGCAGATTACCTAAATCATCAAGTGGCGACAGTCTATTATTAGACTTAGGCGGCGAACTGCCATCTGACCGCTATCGTCAAATGACAATAACTTACACAAATTATGCAAACTCACTGTTTGCCGATAGATTATTAAAGAAAGCAATGAAATGTGAAGAGTCTCTTTCGGATAACAGTAGATTGAAAAATAAAGGGCTTACTCTCTTAACATCAAGAATGGCAGATTGTTGCAGCGATATACTCTTGCCATTACACGAAGCCAAACTGTTAACGAAGACAAATGTAAAGTTAGCATGTAGAAACTTTCGGGTTTCCAACTCAAAAGAAAAGGTACTAACACAGAAAATATCGTCAATCCGGAATGATGTCGGCTCTCAAATGCACCCAAGTAAAGTGTACTACAATAATCTAGCATGGTTTGGAGCCAGGCATAACTCTATACGAAATCATACCTCTGACGGCAGAAAACATTGCAATAAGTGTAGCACGCCTTCTGCAAAGGTGATTAGCAACCTACACCACATACTTTATATTTGTCCCTCTCTTGATGAATATCGATATGCCACATGCAAGATAAAATGTGTATCGCATTGCATAACAAGGAAAGACTGGCTCTCACATCTAACATGTCCAGCCCACAGGAAGGCAGTAGACAGATTAATTATTGCAGGTATGCACAACTATGCATGATAAGGGTCATCATAAGTAACATGACCTGTTGACATAGGGATGATAAAAATCTGGAATCGACCCAGATACATTCAACTGTGTCATCTAGGTGATGTACTGAGTGAAAACCCTAATCATGCATCTATGTGATTAAAGATACACTACGCATCTAAGTAGAAGTAATCTAGACACGTCTATCCTTTTTTACTTGAACTACACCATCTTTATTTAAGGCCGCCATCTTTAAGTTTGGAGGACACCATCTTTTATTTATGCGGCCGCCATCTTTATTTATACGGCCGCCATCTTTTCCTTTGGAAGACGGCCTCTAAAAATTTAAGTGTTTATGAAGGCAGCTCATCAGTATTTCTGGGTGACGCAATTATGATTAACTCATTTAATGGATGTTGAATTTATTTTTATGCATATTTACAAACCTGGGGTGGTTTGTAAATTATATTTATTACATATACTTGTACGACCGTCGATGTAATCTCAACAGCTAACATTACGGCATATGTAATTCAAGTTTTAAAAACACAACCATTTCTTTAACCAACATACGTACTTGGGTCGTTAAATGCCTTCATATTTAATCGTTATTATGTCTCCATCGCTGCTTGCAGATATGCGCATGGCCGGTTTGTACTCCTCACTGGTCACATGCTCTGTAAAAAGGCTGTCAAGATAATTCTCAGCTTTTGGCGTTTGAAGGCAGATGGGGGCTTGATCCATTGCGGGCATTTCAACTGGGTGGATACTCAGGGCCTGTAAAGGTGAGTACGAGTACTGGGTGAGCAAATAATTACTGCCAAATCTCGCGCTAACCGAAAATGCTTCCACAAGCTGGTCCATTTTTCCATGAGATTGGCACATTATGCGTGGTATTTCCCAGCAACGGACAAGCAGTTCTGTATTCGTGCCAATTTTGACATGATTGTAGATGCTGTAAATGTTTAAGGGTGCCGTTGACGGGAAATGCGACGTACATTTTATATATCTGCGACTTATGTATCCGTTTTATGCATATACTGTGGTAAATGTAAATTCCAAAATTTTCCCAGGGGGTATATTAATTAGGTAGGTGAGTGACTACGGTCTGAGGGGGGTTTAAATACGTCTGATGGGGCGTTAATATACTGACCTTATATTCCGCCCTGATGCAGTCACATTGAAAATTACAGGTGTCTTGTCAATTGCAAAGGCCGGTTGTATGTGCACGGTTCGCGGCTCTTGCGGTTGCAGTCGTGGGGTGGCCGATGCAAACTTGGCATGCTGCCCAAAAACTTCCAGTATACGGCAATGAGACATATCCGATACAGGTGGGTCGAAGAAAGATGAGTGTTGTTCGGACCAGGGGCAATATCGGCTATGTACTTTAGGGTGTTGCCTCTGGAATTCCATAAGCAGTCATCTCGAAAATCTAATGACTTGTCCATTTTTCTATAGTGGGCAGTCACCTGGAAAGTTTTTATAGGTAGATTTCAAAGGGTTCGAATTTGTACGGAAATTTGTAGTTTTATTAAGGGTTTACATTTGCGCAGAACAAAATATCGAAACATGCGCATAAGACACAATAGGTACGACACATTTATATATTTCAGTTATGCGTGTTATGTGTATGTTACAAAACAGGCTATGTATACATAGTTTGTACATATGCAGGCAATCGATATTATCACGTTGGTCACGAAAAGAACGCATGATCATGGCTGGATTATGATCCATGTGATTTTTCATCGGCTGACAGTAGGTTTGTGACTTGGGATCGGTACACCATCTACGTGGAGAACCGGCGCCTGTGTAGGGGATTTACTTCCTTCATGTAGGCATTCCAAAATACACTTAAATACAATATTACAGATGGGGGGTGTTGAGTGGGGGTAATTTTTCCACAGATCGCTCAGACCTGGGGGTATTTCAAAGGGGGGTTAATTCAAGGGGTATTTGGAGGAAGTACGGTAACATATTGCTCTTCTAAAAAAGCTTCTGTTATGAAATACATGCTTAAATAGTGACTTTTATCGTTGGCGCCATGTTGGCGCCCAGCGCCATTTTTTCTGGTGCCCTTTGGCCCCCGCCCCCATTTTTTCAGATGGCGCCGTGGCGCCATTGGCGCATGGCGCCCTTTAGCGCCCGGCGCCATTCTTTTGAATGGCGCCATGGCGCTATTGGCGCCTGGCGCCATTTTTCCTGGCGCTTTTCCATCACTAGTTATGACTTTTATCGCTCTCCTTGCACTACGGTTATTGTAAGCGGTTTTTGTTTAGTTCTATAGCCCATGATGCCGGGCATCAATCGCGGTTCTTTAGATTGAAATGAAATGAAATGCACCATAAAAATATATTTCCCAGGGTTTGAACTCTGGATGAGTGATTTCTCACAACTAGTAACAAAATTAAAAATGACAAATCCACACCTCCAGTGAATGTTTGAACCGTAGGTACCAGTAGTCAGCTTCACAGCTTTTCAGTTTTGTGTTGTATTGATTTGCGAGCCGATGCCTCCTCAAGCTGTTACTTTAAACCATTTTAAAAGGAAGTATTTTTAACAGTATTCTTTTTATGGAAGAACAATTTCCCAGCGTAGTTGAAGAAACTGTACTGACTGTGTTTCCTCTATTTATTACTTTTTTCATTGGCAAAATTTGATGGGTTCACATTCAAAAAAAAATGTATGACAAAATTGGAAAAAAATAGAATGGCAGCCTCGAATATAATGACAGGTAAAAAGTTGATGCACAATAGAACGGCACTCTTCTATTAGAAGAGCTGTGATAGCGTTTATTCAGCACGAGTACTGTATTTGCTTGAATAATTCCCCCCTTGAATAATCCCCCCACGGATAATCTCCCCTGTTAGATGGCAGCCTGCGAGGCGGGGGGATTTGCGTGTCGGTCTAGAACCCTGGAGCGAAAGCACATCGGCATTACTTGGCACAATGCCAACACTTTGCTTTCGTTCCTTGTAATGTCTGAAAATATTACAAGAATCATCTAATGCGAACAAATTAGCATACAAATTTTTCCCTTTCCTGTAGGCAAAATTGATCGGCGTACCAAGTTGAAAGGAAACCGCTTGAAAAAAGACCCTACGAAGGGAGCGAGGTTTCAACTTTTAAAATAAAAGAATAGTTGGATACGCATGGTACATTTCGCAATTTGGATACATGTACCAAATTGCATTTTTAATCACTTTATTTCACATTCATCGCGCATTTTTTACACAACGGTGTTATTTTTTAACCAGAAGCCAGTGACGGACCCGATGGGCCAGTCGATTTTTTTTTAATGAAACGTAGTTGAACCGCGGCAACCGGGAATGTAGTGAGTCGCCGGAGGCCGTCCTGAGGGAATATAGTAGGGGGTGTTGCCTATACTCCCCCAAATTGCAGCTCTTTATCACCTCCACAGCTGGAGGTACGGCATCCGAAGTGTCGCAAAATCAAGTGGGTGCCGGACCTGTGCGGGACACTCAAAAAGCCAAGGCGACCCACCCTGTAGCGAGTCGCCGTGGCCTCTCCCATTGATGCAGCGTAGGGGGGGTGACAAGTATATACCCCCCCCCCATTTTCAGATTTCTACTCCGCCTGCAGCGAGAGTTAGGGCACCAGAAGTGAAATCAATAATAGAGTGCCGGACCTTACCGGGGGAAGGTGTTTATATATATATATCGGTGTCACCGCCACTAGAATGTCTGTCATTCACTGTCACCGCCAGAATTTTGGACCAATTTATGTCTATGACTGGACCCATTGGAGTACTTTAAGACCATTTTGCCACCTCAATTTTTTATCAGTGTCCAAGCTTTATTTCCTCATGAACTGACTCATATATAGTGATGTAAAAGCGCCATGGCGCTGTTGCCTGGCGCTAGCGCCAAAGCAAAAAGCGCCATGGCGCTTTTGGCGCTTGGCGCTATTTTTGACCAGCGCTAGGAACGAAATGCCTGGCGCTGGCGCTTGGCGCTCAGATATGAGTGAAGTGAAAAAAGTTCACTTATGTCATTGCGCAGCGTTTCTCACTTCACTCATATCTGAAAATCACCTGGAAAAGTGTCAAGTGAAAAAACAGGCAAATGTGCGTATCGGGCAGATGTGCGTATCAGTGCACCCCCTGTTGCAGCCAGGTCTGGCACCTGACTGCATTTTAAATAGATGAATGGTAGCTTTTGCAGAGCGATTCAGGCATGCGTTTTCCTGAAACATATTTTTGAACAATTTTGATTTTACAAACGGTGATGTCATGTTGGAGTCATGAGTAAAGGTAACAATATACATTGCGTTTTCTGTACTCAGATGGTGAGTAAAAAGCGTTTATGTTTACAAATGTTTTCATAGAATACTTTGAAAAATGTTTGGTTTTTAAAATAAAAATTATGTAAAAATTCGAATTTTTGTAAAATTGTATAAAAATCCATATTTTTGTAAAAATTGTATAAAAATTCATATTGTAAAAAGCGCCGTGGCACTTCTGGCGCTTGGCGCTATTTTGCTCTGGTGGCATTGGCGCTTGGCGTTAGGGTTGCGAAAAGCGCCACGGCGCTTTTGACGCTTGACGTTATTTTTTGCGTGGCGCTAGGAACAAAATGCCTGGCGCTGGCGCTTGGCGCTACCTGCCTACTAGTGATGGAATGGCGCCATGGCGCTGGCGCCATTTGAGGGCGCCAAAGGGCGCCGCGCCATGGCGCCATTGGCGCTTGGCGCCCTTTTTCTGTGGCGCCCTTGGCGCCTGGCGCCCACATTCTGAAAGGCGCCATGGCGCCCTTGGCGCTTGGCGCCCTTTTTCCGTGGCGCCCTTGGCGCCTGGCGCCCTGCTTTAGAAGGGCGCCAAAAAGGCGCCAGCAGGGTTTCACGGTGAGTGCTGTGTAAATGAAAAAAAAATTAAAAACGCATCCGTGGATGATCTAAATGCGCCAGAAAAATGGACGGAGTGGTGTGAGTGGGTGGAAATCTTTCGTTTCAACGGTTCACCAGATCTGTCTGACGGATCAAAAGACAAGAATGATGGACCGTCTAACTTGCAAAATCAGAAATAAACGGATTTAAATCGTTGCAATTAGGAAAGATTGTTTGGAAAGGTCTATTTGTAATGAATGGATTGTTGTCAAATGACAATTTCTATTGCGTTTGAATTCGTCGTCATGTGGATTTTATTCAAAAAATTTTTGTTGCTAGCTTTGTTTTTGTTCATTACATCCTGGAGAACGCGAATAAAGAAGTGAATGCGCGTACAATGGTGCCGTAGAAACATTTTTAGCACACGCATGGTGTTGTAGGCACTTTTTTATCCTGGCGCCCTTGGCGCCTGGCGCCCTATTTTCCAAATGGCGCCATGGCGCCCTTGGCGCCCTCTTTCCGTGGCGCCCCTGGCGCCTGGCGCCCACTTTCTGAATGGCGCCATGGCGCCCTTGGCGCCTGGCGCCCTTTTTCTGTGGCGCCCTTGGCGCTTGGCGCCCACTTTCCGAATGGCGCCATGGCGCCCTTGGCGCCTGGCGCCATTTTTTCTGCCGCTTTTCCATCACTACTGCCTACACACTAGTGTACAAACTTAATACAACCAATTCGGACACAAACCAACGAATGGCCTTGAAAATTTCAGGTTCGCACAACAACTCCTCAGTTTAACATAATCTTTAAAAACTACCCCTGTGAAAAGCTCCACATAAGAATGAGATCAACCTATGGTTTGGAAGATAGCATGCTATGGCCAGATTTTTTTATTATTTTTAGAAAGTTTAAGTTGAAAAATGCATTCTTATGAAATCTTATGAAAAACACTAATGAAAAATATTAGAGAAGATTTGTCAATCACATTGTAAATTAAAACAACAACAACAATTTCTTGCAGGAAAATGTGACAAAGTATATCACAATTGAAATGCATAGCAAATGCATAGATTGTCAATGTTGTGGTTGTGGGGAATTATCACTTGTGCTCTTGAATGTCACCTTCAAGCAACGGTGAATGCCCAAAGCAATGTAATAAATTAGCTGGACAATTGTCAGTAGTGAAGCACCTGTTAACAAGCCTGAAACAGCAGTTAAATGTGAGGAATTTGAAACGAGAACCTAAAATTATCATCTCCAGCACAAACAACACTGGGAACTGGGAAGTTAGAAATAGGTGTATAAGTTCACAAACTAAGAATGGATGGCCTTTAAATTTGACTATTGTGTAGAAACTACATGACGTGCTTTTCTCAGCTAATTGCACTAACTGAATTGTCCTCCAATGTCAGCTATCAGCTGAGTAAATGGTGTCCTCTCCTCAGTCAGCGTGACCGCAGTTGTCAACGTTCCAAAATATGCCACTATCCTTGTCATTTGTGCCACTCTTTCTTGAGATATCTTTGCTCTGTCATTACTTCTCGGCTTCAGGAACTCATTGGCAATCTTGATAAGTCCAAAAAGTCTTTAAATGTGCTTTTTATGTCTAATAGAAAAAGTTTAATATGTTTTGCACGGTGACCAGTGTATGTGAAGGATGTGCTTCTAAAAATCCAAAGCAACAAAAAAAAGTTATTAGAAAACAACAGTTGAAAACCTGAGCGTGTAAATGCCATACTTGTCAGGTCATCTTTTGCTACATAATAATGAGACACTCTTGCAGATGCAAACCCACAAAAAGAAAACATACCTTTGTCGTTTTGGCGAGTTTGTTTTTGCTCACTGATCTGAAGAGCCTTGTACTACTTTTGATAAAAGAACGTTCATCACATGGTTCCTTATCATAGGTATCAATTGCTAGTTACCGTTCTGGCTAGTTACCGTTCTGACTATTATTTTTAGGGAAGTTTACTTTTTGAAGAACATTATATATATATTACTGTGTTTACTGAAATTCCACCTTATTGAATAATTCCCTCCTTGAATAATCCCCCCTGTTAGAGAGTGAGAAAAAAATAAGACCCCTGCTCCCTAACAAATAATCCCCCCCAAATAATAATAATCTGAACAAAAATAACATGTTAGGTATGTTGTTGATAAAGCATGTTTCATGAACACAGTTGATAGAAACATGCTTGAAAAGTTTGATGAAATAATAATTACCCCCTTGAATAATCCGCCCCCTCCCCCCCCCCCCTTCGAATAGCCTCCTCTCCCTCAAAAGTTCTCAAAAACATTATTTCACATGGGAATTATTTGAGTAAAGACTATATATACCATATTTCCTCAAAATACCCTCAGGGTTTTTTTTTCCAATGTTACGCATGTGACATTGGCGGTAAATGCACACTTGCTAAGGTCATGTTGAATTGACAATTACATCGAATGCCAGTGTAGGGAATATGAAAGAATTAGTAGAAAAGCCACATTTCTTATTCCCATTTCTACACCTTTACCATCAATTATTGAATCACTTACACACACCTGTTCATATACATAAATCTGTATGTGGGTGGAATATAGGAGTATGTTGAATGGGGTGAATATAGAATGCCTAAGTAACAATCCTAAATAGAATTGAAATTGAGCTGAGAAATCCTCCCAACTAGAAATCGAGTAGCAGAGCAGTCCCTTAGGTACTGGCTGCAATGCACTGAATCTGCAATTGACCTATATACAGCAAATATCAAGAAAAACCAGTGTTGTGCAAGTGCTCTGCGAACATGAGTAGTGCAGAGCACCTTAACATGGATTATCTAATTAATGGAAAACTCAAGTGAACCACCTTCGAGTGAGTCACCTCCGAATCATGAAATGTAAGGGGGGTGATGCCTATATACCTTCCACCTGCCCCACAGCCAGAGATGGGGCATCTCAAGTGAAACAAAAAATAGAGGCAGGACCTGTGTAGGCAGGTGTTTATCTATATGATCCTATCTGATTTATTTGTGTAAGTGTCCTTCCATTTTCTGTAAACCGTTAGCTCGCTCCTATTAATACCCATTACACCACACACTTACTATACAGTTCACCAACATGTTGAGCACCATCATAGTCTCCATTGTAAAATGAACTGAAAAAATTAGTGTTTAATTACACATAAGCCCATTTCAAATACCTAACAGTCTGGGCTGTGTGCAGAATGTGGAGTAGTGATGGAAAAAGCGCCATGGCGCTTTTCTGACCCCCAGCGCCAAGCGCCAATGGCGCCAGAGCAAAACAGCGCCAAGCGCCAAAAGCGCCATGGCGCTTTTCTGAACCTCAGCGCCAAGCGCCAATGGCGCCAGAGGGTCATAGCGCCAAGCGCCAATAGCGCCAGCACCAAAAAATTTTTAGGCTATTCATTTGTAGAATAATGAATTCATGAATTTGACGTACCGCTAATGTTGTAGTAGTCGATTTAACTTTTGCCCTTAAAGTTCAATCAACCACTACAATGTTTCATACATTGGTAAAATACCAGGGATATATTTTCCAGTCATATTGACTGGGGAGATTTCAATAGGCAGTTCTTTGCCCCTCACATCTAATAGGCACAGTTATTTAAGTGACATTTATTTTATTCTCATTTAGCTAACAGTTGGGTTTATTCTGGGGAGACGACTAATTTGAGAATTTATGATATTTTTCCTTTGCTATATAGAGAAATTTATTGTTAAAATGTATTTACATGTACTCGAAAAATACATGTACCCAGAGTAAATATTTCATTTGCCATGTTTGCAGGAATATTATTTGTATGATTAGAAGACAAAAAATCTTCAATTTTCTTAAAAATCTAAAAATTAAAAATATTTTTCTTAAAATCTTCTTTTAGTTATCAATGTTCAACAGTTGAGGCTGAAAATGAATAATGGTGGGTATAATACCTGTACATTTTTTGAGCAAACAAGAAAATATTTGCTCCACATCCAAATATAACAATCTCTTAAGTAAAAAGTAAACACATTTTAACACCTCTGCTTTTGTCCTATGTATAACACATTTGTCCCCAAATATTTCCTAATCAATATTTTATTAATAGTAATGTCCTCTAACACCTAACATATTTATCAATATTTATTAAGTTGTTCTCAAAATTGGTCAACTGGGTTGTCAATTTTCATTGTATTATAACAATTTTTAAATCATGGTTGGCGCTTTTTTGCCGCCATTTAAAATGCCAGCGCCAGGCGCCAATAGCGCAACCAGAAGATGGCGCCAAGCGCCAAAAGCGCCATGGCGCTTTCTCAGACCCCGGCGCCAAGCGCCAATGGCGCCACAGCGTTTTAGCGCCAAGCGCCAAAAGCGCCATGGCGCTTTTTGCTTTGGCGCTAGCGCCAGGCGCCAGCGCCATGGCGCTTTTCCATCACTAATGTGGAGATTGTAGAGTTGTTCAAATTACTGAACTTTTTCAAAGTATATGTATTTATATGTAAAATATTTTTTAATCGCCCCTTGAGTACAGAGTAAAATACTTTCTACCCATACTCATGAATACATGTGAGTAAAATACTTTTTCCTAGAAAATACAAAATCGAGTACTTTTCCCCGGAAAATGAAAAAGCGAGTACATGTTCTTAACAGAATAGTATGTAAAAGTGGGTACTTTTTCATGGTGAATGTAAAAGCTACTACTTTTTTACACGTGAGACCGATTTTTTCACTAGAAAACATAACGGATGTCGTTTTTTAAAATTATTGCCTATTTAGTATTCTTATAGGAAAAAATATGATTTCTTCAAAGTTTCATTATTTTAGTGATGAAAAATTGTGATTTGAAATTTCTAAAATACATTTTCTGTAGACGTGTACTTTTCAAAAGTATGCTTACAGATCAGTACATTATAGGTACTGTTTTAAGAAGTAAATGTAAAAGTATTTACCCAGTACTGTAATAAAAGTATTTTTCAACTAGACGTATACTCGGCGTACATGATACTCTGCCCTCGCACTGATTTATGTCTCGTGTTGGAAGCATGCCAATGATTATTAAATCATACGATTTCCATAAAAAGACGAAATACATTCATCGATGTGAATATGTTAATGAATAACATTATAAAAACAATAAATTTTGTCATCTTTTTATGAAACTCGCATGCGTTAACCATCGTTGGCACACATCCAGCGGGAACCACCCGTGCAAGGTGTAAAGTAACCGGAGTATACCACATTTCAACAACTGTGGGAGATTGGTGCAGAAAATCAATGGCGACTGTTGGTATATTAAATACATCAATTGTCAAAATTTGTCATTGAATATCCAGTTTTCATCAACAGATTAAGACAGTTTGTGGATTTCAATTTACACAAGAAATGTCCACACCAACTAATTTCACTCACTTAAAGAAATACATGTAGTCAGTAATATTGCATGTTGCAAAATCTGCTTTCTTTGAAACCAATGGAACACAACCAACAGCTTGTAGTATATATTGGTAATATGAATCTACCAAACAAATGGTAGCTGTAAAACTTTCAGAACCATTGAGTACACCTAGTTCAAATTCATCATTATGTTTGCAGTTGAGTACATTTTTGCCAAATGGTGGTGCTTCTTTGACTGCCTGAATCATAGACTGTGCAAGGCCAGAATTTATTTAATGAATTCATTCAAGTGACCAGCCCATGAACTAGTGACGGAAAAGGCACCAGGAAAAGAAGTGGCAGAATACTTTATTGGTGCACAAAAAGGACAGTGACAAGTTGATTATCCACACCACTGGTGGGATGCAGTGTTACCATCTTGGTATCAAAAACGATTTATTGTGATATATTTGTGATTTGAAACATATACCTACCATATTACCTCGAATTAACCCCCCTTGAATTAATGTAAGAGCATTTTTAACGATGGGAAAATGCCACCCCACAAATTTTTAGACAACCAAATGCAATAACAATTAACGTAATGTAAACTACAAGGTATTTCGTGAACTAATACCTCGAATAAACCCCCTCAGGTAATTTGGCGAGTTTTGGTAGTCTACGGGGCCTGCATGGCAATGCGCAGCCGTCCACTGAGCTGCGCTGCGCCCCGATAGAGCACTGCACAGCAAGACCGATGCCGCTACACTGGCAGACCGAGTTTCCCATGTTTCGCAGTTGTAGTGCTCTGCACATTTTCATTTCCCTACACCCAATTAACTTTTGTATCAACATGTTCTAATTTAATCAAAGATTAGCTAAGTCATTTTTAGCCCATATGTAAACTACATTCCATGTGGCACAAGGTGAGAGGGGAATTTCACATTTTCACTCTAAAAGGCCGCGGCACAGTGTGCAGACACCTTTGAAGTTGTCGGCACAGTGTTGTGACTTTCTGGGTGGCCGAATGCACATTCCACTTTAACTTATCTTTGGGCAGAGGCGGAGACTGCGACTGATAGGTAGGTGGCAACTGGAAGCCAAGAACAATGAATTTCACTGAAGCGTATCAAAATACATACTGTTCCGAGTTTCCCCCCACATTGACTAGATTGTCGGTAGTGTCATCTAGTATCGGTGGGTGGTAGAAACAGCTTTTGATCACGCCCCAAGTGACAAGTTGGAGTCCAAAAAAATACATTTTCCACCGCCCCAGTCATAGGCGGCGCAAGGTCCCAATTTGTGCTTGTGACATTCACAATCACATTGGCCAAAATTTGACCTTGTGACACTTTTTACTAGGTAAACTAGGTATTTCTGCTTGTGACACCGAAAATTCCGCTTGTGACATTCACAAGCGCACAAGCACTTACGCCGCCTATGGCCCCAGTACAAATATTCCACCATGCTTGGAAGGGCGAGGCCATCGGGCTGAAACCTTTCTCACGGGCGCGAGCAGACCAGATAGTCACAATAATGAGTCGTGGTGTTGAAGGTGATAAGCAATGGAATGGAATGGAAGCTGAAAAGTGCCATGGAACTTTTGGCGCTTGGCGCTATATTCGCCTGGCACCAGGAACAAAACGCCTGGTGCTGGCGCTTGGCACTAGCACCAAAGCAAAAAGCGCCATGGCACTTCTGGCGCTTGGTGCCATTTTGCTCTGGCGCCATTGGTGCTTGGCGTTGGGTTCGGAAAAGTGCCATGGCTTGCACCTGTTTGGCCTGTTGCTCCATTTTTGACCATGTAAAGGTGCACAACTGCTTGACCTGTTCTGGTGATTAAGATGCAGATGCTGATGCAGATGACAATACAGATGATGGTGCAGCAGGTGTGCAGATGGTGGATGCATGGTTGCCAATGGCTTCAGTAAATCTGTCACACCAGTGTCATGGATCATTGTAGCCACTGCTTTCAGCTTCTTCCCATATGGATCAAAGGCCATCTTGCACCATACTTCCTCGTCTTCAGACAAGTCAGCTGGATTGTGGCTCTTGAGAATGTTTCTGAGCTGGTGCAACTTGTTGCAGTCCTTGCTCATGACTGATTGATTGACATAGCCAATAAATGTTTCTAATAAATTCGTTGACACAGCTATAACTTGTTCATGCCACGTCATGGTGGTCGCTGTAGTACAGCTGTCACTGCAGTTGTTACTGGTGCTGGTCATTGTCGCAGCATCCAGTGTCATTTCATTGTCGATCAGTTGTGTCAATGTTGTCAAGCTGCTCATGTTTCTTCAATCTATTGCACTATGCTGGCGAGCCACGTGTGTTGATGTCATGCTGCTGACATTGTTGTTGAGCCCTGTCATGTTGTGTTGTCAACTGTTGCCTGCTCATGTTGTGGTTGTCACGCCAAATTGCACCAAACAGTAGCCAGTCATCGCAGGGTCAGCAGTCAGTCATTGCAGGTCAGCAGTCACTGTGTTGACTGGGTCTGGCACCAGTTTAGAGGGACTTAGGAAGGGGTCTCTCAACCAGGGGTCCAAGGTTATATTTATGGGTCTCTATTAGAGCTCCAGACTGAACTGAGTATACAATCAAAGTGAAGCATAGTCAATAATCAGTGAAACATGAGTATTGCGAGTTTGACACAACCCAGTCTACACTGCTACTTAACTCTATGTAATCGTTTGATTTTTCTACGTTTGAGTACATTCATGGAATTTAACAACTTTTCTGGTGAAAAAATAGATCCCTCTTGAATTAACGCCCCTGAAAATTTGCTGGTGAAAAAATAAACTCGCTAGGGGTATTTTGAGGTAACACGGTATACAGTATTTCCTTGAAATACTTGCGGGTTGCTTATTATTTCACCAGCAATATTTGAGGGGGGTTATTCAAGGGTACATTAAGGGGTAATTCAGGGGGTTTCAAAGAAATACGGGAGCATGAAATAGGAAAGAAGATACCCACCACCATAGACAATTTCTCACAAGAATAAAACAATATTGAAAGAGCGCTTGCACAGTATATGATCTGAACATTGGAGAGCCTCTCCATAACAAATTCCGCTGTGTATCCTGGTTGCACATGTACTGATGCGCCCTTATCTACCTGTAGGTACATTTAAATACAGATGATTTAAATATGTGTTGGCAGAAAAAATGTGGTCATTCACCGAATGGTCATCATACTGCATTATCACTTGGAAACCTGGGACATGTAGCAATATACTGTGATGAATTTTAAGTCGAATGTAAATATTATCAGATCATTCGAAATTGTTTAGTCAATTATCTGGTTTGGTTTATGCTGCGATTACAGCTCGGGCGTAAAATTGACCAGGGGTAAAATTGATTTTGTGCGTAAAATAAATCACAGGTGAATGGATAAAGATACGGCATTGTTATTTCAGTCAAAGAAAGCTTAGATGCAGACGTTTCTTGTGCCCAAAGCTCATGAGTTTATGTTAATCGTACGGGGAGTTATGAATTTTAGAATAAATTTTTTAATTATGCGCTGTAAGTTGCATAAAATTAAAAAAATTTGCGCCAAAATTCATAACTTCTAGTACAATTTAAATAAATTGATGAGCTTTGGACACAAGCAATCTGCATGTGTGCTTTCTTTACTGAAATTACAACGCCATATCTTTATCCATTCATCTGTAATTAATTTTACGCCCAAAAATCAATTTTACGCCAGGTCAATTTTACGCCCAAGCTGTAATCACAGCAATAGTGATGGAAAAGCGCCAGGAAAAGTGGTGCCCCTCTTGAATTACCCCCCCCCCCCCCCACCCAAAATATGTCAATATGCATCGCAGCTACACAACGATATGTCTAAATACCGTATATCCTCACATAAGTCCCCCTCAAATAACCCCTCTCTCGAATAACTCCCCCTACAAAACTCAGAAAACTGGTGGAACTAATGAAAACGTGACGATATCGTTTCGATAACAGTTCATTCCAGTATATTACTACGATGTGCCTGCATTGTCCGTATCACCCATCGCATCTGAATCCGGGTACAAGTCAAGCCTGGGGCAGTCCCAGACCCTGTACAGTGTAAAGTAAAGTGTCAAATGCCATGTAAAATATCAATCAAAGCAAAAAAAGAAGATTTTCTTAATGAACTTTGCATGACAATTGACACTTTAAATACTTTACATTTGCCATGACGATTGGCATTTTGCATGACATTTTACATTACATTAAACACTTTGCTTCACACTTTTTACAGGGTCTGGGAATACACCGGGGGTCCATATAATTTATTTCCAATCTCTCTGATGGACCGGCTTCATCTATTTTACTTTCCGGTCGATCGATAACCATGCATATTCCATTTCCCGATGCTGGTAGGTATTTCACATTTTCACAACAGTCAAATTGAGTACTGCCAATGCCAAATCCGGCAAGTCTATAAATAGAGTGCTGCAAACAAGTGTCCTTGAATGGGAATATGTCTTCACAAGTGGGCTTCAAATATTCCATTAGCTGTGCAAAGTCTCTGAATTTTTCATTGATTTTGTCGTAATTTTTTTCCCATAACTCGACATTCTTCAGGACCCTTTGGTGAAATGCTTGACTGAGTGATGCAACTGTAAAAAAATCATAATGTAAAAAAACTGAAAATTTGATAAAGAAAAGTATTTTATATTGCACCTACTTTAGGAAAAAACATTTTTTCATGTGTCAGCGATAGAAAAGTGCCAGAACAATGGTGCATTCAAAAAGAGAAGGGTGCCAGGTGCTGTGGCTGGCTTGTGCCTGCCTGTGAACAACAAGAGCGACATGGAAATGTTATAAAAAGCACCAGGAACCCAATTCCATACTGAAGTAATCCAATTAAGCTATGTCTACACGCCTGACAAAAATGTGTATTGAATAAAACGACTAAATTTAGCCATACCTTGGCATTGACCAGGCTGAATTTAGGTACATACTTTTACGGAATTTCAAGAAAAGGTGTAAATTAAGAAAAGTAATTTACTGCAAACATAGTCAATTTAATCTAACCATCTGAAATGCTGCCAACACCAATACTCCAGTCAATCGAAAGAGCTATGTTTATAGCTTCCTCTACTTCCTCAATTCCCAAATCAGCCAACTGCATAATTGTGTGAGAATTCTGTTAATTGAACGCATAAAATGTGATATTAAAATACCGTATTTTCTGGAAATACACCCAGGGGTTTGTTTTTTTCAGAGTGTAAATTTTGAGGGGGGCTTATTTGCGAGGGGGTTATTTTCCCCCCAGAAATTTTCAGGGTCGATCATAATAAAGATGGGCTTTTACATACCCAAAACTGGTAATTCTTATTTATTAGCGATTTCGAAATTTATGGCTGGCTGCCAACTTCACATAAGGGCTCCGATAAAAAGTGTCACCTTCACCAAGTGAAACTGCTTTCCTATTTACCATATTCCTTCCAATAGAAACCAAAATCGTCCTTACCTTTTGCGCATTGATTCTATTTCTGCTACAGATGACTACATGTGGAAATATTATGCCTGCAAAAAAACTGCAATTATTTTTGCAAAGATGAATGTCTTGTAATTGCCATGGAATTTCTAAATACACTTGGCATTTGTTTCAGAGAATTTGGATGCCTGTTATTCACCATGTTGTGTGTAGGATGTCAATTTTTCATTTGTTATTTCTGCTATCCACAGGCAAACAATTTCACGTTTTGTTTCTGTTTTTGGGTCGCTAAATGTTTTATGTTTCCATCAGGGACGTATCCAGGATTTTTGAGCGGGGGGGGGGGGGCTGCTTGTTTACGGAGGCCGGCGAGGGGGGGGGGGGCTAGCCCCCCCTAAAATTTGAGCTACAAAGTGGCAGAATGGCGCCATGGCGCTGGCGCCATTAGTAGGCGCCACACCATGGCGCGATTGACGTTGACGCCAGCGGCATGAAACGCTGTATATGTATGTAAATTTACATAAAAACAGCAAAAGGCACAACATTAGGTGTATTTATAGCGATTTGCGCCCACTTGGAGCAAATTTTGATGATAACACCTTATGCCTGGTGAAGAATGCGCGCTTGCGCGCAAAAATTTTTACGCTGACGTTAAAAAAGTCGCATTTTCCGGTCACTTTGTGGTCTCGCCCCGGGAGGGGGGGGGGGGGGGGGCTGCAGCCCCCCCGCCCCCCCCCCCCTGGATACTGCCCTGGTTTCCATATCTGTTTTTCTGGCCAATTTTCAGTTTTCCAGTTCAAGTTTCAGTTTTTCTGAATTTTTTTAGTTTTCCAGCTCAATTTTCTGTTTTTTTTCTGCCTTTATCATTTTTCAGCTCAATTTTCGGCTTTTCTGCTCTTTTCCGTTTTCCAGCTTGTTTCTGCCAAAATAGTAAACATGCATGTGAATTATGTTAATTATGTGGATTTTTTCTTTTTCCAGCAAAATTGCTGCTATTTTTTCCTATTTCCAGGAAATTCCAGCAATCTTTTTCCATTTCTGCCAAAATTACTAAAAAAAATTCCATTTCCATGCAAATTTCCATCCATTTTCTGGCATTTCATTTTTCTGTTTTCTGCAAAAAATTATTGAATCCCTAGTTGTGTTGTGTGTGACCATGGATCATACATTTAAGGATATTACCTCAGATTTAAGGACATTTTACTGGTGGAAGGTGAACAAAAGTGAATTCATGCACATCAATAAGTATCAAAAATGATTTTTTTTCTGTTTTGTGTTCCAAAAATGCATATGTACTCACTCACAACAACGAATTTTTCTACTTTTAAATAAAATTGCGTGCTTTAGTTATCATTGACCCACTTCCAACATGAGACATAAATAAGTGTGTGTGCATGTCATGTCACTGGTGCCAAGTCTGGATAACCATCACCAGTGATAATCGTCAGAAAAGACATCAAACGCACTGACCAAGATATTCTGGACCGCTGTAGCTTTGATCCTTTGGACTTGTATACACAGTCACAGTTTTAAATTTATTTGTTGTTGCGTATTCCAAAAGGTGTTGACACACTATCACTAGTGCACAAATGTAAAATGGAACTAAAATAATCAACCAGATGAGTTTTGTGATCAATTGTTCACTCCTGAATAAGTCTGAAATACAGTGAAATGTTGTCTTTTGAATCCATTCAGCTGCTATTTCCTTGAATGTGAGCCATGCATTCATTTTCTTGTGATTTTCAGCATTTACATCTTCATTTTTGTTGTTTATTATTTTGGTGTCTACCTTTGCCATCCTTTAGTTTGCTTAATTTAAATTACAAAATCGTGAAATTTTGTATGGTATTGGTAAAAGCAATAGGTAATTCGGTGCATTGCATTGTATTAACGATGGCAAACCCTGGGAAAAATGCTTAAAATTTTAAGTGTTTTTTTTTCCTAAAATGACATTGCGAATTTCTAATTTTTCTATAAAAACATAGTTTAGAGTGTTTTTTTCTAGCGGTTCAATTGAAATTTGCTAAATTGGTGCCAAATTTGGTTGTTTTCATACCTGTCCTGTGGAGCGAAAAAAGAAGCCAACAAAAGGTAGATGATTCATCTGTAGTTTTCTAATTAATTTTTAGGAATTTTAGGAATTTTTTAAGAATTTTTACTTGACCGTTAGAAAAAAAACTGAATATTGATTCTTTCTGGGAAAATTCGAAATATCAAAAATTAAATACAAAAATTAAAAACCTGTTTTCCAAAAAAAATCAAAAAGTCATTTGTTCCGGAAGGCTTGTCATAGTTACTTATCTCCACCTATACAATTTCGAGAGAACTGCACGCTAAGGATGCTTCAATGCAAAAGATAGGAGGCACAATCGCAGGCCTCATTGTGCCCAATTCGTGTGTGTTTTTGCACACAATGCAGTCACTATTTATTAGTACAAATGCCCTTTACAAACACGATCCACAATCTTGACAAACAGGGTTAGTAGATGGCAAAGTTGCTTCCCAAGAATGCAATTGCACATGTATAGGGGGTTGACTTGAGTTTTTAGGGGCTGAGTTTACAATTCAGGGTTGAGTTGATGGGTGTTTATAAATTAGGGTTGAGTTGACAGAAGTTTAAAAATAAGGGGCTGTTGACACAAGTTCACAAATTAGAGGCCGAGTTTATGGGAGTTGAGTTGATGGGTGTTTGCCAAATTAGGGGCTGAGTTTATGGGAGTTAACAATAACATTACCATAATCCTTAAGTGGGGCCCCCGGGGCTAAAAAATATAAATTGTGATATAATGCATTTGTGGGTTACTGATTACAATGATTTGAAATATGCACTCCATTCTGACAGTACATTACAATAACCCTGAAATTGAACCCAAAATGGGGCCAAAACTTTCAAATTGTGAAATGATGCATTGTGGGTTTCTAATTGCACTGATTTGATATATAATGCACTCCATTTTGACACTACATTACCATAACCCTGAAAATGAACCACTGGGGCCAAAAACTTTCAATTTGTGAAATGATGCAATTTTGGGTTTCTGATTGCACTGATTTCAAATTTAGGTTTCTGATTGCACTGATTTGATATATGCACTCCATTGACACTACATTACCATAACCCGTTAATGAACCCATGGGGCCAAATACTTTCAATTTGAGAAATGATGCATTTTCGGGTTTCTGATTGCACTCATTTGAAATATGCACTTCATTTTGACACTACATTACCATAACCCTGAAAATGAACCACTGGGGCCAAAAACTTTCAATTTGTGAAATGATGCATTTTTGGGTTTCTGATTGCACTGATTTCAAATTTGGGTTTCTGATTGCACTGATTTGATACATGCACTCCATTTTGACACTACATTACCATAACCCTCAAAATGGACCCATGGGGTTAAATACTTTCAATTTGAAAAATGATGCATTTTCAGGTTTCTGATTGCACTCATTTGAAATATGCACTTCATTTTGACACTACATTACCATAACCCTAAAATGAACCCCCTGGGCCAAAAACTTTCAAACCATAAAATGATGGATTTGTGGGTTTCTGAGTGTAGCGATTTCAAATATGCCCAGGGCTTAAAAAATTAGAAATTGTGAAATGATTCAATGTGGGTTTCTAATTGCACTGATTTGAAATATGCACTCTGTTTTGACACTACAAAACCCTGAAAACTACATAACCATAACCCTGAAAATGAACCTCTGGAGCCAAAAACTTTCAATTTGTGAAATCATTCATTTTTGGGTTTCTGATTGCACTGATTTCAAATTTGGGTCTCTGATTGCACCAATTTGATATATGCACTCCATTTTGACACTACATTACCATAACCCTAAAAATGAACCCATGGGGCCAAATACTTTCAATTTGGGAAATGATGCATTTTCGGGTTTCTGATAGCACTCATTTGAAATATGCACTACATTTTGACACTACATTCCATAACCCTAAAATGAACCCCCTGGGCCAAAAACTTTCAAACCATAAAATGATGGATTTGTGGGTTTCTGAGTGTAGCAATTTCAAATATGCCCAGGGCTTAAAAAATTAGAAATTGTGAAATGATCCAATGTGGGTTTCTAATTGCACTGATTTGAAATATGCACTCTGTTTTGACACTACATAACCCTGAAAACTACATAACCATAACCCTGAAAATGAACCTCTGGAGCCAAAAAATTTCAATTTGTGAAATCATTCATTTTTGGGTTTCTGATTGCACTGATTTCAAATTTGGGTCTCTGATTGCACCAATTTGATATATGCACTCCATTTTGACACTACATTACCATAACCCTAAAAATGAACCCATGGGGCCAAATACTTTCAATTTGAGAAATGATGCATTTTCGGGTTTCTGATAGCACTCATTTGAAATATGCACTTCATTTTGACACTACATTACCATAACCCTAAAAATGAACCTATGGGCCAAAAACTTTCAAACCATAAAATGATGGATTTGTGGGTTTCTGAGTGTAGCAATTTCAAACATGCCCAGGGCTTAAAAAATTAGAAATTGTGAAATGATTTGATGTGGGTTTCTAATTGCACTGATTTGAAATATGCAATCCATTTTGACACTACATAACCCTGAAAACTACATAACCATAACCCTGAAAATGAACCTCTGGAGCCAAAAACTTTCAATTTGTGAAATCATAAATTTTCAGGTTTCTGATTTCACTCATTTGAAATATGCACTTCATTTTGACACTACATTACCATAACCATAAAAATGAACCCCCTAAGCCAAAAACTTTCAAATCATAAAATGATGCATTTGTGGGTTTCTGATTGTAGCGATTTCAAATATGCACTCCATTTTGACACTACATTACTAAAACCCTGAAATTGAACCCCTAGACCCAAAAATTTCTTATTGTGAAATGATGCATTTTGCAGGTTTCTAATTGCACTGATTTGAAATGACTCAATTTCAACTCTACATTACTGTAAGCCTTAAATTGAACCCATGGGGCTAATAAATTATAAATTGTGAAATGATGCATTTGTGGCTTTTTGATTGCCTTGATTTGAAATATGCACTTCATTTTGACACTACATTACCATAACCCTGAAAATGAACCCCCAGGGCCAAAAATTTTCAAATCATAAAATGATGTGTTTGTGGGTTTCTGATTGTAGCGATTTCAAATATGCACTCCATTTTGACACCACATTACTAAAACCCTGATAATAAACCCCTGGGCACAAAAACTTTCAATTTGTGAAATGATGCATTTGTGGGTTTTTTATTGCAGTGATTTGAAATGTGCACTCCATTTCTACTCTACATTACCATAACTTTTTAAGTCTAACCCCTGGGGCTAAAAAATTGAAAATTGTGAATTGATGCATTTCTGGATTGATGATAGTGATTTTTTGAAATATTCATACCATTTTCCAAATTAGGGGCTGATTTTACAGGAGTTTCCAAACTAGGGGCTGTGTTTACAGGATTTAAAGGGGGTCCCCATGGGGTGCCATTTTTGGGGTGTCTCCAGGGGGTGCCATTTTCTGGAGGTACATATGGGGGTGCCATTTCAAGGGGGTCCACATGGGATGCCATTTTTTGGGTGGTCCCCAGGGGTGCCATTTTTTGGTGGTCCTCAGGGGGTGCTATATTTTTTTTTGTGGGGGGGTCCATAGGGGGTGCCATTTTGGGGGGGGGGGGGGTCCCCAGGGGGTGCCATTTTTGGAGAGTCCCCAGGGGGAGCCAACTTTGGGTGGGTCCCCAGTGGGTGCAATTTTTGTGGGGGTTCCTAGGGGGTGCCATGTTTGGGGGGTCCCCAGGGGGTGCTATTTTTGGGGGGTCCCAAGGGGGTGCCATTTTTGGGGGGTCCCTAAGGGGTGCCATTTTTTGGTGGTCCTCAGGGGGTGCCATATTTCTGGGGCCCTAGGGGATCCCATTTTTGGGCAGTTCCCAGGGGGTGCCACTTGGGGGGTTCCCCGGGGGGTGCCATTTGGAGGGGGGTCCCCATTGGGGTGTCAGTTTTTGCAAGCCTCTGAGAAGTGGGTACCTATAGCAGGATTCTCTCCAACCTTCAGTTGGGTTTTGTAGAGTCCCCAGGGGGAGCCAACTTTGGGTGGGTCCCCAGGGGGTGCCATTTTTGTGGGGGTTCTTATGGGGTGCCATGTTTGGGGGGGTCCCCAGGGGGTGCTATTTTTGGGGGGTCCCAAGGGGGTGCCATTTTTGGGGGTCCCTAAGGGGTGCCATTTTTTGGTGGTCCTCAGGGGGTGTCATATTTGTGGGGCCCTAGGGGGTCCCATTTTTGGGCGGTTCCCAGGGGGTGCCACTTTTGGGAGGTTCCCCAGGGGGTGCCATTTGGAGGGGGGTCCCCATTGGGGTGTCAGTTTTTGCAAGCCTCTGAGTAGTGGGTACCTATAGCAGGATTCTCTCCAACCTTCAGTTGGGTTTTGTGGTTCTCTACAATTTATACCACAAGGATTTACAAACACAAAAAGAACAGCAAAGCACAAATGTAACCAATTGAAGATTACAACAAAGTTTGACACCTTGCAAAAACCACACTATCATATCACAAAACCTATACCACACAGAATGCACACTGCACACCATCATACCAAATCGCAAACTGTCTACATTTTACTACCGAGTTTCATGCCCAACCATTTTACAGAAGTTTACAAAAATCCATTCCAAATCATTGCATCGTTGGTATTGGTCTTGTTATTGTTGGTAGATTACATACCGCATTTCAAAACACATGCCTAGCATGTGGGCAAACTTAACTAAAGTATCATATTTTCTCCAATGGTATTAATTGTAGAGAACCACAAAACCCGACCGAAGGTCGGAGAGAATCCTGCTAGTTGGAAACAAACAGACGAAACTCATGCACTATATTGTTTTTGCGAGCCAGTGCAAATAGAGAGCAGCGGAAGTATACATTCTACCTTAGAGTCTAGAACAGGACAGGGTAAACATGTTATAAAGTGATCGCGTAACCAAATGCGTCCAAATACATTTAGCTGATTGACAGCAAACACACTCACTGGATAGCTGGATGAATCAGAGAAAAAAGACACGGGATATTTCGTGCTCTGTACACTTTAAAATCAAATACCTAGCCGTACGCCAATACCGCATTTTGTCAAGTGTAAAATTACAGGTGAATAAGTTAAACTGCATGCTGTGGAGACTGAAACAAAAGTGGACAACGCGAAATGATTGCTAAATTACAATTTCCCAAAAACCGACCGTCGGTTGAGTTGCGAAATCGTATGGTAGGTAAAACGGCTACACTCGTTCTACTCACGGGAAAATTTACACATATCACAAACGGAACTTTAAGCTCACGGGGACGAAAAAAACGCACCAAGATGAATAGAATCGACGTTTTCATACGAAAAATAGTCGTTTGGGTAGGGAAAACGCTGTACACGTAATGATGTCATCGAAACGTCGGTTTTTGCCGAAATTTTCCCATCTGCGCCGGGATTTTCGCAATCGTTAACACCAAAGACGCTATTTAGAGAAGTAAAAGCAACTGGAAATGTGTGCGATTTTGATTCTAATCATATGCGAGACTTTGCGCCCGATCAGTTTCGAAATATTTCCATTGGAAAGAAACGGATCGGGCCACGTATAATAAATTGGCTTACGTCCAATTTATCGGTTGCGTATTGCACGGACGAGAGTGAAAGCTCTCAATGTGCTCAAAATCGCTCCATGAGCTCCATTAGGCTATATTCACTTTCATATTACCTATTTGCGTCTAAACAAATGGTTATATAGCCTACTTTTTATAGCGAATACGAAATCATTCTAGATCGGCTTTTTTTGGCCAGCAGCCAATTTGTCATGCGGGATATCTCCGAAAGAAACAGATTAAAAAAAGAAAAAGTGTACTTTTATCACTCGCAGTGGTCCGAATATCTTCTGGGGAGGTTTATTTCGTCTTCGCTAAATAAGGAACCGAAAAATGTCCAAAGATCGCATTGCCATATTTCCGTCGCGCATGTAAGTCCTTCCATTTCATGCTTTTTCACCGAAAACACTACACAAAATCGATCCATTGTTTTTCAGGGCGCAAACACTTATGAAGGGTAGACTGAAGGGCGCGCAAAAAGGCCACAGTTTGTTGAAAAAGAAAGCCGATGCGTTGAATTTGCGATTCAGGCAGATTCTCAGCAAAATTATCGAGGTTTGTGGCGTGATTTGGAGAGTTTATGCTTTTGGCATTGTTCCATCTGATCGATTTCTTAAAATATGTCCACTTTTACAGCTGTAACCGTATTCGCACAAACGTTTTTCTCAAGTTGTTCTTTATAGACGCCCTCAGCTGTGACTAGGCGAGATTGTAGCAGCATTTTCGTACGTACTGTAAACCAGGCAGGGGTCTCGAATGGGGGGGGTTGGGGGGGGGTTACCCCCCCCCCCAAACCGCCCAGCTATCTATCTATCCCGGAGGCCGCTCAGCTATCTATCTATCCCGGAGGCAAAATTTTGGGCTACTACCCCCTAAACCCCCCCAAATCGCTCAGCTATCTACCTATCTGGAACGATTTTTCAGAAACTATACCCCAATTTTCGCTCAAAATCGCTATTTTTCATACCTATATATAGATTTTCACCTCCAAAATCACTGGTTCATGCGTCTAACTGCCTATTTTCAGCTATTTTAAGTACTATATGCTCTTGTATACCCATTTTGAGCTATTTTACACCTACTTTTAGCGATTTTTCTCCCTTTTCTTCCTTCTATGCCCTGAAAAAGCCTATATATCGAACCACCACAACCCCCCCCCCCCCAACCCCCCCCCAACCCCCCCCCAGAAAATTTTTCAGCTATCTATCCCTCCGGAGGAGCGATTTGCTATCTATCCAACCACTCGGAGGGTCAAAGTTCAAGATACCCCTGAAACCAGGGGTCTCCTAGGGGGGGGGGGGCTTGGCGGGGGCTGCCCCCCAAATCTGCCAGCTATCTATCTATCCCGGAGGCCGCTCAGCTATCTATCTATCCCGGAGGCCGCTCAGCTATCTATCTATCCCGGAGGCCGCTCAGCTATCTATCTATCCCGAGGCAAAAATTTTGGCTACTACCCCCAAAGACCCCCCCCCCCCAAATCGCTCAGCTATCTATCTATCCGGAGTTGTTTTTGAGAAATTTTGCCCCATTTTTCGCTCAAAATCACTAATTTTCGCACCTTATTATAGTTTTTCACCTTCAAATTCGTGCTCTCCGGCTATATGCGTGGTTATATGTCTGTTTTTAGCCATTTTAAACCTACTTTGAGCCACTTTTAACCGATATTACTAGCGATTTTTTCCCCTTTCGGCCTTCTATGCACTGAAATAGCCCTATATATTTTGCCCCCGCGAGCCCCCCCCCCCAAGCCTCCCCCAGCCCCCCCCCCCCCCAGAAAATTTTTTTTCAGCTATCTATCCCTCGGGAGGAGCGATTTGCTATCTATCCAGCCCCGCGAGGGCCAACATCTTGGAGACCCCTGCTGTAATCTTTCCCTCCATTTTGCAAAAGTTTTCGTGGCGTCAAGTGTTCCTTTCTCATGGGTAGGGTTCAAACGGGATGCCTTTTCGGATCGGGATTAGTTTTCTGAGATTTCGGCATCGGGATTGGGGCTCCGGGATCGGGATTAATTTGTTGAGATTTCGGTATGGGGATCGGGTTTCGGGATTGAGATATCGGGATCGGGATTGAGGTTTCGGGATCGCGACATCTAAATCCCGTCATATTTCGGGATCTGGATCCCAGTTCCAACCCCCCAAAACCCCAACCACCCTCCAATCTCCAGTCCAAAGTGCTCATGGGCGAGGTGATGCGGTCGGCCGCGTTCTCGCTGGCCGAGGCCAAGTTCGCCGCGGGCGATTTCGGCCACACGATCGTGCAAAACGTCACCAAGGCGCAGTGCAAGGTGCGGACGAAACGAGACAACGTGGCCGGGGTTATTTTGCCCATCTTTGAGGTGCACTCGGAGGGACCGGATGGTTGGTTTGGGGGGTGGTGGATCGGGGGTATCTTGAAGTTAAATTTTGATCCGTTGGGGGTTGGGTAGATGTCAAATCGCTCCTCCGGAGGGATATATACCTGAATTTTTTGGCAGGGGGGGGGGTCGCGGTGGAATGCTTTATATAGGCTTTCTCAAGGTGTAGAGGGAAGAAAATGGCGAAGATTCGCTAAAGTTCAATTGTAAAAATGTTGTAAAACTTGTAAAAAAAATTGTAAAACAGGTTTAAAAAATAGATATATCAGCATACAGTAAAGAAATAGCTTAAAATAGGCAATAAAACACGAACTAGTGATTTTGAAGGTGAAAATCTATAAAATGTTAGGAAAATTAGCGATTTTGAGCATACATTTGGGTAAAATCTCTCGAAAACCGCTCCATATAGCTGTGCATTTTGAGGGGGGGGGGGGTTCTGAGGATAGTAGCCAAAATGTTGATGTTAAGATACATAGAAGTGGTTACCCTCCGCTAACCCCCCATTGGCAAACGTCTCTAATGATGCGTACAATTTGCTTTCCACCATCACAGCCTACGGCATGATCGGCATCGGCAAGGGCGGCGCGTCGATCAACAATTCAAAGAAAAAGTATTCGCGCGCGGTGGAGCTTCTCGTCGAGTTGGCCACCCTGCAGACCTGCTTTATTACGCTGGATGAGGCGATAAAAGTGACAAATAGACGAGTGAATGCGATTGAACATGGTTGGTTTCAAGGACGTATCCAGGGGGGGGCGGGGGGGGGGGCTGCAGCCCCCCCCCCCCGCTCCCGGGGTGAGACCTAAAAAATCCCGGGAAAAGCAGGTTTTTCTATACATTTTTCATGGTAGGTGCAAAAAATTTCGCGCGCTGGCGCGCGACCTCCCCTCCAACACCTGATTATCAGCGGATCGGTCCCCGGTGACACAAATCCATGAAATTGTGTGCCCTCCACTGTGTATGAACGTGTATTTCATACATATACAGCGGTTTCTGGCGCTGGCGCCAGCGCCAATGGCGCCATGGCGTGGCGTCTATGAATGGCGCTAGCGCCATGGCGCCATTCCGTCACTATGTAGGCGAAATTTCATGGGGGGGGGGCTGAGCCCCCCCCCCCCGTTCGCCGGGCTCCGTAAACAAGCAGCCCCCCCCGCTCGAAAATCCTGGATACGTCCCTGGTTGGTTTTGTTGATTTTTCTCGATTATCGTCATTGTCATGAATTGAAAATATGCATTAAAGGGTGGTTTACATGGTTTCGTGTGCCCAAAAAAAATAAGTGAAAAATTTCCATAATTCTGGAATAAAGTTTCATATCTGCAGAAAAGCAGTGAAGTATATTGACCAGTTCAGTTTACACACATGTCCATTGGCAGAAATTTTGACCCTGTCGTTAAAAACTTACAATCATTCGAAAACGAATTTCAGTTGTCGGTTCGGTTTCAAACCTGAGACGGGCAGCTGAAATTCGTTTTCAAATGCCTATAAGTCTTTAGCAACAGGCTCAAATTATCTGTAAAAATCTGTACGCTTAACTAGTGAGCAAACTTTACTGTGTTTTTGCACGCAGATATGAAACTTTATTCCAGAATTATGGAACTTTTCCACTTGATTTTTTGTCGGCACGCGTAACCGTCTAAGCGCTGCTTAAGTGATTGTGGGCCGCACGTAAATATTGTAATTGCTTTTCCACAGTGATCATCCCGCGCATCGAGAACACGCTCAGCTACATCATCACCGAGTTGGACGAGAGCGAACGTGAGGAATTCTTCAGGTTAATTATTTATGTTGAAGAATGCCGGGGGGGGGGGGTTGGCAAGCCATTTTAACCAGTTTTAGCGATATTGTTTTCGTTTCTTCTGACTCTATACCTTGAAAAATCCTATATTTTGTACCCCAACCTCCAGAAAATGTTTGAACTTTCTATCCTTCCCCACAATAATAAAAAAATCCCGGAAAAATTGATAAAAAACGGTTGAAAAAAGTAGAAAGGGTACAGCACTCGCTAAAAAGATTTAAAAATTTGACTAAAGATATAAAAAATCGCAGGCTCAAAAAAGTGCAAAAAAAGAAAAAGGCTGACCGCGCAGCTAAAGAAGCCGCACTGAAGGCAAAAGGGATCGATTTATCTGAACAGCACCAATCTGAAAATCTTCTAGCCAATGACCACGAAGAAAGTGTTGTGCTGTTTTGATTCTATATAAAAATAAGAGGTGCGTATTTTTCCCACTGGTCTATTTTCTGGATGTTTTATGCATTTTTACTGGTTCACTGTGAAAATTTACCCAGTGGGACAGTTTTGTAAGTGGTAAAGTTAAAGACAAAGTGTAAAATGGCAAGTTGAACAGAAAAGGAACAATTTAAGAGTACAGTATTCAAAGCTGCATGTAATTTTGTGAAAATCTGATTGTGGGATAAATGCCGCGCCATGTGAATAGAATATACCTATGCCTAATTTACGCGTGTTCCTTCTCATTAAACCGATATGCAGCAAAACTATTTAGCTAACTACACCTACTTTATTTTTATTTGGCATAGTTATTCATTTTTTGTTCACTTGTATGGTGAAAGCTGAAAGGATAAGCACCTAAATCCTCTTGAAGTTTTCAAAAACGATCAAATTTGGCTAAATTGTATTTATTGTATTTATTCTCTATTATATTATTAGATAAATAGGTGTAGATACACTGGAACTCCCATTTTTCGGTATTTTGAATTGTTAAATATTTGCATCAGTTTTATTGAAATTCATAGGTAATATTCCCAGTTAGCTGGGCATGTGATGTGTACTAAATATTTTTCCCTATCTCATTCGTCTGTGATTTTGGTGCATTCTTAAAACATGTAGAGCCCGCTGTTTCCTTCCAGAAGCGATCCCATAAAAGTTTCCGGCTTTCAAACGGTTTTCTATTCCCTAAAATAACGATATAAAAAGCAGCATCAAGTGACTGGCAAAATTAAATGAATGGTCACCGCGAGGTGGGTGTCGCTTCTGGTGCCAGTTCCGCAAGTGGATAGGTGGAAAGCCAAGAGAAATGGCAAGTAAGTTGGCAAAAGCCAAGTAAAATTAGTAGTGTGGGGTGAAATGGCACATTTTTTTAATACTTGACTTGCCATTTTACTTGACTTTTGCCAATTGACTCTATGCGCTTTCAGTTGTCCACTTGCGGAATTGGTCGCCGTTTGATTGGCACGCGTATTCTGATCTTAGCTACGTATTTTTTCCACGTGATACCACTATAAAAATAACTGAAACATTTATCGTCGGAAAAAGTAGAAATTACACCCAATTTGACGATCGAGTAGAACGACAGAAAAGGTGTGTACAGCGACCCGGGCGAAAATCGTATTGACATTATGTGCGTTCGTATTTTTATCTCCGTTGGGATTTGAAAACTTTTCGAATGGCTTCTCGACTTGTCCTATCGTGTGACTAGGGTGTCAAAAAAAATTTTCTACGGAAAACGGAAACGGAAACGGAAAAAATTTTTCAGCGGCCGGAAAACGGAACAGAAAACGGAACAGAAAACGGAAAAAAATTTGCACTTGGCGGAAAACGGAAACGGAAACGGAAAAAAAATTTCAGCAGCCGGAAAACGGAACGGAAGACGGAAAAAATTTGCCTGCGGAAAACGGAAACGGAAAACGGAAATTTGACACCCTACGTGTGACTATACATTTACGTTCGCTGTGGACTTTTCGATTCAATTGTCTTCGGGTCGCAAAAATCCCGGAAATTTTCGAGATTCTGGATCCCGCTTGTACCCTGCATCGAATATCATCGGTGAGCACTTTCTTTTTTCCCCTGCTTTTTCACCCTGGGGCTTTTACGTACGTGCCTCGTCTTTGTTCATAGGTCGATTTGCTCTGCCTGCCATTTTGTTATGTAATAAGCGTCCTCCACGCGGCTTGACACTTATCACATCTTCACTTGACAAGTTGCCTGGACGCATTTTCTCAACCACTTGAGCGGCGCGTTCCTAGTGTGAGAGAAATTTCGACAATTTACAGACAACTCTGATGATGCACATCGCCCCATTCATTTGTGTTGTTTCGTAATTTCACGTATGAAAAGAATGGTGAAAATGCGGAAATCTGTTGAACTTTTGAGCATAGGCAAGTATTTGTGTATAACGGGCCCAAAATTGTATAGCAGTAGCTCACTCGAGTTTATCTTCATAATATTTACGTCAGTTAACAAATTTAAGATAGGTACGCACAGAAGCACATAGTATTTAAAATTCCGTCTCATAAATATTGATTTAAAATATCCATGGCGCTAGCTCCAAAGCAAAGAGCGCCATGGCGCTTTTGGCACTTGGCGCCATGCCCAGGCAAAGTGCCATTTTTGGTGGCCGAAGGAACGACGGTGCACTATTCCGCACATCGGCCTATTCCGCATTTTGGCTCATCCCGCACATTTACCTGCCCATTCCGCATTTCGGCCTATCCCGCATTTCGGCCTATCCCGCACACAAACCCATCACGCACACTGCCTATCTCGCACATTACACCGGCAAGATGCGGGATAGGCCAAAATGCGCAATGGGCAGGTAAATGTGCGGGATGAGCCAAAATGCGGAATAGGTCGATGTGCGGAATAGGCATGCGCCGAAGGAACAAAAGCGCCTGGTGCTAGCGCCAACGTAGAAAGCGCCGTGGCGTTTGGCGCCAAAGTGTTGACGCTTTTTACATCGCTACCCATAAATCAATTGATTCAGAATAGAATTCAGCACAATAAATGATTTCAAGAAGCTCCAATCATAGTAATCCAATCCGGCGCCAAACTGGAAGCACAGCGCCAAAATCTGATATGGAGACCAGCAAATCACGTAGCAGGCGACCACTATGCCCGCTTTCCTGATGGCGCTGCGGTGCCCCATTCGCAACGTTTTACCAGCGAAAGAGGTACGTTGCTCGAAACTGCGGGGGGGGGGGTGGGGGTGATGATCGAAATCGTTATTTTTGAGTCGCACAGCTATCTGTTTACCCCAGTGTCCGCTCAGCTATCTATCTATCCCAGGGGTCTCCAGGGGGGGGGGGCTGTCCCCTCCTAAATCGGCCAGCTATTATCCATCCCGGAAGCTGCTCAGCTATCTATATATCCTGATGCCAAATTTTTGGGTACTATCGCCTGAGACCCCCCCCCCCTCGGAAGTGCCCCCTGGTGCTATACATACTTGAATGCGGTGGTGGTGACTAGGGTTGGGAATTTCAAAATTTTCGGTTCCGGTTCTCGGTTCCAAAAGATTTCGGTTCGGGTATCGGTTCTCGGTTCCTGAAAATGTTCGGTTCCGGTTCTCGGTTCGGTTCTTAAACTCGGTTCCGGTTCGGTTCTTTCGGTTCTAAAATGATCAAAATTTCGGTTCCGGGTAATAAAATAACCGGGTATCGGGTAATAATCGGCTGAACAACAGAAAAACAATATACCCAAGTTTAAATGTGTAGGTAAGTACATTGGTTGGATATTTCATACTACAGGAGCATATCACAGCTTATTATTTCATGGTAGAATGCAGAAATCAGAGTTGTTATAATAATACTGGTATTTAAAAAAGTGTAAAAGCAAACATATACGTTTTCTATACTCGCGTAAATGAGTACGTGTATTGTTTTCTGGAGGAAACGTAAATGTATTTATGTAGTGCGCGAGTGAGTACGCGTATTATTTTGAGTACAAACATAAATAACTTTTGCCAACTACGGTTAAAACTGCCACAAAACCAATGAAAACTACTACCAGTGATAATGTGTATACTGCAGCGACATTACACCTTACAATGAAATCTACCATATCCCATCTGAATAAACGAACACACATGATATGATGAAATTTTTTTATGTTTGTTCTTTTATTCAGGTGGGATATGGTAGATTTCATTGTAAGGTGTAATGTCGCTGGAGTATATGTGAAATTACACGCTACCGCGCAATCATTTTGCAAGCAGATGAATTTTGCAATTCTGAACACGCACCAAGATGTTCAGCTGCTGTTTAAAGGCTTAGATGTAGGTCAGGGACGTAGCCAGGATTTTTGAGCGGGGGGGCGGATTGTATACGAAGCCCGGCGAACGGGGGGGGGCGGCGCCCCCCCCCCTAAAATTTGACCCCTGTGGTAAAGGACGACAGCGCGCCTTGGCGCCAGCGCCATTTGTAGGCGCTGCGTATGGCGCCATTGGCGTTGGCAATGGCGCCAAATACCGCTGTACATGTATGTATTTTACATACATATACAGCGACCGGGACAGATTTTGGGTGCTTTTTTGTCTCAAACTATAGGTTTTTATGAAATATACTGTATGGCGACGAAATGCGCGCTTGCGCGCAAAATTTTTCCGAGCTACCAACAAAATCTCTTTACGGAAGTGCCATTTCTGGCATATTTTTTTGTCCGACCCGGGAAGGGGGGGGGCGGCCGCCCCCCCCGCCCCCCCCCCCTGGCTACGTCCTTGATGTAGGTGTTGAAAAAACGCTGTTTAAAAACTTTAAGATTCCTAGAAAATTTTGTTTCTTTCGGGTATTTACTTCGGTTCCGGGTATAAGTGCCGGTTCTCGGTTCCGGTTCGGTTCTCAAGCTCGGTTCCGGTTCTCGGTTCCAAAATAGTGCTCGGTTCTCGGTTCGGTTCGGTTCGGTTCGGTTCCCCAACCCTAGTGGTGACCACTATTTCCATTTTGTCCCGTTTGTCCACTATGGCCGCAATGAGGGGCTGAGACGAGTCGCTCGTGGGGCGCGGCGAGTCGCTCCCGGATGTGATCGTTGGCGTCGGGATGTTTCTGAAATGGGTGTCCGTGCAGCGTTAAAGTGGCCACACCGCTGTTTTTTTTGTGATTTCGCATGTGGCGATGCGCGAATTGATTTTGCAAACTGGTTTGCATGTGCAAATTTTGCCGGGATTTGTTCGAGGGAATAGGAAAACCCTTAGAATTGGGGCTCAAAATTCGAGCTTTTTTAAACTCGAGTTCGAGCAACAAAATCATTGAAAAAATGCCTTCCTAAAGCAGCCATAAAAATTTATAAAGCAAATTGTAATAAACACCTATTTCAGTGAAGGAATGAAGAGCATCTTCCCTTTTAAGAAAGAAGTATTTTTTGTGTTTACCGAACAAGACAGGGCCACATAATCACCATTAGCATTGAAAAATCATCAATTTTTAGAAAATATAATTAAATATAATCTCAGAAAATATCTCAAGAAAAAATATAATTAAATCTCTCTCAAATAACCTGGAAACAATATATATAAATATAAATATCATAATTTGAGAGATTTTCTGATATTTTTAAAAATCTCAGAAAATCTCTCAAAAAGAAAATAGAATTGAATCTCTCTAGAACAAATATAAATCTCAGAAAATCTTATATTTTCTGTGACTTTCTGAGATTTTTTGAATATAAATCTCCCAGAGATTTTTCCAACTCTAATCATAATAAAGATTATCAGCTGCAACCAGTGAGTTATCCAGTACTTTTGATTCGTATCGGTGTGTTTCTTTACAGAACTGAGAAAATTTTGACATTCCCAACCCTAGAAAATACTGGAGACCCCTGCTCCGATTGGTCAAGAATAGAATCTGGCCCCTGGGGTTATTTCGAGGAGCTATTTATTGTGCATAGAATGTGAGCCTGAGAGAGCGCGGGTCGGACATAGATTAGGTTGTCAACAAAAACTTTTTTACTGAAAACGGAAACGGAAAAAAAATGTAGTTACAGGAAAATGGAAACGGAAATTTTTTTGCACCCGCTGGAAAATGGACAAATAAAAAGCCGGAAAACGGAAACGGAGATGAAAAAAATTGTTGAAACTCTGCCGGAAATGGAAAAGATTGGCTGAAATTTTGCTTGAAACGGGAAAAAATTTGCAGAAATTTTTCCAGAAATGAAAAAATTGCAGAAATTTTGCTGGAAAAAGAAAAAATTCACATAATTGAGAACCTGATGCATGTTTACCAGTGTGGCTGACACAGAAAACATAAAATTGAAAGTTGGAAAAACAGACAATTTAGCTGGAAAATGGAAAAAGGCGGAAAAACTGAAAATTTAGCCAGAAAATGGAAAATGAACTGGAAAAAACGGAAATGGAAAAATAATTTAGCAGCTGGAAAACGGAAACGGACAAAAATTTGGCTGCGAAACAGAAAACGGAAAGTTGACACCCTAATAGATATACCTAAATACTTACCTTTAAATAGAACTGGGTGCCATGCGCATACAGTCATGTTTTCACAATGAAACAGAACAGCCACTCACACACTATAACTGCAGGAGCTCTGAGCATCCACATTAGTCTGCGACACATCTCCGACTTGCCCCTCGCATGCAACTTGTTCATTCTGCAAATTTGTGTCCATTTTCTCATGAGATCGCTTTCTTGATGAAATCTGTTCTGTTGAATCGGTTGTTCCCGTTGTTCTGCAGCGATTTTTATGTCGATTTAACTTTTGTGTTGTTTTATGATTGTATATCGGAAATAGCAAATCTTGTCGAGTCGGGTGATGAGAAAAGAATCAGGCTACAGGAAAATGTAGCAAATGTACCGAACTTGGCCTGGACAGCCAAATTTTTGAACAAAATCTTTTTGTATTTGAGATGTCTTATTCTAAAAGTCGACAAGTCCACAAAATGCGATTTTGAGTAAATCGCATTTTAAGCTTCAAACCTAATTCCAGGCCCTAGGTGCGTGTCCAATTTGGCTCTCGCATGCTTTCCATTCAGTTCCATATGTTGACAATAAAGTGTCAAATTTTCAGCCCATAATCTCAACCTATATGTGAAAAATGGGGTGTCCATAAAATTCCATTCGGTCAGAGCAAAACTGTTTCGGGAAGGGAAATGGACTTGTCGACGTCTTGCACTCGAGAACATTTTTGTTCCCGGGGAACCCGAGGCTGCCTTATGGGAATATTATGGACTTGTCGCCTTTTAGAAATTGGCTTCCACCTTGGACTTATCACATTTCTTGCGTTTTTCCCATAAAAAAAGATGCGGAGGATGAACTTGTCGACTTTTAGCCCAAAACTAAGTGGATTAGTCGACTTCTTGCCCAAATTTTTTGCATTTTTTCCCAAAAAATGTAAAATTTGGCACTATGCCATATGGGCATGTGAGGTCAAAAAATTTATGGAAAATGATGGAAAATGTGCGGAAGTAGCCCCAGATGACGTTTCCGGGCCTATCTCATTTTCATATTTTGGACTTGTCGACTTTTAGAATTGGACGCCTCATTTATATGATGACCCATACTCAGGTTGTCCCTCTCTTATACAGCAGTGGGGGATTGGACAGAAGTAATCGATTTTACAAGTTATCGACTTTTACAAATAAATAAAAGCTTCAATTGTCGTGTCGTGTTCTCGCAAAAGCGTATACACACACCGCTTACCGCGTGATAATCCACTTGTTACCTCCATGCGATGCGCACTTTTCTAGCTTGGGAAACATTTTCCCGTCATCCTGTCTTATATCTTGTTGACTGACAGACTGTCTCCTACAATGTGGTCCAAGGAAGTTCAATTGCACCCCCTGCGACGATTTTCCACTTGTGTATGCACATGTGATATTTCGTGTGCGACATTCGCTGTGGTGTTTCCGTAGATTTGCGACTCTCCTGTGCATGCTCGGGCGGTGAGGGGGTCCAGTTTCTGTTGTTGAGGGGGGGGGGGGGGTTGAGTTGATATGACATTTTTGCATTTATGCAATCCATTAAGGTCTGAGACAAAGTGTTTGTTCATAAAATATCAAATTCACAGTCACGTTCGTCGGTTCACTTTCCGGGTCTCAATGCGCTAGGTTTGATATTTTAAGGAGGGCGAAATTATGGTAAACTCAAACTGCATCCAAACCAGAGTCGTCAGTTTTGGAAATTTCGGTTAACAACCATTGTGCGTGTAGGCACATTGGTATTTTACCGTATCCATTGGGTGGGCACTTGAAACATAATTTCTACCTGCCGTTCTATTGTTATCGGTGGGTGGAAAAGTGTCAAAACCTGTCATTATATTGGAGGTGCCATTCTATTGGAGGTATACCGTTCTATCATAGGAAATACGGTGCGTAAAAAAGTGCAGAACACACTTCAAAGTTGTGAAACGCACTTGTCGGGTGGAACATCTCAGAAGTGAATCCTTCCCCATTGCAATCACTCGCGCCGCCAGTGTCTACGCTTTCCATTTGTTTTCGCAACTGCACAACCAGTTGACCACAACAAGGTATGATAATTGAAAGTGGTAGCCAGAAAACACCGAGTAGGTGAGTCCACCTGCGAGAAAGGGCACTGATATTCATTGCCGAGTGAAATGTATAATTTGTGATTAACGTTACTGTTAATGCGTATTTACTTTTACACAAAAGTACGCATACTCGAATACCGAGTAAATACGCATAAGCATACTTTGAGAAAAAGTACTTGTACTCCATCTGTACGCTTACTTTTTGAGAGTACTCGGGTACCAAAATCGAGTCGAAAGTACCAAAAAGGATCCAGCAATCAACCCACGGGTGCGCCACAGTGAGCAGCCACATGAGGGGCTGCAGCTGGTGCGGCCAGGTGTCCACCCAGTTCTGGTGCACCGTGACCGGCACGCACTGCGTCAGCGCCCGCTCCCCTCCCGCCTCTGGGGGCATCCAGGGGGGCATGGGCATCTGGGGGTAATAGGTAGGGTGTCAAATTTCCGTTTTCTGTTTCCGTTTTCCGCAGGCGATTTTTTTCCGTTTTCCGTTCCGTTTTCCAGCTGCTAAAATTTTTTTTCCGTTTTCCAGCCACTCTTTTTCCATTTCCATTTTCCGGCTAAATTTTCAGTTTTTCTGCCTTTTTTGTTTTCTGCCTCAATTTTTAGTTTTTCTGCCTCATTTTACCCTTTTCTGGCTCAACCTTCTGTTTTCTATATCAGCCAAACTGGTAAACATACATGCAGATTATCAAGCATGTAAAAAAATTTATGTTTCCAGCAAAATTTCAACAAATTTTTTCCACTTCCAGCAAAATTTCAGCAAATTTTATCCGTTTTCCAACATAATTTCAGCAAATTTTTCTATTTCCGTGCAAATTTCATTATTCCGTTTCTGTCTTTCTGGCCCTTTTGCCATTTTCTGACCACTGAATTATTTTTTCCGTTTCCATTTTCCGCCAAGTGCAAAAATTTTTCTGTTTTCTGGCCGCTGAAATTTTTTTTCCATTTCCGTTTTCCGTAAAAAAAATTTTTGACACCCAAGTTATAGGGGTCTGGTGTTTTGTATTTGTTGGCATTTGGGTTTTCAATTGTTGTATTGGTTGCGACTTGCGAGGGCTGTTCACACTGTTCTGTGATGAATAGGGTTCACACGATATGACTTTTCGATATCGATATTCTATATTTTTTTCTGAAACTCGATATTCGATATCGATACGATATGGAACCTCGATATCGATATTCGATATTCGATATTGAAAAATGGTCGATATTCGATATTTGATATTGCAATTTGCTTTTGGTATAGCAAAGCATATTTCAAGTGGCATATTGTATTTTCATGTGGTTGCACACATGGTTAATCATCTCTTTACTGAAAGGTGAATGGTGCAAGTGATTTCAACAAGGTTTACATCACTCAAAAGAAAAAAATGAAAGAAAAGCATGATGAATCAAAGTGTATCAGACAAATAACAATTGGTAGATATTACAGTTCATACTTATAACCTAAATGCTTAAAGGCATGTTGCAAAAAATAGCATATACTGAGCATTTTCTGGCTTCAAATTCAAAAATGACATTATAAATACTGTACTTTTACTCATCAAATACAATACTATAAGCACATAAGATCAATCATAAATATCTCAAAATGAATCTGATAACTTAATTTAGGGACACAATACACGTTCGATATATCAAAAAAAATGGTTGATATTCGATATCGATATTCGATATTTTTTCAAAATTTTCGATATCGATATTCGATATCCGATATTTTTTCAAAATTTTCGATATCGATATTCGATATTTTTTCAAAATTTTCGATATCGATATTCGATATTAAAAAATAGTCTATATCCGATATTCGATATTCGATACGATATATCGTTTGAACCCTAGTGATGAATTAGTGATGGAGAAGCGCCAGAAAAAAGGGCGCTAGCGCCATGGCGCCATTCCATCACCAGTGATGATGAAACTTTCTACCACTGTTTGTGATGATGTGATAACGGATGTAAATACACACACTAGTTGACATGAAATTTTTTTTTCGTGAACTGAATTTTCCGTTGACGGAAACTGATATATTTTTTATCTTCAGCAAAATTGTAAAGTCAAAGCGCTAACTCGGGAAAATGGGAACATTGGCGCGCTTCCATGTGAGACATAAATTATTGCGAGTGCACAGTATCAAGTCCGCCAATATACCAACCTCACTCATATTCATCTGTCCGCCTATACTCAGGTTATAGTGAAATTCATGCAAATTGATCATGTAAGTCCAATACTGCCCAAACATAGTCTCATTTATCTGCCCGCTTTGAAGCATGGCATTCAAATCTGATTGATTTTGATTTTGCGCGTGGAGCACGGAGAATTGGTACACGTCGAAGAACAGGGGGCACTCCCAGATCCTGTAACGTGCCCTGTAAAATGTCAAGTGTCATGCACTGTGTCATAAGTCGTGTAAAATGCCCTGCAAAATGGCAAACGTTTGCGATTTTGCAGGGCATTTTACACGATTTTTGACACTTTGCATGACACTTGACATTTTATAGGGCACTTTACAGGGTCTGGAAGTGGCACCAGGAGTTGAGGCGCGGCTAGAAGAAATGAGAATAGATAAACTCGGCAGACATGAAACGAATCAGGTATTCGGCCCTTGGTTACCAATGACGTATCTTTTTTAATTCAAACTTGAATGGACGGATTCCATTCGGTTCACGATACTTTTGATTCAATACAACTTTTTATGCGAGAACGAGATGAGTTTGATAGACAAATCGTTATAGAAAGTCAAATTGTAAGGTCTTAGGTCGGATCTTATCGTCGCAGTCTCGACGAATTCCTTCAAAAAAGAACGTATGAACTTCCCAGTGCGTCCAAGTTACCTTTGCGTTGAATACGAATGAGGTAAAAGACGCTAGATTTCCGCTCTCGTCAACGAAAATGACCGCGGTATCCAATTAAATCAATATGTGTGTCAACTCGTGTGTGCGCCGCCATTAGCGACCAATTGCGTTCGCTTAATCGCATTCCGCAGCCATTTTTGGTGACGCAGATGGAAATCCTGCATCTTTCATACTGGGTAACATGCTCTCAAACGGTAACTTGGACGAGTGCCAACTACGAATATACGCAGTTGTACGAAAATCCCGTAGAGCATTGACTTCCATAATGTCCGTCGAGTTTAGCTGATGATAATGCACACTTTTACTCTGTGACGAGTGGCCGGATTGTCGAAACTGTTGATCTGCGCGTGTTGCAAAATTAGGATAATGTGATTCAGTAAGACTAGTGTCAGCGAGCTGATAAATCTTCATTGGCTTATCAATCACCGATTCTTTAAAATACCGTATTTCGTCGAAATACCCCCAGTGGGTTTATTTTTTCAGAGTGGAAATTTTGAGCGGGTATTTCGAGGGGAGGGGATATTTTAAAATTCAAGAAGAAAATTCGAATATTTACATATTCCATAAAACAGTTTTTTCTCGCAATCTGGCAATTTTTGCTCGCAATCGTGAAGTATGCCATCTGCACACGGCTGTTCCATTCACCTGCACCTGCGTGATGGTTTTCGCCTGCGCCATGCAGTCGATGGCGATGCACACGACGATGTTCGACGTGAGCGAGAAGCTGAACAGCGAGCTGAACTTGGCCGCCTTGCACAGCGCCGCCCCGCCGTACCACTGCGTGCGATGTGTGTCCGATAATTATGCAGCCTTATTTCAGATACCGTATTTCCTCGAATTACCCCCGGGGGTCATTTTTAAGTGGAAATTTTGAGGGGGGGTATTTCGAGGGGGTGGGGGTTATAAATTCATAGTGCCCATTTTGAGGGTGGTATTTCGAGGAAAGACGGTATAGTATACTCGGCGGACATGATACCTTGCCCTCGCACTGATTTATGTATCGTGTTGGAAGCGTGCCAATGATTACTAAATCATGCAATTTCCGAAAAAAAGAAGAAAAAACTCATCGATGTGAATATGTTAATGAATAACATTACAACAGCGATCAATTTTGTCTTCTTTTTAGGAAACTCGCACGCGTTAACCATCGTTGGCACACTTCCAGCGGGAACCACGCGTGCAAGGTGTAAAGTAACCGCAGTATAGTGATATTTATGTGATCTGGTGCTTGTTCTGATAAGGGTTGGAAAAAAAACGTTTTTTTTAACTCGATGTTGTTGTTTTTTAAACTTTTTTTTTAATAAAAAACGTTTTTTTTTAAAGCTCCCAGATATGACCTTGTGTCAACATATATAGGTATATCAGATAGTGGCAATACTCTGTGATGTTATATATGACCATATAATGGCTGTTGAGCCATGGGATAGCATTATAAGTGGTGATTTGTCAAAAATATCCATTTTTTTGGTCGATACATTCGTATATTGCCTTATAGTTGAATGTTTGTGACTTCAGGTAAAGTTTGGCACGGAATAGTGATGAAACAAGGTTATAAAAGGAGGTTGTTACTTTGGGAGTGAAGTTACACACTGTGGAGGTACATGGAAGCACATTACCTCAATATTATATACTACACTGACATATAACGGCTTATTAACCCATGGTAGCATATATAAATGGATACTTTGATACTAAAAATGCCACAAAACCAATGAAATCAACCACCAATGTCAATTTGTGTGTGAAATTGCGCGCTGGCGCGCAAAAATTGCAAAATACCTAGTGCTTAGTACTAAACATTTTGGGCGATGTTTTTTTTCGGACGTCATGTTTTGTGATGAAGCCACCGAATTCAGCGTCTTCTACCACCGAATCCGGCTGCTTCAAGACCGTAGTGAGAAACGGCCTTTAGAGTGGTTGATTTCCCATTGTAGCCGAACGTCCACTTGCCGACAGCCAAGTCGAGTTTATTTCGTAGTTGCGTGTTGAAAGGGGGTTTCGAGATTGTTTCAGGTACTTTTTTTTTGATCAGATACAGCGTGATACAAAAGCGCAAAGCCTAGCAAGCTTCCTAGTCGAAGTTTCTATCGCTAGCTTATTTTGAAGACTTGGGGTGGGTCCGCAGACTGAAGTAAAAACTTCCAAAGTAGCTAAGACACGGAAAATGATGTATAAAACATAGCTACAATAATTTCCTAAATTCAAATGCACAAATAAGACACAAATGCAATAATAGGACACATTTAGCCGAGACAGTTGGCTTATTCTATGCGTGCAAACATTCAAATACTTATGGTAAAGAAATACCAGGTACAAATTGGGCTAATGGGAAAACTATTAATCTTGAGAGGCGCAAAGTCGGCAAACTCGGCCGATTTACTAATTTGCTTCAATTTGTCAGAAACATTGACGCACATTGGAACTAATATAATAGGGTTTGGAAATTGTAAATAGCAGTGCAAATGTTCCTAATGACATAATAGAACAGGGTATATTTAACATAATAATAATCACTTCCTGGAAACGCATATTAAATAACCAGTAAATTGGGACTTATTTGAGGTAAACGGGTGTATAAATTGAGCAGGGTTTATAATACATTCTTAGGTATAATTTTGAGCAGGGTATTTCCGTGAATGTCAAGTAAATATAAATATAAATAGTGAGCAGGGTTAATATAATTATACCTACGCGAAGGCTTTAATAAACATGTACAGTAAATGCTAGTCGCACACAGGGCACTATTTCTCTATTAGGACACTGGCCTAAGTAAATACGTAGCACATAAATATTTACAAGATCTGACTTTATCAACTTACAAGTAAACCATGTAAATGTATATATAATAATAATCAGAAAATTACGGCGAGTTGAATGAGCCTAATTTCATGTTAATACACTTAATAATAACTTATTTGACCTTTTAACCTAAATATTCCACATAAACATATCGAACTCATAAAACACTTTCCTAATTAAATATTCTCCATGGATAAATAATATAGTGCAGGAAATATATTTTGCGTGGTAAATAAATATAGTGCATGAAAAGTAAAATAGTACAAATAAGTAAATGTGCAAATATGAGCCTAATTATCAAATCTCTGTATTTCTTTATCCATCCATTTTGCCACGGTCAGCACACTCCGGGCGGAAGAGTTGCTGCACCTCGTTGTTGCAGCAACGTCACATGCTGGTGGTGGTAGGCGCCAAAGTGATGAGTGGCGTTTCCACAGTCGCCTCGGTGGTGAACGTGGTTGTGCGCAAAGTTGTGGGCGTGCGTGAAGTCGCAGGTCCAGTTGCTGGTGATGCCAACGCCGACTTAGCCTGATGATGAAGTAGGTAGTTGCCCGTGTCGCTTCCTGCGCGTTCACGTGAGGTGAATTTGCGGATATCAGGCATGTGAACACTGTCTCTGTTCCTGGCTCTGACTTGTCCCTCATCAGCTGAACTTTCAACTGGCTGAACGTATGCTGATAGTGACTTTGCCATTCTGTCCTCTGTTTCTGCTCTCCTGGCAAATCTAACGGACTGTGTTGAGTTGGATCTGGCTCTCCTCTTGATTGCTGGTCTCAACTCTGTCTTGCGCACTTTTCTCTGTGGATAATTGGTCTCTTTCTGAATTGATTTCTTGATAGTATATCTGATGGCTCTGAAGCATAGCCATATGCATTTAAACGGACACACTATGCATTTCCATATGCATGTGTATACGCACAGTGGAATCACTGGTTTTCCGGTGGCAATTCTCCAATTGTACCACAGGTATCCTGCAGCTACGATTCCAGCTATCAGGATTGTGATTCCCAGCAGCATTGCGATTGTGTTGATGATTACTTGAAAGGGTCCTTTCAGCATTCCTCCCATAAAGTTGGTGTACCCCTTTGACACTCCGGATATGTAGTGACCATATGCTTTGCCGATTCCTGCTGCTGTCTGTTCAATTCCAGCTCCAATGCCTTCTATTGAATTTCTGATCACTCTGGGATCCAATGACATATCTGCTGTGTAATCGATCAACTGGTTCTGTACATGCTCTAGATTCTGTAGTCTCTGAATCTGGCCTCTGACATCCATGAAATTGGTCGCTCTGTTGACAATGTTGGTGAACAGGTGAGGCGCATCAAACGTGAAGGCCTGCCACTGTCCTTTCCATGTCATTTCAATTGGCGTCTCTGTGACGTGCCCCATTCCATGTGTGGACTTCCATTGTCCATGTTCATTTCTGTACAGGTGCGGTGTGGTGTGGCTGCAGTCTTCTTCTGGTGGTTTCTCTACCAAGTCTCTGCTGCCTGGGCTCTTGAACCACAAGGGCCCGTCTCTGTCCAATCTCATTGGTGTGTATTTGTAGCATGTCTCTCCCACTTTTCCTGTTCGATAAATTATGTATGGCTGCACTTCCTTGCATTCCCAAAACATAATTGCTTCTCCAGCCCATTCTGCATGAACATCCTGTCTTCCCAGCATAGCTCGAATCCCCAATGTTGGATTGATGCGAAAAAGCTGAGTCAACATGTCCAGCTGGTTCTTGCAAAGTTGACATAGCTGATGCCATACAATCGCAAATTGTGCCTGAGTCATTTCTCTGACCACATGTTGCAGGAACTGAAACTTGGAGTTTCTGTCGTCCAATCTGGCATACAATGTTCCACTGATTGTCGACTCTCTTGCCTCCACTATCTTTCCTGGCATTGCCCATTCCACAGGCACATCTTCTCTTCTGTCAAATTGGATGAATACACCTCCTTGATTGGTGTAGTATGTGTCTCCCGGAACACATTCTGAGCCAATTGGCCTTTTTGTTTTGTTGCTGTGAGAGTACGCTGCTTGCAACTTTGACACAATAATTGTCTGGCCAGATATCTCTGCTTTGAATCTGCCAATTCTCTCATATGCACATTGATGCTTGAAGTTCTCCGTATCCCACACTGTGATTCCATAATTATGGTCTCTGCAATGTCCCATCATGGCTCTGCACTGGCTGAAATCCTGTAAGTCGCTGATCACAGTCTTTCCATCGAGTGAAGCCACGGTTCCTTCTTCCATGTAGAAGTTACTGACGACATTTTCTTTGTCATGACAACACCATGAATATTCCACATTCAAGGTTTGATTAGTTGTCCACACTCTGGGCTCCATTTCCACCAAAGGTGTTCCTCTGAACATCTTGTGAATTCTTGCATAGTTACAGGCTACCACGCCAACTTGCTGGTATTTCTCAAAATTGCCTGTAATGCCTTTCGCTCCCCAGAAACTAGTGTGTGTGATGATCTCTTTGATTCTGATGTAGCATCTGTATGCCTTTTCTTTCTGCGGAATCTGTCTCTGTGCGTAAAGTGTAACTTTCATTTCCTTGACAAAATTCCTTGGTGGGATATGGCACTGCACTTCTTCAGGAACTGTAAGCGCATGTCCATGCCTTCCACTGGTGCAAATCTGATACTTCTGGCTTTGTGAGCTGATCACCTGTTCCACAGGATGATCCTTGATTGCATCCTTGAATCTCTCATAAGTCTGCATTTCTCTGACAGATTTTGGCGGCCATTCTGAAGGCAAAGGCGGCAATCCATGACGCGCTGCCAATGATGGTGGCCTTACTGTCGAGGTTTCCAGAACGTATGTTCTGGAAAATACTTCGCTGTAAGCTTTGCCAGCTTCTCTCAGCGTTGCTGACTCTGACATGCCTGTCAGCATCAACATCATGCACAGTATTCCAATCACCAGACTGCTGGTGGTTACTGTGGCTTTCCCTGTCGCACTCCTCAGGACTCTATCCGATGCTGAGTTCCTCTGAGCAGGGTTTGGTACAGAGTCTCTGTTCGAGCTCTGATTTCTGACATGTTTCTGGACAATTGCTGGGTCCAGTAAATCTACTTTGACTGTCACTGCTGTCTCTGGGATATCCATTGTCTTTGAATTGATTTCCAGCGGATACAATTGATTGAGTGGTCTGCTGACCACATTTCTGTTGGCAGTTCTGACTTTTGCTGAGCGAATCTGTCCATCTTTGCTGGGCTCTAACTGCTCGATGCGACCCATTTTCCATGCACCTCTGGGCATGTTCTCTTCATAAATCAGCACAACTTCATTTACTTTGGGTTCTTGAATCGCTGTCAATCTACCATGTTTGTGTGTCACCTGAGTCCTTTCCCTCAAGCTCGGGATGTACTCTTGATGCCACAAGTCCCAGAACTTATCCAAAGTTTGCTGGGTTGTCTCCCAATATTTCTGCAGTTTCGCTGCATTATCCATTCTGGGCACAAATTCTCTATCTTTGTCTGCATCAAAGTGTGGTGCTCCAATCTGGCCTTCCCCTGTCAGGAAGTCTTTTGGTGTCAGCACTCTGAGACTCTTCACATCCCCATAGATGTAAGAAATCGGCCTGCTGTTGATCACTGCCTCAACTTCTGGCAGAAGTGTCAACAATTCTTGCAGGGTTAGCATTCTGTGCCCCACAGCTGCCTTGAAATGTTTCTTGGTAATGCCCACCATTCTCTCATAGGCTCCTCCTTGCCATGGTGCCATAGGAGTTGTCATGTTCCACTGGATTTGTTGCTGTGAGCAGTATGTCTGCACTGCTCCACTTTTGACCATTTCTGACCATTCTTTCCCAGTATTAATGGCCTTGTCAGTGCTTGAGCTGAGCACCTTTTCTGTCAACTTAAATTGCGTCGCATTGTCTGAAATCACTGCCTCAGGCTTTCCACGCCTGGCAATGAATCTCCTGACTGCGTTCAGGAATTCCTGTGCTGTCATGTCCAGCACACTTTCCAGGTGAACTGCACGTGTCACCATACATGTGAACAAACAGATCCACATTTTCCTGTGATCTTTGTCCACCTTGTACCAAACTGGTCCCAAATAATCCAAGCCCATGTACTGGAACGGTCTGGCTCTCTGAACTCTGGTTTCTGGTAAATCTGGCATTGGTGGAAGCTGGTACGGCTTCGCTCCCAATTTCTTACAGGTTGGGCAGGTTCTCGTCACATTGTAGATCACCCGTCTGCCCTGTGTAATCCAGTACTTTTGTCTAATTGCTGCCAATGTATGTTGCACTCCTGCGTGCATCAATTTCTCATGCTGGTCTTTGACGATCAGCTGAGTCACTGTAGCCGTTGCTGGCAACAGTATGAGTGGCACTGTGACCTCCTGTAAGTCAGTATGCTCCATTCGGCCGTGGCACTTCAGGATTCCATCCTGATGCATTTGCACATTGAGCCATTTAATCAACTGCTGGTCTGCAGCTGTTTTCTTGCCATTCTGGCTGCCTTTGCTGTGGCCTGTTGCCAGAATCTCTGCCACTCCTTTGTAATGATTCTGTTGCGTTACTTTGATCCAGTATTTCAACGCAACCTCTCTTTCTTCAATGCTGATAATTCCCTGTGGTTTCATTGTACCACAGATACTTTCCATAATTTCTGACAGTCCACTCTGACTGCCATTTCTGCTGCGCTTTATGTGCATTTGTCGCACAAATCTCATCACATATACTGTAGCATCCAGTAACTTTGTCAGTGATGAGAATCTTTGTATCTCAATTCCCAAAGGGTTGCTTTGCTTGCTTTCATCAGCTTGCTCATTGCTAGCATCTGGGTCACTGGCCACTTGCTGTGTGGCACCCAGGTAAATTGGACTGGCTTTTGGGAACTTGAGCTCTTCTTTCTTGATTTCTGCCATTACTTCTGGCGTGACTGGCTCCACTTTCGGCTCTGGCCATTCTCCAGTCATTAGCCATTCTGGCCCCTTCCACCACAGGTTACTGCCTTCCAACTCTGACATATTCATGCCTCTTGTGGCCATATCAGCTGGGTTCTCCAGTCCTGCGATGTGTCTGATGTGCATGTTCTCTGTCTCATTCTGAATCTTCTTGATTTCATCCAATCTGTTCTTGACAAAACATGCCAGTGGCTTCGTGGTTGTCAGCCACTTCAGACAACAGGTTGAATCTGACCATACAACTGTCTGACTGAATTTGACGTCCTTGAGCTCCTTGTGAATGAATTTCGACATTCTGCTGCCGATCAACATTCCAGCCGTGGAATTGTCACTTCTGGTTTCTTTGGAGCGAGTCTCAATCTGGAGTACAGCAGGCTTGATGTGCCGCTGTCATTTTCTTTTTTCTGGCATATGTATGCCGCTGTGCTGTATGCCATTGCTGAGGCATCAACGAAAATGTGTAGTTGTGCATCTGCACCACTCTGATAATTCAATTTCTATTGAACTTGATCTGTCCAACTTTGAGCAATTCTGTCTCTAATTGCTGCCAAATTGCTGTCTGTTCCTCAGACAGGGGTGTGTCCCATTCTTTGGCACTTGGTCCTGAATGCCATAACGTCTGCAAAAATCTCTTTGCTGGCAGTAGGACAGGACTGACGAGTCCCATTGGATCAAAACATCCCGCAGTCACCTTTGCAACTGTCCTTTTCGTGGGAAGTTTGATTTTCTGGTCAGTTTCTGATAATTGTGATTGCTGAACTGTCTTTGGCGTCTTCAGCCACATCTGGTCGCTTTCTGTGTCCCATTTCATGCCTAGGACTGTTGTGACAATTTCCTTGGCCACATCTGATTCTGCCAATTGCCAAGTAAAGCTCTTATTGTTGCTGTTCCATTCTTTCAGATTCATCTGTGCCTCTGTGAACAGCACTTTGGATTCCTGGTACAATTTGATTGCTTTCTGCTCTGTTTCCACACTGAGGATCAAATTATCCACATACAGATTTTCATTGATCAATTTTGCATTTTCTGTGCCAGCTTGATTCAGGTGGTATCTGACTGTCAGCGCCAGCAGCGCTGGGCTGCAGATTATACCAAATGGCACTCTGGCAAATCTGTAAATCTGAATATTGTCCTCCATGGATGGTTTTGTGGGATCCTTGTACCACAGAAATCTTGTCACATCTCTGTCACTGTCCTGCAGACTAATCTGCAGAAACGCTTTCTCTATGTCTGCGACCAGGGCGATTCCATGCAATCGGAATCGCATCAGCATCCCTACCAGCTGCGGTAGTATCACTGGACCGCGGTACATGCACTCATTCAAGCTTGGCATGCCTGGTGGTTTTGCTGAGGCATCATATACCTCTCTGACCTTTGTGGTAGTTTTCTCTGGCGTTATCACTGGTTGATGAGGCAATATATGGAACTTTCTGCCATCCATAATATCCTCTTGGACTTTCTCAATCACTCCTTGCTCCTCTTGCGCTTTCATGATTGCTTGAATCTTCTCCAGTAATTCTGGGTCTCTCTTGAGCCTGTTGGTGAGGTACCTGAACCTCTTGAATGCCATTGCTTTGTTGTCTGGGAGTTCATGCAAATTCGGCTTGTACATGAACTTTACAGAGTACCATCCATCTGGGTTTCTCTGTACACTCTCATTGAATTGCTTTATGGCCTCATCATCCTCAATGAGGTCTGGCTGGTCCATTATGCCAATGGTATCCAGTCTGTCCATATCTTTGACATTCGGTACAGGAGCAATTGACAACGGTGCTTCCTCGTACCACTTTTCTCTCTGAATTTGATGCACAATTGTGTTGACTACCACCGGATATGCGCCATCCGTGGTCCATTGGTTTCTGTTGCTCGTCAGCTGCCCACCTCCCATCAGTAATCCCAATTCTGATGGAATTACATACAATCCTGACGGAAGTCTGGTGGTGCTGGTGTTTCTGGACATCAAGTCCCAGAAATAATTTAAGCCCACAATAATATCCGGCTTGAACATACACTCTGATCCCTTTTCCTTGGGAATTCTGTCTGCAAAGTAACTCTCATCTGGGAAGTACTTCTGCAGGTACTTTTCATCCTGTTCTGACACAGGCACTTTGATTTGTTCTGTGGTCAACGTCGGGACCACATCTGCCACCATATCCACTTTCTGGCCATTTCTGAGCCGCATTCTGAATTCCACTTGCTGTACTACTTTATAGTGCGGCTTTTCATTTCCAAATGTGTACACCTGGATGTGGTGTTCACCTGTACTCTTCAAATTGAGTTTCTTGGCCACTTTCTCTGACATGTACGTTCCCTGGGATCCTGTGTCCAGGAACGCTTGAATCTGTAGTGGTGGCTGTTCAGGCTCCATCTCTGTATCCATTTCTGAAGCCTCAATCACGGTTCTGGCTGTCATCAACATTGACATATTCCTGTTTACTGACAGGTTCACTGACGTATTCTGATGCTTTGTATTTGGTTTTGTAACCACTGTGCTGGATATGGTTTCCGTCTCTACCATTTCTGGTCCAGCTTCTTCCACAGTGACACAATTCACTGTGGCCTTTCTCTGTTGGCTCTGTGCTGGTCGACCGGCCGTCTGCACAGACTTTCTACCATTGTTTGCTGATTGCTGGCCACTATGCTGACCATTTGCTCTGAATGCTGGAATCTGCCTTCCAGCGTTTCCATTGCCATTATCACCAAATTTCTCTGGGCACACTGCCGTGTGGTGCCTATTGGATTTGCAATAGAAACAATTTCTCGTGAATTGACACTGAGCCATGTAATGCCCTCTCTGCAAGCATCTCAGGCATCGCTCTGCCTTTGACAAAATTATCCTCCTTTCTCTGGCAGTTTTGAATTTTGGACACTTATCATTAAAGTGTAATTGCTGTGTGTCATTGCAGAACACACACGGCTTCCCAGGATTCATAAATCCAGCCTGTGGTGCACTCTGACCATTCTGGATCACAGACATGCTCCCTGTGCTGGTCCTTGGGTTCTCTGGCCCTCTGAATTGATTCCCATTGCCTTGGAATCGATTATTGAATTGCTGTGCGCGTGGATTATTCCCAAATCCCTGGCGCAATTGCTGTACTGGTGCCTCAGTTTGCTGTGCGTGCTGTACAGCCTTACTGAGCGCTAGCTGCTTGCCAAACAGCTTTCTGAATTTCTCCACTGTCAAGGCTTCCTCAGTTCCCTGTTCCTTCTGGATTTCTCTGAGAACCTCGGGTGGTACTTTCTGTTGCAGCTGGCTCAACAGCATTGGATGCTCCACTGATTCTCCCAGTGACTCCAACTGCTGAAGCAGCCTTTCAATTGCATCAAACAAAATCCTCATGTCCTGACAGGTATTCCTGGCCTGTCGCAGCTTCATGATATTGCTCATCAGCGTGTTTCTGACCACTACTAGCTGGTCATATCTCTTCTTGAGCATTGCAATTGCGGGTGCATAATTTTCTGCCATCACACTCAATCCACTGATCATGCCAAATGCTGAAGTTTTCAGCAAGCTTCTCAAGTATGAGAACTTGGAAATGTCCTCCAAATCTGTCCGATTATGAATGTGGGATTTGAACATTTGCCACCATGATCGAAATTTGACAATTTCCCCAGTAAACTGTTCAACTTCCAGTTTCTGCAATTTGATGCTCTTTGCTGTGGTTGCATTGGTTGAACTGGCCCCCGGAGCAGCTCCCTGAGCTGTCAGAGCCATCTGTGCAGCCATCTGCTGTATGAATGCTGTGTTGACTTCATACATAGTACTTCCGCTCAGTTGCTGGATCATATCTTGCAACTCTTCGATGTATACGTTCATGGCTGCAACTTTCTGTGTTACCAAGTCTGACATATTTGCATACTCATCATATGCATCTTGGTACATCTTCTGTTCTTGCTCCATCTGATCGGGCTCGTCAATGTCCTTGACAACATCCCTCCATGCGTCAAATTGAGTTCTCACTGCAGTCATTGCACTTTCCAATTTTGCACCCTCCTGTTTGATAGATGCAATCACTCTTCTCATTTCTGTTCTCTTTTCTTCCTTTGATGCTCCCGCAAATATCTCTGGGTCATATTTGGCATATTCTCTTGCCAATCTGCTGTCCACCCTGTGCTTTGCTGGCCCCAGGGTCTTTCTGATGTGACCCGTTGGTGAAACCATTTTTGCTGATGAATTTTCCTTCACTATTTCTCTTTATAGTGTGTCTCCTGTGACGCCTGTGACGCTTCTCTGCGTCTTTCTGTGTAGTGCTCTGTGCACCACAGATTTGTTGTGCCACGCACAATACCAATGCAGTCCTACAGGCCCCTGACGTGTTCTCACGCGTTGACCTTTACTGCACTGGCACCAGGTGTGTTCCTAAAGCCCCTGACGTGATTGTTTACACGCGTTGACTTCAACACACCGGTCAAATCCACCTGGACAATAAACAATTTATTTGCCCAGCAGTGTGCGCCCAAAGAGGGTCCGTACACACTCTTTCTGAGCGCTCTGGCGCTCTTTCTGGCACGCCTGTGTGCCCCGTGACCACGCCGGTCACTTGCTTCCTGAGCGGCTCCTGTGCCGCTGTGCGCAGTGCTGCGCTTGCCGTGTCGCCCGTGACATGTTTCTGTGCACTCTGGTGCACTTTCTGATTCTGGGCAGTGTTTCTGCACACTGCTCTGCAATTGCGCTTGTGCAATGCAGAATTCTGGCACTTTTGTGCTGTCTGATCTGATGGTACCGAGCAGGCACAGCGTGTATATTTGATGGGAGCTCTGCAAAGCTCCTACACGCTACCAAGTATCCTAATACTTGGTTTTCAAATCCACTCTCTGTCAGCTACAGCCCTCTGTCAGCTACAGCCCTTTGTACACTGATACCCCTACTTTTGCACTTCTGAGGTATGAGTCCACCCTAACCCAGTGGAGCGAGGGACCTCCGCGAATGCCCAAAAAACAGCCCTTTGACTAGTGTGGCTCTGTGGCAATCCTGTCTCCGTCAGGTCACCCTCCCTCGGCATAGGAAGGACGTGCGAGCGGTCACTGGCGTCCGGATGTCCAGGAGCGTCCAGCGAAAGTTTGACCACCGTCCGACAATGACTCCTTGTCAAATGCCGGTGCCGCCCAGCGTCTAGCACCTTGCCAGAGCACTGGTGAAAGCTGCCTGAAATCCTGACAGGCTTGTCAGAACTCCAGTGTCCTCCGCGCGTGAGCGTAGAACCGCTCCCAGGATGTAGACAGGAGTGCCGTGACTTTGGCACAATGCTGTCTGCAAATCAACAGCCAACGCTCAGCCAAGGCCAATTGATGTTCAGCAGGACTTTTGAAGTTCTGCCAGCTGCCGCACAATGTTCGTTCCGGCTTGGTGATAGCACAATGTCATGCAATCACCCTGCTCGCTGCGCCATGTGATGAAGCCACCGAATTCAGCGTCTTCTACCACCATTCCGGCTGCTTCAAGACCGTAGTGAGAAACAGCCTTTAGAGTGGTTGATTTCCCATTGTAGCCGAACGTCCACTTGCCGACAGCCAAGTCGAGTTTATTTCGTAGTTGCGTGTTGAAAGGGGGTTTCGAGATTGTTTCAGGTACTTTATTTTTGATCAGATACAGCGTGATACAAAAGCGCAAAGCCTAGCAAGCTTCCTAGTCGAAGTTTCTATCGCTAGCTTATTTTGAAGACTTGGGGTGGGTCCGCAGACTGAAGTAAAAACTTCCAAAGTAGCTAAGACACGGAAAATGATGTATAAAACATAGCTACAATAATTTCCTAAATTCAAATGCACAAATAAGACACAAATGCAATAATAGGACACATTTAGCCGAGACAGTTGGCTTATTCTATGCGTGCAAACATTCAAATACTTATGGTAAAGAAATACCAGGTACAAATTGGGCTAATGGGAAAACTATTAATCTTGAGAGGCGCGAAGTCGGCAAACTCGGCCGATTTACTAATTTGCTTCAATTTGTCAGAAACATTGACGCACATTGGAACTAATATAATAGGGTTTGGAAATTGTAAATAGCAGTGCAAATGTTCCTAATGACATAATAGAACAGGGTATATTTAACATAATAATAATCACTTCCTGGAAACGCATATTAAATAACCAGTAAATTGGGACTTATTCGAGGTAAACGGGTGTATAAATTGAGCAGGGTTTATAATACATTCTTAGGTATAATTTTGAGCAGGGTATTTCCGTGAATGTCAAGTAAATATAAATATAAATAGTGAGCAGGGTTTATATAATTATACCTACGCGAAGGCTTTAATAAACACGTACAGTAAATGCTAGTCGCACACAGGGCACTATTTCTCTATTAGGACGCTGGCCTAAGTAAATACGTAGCACATAATTATTTACAAGATCTGACTTTATCAACTTACAAGTAAACCATTTAAATGTATATATAATAATAATCAGAAAATTACGGCGAGTTGAATGAGCCTAATTTCATGTTAATACACTTAATAATAACTTATTTGACCTTTTAACCTAAATATTCCACATAAACATATCGAACTCATAAAACACTTTCCTAATTAAATATTCTCCATGGATAAATAATATAGTGCAGGAAATATATTTTGCGTGGTAAATAAATATAGTGCATGAAAAGTAAAAAAGTACAAATAAGTAAATGTGCAAATATGAGCCTAATTATCAAATCTCTGTATTTCTTTATCCATCCATTTTGCCACGGTCAGCACATGTTTTTAAAAAAAACAACGTTTTTTTTATAAAAAAAACGTTTAATAAAAAAAATCGGCCAACCCTAGTTCTGATCTGCATTTCATCTGGACGTGGAAAAAAATTCGCTATGCGAAATATACCCAAACATTATTCCCACCACTTCAGAAACCCCAACCTCGTAAAAAATCATCCAAAAAACGTTGGGCAATGCGTAAGTATACAGGACCAAAAAGTTGGCTAAAGTCATATGTCTCCTCAGTGTGTCAAAATTAGTGGATCTCGGTGTTTGTTGGCCGTGTGCCAACGAGTTCCCCGTAGTTCTGTTCCCGCTGCTGTGCCGTGGAACGCCACCGGCCCCCGGATAGCGATGGTTCAGAGTGTTTTGCCTGCATGAGATGTTTTTGTCAGGGGAATGTTCGTTAGACAAAGTACTCGAATTGTGGGGTTCGCCCCATTTTGCTGTGGTATTTTTGGCGCTTGACGCCATTGTCCCTGGTTCTATTGGCGCTTGGCGCCATGCCCAATAAAAGTGCAATTGCGCTTTTGGTACTTGGCGCTATTTTCCGGTGGCACGAATGATCATGATGGCAAACGCAAAAACTCGAGAAAAACGCATTTAAATTTTCGATTATTTTTCAAAAATAACTTTTGAATTTTTGTCTGACAAGTTTTAGAATTTTCTGAATACTTTTAAAAATTTTCCTGGTTAACTTTGAATAGATCTTTATATTTTACGGCCTTATAAACAGTTACAAAAATGTTCGAAAACGTTTTCGTATTTTCGAAATTCTGTTTGCGATCGTTAGATGGCAAGTGGTGACAGGAACAAAAACGCCGGGTACTGTCCTTTGGCACTACCGCCACGGGAAAAAACAAAATGGCACTTGGCGCCATTTTGCTTTGGCCCATTTGGCGCTATTTACATCACTAATCTTGACCCCAGAAGTTATGTATCATCCCCAGTGCGCACTGACTTGTGGCGGCAGCACTGCCCGTTGCGCAGCAGAATGGCCCAGGCGGCCCTGGTGACGATGGGCGTGCCGATGATTAACAGGAGCACGTGCACGCCGATCTCGATGTAGTCGGACACCGAGTGCTTCAGCAGGTCGCCCGCTTCCGCTGGCGACGTGCGCTTGTTTGCGTGCGCCTGCATATGTCGAATGAACTACTGAAGTGCACTGGCATAAAGTGCCACTGCACCGCTCGGAACGGAAAACGGAAAATGGTGAGGTAAAAAAATTTAACTTGAAGGAATACAAAAAATAGAAATGTGAAAAATTTGTTCTTTCGGAAAACGGAAAATGGAAGTATAAAAAAATTTCACTTGGCAGAAAACGGAAAATTAAGTTTAAAATTATTCAGCTGCTGGAAAACTGAAATGGTAAGGTTAAAAGTTTTCCTGCGGAACACGGAAAGATGGCACCCTAACAAGCACTGGCGCTAAATTAAAAAAATGGGAAGGGAACGGAAAACATCAGGGTCAGGGAAGGCTGTACATCTCAATAAAATACTGCAAAGCAGTTACCAACAAAAGTGGTGCAAAAATGCCGAAACCCCCAATGCAAACCGACCAGTGCCAGTTGCACCAGTGTATTTTTTTTATCCGTGGCTGCAGGCTCGCTGCTCCATGGCGACGCACTGGTGGTACTCATTTCTGGTGCGTGCCCTCACTAGTGATGGAAAGGCACTGGGGCACTGGTGCCCCAGTGCTGGTCACCAAAGGGCACCAGCACCGGTGCTGTTGCGGTGTGGTGCCATTCTTCAGGGGTGCCCTGCCGGTGCCGGTGCTATTTTTTCCAGAATAGCACTGGTGCCGGTGCGGTGCGGTGCCATGTTTCAGTCGGTGCCAAAGGTGCTAGCACCAGGGCCAAAGTAAAGGGAACCAGGAAATGCACCGGCCAAGTCGTAATAGGGTGTAAAATTCAGTCCAAAGTATGTGCTTATTCATATTTATAAGATCAATATTCTAGATTCAACTGTTTTTTAGTCTTTTTTAGAAAAAAACATCTCATCAAATTTACTCTGAAATGTGCCATACCCTTCTGAAGGGGGAACAAAAGATTGTGTTTTCTTCAATCATAAATATTATGTTTGTTTTGCCATTTTGTTCATAATTTGTTGTCAGTAACAAAATATAGTAACATTTCCTGTACAAAACCCACACCAGACAGTAAACAATAGTGATAATGTGTATTAGAGCAGATTAATTATTTGAGCTATCATTTGTAATTATTCTAATTGCTTCATAAAGTGATCGCTACATCATTAGCCCCACACAAGCTGGTTTTCAAGGTTCCCTCTGTGAAAACCCATTATTTTGTTTTCAAATTCATTTAAACAGTCTGTGTAATCAGCCGCCATCTTTGTTTTTTTCTATTTTTCCTCCAGAAGAACACATATTTGAAAACTTTGGTAAAATGCGGCAGACAAAATATTTTTTGTCAAATAAGTACAAATTTGTAGGAGAAGCTGTAAGCGGCATGTGATGCAGAAAATTATGCTTGATTTTTGCGACTGTATTGTATATTTTTAGCGCTGTTATACATATTTTTAAAAATTGATTTGTTTTATAACTATAAATATTTTTAAAAATTTGGTTTTACATTGTATATGATATCCGTCTCAGATATATGTTCAGTTTTTTTCTCTCTTTCATTTGATACCATGTTTCGCGATAGAAGTTCAAAGATGATGGAGAAATTGTTGTGATGCTCAAAACATTAAATAATTTTTTAAAATTACATCCCTGTATCTGTAATTATCACATTATCACAGTAACAAGCCCTTATTTTTTCACATCAAAAAAAAAAAAACTGAATTCAATAACATTTCTGCAAAACAAGTAATGATATTTTTATACAATCCACTTCATAATTTTTTTAAAAATCACAAGTGCAATTCAAACAGCTGATTTTGTATGTAAATGAAAGCCAAAAAAATGAACAACAAGTGAACACTGACTGAGACGATGTCACATTCAATACACTAGCACAAAAAAAATAAAAACAATTTTATTGTATTGTTTTCAGAAATGTTTTCATTTAATATTACGATCTGTCACGAAATTTAACATAAACATGAACCTTTTTGAAAACTCAAAAGTTATCTGGATCTATCCATGGAATTGAGGAATTGAGTGAAAGTCTTGTAAAAGAAACGGAAGATGCAAAAAAAGGCTTGGAAAAATCACATAGTCTTTTTATGTTTCCAGAGATTTTTTCAAAATTATTTACTGTATGTGCACAACTTCCAAGTGTCAGTGCAAAGGGTATAAATTAACTGCCAAGCACCCAGTGGAGGCCATTACAACACTCCAGCCTGCAGCAAAAACACCAAAAACTCCAGTCCAGCTGAGCCAAGCAGTGCTCAGGAAAACTCAGCTTAGTAAATGTGATGCAAGGTGAAAGTGCACAAAATAAGACATATGTTATATGCATAAAATCAGGTTTGGCAGCTGGCCAGATACTGTATAGTTGTTTGGTCACCTTGGAGTGTTGATGCTGGTATTGACCCAAAGATTGTGCAAGCAGTTGGTCATACTGGATAAATTCACCAATGACTGGCAATTGAGCAGTATCTAAGTCTGCCATGAGTACATCGAAACCAGTCTTTCAGTTTCTCTGTGATGGCATCTCAAATTTCATCCCTGTGATTTGCATCTGAAATTTCATTTAGCCCATTGTACAGAGTGCCAACCTAACTGCATGTATAAATCACTTTCACAAATATTTATCAATTAATGAAATGAAAAATTATATATATATATATATATTAATGCAAGATCATGACTAACAATTGCATGGTACACACAAATTTCAGAAAGATTGATTTAATTAACAGTAGTACCAAGTCCCAGATTCTGTGTTGTTGATAAATTTATTAATTCTGTCATGTTATAAGTACTTTTCAAGATTGGTAATAACTTATGGAAACAGGTGACATATACAGTTGTCACCTGAAACGTCGCCACAGTGACGTTTTTTAAAAAAAGTTTTTGTGTGTACTTTTTGTGTGTACAACTACGCATTTTCACATATGTTGCACAGATATTGAAAACTGGCACGTACAGCGACGTACAGCGACGTCGCCGTACATTGCTCTACATCAACGTCCACGCTAACTTTTCACAAATGTTATGCAAATTTGAAAACTGTAATGTACATTTTTGAAAACTACATTATTCAATTTTACATTTTCAAAATTGTCTTCAGAGTATTATGTTGGCGACGCGTCGGCTGCTACAGAGGCGACGCGTCGCCATACAGTTTTCAAAAATGTTCTGTCATGTGAACTTTGAACGGCAAATGTAACTTGCCGAAACCAATATTCACATATGCTATCACTAAAAATAAAAGTGCAAATTGCACACTATTGAAAAGCGTACAGCGACACGTCGCCCAGAAGAGTTTTCAAAAAGGAACATAGAAAACCAGCTTGTGTGGCCACATTCTGATCATTTTGAATGGTGAAACATCGAAATCGGGTGAGAATTCATGGAAATATGCACTTCCGAAGGTACGGCCTCTAAGAGAATACCCAATAAATCCTTCGGAACTTTCAACCCGGTGCGGTGCCTTTCGGTGCTAGCACAGGCAACCAGCCAGTGCCCCAAGGTGCTGGTGCTATTTTTTTCCGAATGGCACTGGTGCCGGTGCGGTGCCATTTTTTTGCCGGTGCCCAAGGTGCCAGGTGCCCTTTCTGAGGAAAAGCACCGGTGCCGGTGCGGTGCGGTGCCATTTTTCCTGGTGCCTTTTCCATCACTAGCGCTCACGCCGCTCAGTATTGAACAAGGGCCGCCCGACACACCCTGAAAAATGCAAATGAATCTTCAAATGATCGATTTCCGTACAAATTTGATAGACTTGATCGAAAAAATAAAATGAAAACGAATCATCGCAATGTTTTCCAGGTGCCACTTCCATACCCTGGAAAAGACCGTGTTAAGTGTATAAGACCCTGTAAAATCTCATGTGTCATGTAAAAGAACCTGTTAAGTGTCAAATGTCATGTAAAAGACCCTGTAAAGTGTCTTGTATATCCAAATCTTATTTTATCATATCCAAATCTTATGTTTTTGTGTCCAAATCTTACTTTTTAACAAAAGATTGGGATACAAAAATATATGATTTGGATACGATAAAATAAGGTTTGTATACACATGGCACCTTACAGGGTCTTTTACATGACATTTGACACTTTACACGATATTTTACATGACAATTTACAGGGTCGGTTACATGGCACATGACATTTTACAGGGCATTTTTACAGGGCTTTTTACAGGGCTTTACAGGGCATTTTACAGGGCAAACTGTCTTTTACAGGGTCTGGGAGTGCCCCTTGAAATGTTGTGTAGTTGTAGTGTATGTGTTGTTGTAGTAGTGTTGTAGTTGACAGTTGTACAATACTGCCTTGATATAGCTCAGTATAATTAACTTTTTGCTTGGTATGAGTAAGGTAAGCTAATGCAACACTAATGTAAATGGAATTAAGTTCATGGTCTGATAAGCTCATTTTAATGAGATTTGATTCAGGTCATTTACTAAATACCCTATATCCTCTAAATCCCCCCCCTCAATGGTGGGGTTTTTTGTCATTAAAATTTCAGGGCACATTCAAATGTAAGGATTATTCTTTGGTAGCTATTTCATTTATAGAAATAGATTACGTACAGAAAAAGTAAAAAAATGCACTATCACAGGCTGGAATCGATGTGGACGGACCCCCTCACATAGAACACGAGTGCCCTAACAGCTGGACCACAGTGCCGGCTGGGTTGCAGAGTTGTTATAAGTACGGAAGTTTTTCAAAAGTATATTCAAAAGTACACGATATTTTACATGACAATTTACAGGGTCGGTTACATGGCACATGACATTTTACAGGGCATTTTTACAGGGCTTTACAGGGCATTTTACAGGGCAAACTGTCTTTTACAGGGTCTGGGAGTGCCCCTTGAAATGTTGTGTAGTTGTAGTTGTATGTGTTGTTGTAGTAATGTTGTAGTTGACAGTTGTACGATACTGCCTTGATATAGCTCAGTATAATTAACTTTTTGCTCGGTATGAGTAAGGTAAGCTAATGCAACACTAATGTAAATGGAATTAAGTTCATGGTCTGATAAGCTCATTTTAATGAGATTTGATTCAGGTCATTTACTAAATACCCTATTTCCTCTAAATCCCCCCCTCAATGGTGGGGTTTTTTGTCATTAAAATTTCAGGGCACATTCAAATGTAAGGATTATTCTTTGGTAGCTATTTCATTTATAGAAATAGATTACGTACAGAAAAAGTAAAAAAATGCACTATCACAGGCTGGAATCGATGTGGACGGACCCCCTCACATAGAACACGAGTGCCCTAACAGCTGGACCACAGTGCCGGCTGGGTTGCAGAGTTGTTATAAGTACGGAAGTTTTTCAAAAGTATACATACTGGTAAATACTTTCATTTTTACTCATGCTCAAAAATACCCAGGTAAAATACACTGTTTTTATTCAGTACTTGGGTAAAATTGTAAAGTGATCTTTTCATCATGGGTCTGTACTCTGTAAAATCAAAAGTATTTTTCATCGGGGGAATATAAAATCCAGTATTTTTGGTATTTGCATGCTTAAATGGCATGTGGAAGTATTTTTGATGATATTTTATCGAGTCTGGGTCAGGGTTGGCAAAATCTCAGAAAAAAATAAAAATAAAATAAAAATAAAATGGAATATTCAAGAATAAAATAAAATAAAATAAAATGGAAAATATAAGAATAAAAATAAAAATTGTATAAAAATTCGAATTTTTGTAAAATTTTTGTAAAATTGTATAAAAATTCGTATTTTTGTAAAATTGTACAAAAATTCATATTTTTTTGTAAAATTTTATACCTACCAGAGTTTCTACCTGTTTATTCATGGATCTGGGAGCAGTCCCAAGTGTAAAGTGTCCAATGTCATGTAAAATGTCATGTAAAGTGTCAATTGTCATGACACATGTAAGGTCAAGTGTAAATTGTCATGACATGTAAAAAATAAAGTATCAATTGTCAAGTAAATTGTGTCCAAATCTTATGTTTTATATCTAAATCTTATGTTTTGTATCCAAATTATGTTGTTGTTGTATCCAAATCTTATGTGAACATTTGGATACAAAAACATAAGGTTTGGATACAAAACATACTATGGATACAAAAACACAAGATTTGGATACACAATTTACACTTTGCATGACATTTGTCATGACAATTGCCACTTTGCTTGAAATTTGACATGTCACTTGACATTTTGCATGAGAATTGACACTTTACTTTATATTTGTCAAGACAATTGACAAATTGCATTACATTTTACAAATGTGCCCAGCACACTCCACTAGTCCTTCTACTGAAAATGCAAATCATTCTTATCAATTATTTAACGTTACACTTGCAGCTAGCTAACAATACATACTGCATGCAACTTTTGAAAAGTAAGGGAAAAATTTGTCACAGGTTTTTCATGTATAGGTCTAATTATAACATTTTTTTGGCCTTGCATGCATGATTCTGATTTTTTGTAAAATTTTTGTACAATTTTTGTAAAATTTTTGTAAAATGTGTCATTTTATTTTATTAATGACTTTTGGGAATAAAAAAAAATAAAATACAATGAAACAAGAATAAAATAAAAATAAAATAAAATTTTTATACAATTTTTATACAATTTTACTAAAATGAATTTTTATAAAACCAACCCTGGTCTGGGTATGAATATTAGACAGCGTTCACACTGCATTTTTGTGACGACTCGGACAACACTTGAAAAAGTTCCATTAGTCGAGTGAAAAGTGCCATATTCATGAGTGAATGTGGTAAAGTATACATACCACCTAGGTGTACTTGCATGTCAAATTTCAGATGAATCGTTTGTGTTGCTCAAGAGTTATACATGTTTATAATAAAATTTGCCACTGTCGGAGCCCGACAGGTGCGCCGACAATTTTAAAAAAGTTGGTTGTCACATTGCGTGAGTGTGACGACAAGTAAAATATTTGATCTAGTTGTCACAATGAGCATGGTTAAAAAGGGTCGCTACTTGTTGCCAATAACGAGGCCGACCAGTCGTCACACTCATAAAAATCTACTAAAATATAGATTCGTCATCACAAAACGGTCTGTGACGAGTAAGATCTATTGTCGTCACACAAGTGCAGTGTGAAAGTGGCCTTAGTAAATTTTCTGAGTGTAAACAATGCAACCAGTTTTTTGCAAAAAAAATGAATTAAAACAAATTAACAGTCTGACAGAATTAAAATTACAAGTCTGAAGACAACAACACATTGTTCAAAAACACAAGATCAGCATGAAGTTGAAAGTACTTCGAACATCCGTTGTGTTGCAGTGGAGAAAACAGCACAATTACCTAGGTATACCCAGCACACCCAGATACCGTATATCCTCGAATTACCCCCGGGGGGTTATTTTTTCAGAGTGGAAATTTTGAGAGAGGGCTAAACGAGGGGGGTTATTATTTTGCCAGAAGCTTCTTGAACTCGCAGTACTACCGTATTACCTCGAAATACCCGCAGGGGGTTTATTATTTCGCCAGCAAAATTTGGGTGGGGTATTCGAGTGGGGTCTATTATTTCGCCAGAAATTTCTGGAAATTCCCCATACTCAGACGTATAAAAATCAAACAATTACATGGTCGGGCTGAAAAGTCCCCGGGCAGTGCTCGCCATTCACGCTAGGGATAAGCTACGGTTATAAAATTTTAACACGTTAATATATCAGGTGTTTTGAGTTTTCACCCAAAATTTCACCCCTCTAGCTCCACCCACTGCGGAACTGTGGGGGTTACAATTTCGGTCAATTTGTACTGATGTACAAATGGTGCTCTAGCTCAACGCTGCTTTAAGTTGTGATCATGAAACTTTGGCTAGGGTAAGCCACCAGTGTTGGCAATGTGCCAGCACTAACCAACATTAGCTATGATATCATGAGCCTAGTCCATATTGTCATTACTGTCCCTACTCTCACTACCAAATTCATCATTCTGCCTCTATGGTTGGTCAATACAGGTTAATACAGGAGGCGTTTTTCATGCACACTGCTGTTGAATACTGTAATGTGGCCCCTACAGATTAGTAATGAAACACAAATGAAATTTAATTGACATAATAATTTACTGCACATTTCAAAACAACATCAAAATCACTGCAATACAACATGATCTCAGATTATCACCAAAAACATCCATCACAGTTCCCACGTTTCTTGCACATCACCCTGATCTGCATATTAACTTTACCATAATAGCAACGATGTTGATGAAAGTGTTGAATACTATCAGCACACTGCCAACACTGGTGGCTTACACTAGCCAAAATTTCATGATCACAACTTAAAGCAGCGTTGAGCTAGAGCACCATTTGTACATCAGTACAAAATGACCGAAATTGTAACCCCCACAGTTCCGCAGTGGGTGGAGCTAGAGGGGTGAAATTTTGGGTGAAAACTCAAAACACCTGATATATTAACGTGTTAAAATTTTATAACCGTAGCGTACCCCTAGCGCGAATGGCGAGCACTGCCCGGAGACTTTTCAGCCCGACCATGTACATAGATGTACATGTGTAGTCATAAATATAGTCATATAGTCATGAATATATGAGTGTATATACACATAAACCCTTCCCTAACGTCACTCAATCATTGGTTTTAACGTGTGTTCTGCATTGTACAGACCACAAACTGTGGTATTTGTCATGTATGTGCTCTTTACATTCAATTTTATGGGGGTATTTCGAGGGTGGTTAATTCAAGGTAATACGGTAATTTGTTCTGTGAAATGTACTTTTATGCTACAATTACCACCATATATAACAGTATACAAACTTATACATATAAGTATACTCGGCGGGCATCACACTTAGTATGGAAAGCTACCATAACTCATCTGAATAATGAACGTGATACCGTTTTTCATCATAATATTTTGTTTTTACTATGGAATTATTAATTATGAAATTTGTCACAACATTTTATTCATTTAATTATGGTAAAATTCTGCGCATTAACTGGTGGAAAATATAAATGAGAAAATAACTTAATTGTATTTTACAAATCCCACATGCAAGCTGTTAGGCTTTCATTATGTGTGAGGGTGCCCCCAAGTATTTACTATATATACCCTAGGGGGACCCCCCTCAGGCCACACTTGGTGCAGAAAAAAAAAATGTTCACATTTTTTCTGGAAAATATAAATGAGAATTCCATACAAATTTTTGTTCCCAATGAAATTAAAATTTTAAATAATTTTTATTCTGGACATTTGAGCCCAAAAAGTTTTTTAACATTGGTAGATTCACAGTATGTACAACTTTTCAACCCCCTTCAGAACCCCCAGAATCCCCACACAATGATGGCATTATTGATCAAACTGAAAAAAATTTTTGGACAAAAACATTGGTTTTACAAAGTGGATAATCCACAATGCCCAAGCTATTCATAGAGCACATGGGGGCCAGAATTGGCTTGTTCGGTGTCAGGGGCAACACATGACTGCTCCTGGGCCCTGTTTTTGCACTCAAATATTTTTTATAGCAAATGATAAAAATGGCCCTGTGTAAAGAGAGCACTTGGGTGACAGCGTGTCCGACGCCTCCAATGTCGCCAGACAAATCACAAAATAATTGTGCCCATTTAATGTGGGCACTTATTATCTGTAAAAAATCTATGGGGGCCAATGGGCAATGTGCCATGTATCTAGTTTGAATGGGCCAGACAAAAAACTAGGTCATGTCCAGAAAGTTGAAAATCATGGTTTTTCAATAACAATTGCAATTTGGATTATCACAAAGTTCAAAATAATTGTTGAGCTGGCTTCATAGCACATGTCTGCATATTGGGGGCCATTTTTATGTGGGGGTAGTGGAATGGGGGTCAAAATATACCCACAAATGACCAGCGGGTCAAAATATGGCTTTTGGCAAGCCACAAGGAACTTTCATTTTTTGAAAAAGCACCAACACAAGTGTATTCATTACTTATGTTGTCAGCACACCAAAAAATGGCTGCACACTTTACCGCAGCTATATTTTGTGTGGTTTTTTGAAAATTCTCATTTATGTTTTCCGGGAAAAAATTGGCAAAAAAACCTTCATCAATCTGTAACAGCAGAACAGGGGGGTGCCATGGGATGCCACTTGGCATTTATGTAGACAAATGTTGTGGGCACCCCACAACAAATGGCAGCCATATTGGGCTGCGCGTTTCCCTGTGAGATTGTTGTGAAAAATGAGGTGCCTGATTTCTCATTTATATGTGCCACCAGTTTACTTTGCAGTCGGCCAATTATATGTAGATGGTGCAAGCCGTGTTCTAGCGCTACATATCAATATTTCTGCCCATATGAATGTTAAGCACAGATTGCATGTCACCACATTTTACTGTTGCATGTGTGCATTCATTAAAATTGATATAAATTAGCAGGTATAGATAAGTAGAGTTGTGTATAAATCCAGTTTGTAAAAGGTTGCTCTCGGCTCTGCCATGATAAATGTAAGCGCAGTTTTGGTTAGAAATGAAAAGTTTGGGGCAACCGAGTTAGGCCCGTAAACGTCATCTGGGGCGATTCCAGGTACTTTTCCCCCGTGGACAACTTGCCCCCGGAGTGTGTTGTATTAGCGTTTTGTCCGTGTTGCATTACCGTTTTGTCGTGTTCCATTAGCGTTATGTCCGCACGGACATAACGCTAATGCATCACACCACGGGGGGGGGGGGGGGGGAGAAGTCCATGGGGGAAACGTGAAGTTAACGATCTGGGGCTACTCCCGCACATTTTTCATAATTGTCCATAAATTTTTTGACCTCACATGCCCATATGGCAAAGTGCCAAATTTGACATTTTCAGGGAAAAATGCAAAAAAATTGGGCAAGAAGTCGACAAGTCCACTTAGTTTTAGGCTAATAGTCGACAAGTCCACCTTCCGCAGCTTTTTTTTTATGAAAAAACGCAAGAAATGTGATAAGTCCATCATGGACACCGATTTCTAAAAGTCGACAAGTCCATAACTTTCCCATAAGGCAAGCGCAACGCGGGCACGAACAAAAACGTTCTCGAGTGCAAGAAGTCGACAAGTGCATTTTCTCCCCTAAAACGGTTTTGTTCTGTCCGAGTAGAATTTTATAGACACCCAATTTTGCCATTATACGTTGAGAGCAGGAGCTGAAAATTTGACACTTTATTGTTAACATTTGGAACTTAATGTTGAGCATGAGAGAGCCCCATTGGACACGCACCACGGACCTGGAATTGGAAATGAAGCTTAAAATGCGATTTACTCTAAATCGCATTTTGTGGACTTGTCGACTTTTAGAATTAGGCGCCTCAAATCTATTTGTTTATTGGAATGGATGGTCTAATCAGAGGGCCTAAGCAGAATTACAATTTTTGTAAAAGGCTTCTGCAGCTGTTGTTGGCCAATTCTTCTGCTGTTTGGCCAATTCTTTGTCAAAGACAGCTCTGGTGTATGAGTGATATTTTATTTTGCTTGTGCATCAATCCGCTTTATCCCACTTTATTATTTTTATTATAACGTAACACAGTGGTTGTTTTAACGTGTGTACTGCATTGCCTGGATTAGGGTATGTAAAAGCGCCATGTCGCTGGCACCTGGCGCTAGCGCCAAAGCAAAAAAAAGTCTTGTTTTTACTCACCCCCGAGGCCCCGAGTACAGATACAGAAAGCATAAAGTAAAAACTATTTACTTTTACTCGCGAGTAAACGTAAGTAGGTAAAATACTTTTTTCCCCAGAAAGTGTAAATGTGAGTATTTTTTCCCAGGAATGCGTGAAAGCGAGTAAAATTGACTTTTCTTTGTGGAAAAAGCATTATGAATGTTTACCCTGGACTGGACAACAAAAAGGTGTTTTCTTACTGCATATAAGTATTCTTTGTGAAAAGGAGGGGTCTCGAATGGCAAAAATTACTCTTCTGTACTCGAGTACTCTCAAAAAGTAAGCGTACAGGCAAGTGTGCGTATGCGTATTTAGTCGGTACTCAAGTATGCGTACTTTTTGAGTAAAAGTAATTACGCATTAACAACTGTGTTCCCAACCGCAGCTTTTGTCATTTACGTTCGGTATACACGTAAATGGGGGGTATTTTGTGGGGATCTATTTATTCATAGTGGTCGTTTTGAGGAGGAGGGGTATTTCGAGGAAATACGGTACATAAATATAGACTGGCAACCACACAAAAAATCACAAGAAAAACAAAATACGAAGACACTGGCTGGCTCATTTTCCGGCATGGCTCCTCTCGAACATAGCATAGCAGCAGTTCAATCGCGAGGTTCCCGAAGGAAAAATGAGAAGCTCTGACGACGCACATCACATGGCGAACAACGATGAAATTAGTGGCACCTAAACAACTCGGTGTCAACTTTTATTTGGCCCGGTTCACCATTTTGTTACATTGCTGTTAGACATGAAACGAGTCAGTGATTCGGTCTTTAGGTGCGAATCACTTATTTCTTCAAATTCAAATTTGAATGAATCCATTCCATTTGATTGACAAAAATTTTTATTCAATTCGACGTTTTATGTGAGAAAGATATAAATTTAATGCACATATCATCATACGAAAGCCGATAGCAAAGTATATTGTTGAAACAGCCCGGTTAAATGCCTCCAAGAAATACGTCTGTGTGCATGCGAAAGAACAAAGTAGGACCCTAACGATCGACACCACTAGCAAAATCTGGGTCGTTTAGAACACCTAAAATTGCTCTAAATATGATTGAGTGCTCACTTCGTTTGTAATAATGAAAAATTATCGTATATTTATCCAGTGTAGGTCTAAACTTCAAATTTCGTCAGTGTATTTTCCCTTGTTTGATTGAAATATTTGTTGATGGTCATCTCTAAGAGTGAAATACGAATGTTACTTACAATTAAGTTTGGTTACAATGGCACTCGTACAAAAATTCGTTAGACCATTGACTCGCCGGTCTGCCGAGTTTACAGCAAAATTTGAGGGGGTTAATTCGATGGGGTTTTTTATTTCAAGAAGGATTTTCGTAAGGATCGTAGTAAATAGTAGGCATTTGCATACCCAAAACATGTAATAAATGTGTCCAAACAGATATATGTGCACATAAAAATGTAGATAGCTACACAAACTAATCTATATGTAGCTGCAAAGCAAAGTAGCAGTAATAAGTACGTAATGTACATTGCGTACATGATGTACATCATTCCGGAGGGGGGTATTTCGAGGGGGGGGGGGGTTATTATTTCCCCAGCCTATTTTGAGGGGGGCTTAATTCAATTGGGGATAATTCCAGGCATTCCTTGACTTAGCAATAGACTTCAGTAAAGTAAGTTGGCAACTATATGATAATAGACAAGATTTCAGCTTTGAATGTATACCGTATTTGCTTGAATAATTCCCCCTTGAATAATTCCCCCCTCGAATAATCCCCCCGTGTAAGACGAGTGAGGAAATAATAATTCCCCCTCGAATAATTTCCCCCTTAAAAGATTTGATCAATTGTTTGTACCCAATATTAACAAAAATGACACGTTCTTGTGTGAATAAAGCATATTTCATTAAATGTGTTGATAGAAACATGCTTGAAAATTTTGACGAAACAATAATTCCCCCCCTCGAATAATTCCCCCCCCCCCTTGAATAGTTCCCCCTCAAAAAAGTCTGACGAAATAATAATCCCCCAGGGGGATTATTCAAGCAAATACGGTAACTGCCACAAATTTCTGCAGTGCACAAGCTAAATATGTCAGTCAAGAAAGGTGTCTTTTTTGGACACTGGCTCAGAACAATGAGACTAAGTGCTACATGGGAACTTTTCTGTGAAGGGATAACACCAATAATCAAGGGTCATAGAAGAAATGAATATGAAGCAGATATCCTGCTGGAAACTGCCCTTAATTGCTGCAGTAGATATAAAGATCTGTTATGGAAATTTGAAAAACAATTGAACTTTAAGACACTAGAAGAAATTAGAGAATTAATTATCTCATGATGAAATATCATCCCTGTTCATCAAGTTGGGTTTTAGGCGGGAATTTCAAACACCTGGGCGCGCATATAAAAAAACAACTAAACGCAATATTGCAGCAGAATCTGGTAATAAAAAAATCGCTGTGTCGAAAATCAACGTAATTCCGAAATACGATATGGCTTCATCGGCAGAAATTGCTACGCCAACCGGTCCACACGCTCCAGTAGGTTTGGGTAGGGTAGGTTGCTAGGTTGAGTAGGTTGTGTAGTTAGGGTGATGAGCACTGACGAGACGAGACCCTGGCACCCGCCCCAAAATTCACCCCTGTCTGTCCGAAAGTGTCGAAACAGGGTATTTTGTCTGGAGGTGCTTGGGAGTACACCGTGTGATTTTCCAGACAATTTTCAGAACTTTTGTCTACTCTACTGCCTTTCCATTTAGGGTCTTGAACGTTTTCATGCTACCTCTCATATGCTAACACTTCAAATACTGTATTTTATTTACCTACTCTATACTTTACTTTTGACTACTCATTACTTTACTGATTACTTTACTCTTTACGTTTCTGTTTCGTTTACTTTTAACTTTTTTCTTTACTTTACTTTTTACTTTACTCTTCACTTTACTTTTACTGTACTCTTCACTTTTTGCCTGGTGCTGTCGCTTGGCGTCGTTTTGTGGGAGGGAAACGTCGCTCGAAATACCCTCCCCCCCTAAAATGTATTTATACCACTGATTTATAAGCCCCCCCCCCCAAACTCAGTGTAAAGAGAACGTAAATGACAAAAGCTGCGATTTATGATTTGGGCAATGCATAATTTAACATTAGAACACACATTAAAACAATGACTGTGTTACATTAGAATAGGGTCTACACCATCTAGGCACATAAACTCGGCAGACATCAAACGAGTCAGTGATTTAGCCGTTCGTTACCAATGACGTATCTTTTTTAATTCAAACTTGAATGGACAGACTCCATTTGGTTCACGATACACTTGATTCCATCCAGCTTTTTATATGAGAACGAATATGAACTTGATAGACAAATCGTTATAGAAAGTCGGATTGTATGGTCTTAGGTCAGATCCTATCGTCTCAGTCCCGACAAATTCCCCCAAAATAGGATGTATGAACTTACCATTGCATCCAAGTTACCATTGCATTTTATATGAACGAGGTAAAAGATGCAAAGTTTCCATTCGCGTCAACGATAATGACCGCGGAATCCAATTAAGTCAGCCGAAGTGTCAGACATAATGTCTGTCGAGTTTACTTACCTATATAAGTATGTACACTCATACATGGCAGTTATTGTTGCATTTTTCTACATCTACATACGTTACAAACAACAAATTAGTACTGGGAGTTAACGATGGCAAAAACAAATGCGAAAATTCAAAATGTTTTCAAATTTTCTATTTTTTTTGGGCTTTTCAAATTTTTGAGCACATGGTGAAAAAATACTTAAGAATCGATTTTTTCAAAAGATTTGAAAAGAATTTTCAAATTTTTAGGTCATTCTAGGCATTGACATGTATTCTTAAGTTCAACGTTCTAAATCAATTGACAATTCGCTTGCGGTGTGTCTGAGCTGTAATAAAAATGTAAACCGAGTCCAAGTCTCTAAAAAAGAGGTTATGATTCGAGTGAATTGTAAAGTGTGTGCAGTTACTACAGATGATTTGTGTGGGTGTTGGCGTTGATTTTGAATATGTTTTGTTTCATTGCCTTTCCCTGTTTTGTAACAATGAGTGAATGAAACAAAAATATTTTAAACTGGTCCACATACCATATTTTCCCGAAATACCTCCTGGGGGTGATTGTTTCAGGGTGAGAATTTTGAGGGGGGGGGGGGTGAAACGAGGATGGTATTTCGAGGATATACGGTAAGTGCTTTGATTGGTGTAAATACTAGACAACTGTGAAAATAAGGTTTAAAAAGTTATCTGAACGTGATTTTGAACTACCCAAATACTGAACGTGAACTACCCAAATACTGCATTTAAAGCTTTGAATCCAATTTTTCCCCCAAAAATTCGACAACTGATTTAAAAAATTCAAAAACAACCAAAAAAATCGAAAAAAACCCTTAAAATTCAAAATTCTAAAACTGTTCGACGGAAAAATCTCGAAATTCCAAAAGTCATTTAAGAAAAAAAATTTAAATATTTTTTTCTGGAGGGTTTGCCATCGTTACTGGGAGTTGAAAACATTTCTGGCGAAACAATAATCCCCCGCCCTCGAAATACCCCCCTCGTTTTACCCCCTCAAAATTCTCACTCTGAAACAATCACCCCCGGGGTGATTTGGAGGAAATACGGTATAAACTTTTCGCTTACAGTTCACTTTACTTTTAACTATTTTAGATTTTCATTCCCACTTTAATATTGTTTTTACCTCCCCGCCCATGAAGCGTTGATCCCGTTCATATATGTATTTAAAATCGGTTCAAAAAAGTTATTCTTATTCGATAGAATTCAAATCCTGTGAATATTTCAGATGCATTCATACCCACTCACAGCACTCACAGCAATAAGGTGTAAAATAAAAATACATAAATATGAAAAAATTGTGTATTTATACTGAAACATGCACATTGACGCGATACACAATAACATAAATAGGTCAGAGTGCTCGCTCATACCAAACATATCTTCGTATAGAAAATCAATAATATCACTGAATGCGATATTTACATGAGACGATGTGAATGGTACATTATCGGTGTGTTCCAAATTCTAAGTTGCAAAATTGACTCCCCAAAATTCGATGAAGCATCATGATTACAAACAGTGCATTTCAATTCAGTGTTTACTCTACTTATCTGTCAGAATCTGATCTCAGAGCATGTAAAAATTACAAGGTGGGTTTTGTTTTTTGAGTCATGTTATTCATAAATAATTTATATTCTTAGTCAAGTTAACATCAAGTGTAGCATCAATACCGTATTTCCTCGAAATACCCCCCGGGGGGTGATTGTTTCATAGTGGTCCCGAGAGGGGGGGGGGGTTAAACGAGGGGGGGTATTTCGAGGAAATACGGTATATATTATTCAGATGTAAAAAGTCAAGTCACGGAACTCTCTCTAAGCGAATCTGAAAGATAGGTGTCTCCCAATCTTCCATGCCCCTGGGTTACTTGGTTGTAAATAAATACAAAATTTTTATGCTTGTAATAAAAGTAATTTTATGAATTGCTTTTGCAGTTTGATAAATCTAATTTTTTTGCCCATTGGCAGAGTTAATGTCAAGAAGTATAAAAAATATGACGGTTCCATGTTCCTTTCAAACGGCATCAACTCAACAGGACAAGTTCTGCAGATAGCCAGTTTTTGCACTTTTACAGTTCAAAAATGCAACCTGGTCCAGAATGAACATACCGCAAATCATCGAATAAGACCCCCTCGAATAACACCCCCCTTGAATAACTCCCCCCTGTTGGCGAGGTGAGGAAAAAATTACTCTCCCCTTGAATAACTCTGCCCATCTGGATGAAAAGGATACAATACAAAAATACAAAATAAAATAAGGATACGGCAGCGACAGCAAATGATGTGTATTTATACACATTTTTTGTCGTTGTTGGACAATTAAATATATACTTAATTAAATGAGTTGACAGACTGCATCTATACGATGAATTGAGTCCAAGTTTTCCGAGGACTAAAAAATAATTTGATGGGATCTTATTCGAGGATTTAGGGTAATTCTAGAAAAAAGGTCTTCTACATCGACCTGTATTATACGTTGAGTATTAAGGTAGCGGTTTCAGTTCTATTCAAGCTTATCTTTCATCTTACCCCACTTTCAGTACTCCTCAGTAGATGAAAATGTTCACAGCAAAATTCAATCAAGAATATTCAGCTATCTAGCACAGGTTTGTTCAGCAAGTTTTTTTACTCACAAATAAGCTAACTTATCTTTGTGAATTTTCTCCCCAGAGGGTTCCAGTGTGCATCACAGCAAACATGTTGACATTGTGCACACTTGTATTATCATTGCTGCAATATTCAGTCTTGGCATATTTTGATTGGACCTTGACAACTTCAAGTGTTGAATCAACTTTTGTTGAACAGATCCCACCATCAGTATGGCTCTTTGCTGCTGTCAATGTGGCCTCTTGCATTATTTTGGGTGAATATGGGTTTTGGGTTAATCTGGCATGTTCAGCTTTTTATCATTTTTAATTTTAACTATTTAATCATAGTGTGGGAATTGATTTGTGAGCATCAGATTCAGGTGTGATTTTTCACTTCAGATGGCATAGATGGGCCATTGGCAAGATATCGCAATGAGTCTAGCTTGTCTGGAGAACTACTAGATCATTCAATTGATGCCTGGCGCTTACCTGTGGCCTTAGCGCAAACATTCTTCAGCATGTATGGAAGACGTGACACTTTTGGGTTGGCGATTTTGTGGGGATGTTGTTTTCGACCCAGGCCTATTCCGAATGTATACCCGCTCCGAATGTATACCCGCACCGCATGGAAGCATACCCGCTCCGAAGGTAAGCCCGGCCCGAAGGTAACCGCTGCTACCTGCGGGCTGGGCTTTCCTTCGGAGCAGGTATACATCCGGACCGGGTATTCATTCGAGCCGGGTTGGAGATTAGCGGGCCGGTGTATTGATTTGTGAACGTGAGCACGACGGTCATTGATTCCCCCCCCCCCCCCGGCAGCTCACATAAATAAGAAGTGCCGACAATACACAATAAGAAGTGATGGCTGGCTGGACAATGGCCGAGTAAACTGGGAAAAGGAGCTATGTTCATCCATGTTGCCTAATCTATGTCCGACCCGCGCTCTCTCAGGCTCACATTCTATGCACAATAAATAGCTCCTCGAAATAACCCCAGGGGCCAGATTCTATTCTTGACCAATCGGAGCAGGGGTCTCCAGTATTTTCTAGGGTTGGGAATGTCAAAATTTTCTCAGTTCTGTAAAGAAACACACCGATACGAATCAAAAGTACTGGATAACTCACTGGTTGCAGCTGATAATCTTTATTATGATTAGAGTAGGAAAAATCTCTGGGAGATTTATATTCAAAAAATCTCAGAAAGTCACAGAAAATATAAGATTTTCTGAGATTTATATTTGTTCTAGAGAGATTCAATTCTATTTTCTTTTTGAGAGATTTTCTGAGATTTTTAAAAATATCAGAAAATCTCTCAAATTATGATATTTATATTTATATATATTGTTTCCAGATTATTTGAGAGAGATTTAATTATATTTTTTCTTGAGATATTTTCTGAGATTATATTTAATTATATTTTCTAAAAATTGATTATTTTTTAATGCTAATGGTGATTATGTGGCCCTGTCTTGTTCGGTAAACACAAAAAATACTTCTTTCTTAAAAGGGAAGATGCTCTTCATTCCTTCACTGAAATATGTAGGTGTTTATTACAATTTGCTTTATAAATTTTTATGGCTGCTTTAGGAAGACCCAGGCCTATTCCGAATGTATACCCGCTCCGAATGTATACCCGCACCGCATGGAAGCATACCCGCTCCGAAGGTAAGCCCGGCCCGAAGGTACCTGCGGGCCGGGCTTACCTTCGGAGCGGGTATACATTCGGGCGGGGTATTCATTCGGGCCGGGTTGGAGATTAGCGGGGGGGACACGACTGGCGGTGCGTGTGCACCCATCGGCGCGGTGCGGCAAACACAAAGGGCAAATAACAATACAAATCGGGCATTGTTAATGGTGTTTCATGTGGCTATCTGGGAGGAAAAATGTGTATCGATTATTTTTGATTGTTATTCACTATGCAAAAAATTGAAAATTTATCTGAACATAGCTCCTTTTCCCAGTTTACTCGGCCATTGTCCAGCCAGCCATCACTTCTTATTGTGTATTGTCGGCACTTCTTATTTATGTGAGCTGCCGGGGGGGGGGGGGGAATCAATGACCGTCGTGCTCACGTTCACAAATCAATACACCGGCCCGCTAATCGCCAACCCGGCTCGAATGAATACCCGGTCCGGATGTATACCTGCTCCGAAGGAAAGCCCAGCCCGCAGGTAGCAGCGGTTACCTTCGGGCCGGGCTTACCTTCGGAGCGGGTATGCTTCCATGCGGTGCGGGTATACATTCGGAGTGGGTATACATTCGGAGAGGCACAGGCTCGTTGTTTTCTGGTGCAGACCAGGATCTAGGCTACCCATTATTAGATAGTTCACTTTTTCTTGCAGCTTGACCCCTCTGCGACAATATTGTCTGCTTTTGTGCATTTATGCAACATTGCTGACCAGTTTTGTTGCCCAAAGGGTCACTGGAATAATGTGCTACGCGTGTGGACTGGATGTAATTCAGTATGTTGGTTAAGCTTAATGTTTTGTCATTTGTTTGTGAGTGTTAAAAGTAATGGTCTCACACTTTTCTACCAAATTCTCAGTTAGCAGTGGCTACATTTTTGCACACTTGGGCAAGATCCGGTGCTGACTGGTGGCAGTGCAACAATGGATTGTTAGAGGATTTTGGTATAAATATATCAAATGCCACCACTGTCCTAATATTTATCTATGGTTAGTCAGAGACAGAAAATACACTAAAAAAATTGTCAATGATTATGTATCATTACATTACACCACTCTAAAATTATGTGGAGCAGATAAAATAAAAGCAGTGCGACCAAAATAAAAGATAGAATCTAGTGAAGTGGCGCCCAATTGCATACAGTGGAGCACCGTCAGAAAGTTATCTAAGCGCAGTTTACTTCCAACTGACTCATGATCATAGTTGTTAAAAAATATTTACTTTTACTCTCAGAATACGTATGTTTACATTTCCTCTCAAAAAAGTACCAGTACTCGCTTTTACGTGTACTTTTTGAAAGTACGTGAGTACAGAAAACGTATTTTAGGCAGTCTTTTATTTAAACTTTTTAAAGGCATAGAAGGGAAGGCATCAAGTCAAAAATAGGGAAAAATAGTTGAAAATCTGTATATAAGCACACATGTAACCAAAAGTTGCTGAAAATAGGGAAAAAGTTATTAAAATTTTGATTTTGAACAAAAAAATTTTAAAAGGTGATTTTGAACAAAAATAGGCGTGAAATTGCTCAAAAATACTCACTTTTACGTTTTCCAGGAAGAAAAGCACGTTTACTCACATTTACTCATGAGTAAAACTAAAAAAAAATTCACTGTAGGTTTTCTGTACTAAAGGGGTCAATAAAAAATAAATACTTTACGTTTACATATACTTTCAAAAAATTTTGGTACTTTTAACAACTTGAAAAGTGATGGAAAAGCACTGGTGCCCTAGTCCTGGGCACCAAAGGGCACCGTCACCAGTGCTGGTGCGGTGCCCTTTTCAGAAGTGCCCTGTCCTGCAGAATTTTTTTCAGAATAGCATGTGTGCTGGTGCATGATGCGGCTCCATTTTCGGGTGCCTTTAACTGCTATGGCCAAAGTAAAATACACCAGCCAGGTCTTTGAGGGCTGTAAGATTTTGTCTATAGTATGTGCTTATTCATAAAAAAAAACAGCAATATACCCAACCGTTTTTATGAAAAAACCCCGGTGGTTTTAGGCCACTTTACAACTGACTGAACTGATCATGTGCATTACATTAGGCAATTCTCAAGAGTGGTTGAGAAACATCATTCATCTGGGTTTGAGTCTAACTTCACCCTTGTATGCCAGTTGAAAATTGCCATTAGTTTAGCACTCACTGGCATGTTCCACTGGGCCATAAAGTAAAACTTGTGCCATTTTTCTGGACTTTTCCCATCATGCAAAAAGTTGTTGAAATATCAAGCAACCTGTTTATTTACAGCGGCTGTTTTACTTCCATCCATGATGCAACTGATAAAATTCACATTCAATGGCTTATTATCAGTACCAGACAACAAAACTTTGATCAAACACTGGCTGAGTGTTTTCTCAATATTTGTTCTTTGCACTTTCACATGTCTGATCTCGAGCTATCTACCCAGCAGCATCATACATCTGAGATGTTTCCAGTGGATAGTTGGCATTGTTGGCTCGGATATTCTGGTGAGGTTTTTGGGTTGTATTTTCTATCTACAACAATTGAGGCATCTAATTCCACAAGTCGAGAAGTCCAAAATTCAAAATTTCGAGTTCGCCCCGGAAACGTCACCAGGGGATACTCCCTCCCATTTTTCAAAATTTTCCATAAATTTTTTGACCTCACATCCCCTTATGATAGTGTCAAATTTGACATGTTTTGGTAAAAATGCAAAAAAAATTGGGCATGACGTCGACAAGTCCACTTTTGTTTAATGGACCTTGCTGCAGAATTTTTGCAAATATCCTAATGGAATTTTATGGACACCCAATTTTTCGCACATATGTTGAGAGCAGGGGCTGAAAATTTGACACTTTATTGTCAACATTTGGAACTTAATGGTAGGTAAGAGAGCGCCAAATTAAACACGCAGCATAGACCATGAATTGGATCTGAAACATAAAATGCGATTTACTCAAAACCACATCTTGTGGACTTGTCGACTTTTAGAATTGGAGGCCTCAATTGGATTATGATTTCTCCCCCACAAACAGTTTATTCAGTTTTCTAAAAAAAATATTTCTCTTAAATTGGATTACTATTTGTAGAAAGTTGTAAGCAGGAACATCATGAAATATATCAGCATGAGTTAAGAAAATTTCAGACTACTAAAGGTCTATTTATTGAGCCATATTCCATACCAATTCAGAATTGTGTTTTTCAGTTTGCCGCCATCCTACAAAATGTGACAAAGGCATGCGATCATAAAATGGGTCACTTAATAAAGTCAACACCATATTGTGTGATATTTTATTCATTATTAACTATGCTTTTTGTGGTCACAAATTTGTGCTTACCACGTAAATGGGTCTATAGAATTCATACACATTTGGTCCATTCTTTCTGTGTGATTATAACATTTGTGCATGTGCATAAAGTTTTCAACATTTTTAGCCAAGTAAAACAGTTTGAAAAGTTGCATGTAATTAAATGAACATGTTAAAAAGATCATAGCTTGCTTACTGAGATGTTTCTTGCTTCTAAAAAATCCAAAATCTTGTTAGGCTGTGCCAAAAAAACGACTCAATGTTTGCCAAAACCTGTGTGAAAAAGATTTATTAAAAAATAGAACGACAGCCTCCAATAAAACGGCATCAGCATATAACAACAGGTAAAAAGTTGATGAAAAAATAAAACTGCGCTCTTCTAAATGTGAGAAGGAATATGGTCGATCTAGCATGTTCAATTTACGTGTTGCTCTACTCAATTCTTGAGATGTCATTGCACGATGATGATCCTGACTATAAAAACTCCAATTTGAGTAACAAAAGGCAACACAATTACAGTATACTGAGGATTAGGACTACTACATTTGTGTCAGCGATGTGAATAGCATTGGAGAAATCGCGCAATATAGTAATTCTCCAACTGTTCATGGAGATATTTTTGGGTATGTTCAGAAGGCACGAAAAGTATAAGTGAAACTTGAAACGAGTCCAATCTTCCATTATTTAAAAAAAAGATATTTTCAATTCATACGTTCCACAGTTTGTAAACTGGCACTTGTGGCGCGGCCCGCGCGGGCAGGTGGATTTGTGTTTTGTACCATTACTAGTTTAGCTCTTGACCACATTTTCCATTTAATGACCTCACCATTCCAATTAGGTAAGCACACTTTCAGTAGTTTTCATTTAAGTGATCCTATCAATAGCCTGCTTTCTACCTGTCTACTTATAGGTATATAAAAATGTAAAAGGCATTGCTGTGCAATTTGCGTTTTAAGAATCAAGAACAATTTATACTTCAGAATATAGAACAAAGAGAAACCTTGATACCATTTTTACCGAGTTTTCCAGAGAGGTTTAATTTATTCTGATTTTTCTGGGAGAAAACAGGTATTTGAAATATTATATATCTGAAAATATTTATATTTCTATGTAAAACCAGTATCCTGGTTCTTAAGATGTTATACACCGTGCATGGAAATGGCCGGACAGAATTGTTAGAAACAGGATTACTGTCGGCAAGCGATTATTTACAAGTGATTTTTTTTGAGAATCTGATTTAAAAAGTCCCAGCATCTGTACCGATTTTTTTTAAAAACAGTCATGAATAAAATTTGGAAGTGTGCGTATGTTTATGCTTAAGATAACAGTATTTTAACAACTCTGCTTTGAACAGCTCTGCATGCACCCCAGCCAAAACAAAATTAAGTCAGAAAACAGAACACATTTCTAATCAGTTTTCTGTTCAAAAGCTGTTCACCTTAATTAGTTGCATGTTTTCAATTTTTAATACAAATACCTAATTGAAGCAGTGAAAAGGTGAACTACCAATAGTCGTTTTACTGTATTTACTACCGTATTTCCTCGAAATACCCCCAGCCCCAGGTCTGAGTAAGCTTATGAAAAAATTACCCCAACCCCTAGAACTACCCCCAGCCGAAATGATTTTATAATGTAATTGCCAAAAACTGCAGTTACTCCACATCCCTTCTCCTCGGATCACCTTCCTGCACTTTGAAAAATAAACCCCCTGTGGGTATTGCGCGGAAATACTGTATTTATGCACCGTTGATTTTGCGACGTTTTCTGACTTTGCCAGGTGCTGCATGAAACCGGAGTTGTTGAAAGTACTGAACGTTTTTCAAAGTAAACGTAAATGTAAAGTATTTTATTTTTACTCACCCCTGATAACAGGAAACGTAAAGTACTTTTTCACTTTTACGCTGTGTAAAATAAGAGAAAACGTATATAATGGTATTTTTACTCAGGGACAACGTAAAAACAAGATTTTTGATTTGTACCTAGGAAGATGTGATGTCAAAATGATTAAAAGTGAAAGCGATAGTCGTCGAATTCCCTACCCATCTCAACTTCTATCATTTCCACTGCCATTTTAATTCGTTTCAGTTGTTTTTACCAGTTGTTTATGCACCCCAAATTTTTTCTCAATTACGTTTTCTGTACCCGCATACTTAAAAAAAGTACAAGAGTAAGTGTGTACTGTGTACCGGTATTTTTTCGGGAGGAAACGTAAATGTATTTACGCAGTACTCGAGTGTACGTATTTATAGAGTCAACATAAATACATTTTAACAACTATGCATGATACTACTAAAATGTGCTGCACCATGCTCCCCAGTATTATGGAGAACAGCGAATATTTGAAAATAATAGCCTGCAAACTGTACATGAATGTGTTCATAAATATCTGTGATTGATTGAGCACTTACTCCGGGTGGGAGGTAGCTTTTTACTCTTATATAGCGAAAAGATTCTGTATTCAATGAGCAACATTGTATTTTTATTACCCATTCCAATGGGATCAAATGTTTCTTCTAAGGATGGTTTTAGCAATTACGTAATTTTAATTAGGCTCGCAATTTCAGAGGACCACTCACTAGTGTTCCTCTGAGAATTGCTTTTCGCTTTTCCATACTTTTGGCTGAAATGAATATATTTTCAGTAGCCACAATTATGTTCACTGAGCATAAATAGAAAGTAAAACAGAAAATACACGTATTCGTTCCCAGTAATGTTGCCGCACACACTAGTATTTAGTATTAAGTTCAAATTGGGTGCTCATAAATTCAACCATGAAAGTGTTTGAGTTTATCAATTTAAATTTTAAATAATAAATTGAGTAACTGTAAATCTTGGTCAACTATAGTTGACAGGAGTCAGGATATTGTGGTCAACTCAAATGCGTTCAATGCCGATCTATGAGTCTACCAAAATTCGAGTTTACTGTCTGTAGGAAGTAGAGTGCGCATCGCCAATGGCGAAGTAAATAAATACTGCAAAAAAATGACTTTTTGAGTTCCTTCGTAAAATGATATGCGATTTTTTTGCATGGCACTTTATTAGCCCGCAAAGCACATTGTCGTATGTATATACCTAATACTTTTTTAAGTACCGTATTACCTCGGTTTAACCCCCGCTTTGAATTAGGACCCCCCTCGAAATACCCCAACCCAATATAAGTGTAAAGAGAACGAACGTACATGAAAAATACGCAGTTTGTGATCTGATCTGTATTATGCAGAACACACGTTGAAACCAATGACTGAGTGACGTTTGGGCAGGGTTTATGCGTATATGCAGTTATATGTATACGGCTATGTAATTGTTTAATTTTGTTATGTCTGAGTACCATATTTCTCCATGTATAAGGTCCCCCCGATCATTGTGCCCGGGGCATCATACACTGCAAAAAGTTTGCCACATAAGTCGTATTAAGTTCACAAAGGGACCGAATTTTCACTGTTGCATAAATACCTATGTAACAATTTAATATGTTGTGGGGCGCCGCGCGCATTTGGTGTGCACGCGTCTGGTCTAGTATTTTCGTTTAATGGGACTTTCACCATACAATCTGCATTAGCGGCGCCCTTTCTGGTATACAAAGACAATGTCGAGAGAAATGCATAGTGCCCGGGCACTATGCACAGCACTTGGAAATTGTTCGAAAAAAGCCCTCAAATTTGTATAGTGCCCGGGGGCGGGGCCTTATACACGGAGAAATACGGTATGTGGAATTTCACAAAATTTCTGGCGACATAATAGACCCCCGAATGAGTCCCCCCTCGAATAAGTCCTCCCTCGAATAAGTCCCCCATCCAATTAACCCCCTGAAAATTTGCTGGCGAAATTATAAACCCACTGGGGGTATTTCAAGGTAATACAGTACATAGTGAATAGTAGCGTAACGTGATCCGTTCTGCTTTATGATGATTGAGCTTTCAACGCAGCTCGGTTATCAAATGAATTTCAGCAATGCAGGCCTGCGAAACTGCTCAAAACTAAGATACCGTATGTAACCGAATAATTTCCCCTCTTAAATAATTCCCCCTCGGATAATTCCCCTCTCCCCTGTTAGACTAGTGAGGAATAAAAAATCCGCCCACCCACCTCGAATAATTCCCACTTCAGGCACATTATAAAATTTATTGTTTGTAATCTGGAGAAAAATTACATATTTTGTTGTTTATAAAGATTATTTCCTAAACTCAGTCAGTTGGAACATGCTTAGAATTTTGACGAAATAATAATTCCCCCTTGAATAATTCCCCCTCGAATAGTCCCTCCTTAAAAGTCTGATTAAAACATAATTCCCCAGGGGGATTGTTCAAATAAATACAGTAGGTGATTCTAATCGAGAGGGTTTTATTACGGTTGGCAATATGCTAAAGAGTACTTGTGATTACAGATGTTATTGTTGCTTAATATTCCACCCAACGTAAAAATTTTTGGTGCTCCAAGGCGTTTCTTCTACTAATAGAAGAGCGCCATTGATATGTTGCGTACTGCGTTCAGTTACCTAATGGCGCCCCACACACTAGTAGTGATGTTAAAGGCACCGGGAAAAATGGCACCGCACCGCACCGGCACCTTTGCCAACGCATGAAAAGGGCACCTGGCACCCTGGGGCACCGGCCAGAAAATGGCACCGCACCGCACCGGCACCGGTGCCTTTTGGGAAAAATGGCACCGGCACCGAAGGGCACCGGCGGGTTGCCGGTGCTAGCACCGAAAGGCACCGCACCGGGCTGGAATTTCTGAAGTAAATATCGGGCAGTTTCTCAGTGGTCTCACTTTTGGAAGTGCATATTTCCATGAATTTTCAAGCGATTTTGATGGTTGAGCACTTAAAATGATCAGAATGACGTGGCAATCACTTTTATGAAGCAATGACAATGATTACAAATGAACGATAAAATATTTAATTCATTACAATGTCCATAGCCACTATTGTCTACTGATCGGAGTCGTTGCTGTACAGAGAAAAGCTGAACTATCTCTGTCATAAACTGACAACAAATTTTGAACAAAAAAGTAAGATAAATATAAAATATAAAAATGATTTAAAATTCAACAAAATTTTAGATTCGCTCATCAGATCACGTATCGGGTATAATGGAATTCACAGTAGGTATATTTATTTGATGGGAGGTTTACAAAATAGGCAAAAACGGTTGGGTAAATATATCTCTGTTTTTTGAAATATGAATAAGCACATACTATGGACAAAATTGCACAGCACATGAATCCTTGGCCGGTGCCTTTCCCGGTGCCTTTTGCTTTGCCCTGGTGCTAGCACCTTTGGCACCGGCAAAAAAATGGCACCGCACCGCACCGGCACCGGTGCTATTCTGAAAAAAATGGCACCGGCACCGGCATGGCACCCCTGAAGATTGCAATGGCACCGCACCAGCACCGGTGCTGGTGCCCTTCGGTGCCCAGCACCGGGGCACCGGTGCCCCGGTGCCTTTACATCACTACACACTAGTTGACACATGTGTCAACTCAGATCGTTGTCAACTCGGATTTCGGTTTCACGTGTGGCAGAGAGATCTCCAAATGCACATGCGGCAATGTTGAAAAATAAATATTACGGCAAGTGCATCGGAATTCGGAAGATCACTGTGCGTCACGTGAAGCTGAAATTTGAGTTGACACGGACTAGTTGACACACGTTTTTCAACCAGTGTCTGGTGCGCCAATAAGGTGCTACTAGCAAACATACGGTAGTACAGATTTTTTTGTACATTACACAATGCTGCACGTAAATTGTTAATACCGTAATAATATTTATGTCACGCCATAATATTGCGCTACACTATTTAGGTGAAATTAGGGTGTCAAATTTCCGTTTTCCGCAGGCAAATTTTTTCCGTTTTCTGTTCCGTTTTCCGGCTGCTGAAATTTTTTTCCATTTTCCGGCCACTTTTTTTCCGTTTCCATGTTTCTGGCTAAATTTTCAGTTTTTCCGCCTTTTTTCCATTTTCCGGCTCAATTTCCAGTTTTTCCGCATTTTTTCCGTTTTCCGCCTCAAATTTCTGTTTTTCCGCCTCATTTTAGTTTTTTTCTCGCTCAACTTTCTGTTTTCTGTTCCAGCCAAACTGGTAAACATTCATGCAGCTTATCAATTATGTAAATTTTTTCTGTTTCCAGCAAAATTTCAGCAAATTTTATCCATTTTCTTCTGGCAAAATTTCAGCAAATTTTTCCATTTCCATGCAAATTTCATTTTTCCGTTTCTGTTTTTCCGGCCCCTTTTTTCCATTTTCTGGCCACTGAATTTTTTTCTGTTTCCGTTTTCCACCAAGCGCAAATTTTTTTCCAATTTCCATTCCGCTTTCCGGCCGCTGAATTTTTTTTTCCGTTTCCGTTTTCCGGAAAAAATTTTTTTGACACCCTAGGTGTAAGGCTATTTACACAGGTCCCAGCCGGGGACCGGTCCCCAGCAAAAAAATAAAATTTTTCAAAAGTCTATAATTGGCGTGTATTGGTTGTTTGCATGTTAATTAGGTGAATTATCACCAAATTAGCATGCACAAAATTTTTGCAAGACGGTTACACACGCCGATGCATATTTTTTTGGCGGGTGTGTAAAATTATTCTGATTCGTCTCAAATTTGGCATGCGTGTACTCCTTCGTTTAGTGAGTATGCATGCCAAATTTTAGCTCCGGGCGGTTACCGGTTTTTATTTTATTTATACTTTAATTTTTTACGATCACTGTATTTTTGTATAGTGATCAAAATCCTGCCGGGGCCCGGTCCCCGGCAATGTCGAAATGGCCCCGACCGGGGTCATACGTCCCCGGTGAGAAAATTTGTTTTTCAGTAAACAAAGAATTTTGGTCCCCGACCGGGGACATTCATCCCCGGCAGGGGACAAACTTTTAGTGGGTGTAATCACACCTATGACAAAACGTGTCATATTTTTTATCTTTTGGATCGGTTCATTTTTTTCTGTGGGGCTCTTGTCATTAATGTTGAGGAAAAGGTGCTGAGTTCAGTGATATATTGAGTTGGCTATATATTTCACCCGAAATTCATACTCCCGAAAAACCTGACTTATTTTCTGGTCAAATAATATGTGTAATGCTACACATTTAATGCTTTATCATACAGTTCAGGAACTCTGTGTTTTAAACAGGAACAAACTCAGGAATAAACTTTGCGTGTCGTTGAATAGTAAATCATTGGTGGCGCACTCCTGCATTCTAAATTAATATAATTAGGTAGGTGAAGAAATACTCATTTCGATTAGTTTTTTTCTAATTCATTTGATTTACCTAGAACCTAGAATTTAAATACCTAGAAAGTAGAACTATATTCGTAATTCAGAAACATTGTGACTCTAGCCACAACGCAGAATATAACAAAACGACCCCGACCATTAAATCCATCCAATTTCACAATATCTAAAAATCACTATAATTTGTGTAAAAGGTCGAAAGAATTAACAGCCATTCAACATGATAACCAATTCGGAAATGCGGACGGCGCTGCAAAACTCAATGGCGACTACATTCAATATCACTGCATCGTGGGTTCTTTATGGCTGTTATACTTTTTTCATTAATTACTATTTGAACTAGCTATTTATTCTATCTGGACTCTTTACCATGAGAGGATAATCTACATACATATTTTTGGCTCAGTGCCAACATTTTGTAATGTGTTTGCAACAGCGCGCCTAAGGCATCTGAATAAAAACAAAAACATTCTTTTTCCTCACAATAGTACTTTGCTAACATGGGTTCTCACATGGGTTAATTTGGTGTGTGTTCACATTACTATATTATATTCTGTATTTAATGTAAAATATGGTCAGATCAGTACATGCCCAGTTATACTTCTTTCTGGGGTATTTTCGCTGCTTGTGTTGGTATCAAGCATGAATGTGACGGGAGTGAGTGAACAGAACACTGAACAGTTGAATGTGTCACACAGTTGAACAGTTCACTGTCATTGATGAGAAATGGGATATAAAATGATTTCCCAATTTTTGTTCTGTGGCGCCTTTGGCACCCAGCGCCAAATTTCTTGGATGGCGCCATGGCGCCGCTGGCGCTTGCCACCCTGTTTCTGTGGCGCCCTTTGGCGCCTGGCGAATTACATTTTACGACTAATTAGGCACATATTGGCTTGAAATCGCAAAAAATTAGATTCACTAAGACATGACTGCCATTGTGCCACTTTTAGGACAGTGTTCAGGTGCCAAGAGCGCTACGGAAAAAAGTGCCTAGCGCCAATTGTGCCTTGCCACTGGCCCACGGTGCCCTCAAATAGTGCCAGCGCCATGGCGCCATTACGTCACTACACCATCTTCAAGCCTTGAGAGTAGTGATGGAATGGCGCCATGGCGCTGGCGCCATTTGAGGGCGCCAAAGGGCGCCGCGCCATGGCGCCATTGGCGCTTGGCGCCCTTTTTCTGTGGCGCCATTGGCGCCTGGCGCCGACTTTCTGAAAGGCGCCATGGCGCCCTTGGCGCTTGGCGCCCTTTCTCCGTGGCGCCCTTGGCGCCTGGCGCCCTGCCCTAAAAGGGCGCCAAAATGGCGCCAGCATGGTTTCAAGGTGAGTGCTGCGTGAATGAATAAAAAATAAAAAAATGGGTCTGTGAATGATCAAAATTCACTGGAAAATAGACAAAGTGGTGTGAGTGGATGTATATGTTTCATCCAATTTTTATCAGATGCGTGTAACGGATCAGAAGCTGAGCATGATAGGCCGGTGAACTTGCAAACTCGTAAATCAACGGATTGAAATTATCGGAATTCCGTTGTCGTCCGCTTCAAGCAAACATATGTTGAAAAATCTATTTGATGTGCATTCATTGTTTTGTCGAATGAGAATTTTCAAAGTGTTTGAATTGAATACCACGTGTGAGTACGGTTTTTGCACAAAAGTTTGTTGCTAGTCTCATTTTTGCTGATTACATCCTGGAGAACATGAATAAAGAAGTGAATGTGTGCACTACAGTGCTGGAGAAGCATTTTTAGCACACGCAGGGTATTCTACTCGCTTTTTTATTCTGGCGCCATTGGCGCCTGGCGCCCTTCTTATCAATTGGCGCCATGGCGCCCTTGGCGCTTGGCGCCCTCTTTCCGTGGCGCCCTTGGCGCCTGGCGCCCACTTTCCGAATGGCGCCATGGCGCCCTTGGCGCTTGGCGCCCTTTTTCTGTGGCGCCCTTGGCGCCTGGCGCCCACTTTCCGAATGGCGCCATGGCGCCATTGGCGCCTGGCGCCCTTTTTTCTGGCGCTTTTCCATCACTACTTGAGAGACATTTGAATGCATTGACAGGTTGAATTGACACGATGACTGTGGCAAAACAAATAAATGCATCAATCATCTCTGATCCACTGGGTGTTTACTGCTTGGTGCTTGACGTCTAGAAATTTTCCAGCTTGCTAATGCGAAATTGCATACGTCAAGTAGGGTGCACTGTCGTTAAACCGACACGTTTATGAGCCTCAAATTGAGGGGGGAGTCATTCAACGGGGGGGGGGGGGATTTAAGGGAGGGGTTATTCAAAGGGGTCATTCCTCAGAAGTTTCAGGAAAACATGGACTTAATTCATTGTGTGAATTCATCCAATCTACTCATGAAATCCAGCTATTTAACAGTTAAACAACAACAAAAACAGAGTATCCATTCTAAATCCTTCATGTTCATTGGCATCCGATTAATTCAAATACACATTGTCATTATCATTAAATTTTAAATTTTTGCTGTATCGTTTCCCCGGGGGGGGGTTCAAGGGGGAGTTATTCAAGGGCGTTCTTTTCACGTCACCTGGCGAACAGGGGGGGGGGTATCCAAAGGGCAGTTATTCAAGTGGGAGTTATTCAAGAGTGAGTTATTCAAGGTGAGCTTATTCGAGGATTTGCAGTGAACGTACATTTTCCAACAAAATCATCGTACATTTGTTTGTGGAAATGCCACTAATCAGTCATATTTTGCAGAGCTGTTAAAAGTACTGAACTTTTTAAAAAGTAAACGTAAACATAAAGTATTTTTCTTGTACTCACCCCTGAGTACAGAAAACGTTAAGTATTTTGAAATACTTTTACACTGCGTAAAACGTGAGTAAAATACTTTTTTCAGAGAAAACATAAAAACGAGATTTTTTCTGGAGAAAAGGTAAAAAACGGGTATTTTTTCCCACAGAACACATAGAGTGAGTATTTTTCTCTGAAAAAATGTCGGTATTTTTCGAATTTTTACTCTGGTATACAAAAAGATATGTTTTTCTCTCCTGCTTAGTATTTCTTATGAAAATGTCTTATGTTTGTCACGTTCTGTTTGGCAAAATGACATTTTCTGTCCCCTAAAATACGTTTTCTGTACTCGCGTACTTTCAAAAAGTACACGAGTAAGTGAGTACCAGTATTTTTTGTGAGGAAACATAAACTTATTTACGCAGTACTCGAGTATCCATAATTATCGAGTAAACGTAAATACGTTTTAACAACTATGATATTCTGAGAGTAGAGCCAGAAAATTTGACACTTTATGAACAACATATGGCAATTTATGGAAACAATATTTTTTTCCAAAGCTAAAATATTTATGTTTACCGTATTACCTCGAAATACCCCCAGTGGGTTTATTATTTCGACAGCGAAATTTGAGGGGGTATAATTCGAAGGGGGGGGGGTTATTCGAGGGGGGGGTCTATTATTTCGCCAGAAATTTTCGGAAATTCCACATACTCGGACGTAGAGAAATCAAACAATTACATATTTAGATGTATACGTGTTTATAGGCATAAATAACTGTATATACACATAAACCCTGCCCCTCACGTAACTCAATCATCAGTTTTAACATGTGTTCTGCATTGTACAGATGACAAACTGCGGTATTTGTTATGTACGTTCTCTTTACGTTCAATTTTAGGGGGGGTATTTCGAGGGGGGGTTAATTCAAGGGGGGGTTTCGAGGTAATACAGTACATTGTGTCACTTTCATTACTATTTAAAAAATACTTTTTTGTTTATTTGTCAGGTTTCCAGCAACCACGAACACATCATATCAACAGCTCACAAAACAACAATTAATCATAGCGTTATCAAGTTGGGTCCCACCTGAACCAACACCGGTTGCAAGGCTGATTTCAAGGTTTTCCCAATAAACACCCGATTCCAGTGTCACTGATTTCAAACTCCCTGTTCCGATCCATTATTAGCCCGGTTGACTAGTGCTTCAGTTGCCAGATCAAACACCTCATACAACAGAGGCGCTGTGGTTCACGTGAGACCTGATGATTTCGTATTTATACTCCTTATTGCGAAAACGTATTTACGTTTACATTTACGTTTTCCAAAAATACAGGTATTTTAACAACTGTGCTCAGGCTCACTGTGAAATTCCCCAATTAAGGTACATTGAAATGTCATCAGCATATATTGTTTATTGTTGATCGGAGATCTTTCGAGATAGGATCATATAAATGCTTCAGTGATATGTATGTCAATCTATAAAGGTGCGATTACAGGTCAACGTTTTTTTGAAAAATTATGACTTAAAATATGTGCAAAAAATGTAAAAAATAAAATTACAGGGAAATGGATACGGCGTTGTAGTTTCAGCCAAAGAAATCGTCTTATGCACATAAAATACGACAACTGTAACAACAACACAATACTCCTTTAATTCAGCCCATAATGACACTAGTCAGCACAGCATGTAAATGCATGCAAAGTGAAAACTTTCACATGAATATAAAAGTGTCTACATACCTTTTATTTATGTGTGTCAGCGAATGATGGCAAATCACCTGAAAAAAAGGTTTATTTTTTTGTGTCTTTTTCTTCTAAAATGACTTTATGAATTCTGAAATAGTTCTTCAATTTTCGATTATTTTTTTTGCTATCGTTAATGTAAGCATTGCATTGCATGTCTTGTCTATTTTGCTTAGAATTGAACGTATAAAACATTGTTCCATTGTAACCGCTTAAGCTTATGTGACAGGATTTCTGGCAATTGTTAGGTTTGCCTTGGCTCAGGGAACCAGGAAGTCATGGAAGGAAGTTCTTTCTTGTTGCAGATTGTTTACTCTACCAGAAACACAGTACCATATTTCTTCTAATATAATGGAGAACATGCAATAAAAGGGCAGCTCCAATAGAACGTCAGGGTTTGGCCCGTTTTTGCGCTCACGAAAACAATAGAACGACACCCTTTAATTGAACGGCAGTCTCCAGTAGAACCACCGGCAGAAGTTACGTTGGAAGAGTGCCAAAAAACTATCAAAATTGGCTGGAAAGAGGGCTTGAAGCATTCAAATAGATAACGAATTTCAAATTGATGTCCCCTGGATTTTACATATTACCCAAGCGTTAATGTTATGTAAAAATATGTTTTAACGAAAAATGTCTGAAGAATTTGGTGAAAAAATAGAACGGCCGCCTCCAATAGAATGGCACCTAATGAAAAAATAGAACGGCGCTCCTCTAGTAGAATAAATGCGGTAAGGGAATTCAAAAAAAAATCTGGCGAAATAATTAACTGCCCTCGAAATATCACCTCCCTCGATTAACCACCCCCCTCAAAATTTGCACTCTGAAAAACCCCCCAGGTTATTTCGACGAAATACGGTTAATATGATATCAATACACGGCAAAAAAAACTTTTTTATCTGATGACGCATTTGAAACCATAAATTGGTGCCGCTATTCCATGTATTTACATTATTATCGCCGTCATTTACTCAAAAATTATGTTCAAATTAAAAGTGTGTGTACAAAATCGGTGAAAAAATAGAACGAAAGCCTCCATCCAATAGAACGGCAGGTAAAAAAAGTTGAGAAAGAATAGAAAAGCGCTCTTCTAGTAGAAGAAATATGGTAGCATCATATAGGATACACATTTGCAAATTTCAATGCCCTATTAGTGTTAGTGTGTGATCGATTTACGAATTCACACAAAAGAGCGGAAAGCTTCACGGAAGGAAAATATATTTGCCGGTTTCAATTCCGCGTAATATAAATATGTCTGTCAAGCGACAGCGAATGTTAAAAAATAAGGTTCTGAGTCATCATAAGATACGTTGAAAGGAAACTACTTATTCATTAACCTTATATATTTACGGTGCAAAATTTTTTTGTAAATTGTTAGCATTACACAAAACTTTCATGAGTATCGGTTTCTTTGTTTGGCTTACTGCCAGGCGCCCGCCGCCCGCCCGGGTATAATTTCACAAAACATGTTGATTGCAGTGTTTCTCGGTGCAGAATTTCTCGCGAAATGATATTCACCGGATTTGCTTTAATGGTTAGTCCCCTCGAATAATCCCCTCTCTTGAATAATCCCCACTGTTAGACGAGGGATGGAAAAATAATTCCCCCATATTTAAGCATCCAATCATTTATGATCAAAAAGTAAATAATTCCACAGGGGTACCATTCAAACAAATACGGTATTCATGCAATTTCAGTAGCAATTGTGCCAATTCAGAATGTGTGTTTTCGGATTAAGCGCGATTGGTTAGCCTTGGTACAGCTGAATATTTAGCTTAAAATTCTGTCATGTGTTTTTTTTTCAATCACCATACCAACAATCACAATTGTTTGTTACATTTCATCAAAATTGACAACAAAAAATTGTTGACATTTACTGTTGGACAGAGAGAGCATGACATTATCAGCTGTCAATTCAAATTTACACTTCGCTCTGCCCTTTCCCTTGCCCATAGAAGTCTGAAAATTTTTTTAGAAAAAATTGTGTTGAATATTATATGACATTTTCACGTGTTTGTTATTGAAGTTGTCAATAAAAATGGAATGATTACCTAAATAGATAAACACAGTATTCCCTAGTCCCTACTATTAAAGTCACCGTTTAATATGCGCGTGAACCGCTGCTCTGATACTGATTCCAAAAGAGTCAAAGCCAATGGCGCCACGGCACTCTTCAAAAAGATAGCGACAAAAAATTGGCGCACTTATTTCCACTAAAATGGCGTCAATGCTTTTGGCGCTATTTTGAAGGAGCGTCAAAGTTAAGCACAAAAAGCGCCATGGCGCCTTCCAAATAATAAAGCCCACACAAAGGCGACAAGCTAAAATGGAACAATAATTTACCTCACAAGTTACTGTGCTGCGCAGTGCGTCTACTGCATTTAGAGCTATTATCCATAGTTGTTAAAACGTATTTACTTTTAGTCAAAAAGTACGTATACTCGAGTACTAAGTAAATACGTTTACATATACTTTGAAAAAAGTACCTGTACTTGCTTTTACGTGTACTTGTTAAAAGTACTCGAATACAGAAAACATATTTTAGATGGGCTTCGTTGTAGGCTATTTGAAGCCATAGATGGGAAGAAATAAATAAAAAAGCGACAAATAGGAAAAACTAGTTCGAATAAAAGCTGAAAATAAGCTGATAACAAATGAAAAAATGAATTCAAAGGTGAAAATTGTCAAAAAGGTATGAAAATTAGTGATTTTCAGTGAAAATGGTGGTACAATTCCTAAAAAAATACACACTTTTACGTTTTCTGGGGTAAAAAGTATTTTACTCATGTTTACTCATGAGTAAAAGTAAAAACTTTTTACTTTACGTTTTCTGTACTCAGGGGCCGAGTAAAAAATAAATACTTAAAAAATAAATAAAAAGTTCGGTACTTTTAACAATTCTGCTATTATCAAGCCCAAAGTTCATTCAAAACATTAGCCATTTTTTGCATATGCGCAGCTCCGTTTTTGCATCATATTTGTAGGCTTTTGATCATAAATACCAGCGGAGAATCAATAAACCGGACACAATTACAACATTTTCCACTAGAACGTTGCATTACGTTCATATAGAAAGGAAGGTTAATTGAAGTGATAATAACATCCTGCTCTGGTTGGATATGACATTGTGCCGCTAAATGGTGATGGAAAACCGTGACTGCCAGTTAACCGCTGTATTTGCATATCACCAGTCTAGTAACTACCATATTCTTGCGAATAACGAATTGTGTAAAAAACTATTCAATCAATTAGTAGAGTGGTCATCAAATTCTTCTGATTAATTCTTCCATCAAAATCTTCAGATGTTATTGGGAATGCATGTTACCAAATTAGCTACGTAAACTTCTCATGGCTGAAGCTTTAGTAACTGTACTGTGGTAAATTTTGATGGTGTTTCTGCGTCTTTCCTGCGCAATAACTTCACAAAGCATTGCGCATAATCTTACCATAATTTTATGAATAAAATCTTGTGTAAAATTTTGCCATTAATTATTTAATAGTAAGCATGAAATATAATGTATTAAATCTTGTTATCGATTTCGCAATAAATAATTCCATAGTAATAACGAAATATTATGATGAAAAACGGTATAACGTTTGGTGCATTATTCAGATGGGTTATGGTAGGTTTCCATACTAAGTGTGATGTCCGCCGAGTATCGATGATGGTTTTATCTATATTTAGGTATGTTCCATGTATGTATTCATGTCCTTTTTTAGAATGTATTTCTGGGTAATGATTGCTATCGTAGTGATTACAGCTTAAATACATGGTAAGATAATTGAGAATAAATGCAATTGTCTGTCTGGTTGCATTTATTTCTATTATATGGTAAAATCATTTAAAAAACAAATACAAATGCCTTATATCATTTATTTATATTGTATGGTAAAATCATTAAAAAAACAAATACATTCATTGTCTTATTTCATTTATTTATATTGTATGATAAAAAAGTTGTTGTTTTTTATCAGTTGTCTGATTCCATTTATTTATATTATCGGAATTGGTAGATGGAATGTAGAAATATATTGTACACAACGCGTTTGGCAAAAATTGTGGACAGTATTTTATATTACTTCAAACTTTCCGTGATGTGTGACGCCGACGTGTGTCCCTTTTTCTAAAAACTTTGAACTTTGAATATATTATTTCTGCTCACATGGAAATAAAAAACCTTTGTAGGCGGAGCCAAATTTCCAGAGTCTCGCGTCCCTAGGTGCAGTTTGAGTATATTTGCAATAAATTTGATTGTTTTTTAATATCTTGATGTTATTAATTTTTGGTTATTTATTACATAGAAAGCATTGCATACGCTTGAACTTGTTTTTAAATCAAAATGTTTGGGAGCCGCAACACTTTGGGCATATATTTTCCATCATTGATTGTGCGTATTTGCAGATTGCAGTGAATAACACTGATAATTGCCCTTATTTAAACCAATACATTCATCATGTGGGGGATTTATGTGTGCCTATGCACACTAGTTGACCATCGGAACTTTGAAAACTCACAAATCAGTATGAGCGAATTTCAGAGTACTAGAATCAGTTATTTTTGACCTCTGTCAACTGAGTTGATGAAGATCTCATTCCAGTCAAATCAAATAACAATATTATTGGAAGCTGATTTATGAATTTTCTAGATTTCGGTGATAAACTAGTGTGTGTAGCGCCTTTTCAGTATCATATTGTGAATCCTTACTGCATAGGTACTAATAAAATGAACATGACGTCACTCATTTCATCAAACAGCAAGTTTAAAATTGAAGTTAGGAATCATTTCTGCAACTGCGGAATGGTTGAACAATAAAAAAATTATAAAAACTTCAATATGGTTTTCAAAATGCAGTGAAAAAGGATTTGGATGTTGAAATGTCCCAGTTTTTTACGGGTAGGAATGATGTCTGGTCTGACATGCAGAGTTGTTTATTAGTACTGACATTTTGCATAAGTACTGAAGTGAAGTATGCATACAGGTAAATACTTTTGGATTGAATTTTGACGCATCATCATAAAATACCCGGGTAAAATACTTTTTTACTGCCGAAACGGTCCCAGCATATTTTACGTCAAGCTGTAAACGCCTTTTTACCCGTCCCCATTGATGACTTATTGTCCACCATGCAATAAACCTCGCGAACGCTGTCTGTCTGACCACAAAATCAAAATTCAATTTCGGTGTTTATATTTAGGTAAATTTATGTGCAAATTCTGATTGAAATAAGTCCCCTCAAAACCGAGTATTTCACTCTAATCAATTTGTTCTGACAAACTTCTTCCAGGATACACAAATTCGAGCATACCAGTATCGTATCTAAACAAAACAATGCCGAAATACTCATAGTAGGATGAGGCAATTCAGTTGAGTTCATAAATATGTATTGTCACGTGATTAGATAAAAAACTCATTAGAATTGAAAAGATTTAATTTGCACTCTTGAATCTATTTCCGCCACCTTGCAATACGTAATACTAATGTCAAAAGTATGAATTGATTGAAATGCATCCTTTCCATCAGTAGAAACAAATGAACAGCACTTTACCTGAATTGATGCTACACACTAGGGTTGGGAACCCGACCCGACCGGACCCGAACCCTGATACCCGCACACTTTTTGGAACCGAAACCCGATACTCGAACACGAAACTACTACCTGAACCCGAACCCGATACCCGCAAAATTTTTGGAACCGATACCCGATACCCGACCCGAAATTTTTAGGACCCGATATCCGATACCCGAACCCGACAATTTTAAAATTCCCAACCCTACTACACACTATACTTTCATTGTTTTTTCTCTGTTTTGGTGGCGCCTGTTCCCTTTCCAAAAGTAATGGTTGTGCTTTATTTATTACCTAGATACATATTATGAAACTGGTACATATTTATATGTATGTTTTTAGTTCACTGTGAGTTTGTTTTGTTACTGCTCATTGTACAGAGCAGAAAAAAAATAAGTGAAAGTTCTGCCAAATTTCCAAAGAAAACATTGCTTTGTGTTGAGATTTGATGTGGCTAGTCTAATTTTTATTGCAAACATGTCTTTATGTGACGGTGATTATGATGACTGGGATCCACAAATGTTTTTAAACATGTAAGTTGCTTATTCTTCCCTAAATACACCGATGAAAATATAGAACTAAGGTGCTACCAACAATGGGTATCCTAGGCGGTGTGCACATAAGTTTTGCAACCAAATCTGCATACGTAAACAAAATTGTTTGAATTTTTGAAGGAATCAGGAAGCGATACTTAAAAAAATACTGTATTTCCTTGAAATACTCCCCTTCCTTGAAATACCCCCCTGAAATACACCTCCTCAAAATGGCTACTGTGAATTTATAAGCACCCCCGTGACATACCCCCCCCCCAAAAAAAAAAAATGTGTGTAAAGAGAACGTAAATGACGAAAGCTGCCGTTTGTGATCCGGGCAATGCAGAAACACGTTTAAAGCAATGACTGTGTACGTTTGAACCTGTATTATCGGGTGGGCGCGCCAGCGCCATCCCTCGCTGCCGAGGGAGGGCGCAAGCGACCCACCCATAATATTATGCGGAAATCGCAAAATTGAACGCTAAATTACTTTTGAACAGAACACAAAACCAATTATAATATTAAAAAGCCCGTGTCGAGAAGTACCCTCATGCAAATTTTCAGATGAAACGGTTGAGTTCGGAGGAAGTTATTACAGATTTTCTTTTTTAGGTCATGTTGTTGTTGTTGTTGTTGTTGTTGTTGTTGTTGTTCTTGTTCTCCCGATAATCTGCAAACTGCAATAACTTCCCTGTAACACAACCAATCTTCACGCTTAATGGCTCATATGAAAGAGCATAAATATGATGCCATTTATTATTTTCGGAAATTTTTTCACAGGCTCCGCCCACTTTGGGACTGTAGCTGTTTGAACATTTCAAACATCAATGAATTTAAAATGTAAATACAAATGGGGCAGTAACAAGAATACGTTGATGTGCGCCATGACCAGAGCTTTCAAATGAGCCCATTTTTGACAATTTTGGTTGAGATTTACAAAAGTTATTCAACTTTGCTTATTTTGCGTAAAATGTGCACATGTGCCTTAAGTACTGTTTGTTGTGATACTGAGCATGTGACCTTGGAGTCAATGAGGTTTCAGGTCATACTTTCAGGTCATAAATGTCTAGTGGTTAATGTCAAGTCATAAATGTCAACTGATGATGTTCAGGTGATAAATGTCAAGTGATAATATTCAGGTGATAAATGTAGAGTGGTTAACATCAAGTCAAATGACAAGAGGAATGTCAAGTCAAAGGTCGAGTCATGTCAGGTGATAATGTTTGTGATAAATGTCTAGTGGTGAATGTCAAGTGAAATGTCAAGTGAAATAAAAAGTCATACGTCAAGTGATCATGTTTGTGATATATATCTAGTTGTGAATGTCACGTGAAATGTCAAGTCATATGTCATATGATCATGTTTGTGATAAATGTCTAGTGGTGAATGTCAAGTGATAATTTTTAGGTGATCATTGTCAAGTGGTTAATGTTAAGTGATAACTATCAGGTGAAAAATGTCAAGTGGTTTATGTTAAGTCATGGTTAACTTTCAGGTGATAGACATATAGTGGTGAATGTGAAGTTGAATGACAAGTCAAATGTCAAGTCAAATGTCAAGTCAAATGTCAAGTCAAATGTCAAGTCAAATGTCAAGTCAAATGTCAAGTCAAATGTCAAGTCAAATGTCAAGTCAAATGTCAAGTCAAATGTCAAGTCAAATGTCATATCAAATGTCATATCAAATGTCACGTCAAATGTCAAATCAAACATCAAGTCATATGTCAAGTGACAATTTTCAGGCAATAATTGTCAAGTGGTTTATGTCAAGTAAGAAATGTCAAGTGATAACTTTTAGGTTCTAAATGTCGAGTTCTTAATGTCAGGTGAAACATCAGGTGAAACATGAAGTACTTTCAGATGAACAATTTCAAATAAAAATCAAGTTTAGTTATACTAATCCAAACTAAAAATTTGTGAAATTCGAGTTGAAAATCATTTGAATCTTAGTATTTGGTTTCTGTTTGACAACATATATATTGTAATGCTCAGTGACACATTTGGAATTTGCTTGATTTGTGATAACTTGTACATTTTTGAGCCTGTGGCCCCCCCCCCCCAAAAAAAAGTGCCCCCCCCCCAGCGTCCACTTTTTGTTGGCTTTAGCCATTTTTTATGGGATACCATCTACATACTTATAGAAGACTTTCTATAGACTCTTATACGTAGATATTATTGTTGCATTTTTCTACGTCTGCATATGTTACAAACGACAAATTAGTACTGGGAGTTCAAAAATTTTAACCCCCCCTCGTTTAACTCCCCCTCAAAATTCTCACTCTGAAACAATCACCTACCGGGGGTATTTCGAGGAAATACGGTAGTATTTTTCACGCCAATTTCACATCTCCCTGCATAATCCTCTTGCTGCCATGAATGACTGCTGTGAAAAAACTATGGTACGCATGCATAGTGTAGCGTTAATTAGGTAGACATACATCAGTATTTGTACATTTGTATTGGTTGTAGCATTGTATTATAAACTTGAGTTTTTAACACAGCCCAGAAGATGATTGAGCCTTGAGGCTGTTCGCATGCAGAAAAACGGTAATAGTATCCCATAGTGTATTTATTGTAAACTTTGGTTGACTTTTGTGAGTGGGAAAATTGGGAAGCTGAGAGGGAAAATTGATTTTCATACACTGGCCTTAAGTATAACTAAACCAATTAAGGTGCTTTTTCTCGATTCCTTGCTATTGCTATTGTAGTAATTGAGTGAAATTACTACAAGGTTAAACTTGTAGTAAGTTCAAAAAACTACTACACTATGCTGGTAAATAGTTCAACCTTTGAAATTTTATATTACCTTGAAAGCAGAGCATTCAAACACAGATATTTCCGAAATAAGCTGAGATGTACCTACATAAAGGATAGGTAAAAACATTATCCATGACAGATGACCATTTGCTTGTGAAAATTCATGTTTTTGTAAAGCCACTATAATTAGTTAAATAGTTTTTCAGCCAATGGAACAGCAAAAATGCTTTGAAAGGTTCACTCCATTGACACCCCATAATTTCATGTCCAAAATACATAAATTAGTTTATGCATGAGCTGTTTTGTGTGCATTAGACTCAGTTAACTACTGTCCCTTTTCTATTAATACTCATGGGCTGTTTTTCACCTGAAGGTTGACAAACATATTTATGTAAATACAACAAAAGAGACAGGACCTAAATAAAGCTAAGGCAGTGATTGATAATTTCCTTGTATGAGATAACGATCAGATTGAATGTGTCATTTGAGACAGTATCCTTTCTGAAAAAAATATGCACAATCTGAGCATACCGTATTACCTCGAATTATCCCCCCTTGAATTAACCCCCCCTCGAATAAACCCCCCCCCCTCGAATAAACCCCCCCCTCGAATAAACCCCCCCTCAAAATCGGCTGGGGAATATAAACCCCCCCTCGAAATACCCCCCCCTTCGGAATGATGTACGTCATGTACATAATAAATACGTCATGTATGCAATGTACATGGTCGGGCTGAAAAGTCTCCGGACAGTGCTCGCCATTCGCGCTAGGGGTAAGCTACGGTCATAAAATTTCAACACGTTAATATATCAGGTGTTTTGAGTTTTCACCCAAAATTTCACCCCTCTAGCTCCACCCACTGCGGAACTGTGGGGGTTAAAATTTTGGTCATTTTGTACTGATGTACAAATAGTGCTCTAGCTCAACGCTGCTTTAAGTTGTGATTATGAAACTTTGGCTAGTGTAAGCCAGTGTGTTGGCAATGTGCTGATAGTATTCAACACTTTCATCAACATCATTGCTATTAAGGTATAATTAATATGCAGATCAGGGTGATGTGCAAGAAACGTGGGAACTGTGATGGATGTTTTTGGTGATCATCTGAGATCATGTTGTATTGCAGGATTTTAATGTGTTTTGTAATGTGCGGTAAATGAATTTTGTGGAAAAAATTTCCCTATGTTTCATTACTAATGTGTAGTGGACATTACCTGTGTTCAACAGCAGTGAGTAGACTCCAAGGGGGCAAGGGGGGCTATTTTGAGAAGGAGAGGCAGAATGATGGATTTGGTAGTGAGAGTGAGTAGTGACAGTAATGACAATATGGACTAGGCTTATGATATCATAGCTAATGTTGGTTAGTGTTGGCACATTGCCAACACTGGTGGCTCACACTAGCCAAAGTTTCATGATCACGACTTAAAGCAGCGTTGAGCTAGAGCACCATTTGTACATCAGTACAAAATGACCGAAATTGTAACCTCCACAGTTCCTCAGTGGGTGGAGCTAGAGGGGTGAAATTTTGGGTAAAAACTCAAAACACCTGATATATCAACGTGTTGAAATTTATGACCGTAACTTACCCCTAGCGCGAATGGCGAGCACTGCCCGGGGACTTTTCAGCCCGACCATGTACATTATGTATATTACTGTTTATCTGTATTGCAGCTACACATGGACATGTTTGTGTAGCTAATCTACGTTTTTATGTCCAAATATATCTTGTTTGGACACATTTATTACCTGTTTTGGGCATGCAAATGCCTACTATTTACTACGATCCTTACTAAAATTTCTGACGAAATAATAAGACCCCCCCTCGAATAAACCCCCCCTCGAATTAACCCCCCCTCAAATTTTGCTGGCGAAATAATAAACCCCCATGGGGGTATTTCGAGGTAATACGGTATATTTATTTTAGTTTCGGTGTGATCGTAGATTTAAAAATTAAATTGATGAAGTTCTTTGTCAGAATTTTAAGACCTACCACTTTTTTCAACCAGAGACAATAATTAAATTATCGTCATTTACCTACACATCAAAATTCAAGTTTGAAGAGTTGAAGTTTGAATGTTATTTTAGCTTGATGATTTTTTGCAAATACTGTATTTCCTTCACAAAATAAAAGTTGTCCAAAAAAGTTTCAGGAACAACATATTTTTTGCTTGTATGCGACTCGAATCGTTTTTAAATATATTTATTTGTGTGTATCCTCGGATACGAATATGCCCATGTTGGATTTATTTTTGGTATTAAGCTTATGGTGTTATATGAGCGTGTGTTGTGAACCTATGTTTGTGTTATGCAACTCATCTGGCTTGAAGTGGGTG
>OZ038456.1:12483611-12497375 GCA_964036195.1 Sphaerolaimus hirsutus
GAAATATGTAAATTATATGGAATATGACAATCAAAAAGTCATCTTTTGAACCATATTGCATTTTTCGATATTATTAAGTATTTATTTTTTCAATTTCATTTGTCATATTTCTATTGAATCTATGTCTTTCTATTTACTTGAGAACATATATCCTATCCCACACACTTGATATTTTCAAATAATATTATCTATTTACCGTATTACCTCAAAATACCCCCATGGGGGTTTATTATTTTGCCAGCAAAATTTGAGGGGGGGTTAATTCGAGGGGGGGGGTTTATTCGAGGGGGGGGGGCTATTTTTTCGTCAGAAATTTTCGTAAGAATTGTAGTAAATAGTAGGCATTTACATACCCAAAACAGGTAATAAATGTGTCCAAACAGGATATATTTGGACATAAAGATGTAGATAGCTACACAAACTAAGTCTATGTGTAGCTGGAATGCAAATTAACAGTAATATACATCATGTACATTGCATACATGATGTATTTATTATGTACATGACGTACATCATTCCGAAGGGGGCGGTATTTCGAAGGGGGGGGTTTATTATTTCCCCAGCTCATTTTGAGGGGGGGTTAATTCGAGGGGGGGGGGGTGGGTTATTTCAAGGGGGGATAATTCGAGGTAATACGGTACCTGATATTATGAGATTTTTTTATTAGGATGAACATCATTGCACGTATCTTTTTTCATTAAGATTTACGTTTTTTTTGCACTTCCTGCTTTGAATTTTTACATTAGAGTTATCTTTTGCTAAAAAACATGCAATGGGGGCAATACTTAGTAGCGTAATAGTGATATGCATCAGTCACGGCAATAACGCTGTATGGAAATGCATGTGGCTACATGTATTTACATGGCATGTCAGGTTCACTTTTGGGTATGTCAGATTCACGTTATGGCATAGTACTTTCAACGTTAGGGTTAGGGTGAATTCACCCACTTCAAGCCAGATGAGTTGCATTACACAAACATAGGTTCACAACACACGCTCATATAACACCATAAGCTTAATACCAAAAATAAATCCAACATGGGCATATTCGTATCCGAGGATGCACACAAATAAATTACCGTATTTCCTCGAAATACCCCCCCCCTCGAAATACCCCCCCTCGAAATACCCCCCCTCAAAATGGACCACTATGAACTTATAAACCCCCCCCCTCGAAATACCCCCCCCCCAATTTAGTGTATAGAGAACGTAAATGACAAAGGCTGCGGTTTGTCATCCCGACAATGCAGAACACACGTTAAAAACGATGACTCTGTTATGTGAGAACAGTGTTTGTACGTCTACACACTTATAAATGTCTTAAAAGTCTTATAAATGACGATTTTTGTTGCATTTTTCGACGTCTGCGTACGTTTCAGACGACATTTTAGTACTGGGATTTCAAAAAATTTCTGGCTAAATAATAAACCCCCCCCCCCCTCGAAATACCCCCCCCTCGTTTAACCCCCCCTCAAAATTCTCACTCTGAAACAATAAACCCCCCGGGGGTATTTCGAGGAAATACGGTATATTTAAAAACGATTGGAGTAGCATACAAGCAAAAAATATGTTGTCCCTGAAACTTTTTTGGAGAAACTTTTATTTTGTTAAGGAAAAACGGTATTTGCAAAAATCATCAAACTAAAAAAACATTCAAACCTCAACTCTTCAAACATGAATTTTGATGTGTAGGTAAATGATGATAATTCGATTATTGTCTCGGGTTGAAAAGAGTGAAAGGTAATAAAATTCTGACAAAGAACTTCACCAATTTCATTTTTAAATCTCCGATCTCACCGAAACTAAAATAAATATATGCTAAGATTGTGCATATTTTTTCAGAAAGGATACTGTCTCAAATGACACATTTCAATCTGATCGTTATCTCATACAAGGAAATTATCAATCACGGCCTTAGCTTTATTTAGGTCCTGTCTCTTTTGTTGTATTTACATAAATATGTTTGTCAACCTTCAGGTGAAAAACAGCCCATGAGTATTAATAGAATTGGGACAGTAGTTAACTGAGTCTAATGCACACAAAACAGCTCATGCATAAACTAATTTATGTATTTTGGACATGAAATTATGGGTGTCAATGGAGTGAACCTTTCAAAGCATTTTTGCTGTTCCATTGGCTAAATAACTATTTAACTAATTGTAGTGGCTTTACAAAAACATGAATTTTCACAAGCAAATGTTAATCTGTCATGGATAATGTTTACCTATCCTTTATGTAGGTACAACTCAGCTTATTTCGGAAATATCTGTTTGAATGCTCTGCTTTCAAGGTAATATAAAATTTCAAAAGTTGAACTTATTACCAGCATAGTGTAGTAGTTTTTTTGAACTTACTACAAGTTTCACCTTGTATTTAGTAATTTCACTCAACTACTACAATAGCAATATCATGCAAGGAATCGAGAAAAAGCACCTTAATTGGTTTAGTTATACTTAAGGCCAGTGTATGAAAATCAATTTTCCCACCCAGCTTCCCAATTTTCTCACTCACAAAAGTCAACCAAAGTTTACAATAAATACACTATGGGATACTAATACCGTTTTTCTGCATGCGAACAGCCTCAAGGCTCAATCATCTTCTGGACTGTGTTAAAAACTCAACTTTATAATACAATCCTACAACCAATAAAAATGTACAAATACTGATGTATGTCTACATAATTAATGCTGCACTATGCATGCGTACCAGAGTTTTTTCACAGCAGTCATTCATGGCAGCAAGAGGACTATGCAGGGAAATGTGAAATTGGCGTGAGAAATACTACGGTATTTCCTCGAAGTACCCCCGGTGGGTGATTGTTTCAGGGTGAGAATTTTCAGGAGGAGTTAAACGAGGGGGGGGGGTTCAAATTTTTGAACTCCCAGTACTAATTTGTCGTTTGTAACATATGCAGACGTAGAAAAATGCAACAATAATCTCTACGTATAAGAGTCTATAGAAAGTCTTCTATAAGTATGTAGATGGTATCCCATAAAAAAATGGCTAAAGCCAACAAAAAGTGGACGCTGGGGGGGCACTTTTTTGGGGGGGCCACAGGCTCAAAAATGTACAAGTTATCACAAATCAAGCAAATGCCAAATGTGTCACTGAGCATTACAATATATATGTAGTCAAGCAATTCAAACAGCTACAGTCCCAAAGTGGGCGGAGCCTGTGAAAAAAATTTCCGAAAATAATAAATGGCATCATATGCTCTTTCATATGATGAGCCATTAAGCGTGAAGATTGGTTGTGTTACAGGGAAGTTATTGCAGTTTGCAGATTATCGGGAGAACAAGAACAAGAACAACAACAACAACAACAACATGACCTAAAAAAGAAAATCTGTAATAACTTCCTCCGAACTCAACCGTTTCATCTGAAAATTTGCATGAGGGTACTTCTCGACACGGGCTTTTTAATGGTATAATTGGTTTTGTGTTCTGTTCAAAAGTTATTTAGCGTTCAATTTTGCGATTTCCGCACAATATTATGGGTGGGTCGCTTGCGCCCTCCCTCGGCAGCGAGGGATGGCGCTGGCGCGCCCACCCGATAAAACAGGTTCAAACTAGGGTGTCAACTTTCCGTTTTCCGTTTTCCGTTTCCGCTTTCTGCAGGCAAATTTTTTTCCGTTTCCGTTTCCGTTTTCCGGCTGCAAAATTATTTTTCCATTTCATTTTCCGTTTTTCCGGCTCATTTTCCGTTTTCCGGCTAAAATTTTAGTTTTTCCGCCTTTTTTCCATTTTCCGGCTCAATTGTCTTCATTTTTCATTTTTCCGTTTTCCGTTTTCCGGCAGGTGCAAAATTTTTTCCGTTTCCGTTTCCGTTTTCCGGCAAGTGTAGATTTTTTTCCGTTTCCGTTTCCGTTTTCCGCCAAAAAGTTTTTGTTGACACCCTAGTTCAAACGTACACAGTCATTGCTTTAAACGTGTTTCTGCATTGCCCGGATCACAAACGGCAGCTTTCGTTATTTACGTTCTCTTTACACACAATTTTTTTTTTGGGGGGGGGTATGTCACGGGGGTGCTTATAAATTCACAGTAGCCATTTTGAGGAGGTGTATTTCAGGGGGGTATTTCAGGGAAATACAGTATTTTTTTAAGTGTCGCTTCCTGATTCCTTCAAAAATTCAAACAATTTTGTTTACGTATGCAGATTTGGTTGCAAAACTTATGTGCACACCGCCTAGGATACCCATTGTTGGTAGCACCTTAGTTCTATATTTTCATTGGTGTATTTAGGGAAGAATAAGCAACTTACATGTTTAAAAACATTTGTGGATCCCAGTCATCATAATCACCTTCACATAAAGACATGTTTGCAATAAAAATTAGACTAGCCACATCAAATCTCAACACAAAGCAATGTTTTCTTTGGAATTTTGGCAGAACTTTCACTTATTTTTTTTGCTCTGTACAATGAGCAGTAACAAAACAACCTCACAGTGAACTAAAAACATACATATAAATATGTACCAGTTTCATAATATGTATCTAGGTAATAAATAAAGCACAACCATTACTTTTGGAAAGGGAACAGGCGCCACCAAAACAGAGAAAAAAACAATGAAAGTATAGTGTGTAGTAGGGTTGGGAATTTCAAAATTGTCGGGTTCGGGTATCGGGTATCGGGTCCTAAAAATTTCGGGTCGGGTATCGGGTATCGGTTCCGAAAATTTTGCGGGTATCGCGTTCGGGTTCAGGTAGTAGTTTCGTGTTCGAGTATCGGGTTTCGGTTCCAAAAAGTGTGCGGGTATTCAGGGTTCGGGTCCGGTCGGGTCGGGTTCCCAACCCTAGTGTGTAGCATCAATTCAGGTAAAGTGCTGTTCATTTGTTTCTACTGATGGAAAGGATGCATTTCAATCAATTCATACTTTTGACATTAGTATTACGTATTGCAAGGTGGCGGAAATAGATTCAAGAGTGCAAATTAAATCTTTTCAATTCTAATGAGTTTTTTATCTAATCACGTGACAATACATATTTATGAACTCAACTGAATTGCCTCATTCTACTATGAGTATTTCGGCATTGTTGTGTTTAGATACGATACTGGTATGCTCGAATTTGTGTATCCTGGAAGAAGTTTGTCAGAACAAATTGATTAGAGTGAAATACTCGGTTTTGAGGGGACTTATTTCAATCAGAATTTGCACATAAATTTACCTAAATATAAACACCGAAATTGAATTTTGATTTTGTTGTCAGACAGACAGCGTTCGCTAGGTTTATTGCATGGTGGACAAGAAGTCATCTATGGGGACGGGTAAAAAGGCGTTTACAGCTGGACGTAAAATATGCTGGGACCGTTTCGGCAGTAAAAAAGTATTTTACCCGGGTATTTTTTGATGATGCGTCAAAATTCAATCCAAAAGTATTTACCTGTATGCATAATTCTATTCAGTACTTATGCAAAATGTCAGTACTAATAAACAACTCTGCATGTCAGACCAGACATCATTCCTACCCGTAAAAAACTGGACATTTCAACATCCAAATCCTTTTCCACTGCATTTCGAAAACCATATTGAAGTTTTTAAAAAATTTTTATTGTTAAACCATTCCGCAGTTGCAGAAATGATTCCTAACTTCAATTTTAAACTTGCTGTTTGATGAAATGAGTGACGTCATGTTCATTTTATTAGTACCTATGCAGTAAGGATACACAATATGATACTGAAAAGGCGCTACACACACTAGTTTATCACCGAAATCTCGAAAATTCATAAATCAGCTTCCAATTATTATTTTTATTTGATTTGACTGGAATGAGATCTTCATCAACTCAGTTGACAGAGGTCAAAAATAACTGATTCTAGTACTCTGAAATGCGTTCATACTGATTTGTGAGTTTTCAAAGTTTCGATGGTCAACTAGTGTGCATACGCACACATATTTCCCCCACATGATGAATGTATTTGTTTAAATAAGGGCAATTATCAGTGTTATTCACTGCAATCTGCAAATACGCACAATCAATGATGGAAAATATATGCCCAAAGTGTTGCGGCTCCCAAACATTTTCATTTAAAAACAAGTTCAAGCGTATGCAATGCTTTCTATGTAATAAATAACCAAAAATTAATAACATCAAGTCATCAAGATATTGAAAAACAATTAAATTTATTGCAAATATACTCAAACTGCAGCTAGGGACGCGAGACTCTGGAAATTTGGCTCCGCCTACAAAGGTTTTTTATTTCCATGTGAGCAGAAATAATATATTCAAAGTTCAAAGTTTTTAGAAAAAGGGACACACGTCGGCGTCACAGTCACACAACGCATTCAAAAAAATCACTGATTTTTTGGAAAATATATATAAATATATCACTCAAAATTTAGGAAAAATAGAAATATATATAAAACACTCTAGGTCTCCAGAAAATATAATTAAATTACTGAAAAAATTACTCTAAGCTCGAAAAAAATTACAAAAAATCACTTGCCCTTTTTTTCTTTTTCAAGCAATATTCTGGGCTTCATTTACCATTTGCAAGCAAAAAGTGTACTTTAATATCCCACAGTCATTTATTATCATTCCACAATATTTATACAATAAGTGAAAACATCAAGCAAATATCAGAAAAGAAAAATTCAACCTACAACCTCAATGACAACTTAAAAAACATATTGCGCTGCAAACATTTGCACTCAACCTTAAGCACCTGGTTGTTGCAATGGACATTTGACTAAATAGGTGCTCAACACTTGCAGCAGTGCCAGGTATGCTGAGCAAGTTTAAGTCAATGCACCCAAAATATTTCATCCAGTTCAATTTAATATGCTTTTGATTTTTTTTGCCAAACAGCAAAACTGAAACCAGGCACACTGCCCTCAGGAGTCCATACACTTCATCCACTCCAGAATTTGTTCTCTCACAGTCCAGACATCAAGTAAACCTTGTCACCCAGCACTGATTTCAGGCTGTCAAAAATTTTCACAATAAAATTCACTGTTGGTTATATTCATAGCAAAAAGTGATTGCCATGCTGTCACCCAGGTTTTGTGTATCAGGTGCAACAGTTTGGGCAAAAAATTGCATGATCAATACTAAAAAATGTATTGAATAAATTTTTCTTGCCTTTTTGCATGCTGTATGTCCAACCTTTAAATAGAGCATAAAATTCATAGGATGACATAAATAAAAAATTGCTAAAACAGTTTACATCTTTGTCACACCCAAAATGAAAACAAAGTGATGGTGATATCACCATTTGTCATCATTTGAGTTTTCACAGCAAAAATGGATCCGTGAAGTGTGTGGGAGCAGGCTGGATATGCGTGAAACGGGCACTTGCACATGCTTCCACACGATTTCACCCACTTCCACCAACATCATGAAAATCTCGGTGAAGTGTCTTCCACCAGCTTCACCTAGCTTCACCATGTGCTCCATGCGCATCCAAACATGTGGAATGTTAAGATGCATGAAGTGTCTTCATGCAGATTTTTGTCATGTGTGTGGAAGCTCCAACATTCTCGGTGAATCGTCGGGAAGTGTTGGCATGAAGACACGTCATGACACTTCACCACACATTCACACAACCAGTTTTTGCTGTGTTTCACATTAGGTAAACACAAGGGCAAACTAGTGACTTGCCAATACCACCTGACAAAAATTCATGCCATTTGTGAAAACTGACCATATACATTCAATAGTGGAAAACTGGATAATCTCATCATTTTTGGCCATTTCAGTTTTCAAAAAAGTCATGGTGAAAGTGTAGGCACAATATTTTAACTCAAAAATGCTCTACATGAACAGAAATGTTTTCTGGAGAAAATCACTCGCAAAAATATCTTGCACAGATTACATGTTTTAGTCATAAAGTGCAATCATTGAACCACAATGTATCTAGTATGAGTGATTTTCTCAGTTATTTTTTTTTAATTTAAAAAAATATATATAAATATATCACTCAGAATTTGAAAAAAATATAAATATATATAAATCACGGGTTATTTATATTTATTGTGATTTTTGAAAATTTAAATCATGGGTTATTTTTCGAATGCTAGTCACACATCACGGAAAGTTTGAAGTAATATAAAATCCTGTTCACAATTTTTGCCAAACGCGTTGTGCACAATATATTTCTACATTCCACATGTTTTAGTTCCGCAAACAAAAGCTTTTCGGAAGCAGAAAAAAATTTTCCTATGTACCATGTATCAAAAATATTTCGTTAACACACAGAGCATTTGCAACAATCTGTCTAGGGTAGAAAACAGAGCAAGAAACTTACCCATCTATCTATTTCGATAATATAAATAAATGGAATCAGACAACTGATTAATAAAAAAACTTTTTATCATACAATATAAATGAATGAAATAAGACAATAATTGTATTTGTTTTTTTGATGATTTTACCATACAATATAAATAAATGATATAAGACATTTGTACTTGTTTTTTAAATGATTTTGCCATATAATAGAAATAAATGCAACCAGACAGACAGTTGCATTTATTCTCAATTATCTTACCATGTATACTCCGGTTACTTTACACCTTGCACGCGTGGTTCCCACTGGATGTGTGCCAACCATGGTTTACGCATGCGAGTTTCATAAAAAGATGACAAAATTTATTGTTGTTATAATGTTATTCATAAACATATTCACATCGATGAATTTTTTCCATCTTTTTACGGAAATCGCATGATTTAATAATCATTGGCACACTTCCAACACTAGACATAAATCAGTGCGAGGGCAGAGTATCATGTACGCCGAGTATATTTATGCTGTAATCACTACGATAGCAATCATTACCCAGAAATACATTTTAAAAAAGGACATGAATACATATTTACATAGAACATACCTAAATATAGATCAAACCATCATCCATACTCGGCGGACATCACACTTAGTATGGAAACCTACCATAACCCATCTGAATAATTCACCAAACGTTATAACGTTTTTCATCATAATATTTCGTTATTACTATAACAAGATTTAATACATTATATTTCATGCTTACTATTAAGAAATTAATGGCAAAATTTAACACAAGATTTTATTCATAAAATTATGGTAAGATCCTGCGCAAGATCTGCGCTTTGTGAAGTTATTGCGCAGGAAAGACGCAGAAACAGCATCAAAATTTACCACAGTACAGTTACTAAAGCTTCAGCCATGAGAAGTTTACCTAGCTAATTTGGTAACATGCATTCCCAATAACATCCGTAGATTTTGATGGAAGAATTAATCAGAAGAATTTGATGACCACTCTACTAATTGAATTAGTAGTTTTTTACACAATTCGTTATTCGCAAGAATATGGTAGTTACTAGACTGGTGATATGCAAATACAGCGGTTAACTGGCAGTCACGGTTTTCCATCACCATTTAGCGGCACAATGTCATATCCAACCAGAGCAGGATGTTATTATCACTTCAATTAACCTTCCTTTCTATATGAACGTAATGCAACGTTCTAGTGGAAAATGCTGTAATTGTGTCCGGTTTATTGATTCTCCGCTGGTATGATCAAAAGCCTACAAATGTGATGCAAAAACGGAGCTGCGCATATGCAAAAAAATAGCTAATGTTTTGAATGAACTTTGGGCTTGATAATAGCAGAATTGTTAAAAGTACCGAACTTTTTATTTATTTTTTAAGTATTTATTTTTTACTCGCCCCCTGAGTACAGAAAACGTAAAGTAAAAAGTTTTTACTTTTACTCATGAGTAAACATGAGTAAAATACTTTTTACCCCAGAAAACGTAAAAGTGTGTATTTTTTTAGGAATTGTACCACCATTTTCACTGAAAATCACTAATTTTCATACCTTTTTGACAATTTTCACCTTTGAATTCATTTGTTCATTTGTTATCAGCTTATTTTCAGCTTTTATTCGAACTAGTTTTTCCTATTTGTCGCTTTTTTCTTTATTTCTTCCCATCTATGGCTTCAAATAGCCTACAACGAAGCCCATCTAAAATATGTTTTCTGCATTCGAGTACTTTTAACAAGTATACGTAAAAGCAAGTACAGGTACTTTTTTCAAAGTATATGTAAACGTATTTACTTAGTACTCGAGTATACGTACTTTTTGACTAAAAGTAAATACGTTTTAACAACTATGGATAATAGCTCTAAATGCAGTAGACGCACTGCGCAGCACAGTAACTTGTGAGGTAAATTATTGTTCCATTTTAGCTTGTCGCCTTTGTGTGGGCTTTATTATTTGGAAAGCGCCATGGCGCTTTTTGTGCTTAACTTTGACGCTCCTTCAAAATAGCGCCAAAAGCATTGACGCCATTTTAGTGGAAATAAGTGCGCCAATTTTTTGTCGCTATCTTTTTGAAGAGTGCCGTGGCGCCATTGGCTTTGACTCTTTTGGAATCAGTATCAGAGCAGCGGTTCACGCGCATATTAAACGGTGACTTTAATAGTAGGGACTAGGGAATACTGTGTTTATCTATTTAGGTAATCGGGTGGGCGCGCCAGCGCCATCCCTCGCTGCCGAGGGAGGGCGCAAGCGACCCACCCATAATATGGTCGGACACACCAAAATGCGGAAATCGCAAATTTAAAATCGCAATAACTTCGGAACGCAATGCGCTAGTGCAGAACCGACTGCACCATTAAAAAGCCCGTGTCGAAAAGTACCACCATGCAAATTTTCACATACAACGGTTGAGTTCGGGGGAAGTTATTACGGATTTTCTTTTTCAAGTAGTGTTGTCGTTGTTCTTGTTGTTGTTGTTGTTGTTGTTGTTCTTCTTGTTCTCCCGACAATCTTCAAACTGCAATAACTTCCTTGAAACACGACCGATTTTCATGGTTGATGGCTCATATGAAAGAGCATATGATGCCATTTCTTATTTTCGGGAATTTTTGTCACAGGCTCCGCCCACTTTGGGACGGGATCTGTTTGAAATTTTCAAACCTCGATAAATTTAAAATTTGAATACAAATGCGGCAATAAAAAAAATTTGTTGGTGTGCGCCATGACTAGAGCTTTCGAATGAGCTAATTTTTGGCGATTTTGGTACAGATTTACAAAAGTTATTCAAGTTTGCTTATTTTGTGTAATATGCGCAAACATGCCTGAACTACTGCTTGATGTGATACTGAACATGTGACCTTGCATGGTGATTACTATCAGGTCATAAATGTCTAGTGGTTAATGTCAAGTCAAATGTCAAGTTATAAATGTCAAGTCAAATGTCAAGTCAAATGTCAAGTGATAAATGTCAAGCAATAAATTTCAGGCAAAATGTCAAGTGATAAATGTCAAATGATAGATGTCAAGTGATAAAATATTAAGTGATAAAATATCAAGTCAAATATCAAGTAATAAATGTTAAGTGGTAGATTTCAAGTGAAATGTCAAGTGAAAAATGTCAAATTATAGATGTCAAGTGATAAATGTCAAGTGAAATGTCAAGCTCAATGTCAAGTGATAAATGTCAAGACAAATGTCAATTGATAAATGTCAATTGATAAATGTCAAGTGATAAATGTCAAGTGATAGATGTGAAGTTATAAAATATAAAGTGATAAGATATCAAGTCAAATTTCAAGTGATAACTGTCAAGTCAAATGTCAACTGATAAATTTCAATTGAAATGTCAAGTTTTATGTCAAGTGATAAATGTCATGTCAAATGTCAAGTCAAATGTAAAGTGATAAATTTTAAGTGAAATGTCATGTCAATTGTCAAGTCAAATGTCAAATGTCAAGTAACAAATTTCAAGTGAAATGTCAAGTGTAATGTCAACTCATAAATGTCAAGTCAAATATCAAGTCCTATGTCAAGTCAAATTTCAAGTGATAAATGTCATGTCAAATGTCAAGTTTAACGTCAAGTGATAAATTTCAAGTGAAATGTCAAGTGATAAATGTCATGTCAAATGTCAAGTCAAATGTCAAGTTTAATGTCAACTGATAAATGTCAAGTGATAAATATCAAGTGATAAATGTCAAGTGATAGATGTCAAGTTATAAAATATCAAGTGATAAAATATCAAGTCAAATATCAAGTGATAACTTTCAAGTCAAATGTCAACTGGTAAATTTCAACTGAAATGTCAAGTTTAATGTCAAGTGATAAATGTCATGTCAAATGTCAAGTCAAATGTCAAGTGAAAAATTTCAAGTGAAATGTCAAGTAATAAATTTCAAGTCAAATGTCAAGTTAAATGTCAAGCTTAATGTCAAGTGATAAATGTCATGTCAAATGTCAAGTTTAATGTCAAGTTAAATGTCAAGTGATAAATGTCATGTCAAATGTCAAGTCAAATGTCAAGTTAAATGTCAAGTGCTCAAATATCAAGTCAAATGTCAAGTCAAATGTCAAGTGATAATGTCAAGGTGAATATAAAGTGATAACTTTCAATTGAAATGTCTGAGTCAAATGCCAAGTGAATAATTTCAAGTGAAATGTCAAGTAATAAATTTCAAGTGAAATGTCAAGTCAAATGTCAAGTTAAATGTCAAGCTTAATGTCAAGTGATAAATGTCATGTCAAATGTCAAGTTTAATGTCAAGTGATAAATTTCAAGTGAAATGTCAAGTTTAATGTCAAGTGATAAATTTCAAGTGAAATGTCAAGTTTAATGTCAAGTGATAAATGTCATGTCAAATGTCAAGTCAAATCTCAAGTTAAATGTCAAGTGCTCAAATATCAAGTCAAATGTCAAGTTATAAATGTCAAGTCAAATGTCAAGTGATAATGTCAAGGTGAATATAGAGTGATAACTTTCAATTGAAATGTCTAAGTCAAATGCCAAGTGAATAATTTCAAGTGAAATGTCAAGTAATAAATTTCAAGTGAAATGTCAAGTCAAATGTCAAGTCAAATGTCAAGTTAAATGTCAAGCTTAATGTCAAGTGATAAATGTCATGTCAAATGTCAAGTTTAATGTCAAGTGATAATTTCAAGTGAAATGTCAAGTTTAATGTCAAGTGATAAATGTCATGTCAAATGTCAAGTCAAATGTCAAGTTTAATGTCAACTGATCAATGTCATGTCAAAAGTCAAATAACAAGTCATATGTCAAGTCAAATTTCAAGTGGTAAATGTCAAGTCAATTGTCAAGTTAAATGTCAAGTGATCAAATATCAAGTCAAATGTCAAGTTATAAATGTCAAGTCTAAAGTGGCAAGTCAAATGGCAAGTAAAAAGAGAAGTGAGAAGTGAATTGCAAAGAAAATCGGCAAAAGTCAAATGAGAAGTGAAATGGCAAGTAAAAAATTAAATTGAAAAACTTTGATAAATGGATACTGAACTGTGATCCATATTTCTAGTTAATTTTTTTTTGTGAACAATCACATTATGCTATTGTCACAAATATGAGTTGTACATAGAATTATGATACACTCCTTCACTCTTAATGGTGGACCAATTTCATTTAAGAGACATTTCTCAATGAGTTTTGGATATGTCATTTAACACATAGCATATGCAAATATCGTTGGCACATGCTGGCACCATGCCAGCCAATATTTGTAGGATGAAATTCACCCTGTCACATATAAACTTGGCCCTCATCCAAGTTATGGGTTGCATATTTTTGATCAAAATATCCTGCTGTTTTGATGTGATACTGCCACTATATGGGTCTTCAATGGTTATAATTTCAAATTGTGCAATTTTATGGAGTGGTGCCATCTACTCCAAAATGGTGCCATTTTCATGGAGTGGCGCCAACTACTCCAAAGCGGCATCATTTTCATGGATGGCGCCATCTACTCCAAAACAGCAGTGCCATCTACTCCAAAATGGTGCCATTTTTGTGGAGTAG
>OZ038456.1:12497575-12540950 GCA_964036195.1 Sphaerolaimus hirsutus
GGAATTGGAATGCGATTGCAATTGCAATTGTAATTGGATTTGCATTAGTCAACGCAACAAATCCCCATGTAAATTCATTCATTATGGTCAATTTGTATACCTAAGCCCTTAACCCTATTGTGTAATCGCGTCACCCTACAACTGGTGTCTGGTGCATTTTGTAGTTCTTAAGGGTGCCCTTTACGAATGATGTTGTCTTTCGCGTTTTATTCCGTTGGATGACATTCAAACAGTGATGGAATGGTGCCATGATGCTAGTAGGACCATTGGATTGAGGGCTAGGACCATTTGTTATTTGCGACTTTTTTAATAGTGCCACCCCACCCTCAATGATATCCTTTTCACCATAGCACCCACAGCGTGCCCTTTAGAAGTGCGCCATTGCTCCACTGGTGCTTTAAGCAAACTTTCTGCACATTTCCTCTCACTACGTTTGCTGTTCCATAAAATAACATGGCATGCATTTTTTAATAATTTTAGCTACATATTTACAATGAAAGATGTACAAACATACCTAAATAAATATGTGCATGTGTGAAATTTTAGCCACCCCATCATTGCATGCATGAAATATGATATTTTTGCATGTTCCATCTGCTGTATTTCAATGAATCTAATATTTGTGAAATGTTTGTTCCCAGATGTGATCAAGACATGTATGCATGTATGTGCGATCTGAATTAATACTGCATCTGCATGCAATGCATTGCATGGCATATGCAGTGATACTTTAATTAGATGCCTCTGATAACGTATCCCATGGAATAAAAGCATCGTTGTATAGGAAGCTAGGGGACACTTGACTAACCTGTAGACTATGGTTGGTAACCACACTTACCCGACCCGACCCGACCCGACGTGACCCGACCCGACTCGACCCGTTCCGATCCGATCCCATCCGATCCCATCCGATCGATCCGACCCGATCCGACCCTACTCAACCCGATCTGATCCGATCCGATCCGACTCTACCCGACCCTACCAGACCCGACACGACCCGATCCGACCCGACCCGACTCAACCGACCCGACCCGATCCGAACCGATCCGACCCGACCCCGATCCGAACCTAACACGATATTCTGCACATAAAGGTAACCGAGACCCGATACCCAAATCCAACTCTATTACCTAAACCGAAATCCGATACCCAACACCAGTACCCAAAAATATATCACATTTCAATCATTCAAGCAGTTCACGAGTGTTGTGAATAAAACATTCAGTTGTGTTGTGCAGTGGTAAATTATATAGCCACTTTCTTCATTGGTACGGTACAGCTTTAGACATTCATACAGGTCTTAAATAGATCATCCAAATAACTCTCAACTTGGCTTTTTATCAATTGACGGTTTACTTTCACTCACTCCGAAGTTGCACCAGCTAAAAAATAATTATGGTAGATGGTTTTCTAGTCAAACCAAGGTTGCATCTTTGGGGGTGTTATTGCACTGCATAGCATGCATATTTCTGTTTCTGTTAACTTCAGCTTAAGTAGTTTTTAAATTATTTAGAACATGAAGGGTTTTTCAATCAAAGTAAATAGCTAGTGTGACCGTGACGCAGGTACTGACGCCAACACTTATCTTGAATTTTTTACTTTACTCTAGTGAATCTTATTACAAAAATTGTTTTCAAATTTATTTTCTTTTAGAATTTTGAATTTTTACCACCTAAAGAAAAAATAATTCCCTCCTGGAACAATGCCCCCCAGCCTATGACAGGAATAAGAATGCCCATATCTTTAAAAACAATCGATGAGGCCAGAGCAAGCAAAAATTTAGCTGCTTCCAGTATGATTCAGCAAATGCACATCTAGTGTAAATACCGTATTTCATCGAAATACCCCCAGGGGGTTTATTTTTTCAGAGGGGGTTTATTTTCGGGAAAGTCATACTAACGAAGACGCTCTTACATACCCCAAACCGGTAATAAACGTAACCAAATAGGGTATATAGGGACATATCAGGGACGTAAACGTACATCGCTACACAAACTATTGTATACGTATAACTGCGATGCAAAATGGTCGCAATAAATACATCATGTTCCTTGCCTACATGATGTACCTTATTCCAGAGGGGGAGTATGTCGAGTGGGGGTTTATTTTTTTCCCAGCTCGAAAACACCTGGGGGTATTTCGAGGGGGGGTTTAATTCAAGGGGGGGGGGTATTTCGAGGAAATACGGTAGATGCAATGGGCTACGAATGGAGACACAACATAAAAACGTGGTAGTGTGTACCAGAGTTGCGAAAGTGTATTTACACTTACCCGAAATACCCAGGTAAATGGGTATTTATATTTACACTTACACTTACACTTTCATAAAATACTCATACACTTTTTTTACACTTTCCTGAGCAAAATACCCGGGTACAGAAAGTGTATTTTTTTCTTTCAGATGGCCCTGTTTTATGCTTTTGAGAAAGCATAAAATAGGGTCATGTACAAAAAATAACTGCACAGTGCACACATGCAGTTATGCATTGAATGTAGAAAATATGGCAAATGTACAAACTGGCCTTTGATCTCCAACCTTTGATCAGTACTCATTGTATTCTACAGTTTCATCATACTTTTGTAAAAAGGACAAGATCAATGGAAATTCACCAGCTGGACACAAAGTCAACTAACTTTTGCATTGACATTTGCTGCATGTCCAATCTTGCATTAAGCAGTGTGTATCGCATTGCTTATTCAGTAAATATCAACACTGAAAAAGTGCCATTATTAGTGAACTTCATACCACTACAGTATTTGCTACAGTCTGAAATGTTTCATAATAGGCAGTAAAATGTGAAATGATGCATAAAAATGACAAATATATTGATCTAAAGGTGAAAACAGTGGTGTATGCTAATGCTCAACAGTGAGAGCTCTTTCTAAAAAAAATTTTACACTTACACTTTTTTTTACACTTTCCTAGGTATTTTTAAAATACCTTACACTTTTGGTATCCATACTCAAAATTTGGAAAGTGTATTTACACTTACACTTACACTTTCCAAAAATACCGGTATTTTAACAACTCTGGTGTGTACATACATAGTACCTTCATACCTGTTCTTATTGAATATCTGTTGTTGGGTTTGAACAAAAATTGGCATGCTATTTAGTTGTGTTGTGAAGCATATTTCATAAAATGTATTTTACTTAATCTGACTTCACATCTTTGGAATTCTGTGGGATGAAATATATCCATGTGGCTCAACATATTTCAGAAACTATTATAACAAACCTGCAAAACACCCAATTCGATTACCACATTCATTTTCTGCAACCCCAATCCACTGAAATAACCCCCTGATAATTTTTTTTCATTCAAATGACTTATTTATCTTGGAGCTCTTCTGATATAAATTGCCAGTGTAAATTGAATCATCTATTTCTTCATATCAATCTTACAGTAAAAAGATGCAAAAGTATTGAGAGATAAGCAATGATTTCTAATGGACAACTGTTAAGGTGCCTTGAAAGTTTTCAGATGAATGTTCAACAGATATTCACCTTGATAAAATGTTTCTTTTTATCATTTTAATGATTTTTGTGTGTTCAACGTGTTGATGTTGTTCAAAAGCCTATAAATAAATATATAAACACTCAATACAAAAGGGTCCCAGTGGCTTGTTATATCTGAACCAAATAGAAATGAGCCATCTCTTTTTCTGATAGCATGATGATCCCGTTTGCAACCTTTTCCATACTTTCAATTTGAATATGACATGATTTTAATTAAGACAAGTGCATCCAATCCATTTTACATGATTGGTTCCTCCTTCAAGAAAGTGAGTGCGTATTAGGGTGTCAAATTTCCGTTTTCAGTCTCCGTTTTCTGCAGGCAATTTTTTTCTCTTTTCCTGCCGCTGAATTTTTTTCCGTTTTCCATTCCGTTTTACCAGCCACTAAATTTTTTTCCATTACCGTTTCCGTTTTTCTGGCTCATTTTCCATTTTCCTGCTTAATTTTCAGTTTTTCCACATTTTCCGCTTTCTGGCTCAATTTTCTGTTTTTCTGCTTCATTTTCCACCTTTTTCCGGCTCAACTGTCTGTTTTCTGCTTCACCCAAACAGGTAAACATGCATGTGTGTTTTCAATTACCGTATTTCCTCGAAATACCCCACCCCCTTGTTTGACCCCCCCCCCTCTCGAGACCACTATGAAACAATCGCCCCCCCCTCGAAATACCCCCCCCAAATTGAGTGTAAAGAGAACGTACATGACAAATACTGCAGTTTGTGTTCTGCGTAGTGCAGAACACATGTAAAAACAATGTCGGAATCACGTCAGAACAGTGTTTATACCATCTACGTACTAATATTAGTCTACATGAGTCTTTACATGTCAGTTATTGATGCATTTTTCAACCCCAGCGCACATCACAAACAACGATTTTGTACTAGGATTTCAAAAAAAGTTCTTGCGAAATAATAACCCCCCCTCGAACCCCCCCCCCCCTCGTTTAACCCCACCCCCCCCCCTCTCAGGACCACTATGAAACAATCACCCCCCGGGGGGTATATAGAGGAAATACGGTATGTGAATTTTTTCTTTCATTTTCTATCAAAATTTCAGCAATTTTTACCACTCCCAGCAAATTTCAGCAATTTTTTCTGTTTTCGTGCAAAATTTCAGCTATTTTTCCCCTTTTCCATGTAAATTTCATTATTTTGTTTCCTGTTCTCCGGCCTTGTTTTCCGTTTTCTGGCCGCTGAAAATTTTTTCCGTTTCCGTTTCCATTTTCCATCAAGTGCAAAAAAATTCCGTTTCCGTTTTCCGGCAAGTGTAAAAAAATTTTCCGTTTCCGTTTCTATTTTCCGAAGAAATTTTTTTGACATTTTGACGTACATCAATGCAGTTGCTACGAACAGTTATTTATAATTGCAGGACCGTATTTACGAAAACGTTTTTACTTTTACATGAATGTTACATTATACTCAAACACGAAGTAAATACTTTTACATTTCCCCTGGAAAAAGTACCCTTATTATACTCACCCTTTGTATTCAATTTTTGAAAGTATTTCAGTACATAAAATGTACCTATTTTTTGCTTTTTTCATGCTTATGTATTTTTGGGACAAAAATCATTAACTTATCAGTATTGTTTCAGGATTTTGTGAACCTATTGAAGAAAAGCCCTTGGGAAGGTCTTGAAAAGATATAGGTTAGCTCCGTATAGATTTTTTGCTTTAAAATAACTACTCTTTCATGAGAAAGAAAATATAAAAATACTTATGTTTATGGTTTCCTGGTAAAAGATTATTTTTACATTTTTTTAGTAAAACATGAGAAAAACACTTGCTTTTAGGTTTTCTCAGGTGATAAGTACTTATTTTTACATTTAATACAAGTACAAAATTTTTACTTTTTCTTTTACGTACTCTGGGCTCTGGCATGACTCAAAGTAAATTGAATATGTTTTACAGTGGCAAATAGTATGGGTTCACATCAAACAGTACAGTACAGTACATTTTCTATTTATGGTAAATGGTGTGTTATGGTATGGTAAATATTCAATTTTTCAATGAACAGTATGGTATGGTAACTGTGAAAAGTGTGGTACATGGTACGCTAAACTTCATACCTATGTTAATTTTCACGCTTTGTATTGCGTGTCTCAATCAATTTCAATTAATCTGAGCTGAGCTCAGTGAGTGAAGACTACCTGAATAAAAATTGTTTGTTTTATCTGCAAGCGCATTAAATTAATGCACAATGAAAACAATAAGATACATATGTGTTGAAAATGAACCTACATATTCAAAATATGATGAAAAATGTGTGTTAAAAAGAGACATCTTGTAAGCAAATCAAAAACGTTCATTAGAATATCGCCTGCTGTATAATGAATTGGGGCTGTGCCATCCCACATCCTGGCCCAGAAATTGGATTCCTGTCATTTTTGATGCGTATTCCTTGCATTATTGGTGGATAATGGATGCAAAAAATGTTGATGATGGAAAAGTGCTACATTAAGAGCCACTTTCGATGACACGGTGATTTCGCAGGTCAAAGTTGTATTTTACTCAATAACACTGACTGCACTCAATAGTTGTCAACTGTCATATCTCCACCTATACAATTTCGAGAGAACTGCGTGCAAAGGATGCTTCAATGCAAAAGATAGGGGCACAATCACAGCCTCATTTTTTGCCCGATTCGTGTGTGTTTTTGCACACAATGCAGTCACTATTTATTAGTACAAAATGCCCTTTACAAACACGTTACAATCTTGACAAACAGGGTTAGTAGATGGCAAATTTGCTTCCCAAGAATGCAATTGCACATGTATAGGGGGTGAACTTGAGTTTTTAGGGGCTGAGTTTTCAATTCAGGGTTGAGTTGATGGGTGTTTATAAATTAGGGTTGAGTTGACAGAAGTTTAAAAATAAGGGGCTGTTGACACAAGTTTACAAATTAGAGGCTGAGTTTATGGGAGTTGAGTTGATGGGTGTTTGCCAAATTTGGGGCTGAGTTTATGGGAGTTAACAATAACATTACCATAATCCTTCAGTGAGGCCCCCGGGGCTAAAAAATATAAATTGTGATATGATGCATTTGTGGGTTACTGATTACAATGATTTGAAATATGCACTCCATTCTGACAGTACATTACCATAACCCTGAAATTGAATCCCTGGGGCCAAAACTTTCAAATTGTGAAATGATGCATTGTCGGTTTCTAATTGCACTGATTTGATATATAATGCACTCCATTTTGACACTACATAACCCTGAAAACTACATAACCATAACCCTGAAAATGAACCTCTGGAACCAAAAACTTTCAATTTGTGAAATCATTCATTCTTGGGTTTCTGATTGCACTGATGAGTTGATGGGTGTTTGCCAAATTAGGGGCTGAGTTTATGGGAGTTAACAATAACATTACCATAATCCTTCAGTGAGGCCCCCGGGGCTAAAAAATATAAATTGTGATATGATGCATTTGTGGGTTACTGATTACAATGATTTGAAATATGCACTCCATTCTGACAGTACATTACCATACATAACCCTGAAATTGAATCCCTGGGGCCAACTTTCAAATTGTGAAATGATGCATTGTGGGTTTCTAATTGCACTGATTTGATATATAATGCACTCCATTTTGACACTACATAACCCTGAAAACTACATGACCATAACCCTGAAAATGAACCTCTGGAACCAAAAACTTTCAATTTGTGAAATCATTCATTCTTGGGTTTCTGATTGCACTGATTTGATATATGCACTCCATTTTGACACTACATTACCATAACCCTAAAAATGAACCCATGGGGCCAAATACTTTCAATTTGAGAAATAATGCATTTTCGGGTTTCTGATAGCACTAATTTAAAATATGCACGTCATTTTGACACTACATTACCATAACCCTAAAAATGAACCCCCTGGGCCAAAAACTTTCAAATCATAAAATGATGGATTTGTGGGTTTCTGAGTGTAATGATTTCAAATATGCCCAGGGCTTCAAAAGTTAGAAATTGTGAAATGATTCAATGTGGGTTTCTGATTACACTGATTTGAAATATGCACTCCATTTTGACACTACATAACCCTGAAAACTACATAACCATAACCCTGAAAACGAACCTCTGGAGCCAAAAACTTTCAATTTGTGAAATCATTCATTTTTGGGTTTCTGATTGCACTCATTTGAAATATGCATTTCATTTTTACACTACATTACCATAACCCTAAAAATGAACCCCCTGGGCTGAAAACTTTCAAATCATAAAATGATGCATTTGTGGGTTTCTGATTGTAGCAATTTCAAATATGCACTCCATTTTGACACTAAATTACTAAAACCCTGAAATTGAACCCCTAGACCAAAAAATTTCAAATTGTGAAATGATGCATTTTGCAGGTTTCTAATTCCACTGATTCGAAATGACTCAATTTCAACTCTACATTACTGTAAGCCTTAAATTGAAAATAAATTAGAAATTGTGAAATGATGCATTTCTGGCTTTTTGATTGCCTTGATTTGAAATATGCACTTCATTTTGACACTACATTACCATAACCCTGAAAATGAACCCCCAGGGCTAAAAATTTTCAAATCATAAAATGATGTGTTTGTGGGTTTCTGATTGTAGCAATTTCAAATATACACTCAATTTTTACACCACATCACTAAAACCCTGATAATGAACCCCTGGGCCCAAAAACTTTCAATTTGTGAAATGATGCATTTGTGGGTTTTTTATTGCAGTGATTTGAGATGTGCACTCCATTTCTACTCTACATAACCATAACCTTTAAGTCTAACCCCTGGGGCTAAAAAATTGAAGATTGTGAATTGATGCATTTGTGGATTGATGCTAGAGATTATTTCAAATATTCATTCTATTTTGACACAACATTACCATAAACCTGAAAATGAGTTTACAGGAGTTTCCAAATTAGGGACTGAGTTTATGGGAGTTTCCAAATTAGGGGCTGAGTCTATGGGAGTTTCCAAATTAGGGGCTGAGTTTACAGGAGTTTCCAAACTAGGGGTTGTGTTTACAGGATTTAGAGGGGGTCCCCATGGGGTGCCATTTTTGGGGGGTCTCCAGGGGGTGCCATTTTTTGGAGGCACATATGGGGGTGCCATTTCAAGGGGGTCTGTATGGGATGCCATTTTTTGGGTGGTCCCCAGTGGTGCCATTTTTTGTTGGTCCTTAGGGGGGTGCTATATTTTTTTGTTGGGGGGGTCCATAGGGGGTGCCATTTTGGGGGGGGGTCCCCAGGGGGTGCCATTTTTGAAGAGTCCCCAGGGGGAGCCAACTTTGGGTGGGTCCCCAGGGGGTGCCATTTTTGTGGCGGTTCCTAGGGGGTGCCATGTTTGGGGGGTCCCCAGGGGGTGCCATTTTTGGGCGGTCCCTAGGGGGTGCTATTTTTGGGGGGTCCCTAAGGGGTGCCATTTTTTGGTGGTCCTCAGGGGGTGCCATATTTGTGGGGCCCTAGGGGGTCCCATTTTTGGGGGGTTCCCAGGGGGTGCCACTTTTGGGGGGTTCCCTGGGTGATGCCATTTGGAGGGGGGTCCCCACTGGGGTGTCAGTTTTTGCAAGCCTCTGAGTAGTGGTTACCTATAGCAGGATTCTCTCCAACCTTCAGTTGGGTTTTGTGGTTCTCTACAATTTATACCACAAGGATTTACAAACACAAAAAGAACAGCAAAGCACAAATGTAACCAATTTAAGATAACAACAAATTTTGACACCTTGCAAAAACCACACTATCATATCACAAAACCTATACCACACAGAATGCACACTGCCCAACCATTTTACAAAAAATCCATTCCAAAACATTGCATCTTTGGTATTGGTCTTGTTATTGTTGGTACATTACATACCGCATTTCAAAACACATGCCTAGCATGTGGGCAAACTTAATTAAACTATCATATTTCCTCCAATGGTATTAATTGTAGAGAACCACAAAACCCGACCGAAGGTCGGAGAGAATCCTGCTAGTTTTAACACATGTGGTGTCAAATTGCCCTCAACCACTCTAACATGTTATATTAGATTAATTAAGTTGTGTCATCATGACTTTTTTTGAAATTCCCTAGATTAAATACAGTCTATTATTGAGACTGAGAGACAAAGTAGATTTAGATGTGGGATCGGTTTAGATGTGGGATGAGCCTACGTCTAATGAATTAAGCCTAAGACCTGGGGCACTTGGGTCTTCTCAAATAGAAGCAATAATTACTGTTAGTCAGTGTCAGTTCATGGAGCTGAGTATGGATGTTTTTATCGCCAATTTATACTGAAAAGTATTAAAATGGGTAGAGATTAAAATCTGGTACAACAAATGAAAAGTAGCATATTTGCCATATATGGTGGTCGTTAATCATGACGTTTTGTTGTGTGATCTGCGGACATTTGTGCGCTAAAATGTACATGTGTTTAAAAAAGTAATTGAATGTCAATAGAACATTAGCATCACACATATTTTCTGCTCACTGGATAAATATCTGCACCAATGCCCATTTGACTAAACAAACAAACAAGTAAGCTTGTATGAGATATAATCCAGTGTTTTACAGTAATTTTATTTGCATGCAGTAAAAAACGGCTCTATAGCTTTTTTTCCAAGGGCACTAATGTCTAGCCAATAATATTCGTACCTACCTAGTCATAAATCATTTAAAAAAATGTTTTATGCATCCTACACATCAAATTGCTACCTACATTCTTTTATGAAATAACCCAGGTAATTCTAATGTACCCAATGTTTAAATTAGAAATGCCTAATACTGAGAGATACAAGAATTCCTGAAAGGCAGACAAAAAATCGCACATTCGCAGGCCCGCGAGACAATTGTCTGATACTCCAAAAATGGACTCTGAATATCGAGTGGTCCTCAATGTGGGCGGAGTCAGGCACGAAACCTACAAACACACTTTGAAGAAAATCCCCGCTACCAGATTGTCCAGATTAACCACATCATCATCAAATTATGACGCCACATTGAATGAGTATTTTTTCGACAGACATCCGGGCGTATTTGCGCAGATTTTGAACTATTATAGAACTGGCAAATTGCATTATCCATTGGATGTTTGTGGGCCACTTTTTGAGGAGGAGCTCAGTGTTGGTTCAATATTTGTCAGAAGTTTTTAGCTTAGTTTTGTGTAATGTGTAACATATATTATCGGAATGGTTTTGTTTGATTCTTTTGAGCCGGAATTACACCTCAGCGGCGTTTGACGTGAAATGATTACGTCGTAAAATTGATTACATCAAAATGGACAAAGGTACAGCATTGAAATTTCAGAATTAGATAGTTCTAGTAATTGTGTGTAATGTCCCAAAAAAATTTTATCAAATAATCATTATTTAAGTAGTTTTTAATTTACCGTCGAAATTTACACATTCTACGTCTACATTTCACGTCAAACATTTTATGTCACCAAAAAATTTTGACGGTAAATTAATAACTACTTAAATAATGATTATTTGATAAATTTTTTTCGGGACATTACACCCAATTACTAGAACTATCTAATTCTGAAATTTCAATGCTGGTACCTTTGTCCATTTTGATGTAATCAATTTTACGACGTCACCATTTCACGTCAAACGCCGCTGAGCTGTAATTCCGGCTTTACGGTTGTAAGTTAATCACACATATTTTCACGGTTAATCAACATTCCCAGTGTCCAGTCCAATTCACGTAAACATTTGTAAAAAATACTACTTGGCTAATCTCAAGTGAATATGATTCAAACATAATCCAGATTCATCAATTTTCCATTTTCGGATCTCAGAATGTAAAATGAAAGCCTTTGCTTTTCCAATTTCTGAACAGCTGAAAATGTTTTTATATCTTTGCCTTGTGGTTTCACTAAAAAATGATACCGTGGCGTGCAATGGATTGACACAGTTCCGTCCTTTTTCTTCAAAAGTGATCCAAAAAGCACCTTGGCAATGCATCCTAATGTCCTAATGCATAGTCCTAATGCAATCCCAAAAACTCAGTGTAATGTTGAAACGAGTAGTCACTTGACAACTCAACTACACCAGCAAAAAAAACATGCATTCATTCTTAGAGTTTTAATTGAAAATACATGTTTACATTGGTTCACCCATCCACCTTAAATAAATATAACCCCAAAAGTAATCTGTACACAAGAAACGGATACCCCACAAATACTTTTCCAGTACTGGGGCCTGGATGCAAATGAAGTAGAGCCCTGTTGCTGGATGACTTATACTCAACATAGAGATACTCAGGAAGTATTGAGAACACTGGATGAATTGGATACCTATGAAATGGTACCTGACGAAGATAATGAGGAGCAGGTTGTTTTCTTATATGTGCAGTTGCCCAAAATTACTTATGTCTTGGTTGATAAAGTGCGAGCAGGATACTTATGTACGCACATTCACAAAAAATATTTTGAAAAGAAAAAGGCGGAGTCTTGTACACGTACAAGTGTTTTTTCCTGCAACGTTTTTGGTACAATTTTATTGAATGATGACCTCATGATGGAGTGTTTCCTTCAGAAAACTGCATAGCATGCGGTCTGCGGAGTATAAGCACATAAATTGAATCCAAGGAGAGATCTCATTGGTATCAAACACTTTGGAATCCCAATTCACTGTGTCCAAAATTTATATTCAATTGGAATTCCATTTCATTTCTTCATGGGCTAACTTAGCCATTTTTCAGCCGCACCACATTCAATCAATTTGTGCATTTCCGCATTTCCGTTTTTACACAGATTTACACCCGTTTCGGCTGGGAAGATGACTATTTCAACAACAGTCTCTCGCATTGGCAGAGAATTAAACCAAAACTTTGGGTGTTATTTGATGAGCCAGATTCGAGTCAGCCAGCTAAGGTTACTTAGATTATTTAAAATCTTGAAAAAATTAGTCTCAATATGGGAAACAATTTCAGGTCATTGGCATAATATCAGTATTTTTCCTAACTGTAGCAATTTTGGCATTTTGCCTGAAAACCCATCCTGGATTCAGAGTTCCAATTTTGGAACACAGTGCAGTTGTGGTAAATGTTTCAAGTTTTGGAACTAATTCTGCCCTAAACATGATTCCCAGGGCAGTAAAAAACAATAAAAGTGGTGCAAAAATGATGCTCACATTGAATCAAATTGATAAGGTTGGTTTGGGTTTTGCATATATTGAACAATTTGACATACCTGTTTGGCCTGTTTTTAGTGCCGACCAAACAGGATACTGTATTTCTTAAAATACTAGGGCATAATCTCTTGTCCAATAGAAGTGCAGACGCAGAAGGTACACTTTTTTACATTTTTGGGCATGGAACAAATAGAATGGCAGCCTCGAATAGAAGGGCACTGCTACCCAAGTGCTAAATGCATAAAAATATGTGTTAGTGGACGCCGTTATTAGTGGTTTTGGTTGAGTAATGTTTTCCATTGAAAGATCAAATGTTGAATGAATTCTATGAATCATTGTTTGTAAATATTAACTTACACTTAACAAAAACTGCAAAGTAACAGTTTGTAAAACCGTGCCAGGCCTTGACCAAAAGTGATTAAAAAGTGAACCAAGTGATTAAAAAAGTTGATGAAAAAAGGCATCCTTCTAATTTAAAAAAATACGGTATACTTCTAGAACCACTCTTGGGTTATCGCACGATTCAGCGTTTCAGCTCATAAATTTTCAGGTTAAATCAAGACCACACGATTCATTTCTCTACATTGAACTACTATGCAACATTTGGTTTACAATTGAAATCGTGGTCAGATTTCTGGCATGCCCTAGTAAATTGGACTACCTGAAAGCACCGGTAAACATTATTGACATTGTAGCAACGTTTACATTTTATTTGGACTTGGCATTGAGCCAAACTGGATCAAAATGGGATTTAGAGTTTATATCTATAATTCGCATTATGAGGCTGTTCAAATTGACTCAGCATAGTCAAGGATTAAAGATACTCATGCATACCTTCAGGTGTGTGTTTTGTTTTGCTGCATCCATTTTCTTTTCCACCGAAGAGTTACTTAGCACCAACACATGGGCAGATTCAGTCAGATTGTGTTAATTCAATAAATTGAGCAATCTTTTCGTTCAATGTTTTAAAACTTACAAAATTATGCTGATAAGTTCAAGCAAATAGGTATTTACATAAATAGGATTTAAGCTGATCAAGGCTGTAAATTGAAAAGTCAAGTTTTCCTCCCCAATACATACGTAGAAAAAGTATTTATTTAATACACAATCTCAAACACAACTCATAAACACATTCTAAAAATATCACTGTTAGCATGATCTTTAAAAAATACAGAAACCTCACTTGATTTCAACTCGCAAAACGTTTTAGCCTTATATTTTACACCCCACCAATAATCACAGGGCATCAGCAAAGGAACTTATGCTTCTAGTATTCTTCCTAGTTCTCGGAATTGTAATTTTCGCCTCATTGGTTTACTACGGTGAACGATTAACAGAGAATCCTAACAATCAATTTCATTCCATTCCATTGGGTCTATGGTGGGCCATTGTCACTATGACCACGGTGGGGTCAGTTTTTTTTGCATTTTGCGGACAGGCCTGTGGAAATGTCATAAGGATTTCGTTTGGTATATAAGCAGGGTTGGCAAAATCTCAGAAAAAAATAAAAATAAAATAAAAATAAAATGGAATATTCAAGAATAAAATAAAATAAAATAAAATGGAAAATTTCAGAATAAAAATAAAAATTGTATAAAAATTCGAATTTTTGTAAAAATTTTGTAAAATTGTATAAAAATTTGTATTTTTGTAAAATTGTATCAAAATTCATCTTTTTTGTAAAATTTAATCTCATTGCTTGAGTTTGTACCTGTTTATTCACGGATCTGGAGGCAGTCCCAAGCATTGTAAAGTGTCAAATGTCATGTAAAATGTCATGCAAAGTGTCAATTGTCATGACAAATGTGAAGTAAAGTGTAAATTGTCATGACATGTAAAAATTAAAGTATCAATTGTCAAGCAAATTGTGTCCAAATCTTATGTTTTATTTCTAAATCTTATGTTTTGTATCCAAATTATGTTGTTGTTGAATCCAAATCTTATGTGAACATTTGGATACAAAAACATAAGATTTGGATACAAAACATACTATGGATACAAAAACACAAAATTTGGATACACAATTTACACTTTGCATGACATACATACTGCATGCAACTTTTGAAAAGTAAGGGAAAAATTTGTCACAGGTTTTTCATGTATAGGTCTAATTATAACATTTTTCTGGCCTTGCATGCATGATTCTGATTTTTTGTAAAATTTTTGTAAAATTTTTGTAAAATGGGTCATTTTATTTTATTAATGACTTTTGGGAATAAAATAAAATAAAATAAAATGAAACAAGAATAAAATTAAAATAAAATAAAATTTTTATACAATTTTTATACAATTTTACTAAAATGAATTTTTATAAAACCAACCCTGTATATAAGGCATGAAATATCTACCGTATTACCTCGAATTATCCCCCCCCTTGAATTGACCCCCCCCCCTCGAAATACCCCCCCCCCCTAAATTTCGGCTGAGGAAATAATAAACCCCCCCCCCCTCGAAATACCCCCCCTAAAATTGTGTGTAACGTGAACGTACATGACAAATACCGCAGTTTGTGATCTGTACAATGCAGAACACACGTTAGAACTGATGATTAAGTGACGTTAGGGAAGGGTTTGTGTGTATATACAGTAATATATGCCTATAAACACATATAAATCTATGTGATTGTTCGATTTTTCTACGTCTGCGTATGGGGAATTTCCGAAAATTTCTGGCGAAATAATAGACCCCCCCTCGAATAAACCCCCCCCCCCTCGAATTATCCCCCCTCAAATTTTGCTGGCGAAAGAATAAACCCCCTGGGGGTATTTCGAGGTAATACGGTAGTCATGTCGCCGAAAATAAATACCTATGTTGGGGAATGTTCATGCCCACTTAAAGGCACTTTACCCGCACATCTTGCAATTCTGCAATAAATACTTTTACTACCGTATTACCTCGAATTATCCCCTGTTTAATTACCCCCCCCCCCCCTAGAAGTAACACCAGGTCTGAGCGAGCTGAGGAAAAAATAAGACCCCCCTCGAAATGCTCAAAATTAGTAATACTGTACATTAGCAAACTACCACATATCACGCAGCAAAACAACCCCCAATTGCAGCTATGGAGACATGACCCCCCAAACATGGGTGGGTCACCTTATCGGCTCAGTGTGTGCACTGACAGGGGTGTTAACCATTGCATTGCCCGTGCCAGTTATTGTCTCAAATTTCTCTATGTATTACTCACATACTCAGGTTTGTTATAAATATTTATAAACTTGTTTATGGGCTCTTTTTGAGATTGAATTGAGTACTTTAGCAAAGTCTCGCTGGTTGGACGGATCGTGCTTGTCTTGAAACTTGAATCTGTCATCCTTTTACATTTTATATAGTTCACCAGTTTTTTTACATCTAGTAGATAATGTTAAGGGCATTGCCGACGCAGCATGTCAGCCCCTAATAGTGAAGAGCCCAGCCGCCTCTGTAGTCTAGTGGTTAGGGCACTCGTGTTCTATATACGTGAGGTGCAGGTTCGATTCCCGCCCGAGGCGGGTGTAATTTTGCACTCTTTCTATAAAAAGTTGTGAAAGTGATCGGGAAATTTCTCACTTTAAATGACCTGAAAGCAAAGCACTTAGCAAAGCGTGCACACATGTGCATACGTAAAAAATGATGGCGACAACAACGATGGGTAAGTTCTCAAATAAAAAACACTTTCTGTGTTTTGAGTTTTTCAAAAATGAATACCTGTGTTTTGAGTTTTTTTCATGAAAAAAACTTGAGTTTCCATGTTTTATTTCAGTGTTTTTTGAAAAAACTCAAGTTTTCCTGTAAAAACTCAAGTTTTTTAGTAAAAATTCAAGTTTTTTTGGTAAAAACTCAAGTTTTCTAACAAAAAGTTGCATTTTACAGCATTTTGATGTGAAAACAGGGGTTTTCTTATCATATATAGGTTTTGCTATGGGTTTTGCTGATATAGATGTTCCACAAATTGAGGATCTGCATATTTGTTCATGTGTCAATAAGTCCACAAAAATGTCCACTACCGTCCACAAAATCAAAAAAATAAGCATGTCCACTCCACAGCATAAGCATCAACAAAATGTAAAAAACGACGATTCACACTGTACAATAAAATACTTCAATGGATGTGCACTGTATGTTGTACTGTGTGATTAAACTGCAACTATACTTGAACATGCACATCGTTGAAGCCTTCAACGTATCTGAACTACTTACCCATCCCAAAACACCTCATCTTAAATTTCAACAAAAAATCCCGTTCAAGAGAAAATGGGTTCATATGGAGATGCCTAGCACCCAATATCCTGGACACTGGCTTAAGGGACCCTCCACACTGTCAGTGGACACTGGCATGCTAAGTACACCGCCCTGTCTCCAATACCACACCAAAACTTGACAGCAGCAAAATCTTTTTTTTTCATCAAATCATCACATTCTTTTGCAAAAACCATGTCAGCTCATCAGAAACATGAACAGACTCATGTAAATACATATCAAAATACTATACGCATATACATTATGTATGTTCATACTCACATTGTTCAGTTCAAATCATGTGCCTGAGAAAAACTCAAAAAACATTTCCGTATTTTCTGTGTTTCCGTGTTTCCGTGTTCTCTGAAAAAAAACTCATTTGAGTTTCCGTGTTTTTCAAAATTGCTGAGTTTCCGTGTTTCCGTGTTAAACAAAAACACGGAAACTCATTGAGTTTCCGTATTTAATATGTGTGTTTTTGCCATCGTTGGGCGACAACGTTCAAAGCATTCAGATGATACGAAATGTGATTCTTAAACAATGTGAAACATTAGATGAAAATGTAAAAATGCAAAATCCAATAACAATCGCAGGCCAGAGCGAAGATGCCCAAAAAGCGCAGAAACATTCTCAGTCTAGATCAAGTGAAGGCTCTCAATCAGGCGGCGATGGCTAACAGAAGGAAACGGACTAGATACGCAGTGCACGCGAGCACGACCAGTGTGGCCAGTGGCAATGAGAATAGCTGTTTGTATGGTTTGTCGCTTTTTATCTGACGTTGCTTGATTCTGCTTTTGTGATTGGTATTGTTAATTAAGTTATTAAACAGTGGCATTTTGCTTATCCCTAAATGCTCCCTATGCCTACATATTTAGCTGTCGGAAAAATTTGATATAGGTACTCTGATGACATTACGCCGTACATTTTTCCTAAGGAAACACTCCATCATGACGTGATCACTTTCGTCGCCGTCATCATCTCTCGCCAGCACGTCGTCTTCATGACGGCATCACTTCCTCGTCATCACGCCTTCCATAAGTTCTCGGCTGGCCGTCTGCCAGTGCCAGCCAAAGACATAACTCCTATCTGTTTGTAAATATCGTGTCTGCAGAGTATACGTTTCTGGATCGTCTCCCATTGGATCGTCGTTGACGGATCCTAGTGAGGTTACAGTTCCCTGGGAAAACATTTCTATGCATTAGAGTGGAGTGTAGAGTTTTTTACACAGAAAAATTCAACGACATTTCGGTGAATTTATTGTTGACGATGTTTCCTGGGCATTGAATACAAATAAATTGCTGCCAGTTCAAATATATTCTTGATATCTTTCACGATTCAGATTGAAATTTAGGGACACAACATACTTAGTTCACTCAATTAAAACCACATCCCTAACTCCTAAGCACCTTACCAAAATGCCCCGAACCAAACAGACAAGGCTCTTTCCATCAAAATCCTTTCAAAAAACAGATAAATTCCCACACAGCTGGATCACACCAAAACAACCCGAGCGCGCAATGGTCTGGCTCATTCCAAAACCAAAACCCGTCTGCAACTGCTAGCAAAAATCTAATACATAGAGTGCAATTTTCATCTGGGCAGGATCAATTTTTGTCTGTGGAAAAGAAAGATGGTGATGGGTCAGTTTGTGGCTCGTTTTTGATGTAAATACCATTAATCCGTCTCCAGAGGAGCTGTTTTTCATCTGATTTCGGAGTGGAGAGTTTTTGAAAGGAGGGAGTTAATACAGGAGTGGATTTGTTTTTTAATTCATCAAAGTTTTTGAGGAAATTTGGTGATAAATATGCATGTGTTAATGGTTTTTTAAATTCTGTAAATTCAAGAAACAAGGGAATGGGTTGTTTTGCCCACTCGACCAACCGGGGACTTATTCAATGCAGGGAGTTTTTCAATGGGGACTTTATCATGGATCTATAGACAGCCTGAAAAAATATTCAAATGACAATAAATGAAGTGGATAAAATAAGATTTTACAATCCTGTGTAGCTGTTTTATTCTGTCAATAAAACACAATTTGACTAAAATATGTCTAAAAACAGTGACAATGAAACTAAACTGAACATTCAAAATAACACATAAACCCACGCAGCCCGCCCAGAAACCAGCTGAACACCTCAGCACGCAGTAGTTCCACAGGCAATCCACCAGACAGGATCAAAAAGAATGGTACAGCTCCTACTTTGCAGTGTTATGGCACTGGCGCTGGCGCTGGCGCTACCACAGCTGTTCAGGGCCTTAGGTTTGTGTTTGCATTTGTTATTTTGTAGTTATTTGCTTGTTGCCGCTTAGCCCATGCAAAGCATTGAGATGTTTTAAAATCCAGATGGCTTCTGATTTTGAGTGAAAATTGTGGCAAAAATTCTCAAAAATACCCAATTTTACGTTTTCCAGGGACAAAAGTAATTTAGTCACGTTTACTCATGAGTAAAAGTGAAAAATAAATACTTTACGTTTTCCGTACTCACCTGTGAGTAAAAAATAAATACTTTACGTTTACGTTTTTGTTTGAAAAAGTACTTTTAACAACTCTGCCACCCACTCAGGTCCGTCAGCGTGGTAATCAGACCACAACAGGACAAAACACATCCACAGCAAATGCCCGCCGTGCTCGAAGCCAGATCAGCCTATGTCAGGGCTGACAGCTGATCAAATGACTATGATCTCACTTGAATATGAGTTTTGGAGCTGACTGGCCGATTTTGACCAGCCCCAATAGCTGCGCTGAAAGTGGCGACTGGTTGTGATTTGAACTTGTTGAGCTTGAAAACTGTTGCGCTTGGAAATAGACCGGGGAAAAGTGAATGGATGTTGAGTTGACGGATGTCTGTTGCAAGTGTGCTGAGAAACTGTTTTTCACACGTCGTTTTTGTGAAATTTTACCGAGTGATTTCACCATTGAACTTGCGCATGAATACTTTTGAATGTTTGTGAATTGTAAACAACCGCATATATTTCTCCTCTCCTTACATTTTGTAAATGAAATACGATCGAAAGATATCATTTCATCGGTATGCATCATCAAAATCGGGTAAAAATCTCTCATTTCCAACTTTCAAAAAACACTGACTCGTAAGCACACACTTTATCTTTCCCCTGTGATGGAAATAAAATGAAATAAAACCATTGGATGACAACAATATCACCAGAATTTAAGTCTCACACACACATTGTTGATAAATAAAATTTAAATGCAGAAAACGGGTTCAAAGAATGTGCAAAGTAATGTCCTTTTATGGACGCAGGTTAGCAAATACCGTATTTCCTCAATTTCCGTATTTTCTTGAAAATCCCTCTAGATATTTTTTTCGTCACACCATTTTGAGGAAGAACTACCTATTCATTGGAAGGAATATTTCAAGGGGGGAGGGGGATTATTTTTCCGTTAAAATATTCAAGCATTTTTTCCAGCACTTTTCTCACTCGTCTGACAGTGTACATTTTTGAAGAGGGAAAGTTATTCAAGGGGAGGAATTATTGAAGCAAATTCGGTATCTACCCCTCGATAAAATCCACCTTGAAAACGCCCGTCTGAGTGACGCGAAGAAACGATGCCCCCTATGGAATGGATATGGTGATTGCGAACAGTTTGTACCGTATTACCTCGAAATATTCCCATGGGGGTTAAATATTTGGTCAGCAAAATTTGAGGCAGGGTCAATTCGAGGGTTAATTCGAGGGGGGTATTCGAGGGGGGTTATTATTTCGTCAGAAATTATCGTAAGGATCGTAGTAAATAGAGGGCATTTGCTTACCCAAAACAGGTAGTAAATGTGTCCAAACAGGATAGGTAAATTTGGACATAAAAATGTAGATAGCTACACAAACTGGTCTATGTGTAGCTGTGCAATGCAAATACGCAGTAATAAATACATCATATGCATTGCATACATGATGTACATCATTCCGGGGTGGGGGGTATTTCGAGGGTGGGGTTTATTATTTCCTCAGCCCATTTTGAGGGGGGGGGGGGGGGGGTAATTCGAGGGAGGGGGTTAATTCAAGGGGGTAATTCGAGGTAATACGGTAATTCGTCATCTGTATGAAGAACATGAGGAGGACCACAGCGCGGACAGACTGAACTATCAAAAAATACGAAAACAACATTTTATAAATAAACCATCACCTCCGAAAGCTTTTCTCTCAAATAAACCCTCATCATAAATATGCTGGTGATGAAAAATGATTCTAATGGGGCTGCTTCCACAGATATTAATATATAATACTATCCAAACCTAATTACCTACTTACCCATCTTTTAAATTTAAAAACTATTGTAACATTTTATTTAGCTCGGCCTACTGGCATCTCAAATTTTTCTATGCACTGCGTTGATCATGATTTGTGTCAATGGCGTGCTGGTGCCAGTCACAGACACGGTAAAATGCCCCGTGAGATGTCGAATGTCATGCAAAGTGTCAAAAGTCATGGAAAATGCCCTGCAAAATGGAACACGTAGTTTTGCCATTTTCTAGCGTATTTTATTTGCATGACTTTTGACACTTTACACGATATTTGACACCTTACAGGACATTTTACAGGGTCTGTGACTGTCCTCGGCCAGTCGTTTTGCCAGTGTTTTCGGCGATGTTGTAAGTTTTAAATACAAGTTGCTTTCAAGGTTTGGTTCGTGGTAAGTGTGCGATGAAAAGACCTACCGTATTTCTTCTAATACAAAGGCGCCTTTCTATTTTTATCGTCAACTTTTCAGCCAATCTTTTTCGAGCTCTGCCAAGGTTTTTCAAAGTGTTACGTCACAGACAGTTCATAGAATGAGATCCAATGAGAACATTGAAAATTTGATGTTCAAATATATAGCAGAAAATTAACGAATCAAAGCAACTGAATCACAGCGTCCGCTCATTTTTTAAACATTTTTTATGCATTTGGCACAATTCCAGCGCCTTCTGTACCTTTTATTGGAGACTGGCCTTCTATTTATTTCGTGACCCAAATTAAGTCGAAAAAGTGCACCTTCTATTGGAAACGTGCCCTTTATATTATCAACTTTGCGGTAAAATTTGAATTTTCAATTTTACGGTGAGCTGTAATCGCAGATTTATTGTCAGAATTTTCTGTTCACATATCAACAAACAATCTCAGATAATGGCAGTATTTCCCAGAGTTGTGAAAATACCGGTATTTTTGGAAAGTGTAAGTGTAAGTGTAAATACACTTTCCAAATTTTGAGTATGGATACAAAAAGTGTAAGGTATTTCAAAAATACCTAGGAAAGTGTAAAAAAAGTGTAAGTGTAAAAATTTTTTTAGAGGAGCTCTCACTGTTGAGCATTAGAAAACACCACTGTTTTCACCTTTAGATCAATTTATTTGACATTTTCATGCATTTTTTCACATTTTACTGCCTTTTATGAAACATTTCAGACTGTAACAAATACTGTAGTGGTATGAAGTTCCATAATAATGGCACTTTTTCAGTGTTGATATTTTACTGATTAAGCAATGCGATACAGACTGTTTAAATGCAAGAATTGATATGCAGCAAATGTCAATGCAAAAGCCAGTTGACTTTGTGTCCAGCTGGTGAATTTCCATTGATCTTGTCCTTTTTACAAAAGTATGATGAAACTGTAGAATACCATGAGTACTGATCAAAGGTTGGAGATCAAAGGCTAGTTTGTACATTTGCCATATTTTCTACATTCGATGCATAACTGCATGTGTGCACTGTGCAGTGATTTTTTGTACATGACCCTGTTTTATGCTTACTCAAAAGCATAAAACAGGGCCATCTGAAAGAAAAAAATACACTTTCTGTACCCGGGTATTTTGCTCAGGAAAGTGTAAAAAAAGTGTATGGGTATTTTATGAAAGTGTATGTGTAAGTGTAAATATAAATACCCATTTACCCGGGTATTTCGGGTAAGTGTAAATACACTTTCGCAACTCTGGTATTTCCACATATGTGCACTGGGTTGGCTGCTATCCTGATAACTGCGCAATCGTTTTGGGGCGTTGCCGCGTTCATGCAGGTATTGTTGGTTTAAAAAAAACATTCTAAAAAAAGTTGAGAAAAAAGAGTCTAAACAGAACATATTTTTCGAATTTCAACTTTGGTAAAACAAGTGTATTGTATTGACAAAAAACAACAACGGTATAAACGCCGAATATGTGCCTAATTAAAATAACATTTCAGCTGCGCAAGGGTGCTGGCAATTCGCCAACTGCCGCAGTGGTTCAAGCGCCGGCGTATGTGCATTCCGCCATTGCTGCAACTGGATGTCTTGTTTTATTGACTGTCATTCATGGTGTCTAATAGCGACAGTGTGGGATGTCCCACGGTGGCGTGAAGTTGTCTTGTCCTGTTTCACATTGTCACTTGCAATGGGAGCGTGTTACTTTCACATTTTAATTTGCATCTATAGGCTGATTTTTACTGCCACTAGCAAAAAAAATCTCAATTTTTTATCAGTGTTCGTCATTGTCTTTAGCGTTCCAATAAATGATGTATTTTTATATATTTCCTACACATAAAATCAATATACCTACCGTATTTACTCGAAATACCCCCGTCTCGAAATACCCACTCAAAATGGTCACTATGAAATAATTACCCACCCCCTCGAAATACCCTCCCCCCCCCCCCCCCAAATTGAATGTACAGAGAACGTACATAACAAAACTGCGGTTTGTGATTCGGGCAATGCAAAACACACGTAAAAACCAATGCATTGTTACGTTTTACTTAACACGTATGCTGCGATTATAGCTCGGGCGTAATATTGACCAGCGTAAAATTGATTTTTGGGCGTAAAATTAATTACAGGTGATTGGATAAAGATATGGCATTGTAATTTCAGTCAAAAAAGCTCACATGCAGATGTTGCTTGTGTCCAAAGCTCATCAGTTTATATTTATTGCACTAGAAGTTACGAATTTTGGCGCAAATTTTTTTAATTTTATGCCCTAATTTTATGCCATTTACAGCGCATAATTGAAAAAATTGTGCTAAAATTCATAACTCCCAGTACGATAAAAATAAACTCATGAGCTTTGGACACAAGAAACGTCTGCATCTAAGCTTTCTTTGACTGAAATAACAATGTTGTATCTTTATCCATTCATCTGTAATCAATTTTACGCCCAAAATCAATTTTACACCCGGTCAATTTTACACCCGAGCTGTAATCGCAGCATTATAGAAGTCAATAGACTCTTACAAATAGCGGTTATTGTTGCATTTTTCTACGTCTGCGTATGTTACAGACGACAATTTAGTACTGGGATTTCAAAAAAATTCTGGCGAAATAATAAGCCCCCCCCCCCTCGAAATACCCCCCTCGTTTGACCCCCCACCCCCCCCCCCCCTCAAAATTCTCACTCTGAAACAATCACCCCCCGGGGGTATTTCGAGGAAATATGGTAATCAAATCTCTCCAGAAAAAGCCCCCGAGGGAAATGTAATGAAATATTCTATCAATTTTTTGATTTTCTTACATTTAAGAAAATAAATCTCCCGAGATTTTTGGAACTCGAGTTGTCTTCAGCCAGTGTTTTGCTATGCCTCACTCCTGGTGCTCACATGGTCTTTGTGGAAATCGATGTAACGAGAAATTTTGACACAATGGCTCAGAGTTATTTCACCGATGACAAGACAACCAGTGAGCTGGCGTTCATTGAAAATGTGAGTTTTTGGTGTCATATCATAATTGCATTTTATTGCATCAAAACAAGAATGAGCATTTTGTCCATTTAGCTTGGCTCTGTTCCAATACCCCTTCCCTCTTGAGTGTGACTTGGCGCATATTTATAAGCACTTATCCACCACATCACATTTTATGACAAAATAAACACCTTCCCGGTCAAGTAAGCCACACATTTTTTGTTTCACTTTGGAAGCTATATCTCGGGCTATGGTGGGGTTATAGAGCTGAAACTTTGTGAATATATAGTTGTAACATCCCCCTACTCTGCATCAATGGGGGGAGGCATGGCGAATCACTACAGGGTGGGTCGCCCTATATGCAACATTTTTTTGCCAGGATTTCAGTGTCCCAAACAAGTACACCACCCACTTGATTAGCTACACTAAAGGGGCTGTATCTCCAGTTGCGGAGGTGGTAGAAAGCTAAAATTTTGGGGCTGTATCTTGGCAACACCCACCCCTACTATACTCCAGTAGGGCAGCTCCCGACGACCCACTACAGTTTGTGCCACTTTGTATAAAGTTGTTGTTTTTTTTAAACGACTTAAGTGTCCCAAGCAAGTTCACCACCTAAACGAATAAAAAATTTGTTTTGAGAACATACCTTCTATAAAAAAACTGAATCAGGTGTTAACCCTAGTTCTGCTAATTCAATTTTTTCTCTTTGTTTAGCCACCCCCACCATAAATGGCAGACCAAAACTTTCACTTTAAATCTATTTTTTGTTCCACACTTTAAAAGTTGGTTTACAAAGTTGAGTAGAAAAGGGTCTAAGGTTAAAGGTATGTAAACAACATGACCTCCAAAATGGTGACATTTGAACAAGGAAAAAAGGAAATTTATTTGGGGTGAATGAAAAAGTGAAAATTCTGTAAAATTTTGTTCCTGCAATGACATCATTATGACATCATAGAATTCACCCCAAATAAATTCCCTTATGTCACCATTTTGGAGGTCATGTTGTTTACGTAACTTTGAACCTTAGACCTTTTTCTACTGAACTTTGTAAACCAACTTTTAAAGTGTGGAACAAAAATTGGTTTAAAGTGAAATTTTGGGTCTGACATTTATGGTGGGGGTGGCTAAACAAAGGAATGAAATTGAATTAGCTGAACTAGGGTTAAAACCTAATTCAGTTTTTATAGAAGGTATGTTCTCAAACAAATTTTTAATTTGTTTAGGTGGTGAACTTGCTTGGGAAGCTTGAGTCGTTTTTTTTTAAAACAACAACTTTATACATAGCGGCACAAACTGTAGGGGGTCGTCGGGAGCTGCCCTACTGGAGTATAGTAGGGGTGGGTGTTGCCAAGATACCCCCAAAATTTTAGCTTTCTACCAACCCCGCAACTGGAGATAAAGCCCCTTTATTGTAGCTAATCAAGTGGGTGGTGTACTTGTTCAGGACACTGAAGTCCTGGCAAAAAATTTTTGCATATAGGGCGACCCACCCTGTAGTGGGTCGCCATTAGTGATGGAATGGCGCCATGGCGCTGGCGCCATTTGAGGGCGCCAAAGGGCGCCGCGCCATGGCGCCATTGGCGCTTGGCGCCCTTTTTCTGTGGCGCCTTTGGCGCCTGGCGCCCGCGTTCTGAAATGCGCCATGGCGCCCTTGGCGCTTGGCGCCCTTTTTCCGTGGCGCCCTTGGCGCCTGGCGCCCTGCTTTAGAAGGGCGCCAAAAAGGCGCCAGCAGGGGTTCACGGTGAGTGCTGTGTAAACGAAAAAAATAAATGAAAAACGCATCCGTGGATGATCTAAATTCGCCAGAAAAATGGATGGAGTGGTGTGAGTGGGTGGAAATCTTTCGTCCAACGGTTCATCAGATTTGTCTGACGGATCAGAAGACAAGAATGATGGACCGTCTAACTTGCAAAATCATAAATAGACGGATTTGAATCGTTGCAATTAGGAAACATTGTTTGGAAAGGTCTATTTGTAATGAATGGATTGTTGTCAAATGACAATTTCCATTGCATTTAAATTCGTCATGTGGATTTTATTCAAGATTTTTTGGTAGCTAGCCTTGTTTTTGTTCATTACAACCTGGAGAACGCGAATTAAGAAGTGAATGCGCGTACAATGGTGCTGTAGAAACATTTTTAGCACACGCATGGTGTTGTAGGCACTTTTTTATCCTGGCGCCCTTGGCGCCTGGCGCCCTATTTTCCAAATGGCGCCATGGCGCCCTTGGCGCTTGGCGCCCTCTTTCCGTGGCGCCCCTGGCGCCTGGCGCCCACTTTCTGTATGGCGCCATGACGCCCTTGGCGCCTGGCGCCCTTTTTCTGTGGCGCCCTTGGCGCTTGGCGCCCACTTTCCGAATGGCGCCATGGCGCCCTTGGCGCCTGGCGCCATTTTTTCTGGCGCTTTTCCATCACTAGTCGCCATGCCTCCCCCCATTGATGCAGAGTAGAGGGATGTTACAACTTAATATTCACAAAGTTTCAGCTCTATAACCCCACCATAGCCCGAGATATAGCTTCCGAAGTGAAATAAAAAAATGGGTGGCTTACTTGACCGGGAAGGTGTTTAGTACAATAACACAACTAACACAGGTAAATGGAGTGCAGCAGTACTTTGGCTGTTGCGGCATTATCAATGATACCTATGAAAATCCATACGTGGTGAGTAAAGTCGGCAGACGTATCGCCCTACAAACATTTGCGTCAGTCTCTCCAGTGGAGAGTGCATGACGGCATTAGGAATTGTGACGCAATATTTTAACGATTGGAATAGATCGGGTCACGTATGAAAACTTGGCCCTTATCCCAGTTACCACTTATTATACAAATGTATGTGAAAACTCAAAGTTAGCTAAAAATCGTTAAAATTTGCTTCGCTTTGCCAATTTCCACCTTCATTATCGCTATTTTTGTTTATATACATGGTTTTATAGCTATTGTGAGCATATTTTATTCATATTTATAGCGGATTTCGACATTTTGGCCGGCTGCCAAGTTCTCTTCTGTTGGAACAGAGCCAACGAATGAAAAAATAAAATAAAAACAAAAACGGTAGTTTGAACGGTAAAACGATAGTTTGAACGGTCAAATTCTTTCGCTTTCAACGAGCAACGTTGAAAATGTAGATAACTAGGGCGTGGCACGCACGCACGCGGCGAAATGTCCATTTTTCTTTTAATATGATTTTCTGTTTCAATTTCTAGCGTCCGCGTGGGACACAAGTTTCGTTGTTCGCTCTATTCACGAGCGAATTCTAACTCTCCTGTTTTGTAGGATGAAATGTCCGCCGACTTTATCATTACTTATTTCCTAGCAATTATTCTATCAGATACCGCAAATCCTCGAATAAGACCCCAGGGGAGTCATTTTTTTCGTCGGAGTGTTATGAGAGGGCTATTCAAGGGAGTTTTTTAAAGGGGAATTATTTTTTCCTCACCTGGCCAACATGGTGGAGTGACTCAGGGGGGTGTTATTCAAGGGGGGTCTTACTCAAGGATTTCGGGTATAAACCGTCCCAATCCGCACAGTACTGGAAGAGCAAATTTCGGTGGTATTCCACCGACCTGAATACAGTGGTAATTCCATGGTCATGTTGCATGCAAATGAGTTACATGGTGAAGCCGGAAGACTACAAAAGAGAAAAGCCAAGTGAAATGTTGATGATGGTAGAGCACACTTGCAAACTCGGCACTTGGTATAATGCCAACTTTAAAAGTGAGTTCGCATTAACATTTTGCTGCTAGGATCACTGACATTTTGAATTAGGTATGCATGTATCCGAATGTTTTTGGCTTGGCGACCAGGGTTGGTTTTATAAAAATTATTTTTATATAAATTGTATAAAAATTGTATAAGAACGTATTTCATTTTTATTTTATTCTTGTTTTATTTTATTTTATTCCAAACTTCAGAGAGTGCCTTTATCTGATTTATCTCAGCGGTTTCCCGTGTGCCATTGAACAAGTATCTTTAACAAGCAGACATCTACATGAGAAGCTGCGGGGAGGCGGTCACAAAATGGCTTCTTTACTGGCTCTTAATTCCACTTGCCGGCACTTCCCTAGCAATATGTTTGTTCATTTATTTGAGTGCCCAAATAAAGTACTGTCCCACTCTGAATAAATAAACAGTGTGCAAGTGCATCAGTTCATAGGGTGTCAACAAAATTTTTTTACGGAAAAAAAATCTCAGTGGCCGGAAAACGGAACGGAAAACGGAAAAAAATTTGCACTTAGCGGAAAACGAAAACGGAAACGGAAAAATGGGCCGGAAAAACGGAAACGGAAAAATGAAATAAGCGCGGAAACGGAAAAAAATGATGAAATTTGCCGGAAAATAGAAAAATTGCTGAAATTGTACATGTTGTACATACTTACTTTTTCAATAAAACAATATCTATTTAAAGTATCTCATCTAAAAGAGAAATTGAGGTTCACTAACTGCCCAGTCTCAGCGCGCGCGCAACTCCAACCCCTGCCAGTCCGCTACCTTTAAAACACAAAACGATTTTTTTAGTTTTTTTTTATATAAATATTTTCATTCGATTTAGATACATAGAAATAGATCAGAAGCGGCACAAAACAGCTAAACTGTGAAATATGATAGGCACAGGTGTTGTTTTAGTGAAGTGAAACATATATACACTGGAAGAATAGCTAAAACACATTGTTGGCAAAATACTGGGGGAAAAACAGAAAATATAGCCGGAAAACGGAAAAAAAGCGGAAAAACTGAAAATTTAGCCGGAAAACGGAAAATGAGCCGGAAAACCGGAAACGGAAACAAAAGTGGCCGGAAAACGGAACGGAAAACGGAAAAAAATTTCAGCAGCCGGAAAACGGAAACGGAAGACAGAAATTTGACACCCTATCAGTGCATTATTTCTCTGTCTCTGCGAACTACCATATTTCCTCGAAATACCCCCTCAAAATGCGCACTGAAAAAACACCCCCTCTCCCTCTCGAAATAACCCCCTCGTTTAACCCCCCTAAAAATTTCCACTCTGAAATAATGAATGGAATTTGCAAATTGCCAAAAATAACACTTAGAGTTTAGTTGTTCAGTCTAAAATAAATGTTTTGCATGCACAGGCATTCTACTGATATCCACATCCATAATTGGCCACATTGTGCAGAAAAGGACGATTTCTGTGCTCAAAGACAAAGTAGGACTTTCAGATGAAAAAGTGCCCGACGATCAGGTGCCAAATCCGCAAATGGAGAGGTAAAATGACAACTTAAACTGAGCTGAGCAGTAATTTGGGAAGTGACAAGTGAAGAGGCAAGTAAAAAAATCAAGTAAATAGACAATTTATAAGTGGAAGTCAATAATAAAAAAGGACAAATGACAATTGGCAAGTGAAAAAACAACGTTAAGAATAAATAATAAAAAAATTTAAAATGAAGAGAAACAATGAAATCAATCAGTGGTTCACTTTTTTTTAATTTCTGTTTACAACTTGCTATGTTACTATTGACTTGTCATTAGTCTCTTGACTTGACACTTATTTATAAATTGACTTTTCTCTTAGCTACCTATTTACTTGCCTACTCAAATTAGTAATCAATTGTAAATTATCTTTTTACTTCTTCATTTGCGGAATTGACCCCAGGAAACACTTCTGAAGCAGGTTCAGTAGATAACACTACAGAATTTCAAATTTTGTGATGGAATGTAAATCACTGTTCTTCAACAAAACATATATTTAAGGCCCCTTTTATCCCCCTTAATAACCCATCATTACTTGCCTTAGAATCAGTTTGCATTATTTTACAACCAGTAAATATAGAAACCAGATAAAACCGACTTTATGGGAGATCAAGGCTCAAGGATAGGCCTAGGCTTATTCGCTAGGTAGGATATGGCTTCAACTGTCACAATGATTTGATTGAGTTACATTTTAGGTCCCTCTTTTTCTTGGGTATGTGATTCTGTGAATACAGATAGTGAAACTGTTATAGTCAGCGTACATGATACTCTGCCCTCGCACTGATTTATGTCTCGTGTTGGAAGCGTGCCAATGATTATTAAATCATGCGATTTCTGTAAAAAGATGAAAAAAGTCATCGATGTGAATATGTTAATGGATAACATTATAACAACAATCAATTTTATCATCTGTTTATGAAACTTGCACGCGTTAACCATCGTTGGCACACTTCCAGCGGGAACCACGCGTGCAAGGTGTTAAGTAACCGGAGTATATAAATACATATAAATCAGTAAACACAGGCAAACTGTGAGGAACAATTATACCCGTGATTCAAATTCAAATTCCAATTTATTGCAGCTAAATATGCAGCTTCATACCCTCCCACCCTAAATTTGAAATTATAACTCTGATCCCGTGGTGAACTTTGTCTCATCTCAGACTTCCATACATTCATTCTCGTTCCTCCACAAGTGTCAGTTAGAAGAACTTCATTTTTTCCCATCCAACGGATCAATAAAATGCAGCTGCACACGGCAGAGCAGTGCACATTTCATGATGGAAAGACATAAATGTATGAAAAAAACTGTTTCGTCGAGAATTTTTGTGGGAAAATAATCATTTAACTAGCGTGGATTTCTGGATGTTTTTTCCTGAAAAAAAAAAGTTTTCATGAAAGGCGATTAGAAAGTTTGCTGTGTAATGAAAAAGTACACATTCTCCCATGTTCTCCCATACACATGTCATTTTTTTATTCTCATTCATTTTTCTTGCCACCATTAGTCACACTGCCGGACGCGAGGTGGCAACGCATAGCAGGGCAGCACCGCTGCACATGGCAGCGACCGGCACAGACGCATGCGGCCAGAGTTGTTAAAAGTACTGAACTTTTTAAAAAGTAAATGTAAACGTAAAGTATTTTTATTTTACTCACACTTGAGCACAGAAAACGTAAAGTATTTTATTTTCACTTTTACGCTGCGTAAAAGGTGAGTAAATTACTTTTTTTCCAGAGAAAACGTAAAAATGAGTATTTTATTCCAGAGAAAACGTAAAAGTGAATATTTTTCATCACAGATAACGTAGTAGTGAGTATTCGTCTCCCAAAAATAACGTAAAAATTAATGTGTTTTTCAATTTTTACTCTGAAATACATCAAAGATGTGTTTTCCTCTCCTGATAAGTATTTCTTTGGAAATTGCCCTATGTTTGTCATTTTCTGTCTAACAAAATGACCATTTTCTGTCCCCTCGAAATACGTTTTCTGTACTCGCATACTTTCAAAAAGTATGGTATTTTTTCGGGAGGAAATGTAAATATATTTACGCAGTACGCGAGTATGCGTATTTATCGAGTAAACGGTAAACGTAAATACGTTTTAACAACTATGCATGCGGCGAAGCGAACACACGCGCATGCTCGCGGACACCACACTCGAGTATGAAAACCTACCGTAACCAATATGAATAATGAATCTAAAATTATGCAGTTTTTCATCGTAACTATTCCTTTTACCATGGAAAAATTAATTGCGAAATTTATCGGAATTTTTTATTCATTGAATTATGGTAGGGTTCTGGGCAAAGTGTGCGCTCCACTTGGTATGCTTCCGTTACGTAACGTTCCTCAAGCTGAAACCTGCTGTCGTGGAAGGGAAGGCGCATAGATTTTTCATAGGTGTTTTCGACCAGGTGTCAATCCCAGACTCTATACTCAGCGGACAGCACACTAAGGCTAAGCGTTTTTCAAAATGAACCACTCCACATCAATTCATATAACAAAGAAAACAACATTCAACGCTTCTCGCGACTCCGCCTTTTTCTTTTTGAATTTTTTTTGAAAGTGCGTGCATAAGTCTCCTGCTGCCGCGTAATCGTCTAAGGCGTAAATAGTTTTGGACTCTTCGTTGCAGTCTGCCGAGTATACCAAATTTCATGTGAAAAAAATTTCTCACGCTACGTTTACACTTTAAATGGTACGTGATTGAAAGTTTGAATGTCACTTGACCAGTAAACTTTTACTCAAACGTTCGCTGAACATTCCCACTGTAAACCCACACACGCTAATTGACATCGACACCAAATGTCAACTGGTACCGATCCCGATTCAAAGCTTGCTGACGAGTGGACGAACGACGTTCAAACGCAATCTTTGAATTGGGAACGGAACCAGTTGACATTTGGTGTCGATGTCAACTAGCGTGTGTGGGCCCTGTCCCACTTGGGATATGTGCGATGTGAGTTAAGGATTGCGTTAGGATGATGCAATTTGGCTTGGCTCTTGCTTATGTAGCTCTTTGTTCCATTCTATTTCATGCACTGTTGGCGCAATGTTTGTAGGAAGGAAGCTAATATAAAAATACCATTGAATGTTCAGTCGGTCAAATGAGTTGAGCTTATTTCGAAGACTCGATGCTGTTGGAAGCTATCCGCATTCCGCATACTAAGATACCGTATTTACTCGAATAATTCCCACAAGGAATGATCTTTTCGTCAGCCTTTTTTGAGGGTGGGCATTATTCAAGGGGGAATTATGTTTTCATCAAAATTTTCAGGTATGTTTCTATCAATTCATCTCATGAAATATGCTTTATTACAAAAATACAAAGGCAAAAAGCTATTAAAATTGTAAAAAAGTCATACGACATTGTCAAACGACTAAATAAATAATTGTCATAAATATATTACATATCGTTTGACAGATGCCAAAGGCCTGGCGCATTTTCCACCACTGTCTTCATTCGTTTTTCGCCCTGTACACATTCCATTGCATTTTTGCACACCGGATGTGCATTCGCTGAATCATACCAGACACCAGACGCAGCTATTTGCTCGCACTGGCTGTAATCATTGTTTTTTTAAGGATATGGGCAGTATTTTTTCTTCCATTGATGGTGGGGATTATTCTGAGGAGGATTCTCACTCTTCTAACGGTGAGAATTATTCCAGGGGTATTTTTTTACTAAATACTCGGCAGACTTCACACTTAGTATGGAAACCTACCATAAAACCACCTGAATAATGAACCAAAATTATACAGTTTTTCGTCATAGTATTTCGCGTTTAATGTGCATTACGAAATTATGGTATGATTCTGTAATCAATTATGAAATTTATCACAATATTTTATTCAGTAAATTATCGTAGGATTCTGTACATAATTTGCGGTCAGCAGAGTAGAAAAAAATATCCCTATAAATAGACAAGCCAATTTATATTAACTTGCACATATTAACAAACTAATGCCATTGCACTTGAAGTAGCAATAACGTTGACCATTATAAAGTTATTAGAGATGTCTCCTTCTTTTGCTTGGGAACAAACATGTATCAGTAACAAAATACTCTGTAGGCTTATAACACTTGTATTTTTTATTTGCACAGATTCTTCTAGATGCAACACTGAGCATAAAAAACAGTCCACATTAATTTCATTCACCAGTCCAGTACTTTTTAATTTCACGCACCATGGCCATGGAGGTCACTCATCTGCCGACCGGCCTATCTGCTATCAACTTGCCAGAAATGACACAGCAAAATGCTGGGTCCCTGTTGCACGACATCAGTGAGTATCAAAAAATACAAGTTTTTACGAGTTATGTGGAGACACATACAATTTCAAATATTAATTAGCTATTATACTCTGTGGACAGCATCTGACTGACCTGCTGACTGATGTAAAGACCATAGGCAGCACTAAAATAATAAATAAAATTAGCTCAATAAAATTAGCTAAAATAGGCATATAACCATGTGTATAGATGAAAATAGTGATTATAAAGGTGAAAATTGTCAAAATAGTGCAAATTTTTAGCGATTTTGAGCTTTCACTATCATTTGTACAATACACGCCAGTGAATGTCACAATGTGAGAGTGAATTTTCTGCTTGTGACACCAAAAATTCCGCTTGTGACATTCACAAGCACACAAGCACTAACGCCGCCTATGGTAAAGAATACCCGTGCCCAATACAACACAAAATTGATGTATTTTTGTAAACTCCTCACACACACCCCATCAACAAATTGATCAATCAACAATCATAACATCAACCAAAAATAATCAAAATCGCAGGTGGTGGCGCAGCCGGCAGGGTACATGTGCCAGATTCAGACAGCACAAAGGTGTCCATAATTGGTCTCGGAACTGTTGGGGCCGCGTGTGCCTATGCATTGCTACAGCCAACTGGCCATGGCACCCCAACATGCACGGAAATGGCACTGGTCGATTGTAACAAAGATAAATTGAAGGGGGAACTGATGGATCTTCAGCATGGGCTGGCTTTTGGAGCACACTGCAGGGTTCTCGCTGATACAGGTATGCTCTGTTTTAGTGTCAGTAAAAACTTTTAAAATCAATTTATTTAGACAGTTTAATAGGCAATTACCTCAAAATACCCCCCTTGAATTACCCTTTCGAAATACCCTCAGGTATGAGCCAGGCTGTCTGCTGGTTAAACGCATTGCTTGTGAGATGCATTTCACTAGCGGCCGGCCTGGTATGAGCAACCCATGTAAAAATACCACCTGTACTGTAAGAATATAACCTGTTTGGACACATTTATTACCAGATCTGGGCATGTAAAAGCCTATTCTTTACTAAGAACCTTCACAAAAATTTCTGGTAAAATGATAACCCCCTCTAAATGCCCCGTCCCCAAATTACCCCCTTCAAATAAGTCTCATCCTCGAAATTAGCCCCTCAAAAGTTTCCGAAATAATCAAGCCCTTGGTGGAGTATTTCAAGGAAATACGATATTTACACATTAAGACATATTTAGGGTGTCAACTTTCTGTTTTCTGTTTTCCGTTTCCGCTTTCCGCAGGCAAATTTTTTTCCGTTTCCGTTTCTGTTTTCCAGCTGCTAAATTTTTTTTCCGTTTCCGTTTCCGTTTTTTCGGCTCATTTTCCATTTTCCAGCTAAAATTTCAGTTTTTCCGCCTTTTTTCCATTTTCCGGCTCAATTGTCTGTTTTTCCAACTTTTTTTTCATTTTCTGGCTCAATTCTCTGTTTTCTGTTTCAGCCAAACTGGTAAACATGCACGCAGGTTCTCAATTATGTGAATTGTTTATGTTTCTAGCAAGATTTCTGCAAATTTTTTGATTTCTGGATAAATTTCTGCAAATTTTTTTCCGTTTCCGGCAAAATTTCAGCAATTTTTTTCCGTTTCCGGCATAATTTCAGCAATTTTTTCCGTTTCCGTTTCCGTTTTCCGGCAGGTGCAAGATTTTTTCCGTTTCCGTTTCCGTTTTCCGGCAAGTGCAAAAAATTTTCCATTTCCGTTTCCGTTTTCCGCCAAAAAGTTTTTGTTGACACCCTAGACATATTGACTTTAGTTTAGTCTCTGCCATTGACAATTTATTATTAGGTAAATACATGAACAAAGTTCCTATTATTATGTAACGATATATGTATTATTTCTTTGCAGATTACGCAGTTACAGCTCACAGCAATGTGTGCATCATCACAGCCGGGGCAAGGCGCCGTGATGTGAATCAATCCAGGTTAGAAAAATACGCGTGACGACTAAAAAACAACACTACACTCGCAAGAGGAGTTTGCTTCCGAAACTCGATATACTCCGGTTACTTTACACCTTGCACGCGTGGTTCCCGCTGGAAGTGTGCCAACGATGGTTAACGCGTGCGAGTTTCATAAAAAGATGATAAAATTGATTGTTGTTATAATGTTATTCATTAACATATTCACATCAATGACTTTTTTCATCTTTTTACAGAAATCGCATGATTTAATAATCATTGGCACGCTTCCAACACGAGACATAAATCAGTGAGAGGGCAGAGTATCATGTACGCTGACTATAACTCAATGTTTTTCAGTTTTGTGAAAACTGCATTTGAAACTTTGGGAGTGGCCTGAGCGGGTACACTTTGAGTGACAACCCTTTGAGTACTTTTTGAAAAGCCAACGAATTTCTCTACATTTTGCCTATTTACAATCCTCTGGCTGGCAAATATGGCTAGAAAGTGGGGTCCATTTTACTGTTATTACAGCAACAAATTTAACTAGTTAAATTTTATATCGAGTTTCGGATGCAAACTTCATTTTTGTATGGGGATTTAGCTATTTCCCTATAAATTTATAACGAGTTTCGCATGATTAGTTTTTTCAGTGGAGATATCGAGGTTCGAATTAAAAATATCAGATATTTATGGAGTTATCGAGTTTCGAGTGAAAATTCACCATTTTGATGGTGGAGATATCGAGTTTCGGATGAAATTTTACATTTTTTCAAAAATCGGTGTTTCTGTATCTCAGGAATGGTATTAATTGAGCTGATTTTTTCCCTATCATATACAAATATGTACGCTTATATGAGATCCACACCTAACTCAAATTTTTTCACTTTGGTCATTATCGAGTTACGGAAATATCCTAAATTGCCACGTTCCGCACTCACAATTAAACACGCAATACTCAGGTCAGAACTGATCCAAACCAACGTGGCCGCATTCAAGGAAATCATCCCCAACATTCTCAAGCACTCCAAAAATCCCATCATCCTAGTGGTGTCCAATCCAGTTGACCCACTCACATATGTAGCGTGGAAATTGTCTGGGCTGCCGGCGGGCCAAGTTATGGGCTCTGGCACTAATCTAGACTCTGCTCGTTTTCGATTCGCTTTATCGCAGCGATTGGGAATCGCGCCGGATTCCGTGCACGCTTGGATCGTGGGCGAGCACGGAGAAAAAAGTGGTGTGTTTGTGGGTGGTTCCTCGCAGAGTTGTTAAAAGTACTGAACTTTTTTCAAAGTATACGTCAACGTAAAGTATTTATTTTTTACTCACCCCTTGAGTACAGAAAACGTTAAGTAAATTTTTTTACTTTTACTCATGAGTAAACGTGAGTTAACATACTTTTCCCCACAGAAAACGTAAATGTGGGTACTTTTGAAAAATGTCGCCAAAATTTTCGAGAAATGTCGCTCAGAATCACTCATTTTCATAACTTTTTGTCTATTTTACCCACTTTTTGACTATATATTTGGTACTATACCCATTTTCGACTAGTTTCCCATATTTTAAGCACATTTTCTCCCGTTACTCCCTTTGCTTTTAAAAACCTATAAAAAAAGGTTTTAAAATACGTTTTCTGTACTCAAGTACTTTCAAAAAGTATACGTAAAAGCGAGTAAATACCAGAACTTTTTTCAGAGGAAACGTAAACGTATTTACTCTGTACTCGAGTATACATATTTATCGAGTAAATGTAAATACGTTTTAACAACTATGGTTCCTCGTTTCAAGTACCGTATATACTAGAATAAAGCCCCCGGGTGTTAATATTTTTTAGAAGTTTTGAGGGGGGTTATTCAAGGGGGATGTTATTCAGCTAAAATTTGTGTTATCTCCATCCATATCATTCAAATATACATTGTGGATACACATGTAAATTAACCAGAGGGCGGGGGACTTATTCAAGAAGGGATTATTCGATGGGGTACTCAATTGGGGAGTTATTTTATTCTCACCGGCCAACGGGAGGAGTTATTCAAGGGGATGTTATTCAAGGGGGTCTTATACAAGGATATTTAGTTATTAAACTGAAGTGTACTTTCATAATGATAATTTCTGCCACGAACATTCATTTCAATATAAGGCGCCAAATTCTTTAGCTATAAATCGACACTACTCTCGCAGTGGCTGTGTGGTCGGGTGCCAATATCGCCGGTGTTCCACTGAAACAGCTACATCCAACGGTGGGCACTGAACAAGATGAACAACAGTGGGACAAAGTGCACACTGGAGTTATTCGGTGGTAGGCAGTTTTGAGGGTTCCAAATTCATTGATGAATCAAAAAATTAGAATCTCCATCAAAAAAGTCTCACAAAAATGTATCATGTGAACAATATGTCCAGATTTGGAAACCATAAAAACATTTTTCCAACTACCGTATTTCCTCGAAATACCCCCCTCCCTTGAATTAACCCCCTTCCCCCTCGGAATACCGCAGGTGTTTTTGAGCTGAGGAAAAAATAACCCCCCTCGAAATACCCCCATCTTGACTGATATACATCATGTATACAATGTACATTATGTATTTATTGAGGTCAAATCTCATCGCACCTATATACGTAAAGTAATTTGTATAGCTATCTACATTTGTATGTTTTAATACGTCCCGTTTGGTGACGTTTATTACCAGTTTTGGGTATGAAAAAGCCCATACTTTACGACGATATTTATGAAAATTTCTGGATACCGTATTTCCTCGAAATACCCCCCGGGGGGTGATTGTTTCATAGTGGTCCCGAGAGGGGGGGGGGTTAAACGAGGGGGGGGGGTATTTCGAGGGGGGGGGGTTATTGTTTCACAAGAAAAATTTTCAAATCCCAGTACGAAATTGTCGTCTGAAACGTACGCAGACGTCAAAAAATACAACAAAAACCGCCATTTATAAGGTTCTGTAGACTAATATTAGTATGTAGACAGTATAAACACTGTTCTAACGTGATTACGACATTGTTTTTACCTGTGTTCTGCACTACGCAGAACACAAACTGCAGTATTTGTCATGTACGTTCCCTTTACACTCAATTTGGGGGGGGGGGTATTTCGAGGGGGGGGGTGATTGTTTCATAGTGGTCCCGAGAGGGGGGGGGTCAAACGAGGGGGGGGGGGGGTATTTCGAGGGGGGGGGGTATTTCGAGGAAATACGGTAAATAATAATCTGGATAAAAAACCTCTCTCGAATAACACCCCACCCTCGAAATACCCCCCACAAAATTTCCACTCTGAATAAAAAAAAATCCTAGGGGTATTTCGAGGAAATACGGTATTCATCAGCACGACAGGATAACCACATAAGCACATTTCAGTGTCAACGAAGTGATCTCATTGAAAGGCAGCACTTCCTGGGCAATAAGCCTGTCCGTGGCTGATATAGTGAATGCGATTTTGCACAATGGACACACTGTGCATGCTGTCACTACCAATGCCAAGGTATGCGCTTGAATGAGTTATTTTTTAGAGTAATAGACTACTGTGCAGACTAGTAGATACTTTCACCCATAGAGAAATGGGAGGCTGGGGGTTCCACCACACTTTTGTTTCTTTGAATTTTGTTATGCATTACTCAATTTTGATGCTGTTTGAGTATGTTGGGGTTTGGGGTTGGGGCTACAACCAAAAAAAAACTTTCCTCTCAATAACTCGCCCCCCCCCCACTCCCGAGATGAGGGGACACTTAAAAACGCATGCATCTTGCACGGCAAATCTGATTGAAGCTCAGTAACTCTGCCATTTCTGGGCGAATTTGTACCAGTCCACACTTCAAATCATGGGGCAACCTCTAGAGTTCACTTTTGAGGTAGGGTTAAACTTAATGATGTCTAAATTTGTTATGCTGATGTGACCCGAGGCCTGTCTCGCAAATTGACAGATGCTTTATTACTCTTGACGCTTGACTTGACTCTTGACATTTCTTTTGACTTTTAACTTGATTCTTCACTTTGTCACTTGCGGAACCAGTGAACAAAGTGAAGAGTCTACCTAGTTGAAAGTCAAGAGTCGAGTCATGTCACTGTCTCCTGGTGACTCAACATGAAAACCTGTTTTTTAACATGTTACCATATACTTTAGACAAACTTCATTCGACCCACGCTCGCGCTTTCAATATCTACACAATTCCAGAATCTCCACGGCATTACAACTGACACATTCCTATCGTTGCCGTGCGTTCTGGGCAGGAACGGTATCGAATCTGTAGTGATGCAAAATCTCAGCTTCGATGAAAAATTGGATTTGACCAAAAGTGCGCATGTGCTGAAAAATGTACAAGATAAAACTGCGCTGTGATGTGATCTTGACAAAAACCATGATCTCTAGACTCTAGGATAGGCGTCAATTTTGTGTGTGTGTTTTTGCGGGTAAATTTGAACATTTGTTATTTTTTGGGCTGATGACGTGTCCGTGTCGTTGTGTGTTCAATAGCGATGGAAAAGCGCCATGGCACTGGCGCCATGGCGCTTTTGGCACTCGGCCTGGCGCCAGAAACAAAAAGCCTGGCGCTGGCGCTTGCCGCTAGCGCCAAAGCAAAAATCGCGAGGGCGCTTCTGGCGCTTGGTGCCAAAATCCTGGCGCTTTTTCCATCGCTAGTGTTCAATTTTTTCAAACGAAAGATTTACATAGGTCATTCCGTCTAGAAATATTCGTGCATTTGTTCCACTCGAGTTATATTGAAAAATATGTACCCCGAGATAATCATACAGACAATCAATAAAATTGATGAAAAGTTATTTCATTGAAATGCAGCATATAAGAAGCCAGAATCCATCAATCAAACGGCTTATTTTTCAAGAGATAAATTTTTCTAAAATATCAGTGTCCAGGTAATGTCTACAACTCTACAAGGAAGAATATCTAGCTAGGTGCATGCATTTTTGTAGTGGGTGGAACAGTCATGTCTTTCAGTATCGCGTTTTAAACTTTCGGTTTGCAGTTTCCGTATCCTATTAACTGTAGCTTGTTCAGATAGTACATGAATAGAAGGTCGTTAAAATAATGCGTAAAGTTACACCGTGAATGGAAGTACAAAACAACAGTGTTGCAAAAACGTATTGATGTTTACCCGAAATACCCGGGTATTTTGGTATTATCCTTACGTTTATGTTTACGTTTTAGGAAAATACCATTACATTTGCAAATGTTTTGCAGCAAGTTCTCAAGGCAGAGTTGTTAAAATAATGGTATTTTTTAGAAAGTGTAAGATAGCTAAATACACCTTCCAAATGTTAAGATTTTCTACTAAAGCATATTTAGGTATTTTTCAAATAACAACAAAAGCATAAAAAAGCGTATCACATCAAAAAATGTGCTCATGAAGTGCACTGAAAAGGTCTGAAGTGCCCCTTGTGATCACACTTCAGAGCCTGATCACACCTGATCACCGGGCACTTCACTGCCTGTGATCACACTTCAGAGCCTGATCACGCCTGATCACCGTTGGAATGCACTTCACCGACACTTTGTTCATTATGTTTACTAAATTGGGATTTGTTTGCTAAATTGATTACAGAAATAAAAAATTTGAAATTCGTGAAGTGTGTTGAAGTGCCTGCAAGGGTCTGCGTGAAGACACTTCACCGCAGATAACGACAGATCACTAGCACAGTTTTTGCTGTGTATGATGTAAATACCTCTGAACCTGTAAACAATCTATACGTGCCACCACTTAAAAGAATTTTTTTCTTATATAAAAGATGCCTGGTTGCTAATTGGAAATTATTTGTGCATTTATACAACTTATTCCACCGACTGCACACTGGCTGTAGTTGTACATGACTATATTTGTTTACCCTGTTGACTATAGTTTTCAAAGGTTCCTTGCGCTGCATATAAAGCTGATGTTGGTGAAGTTTTTCAGTTCCTACCATAGCCAGCCCATTACAACACAGAACAGCAGTAACAATTTTTATTTTTTTTAAACAAAAACCGTGATTTGATTGCACTAAGATTGAAACATAGAAATGACAAAATCTCTGAAAACGTGAGAACATTCAGCAAAAGTGTAGCAATTAAAACTCTGTCGAATATAAGTCAGCAATTGACACCCTAAACTTCCAACGACAATAACCCTTGCCTGGATCACAATGACATTCTGTACACTGTCTGGCATTCTACACCATGTATGCTTAATAATGAAACATGTAAAACATAAAGAAACAATTAAAATGCAGCATTTGATACCACAAAACATGATCACACACAATGCAGCAAAAAGTGCAGCTACAATTGGAGATGACATAAAATTTTCTACCTTCACATGCACCTTTGAAACTCTTAAATAGAGCAAAGAAATGGAGTAGATGCTAAGCGCGATTAAAAAAGCTAAGAAGCATGTCAGTGAACAAAATTGACAGATTAGTGTCATGCACATGGCTGTGATGCTGACAATTGCATTTAGGTTTGAGGGATGGCTGCCAGATGGTTTTTGTTGTGGATCGTCCAATTCCTGTGGATTGGTGATTTTTGATCAGATAAGAAAGTGAGGATCAGAAAATACCATGTATGCTAAAATAAGACCTCCCCTTGAATAACATCCCCACTTGAATAACTCCCCCTATCAGCAGGTGACGAAAAAAAAACTCTCCCCTCCCCCTTGGATAAGATCCCCTTTGGATAGAATAAATCCCCCTCCAAAGGATCTTACAAAATGTGGTACCATGTGGTCTTATTTGAGGATATACAGTACATATAAAAGCCCAAATTCCCAATTCCCATATTCAATGTGCAACATATTAGTTGCAAATCAAATGTAAATTCCTAAAACTCACAGCTTTCCAACCAACCTCTAAAAATTCAAAAGTTACCCAGGAATCATTGGGCTCATTGACAGCCAATTTCATATTGTATCTGGAACATATGGGCCCAAAAATGCTTGCTAGACGTTGACTGTGACTTTTTGATGTTGTATTTGATGTTGGCATACTTTCATCAACACTGTCAGGTATTTCTTCCACATCTGATAAATTACTCGTTCCACAATTTTCATCTTTGGCTGGATCTTCACAATTTAGAATCAATTTGTCTCCTTTCCCAGCTTTATCTTCAGCTATCATTTGTTCAATTTTCTTTTTTGTTCTGTCCACCATTTCTGATGGGAATAGGTAGGATAAATTTAGCACTGTGGAATCTGCAGGACAAAAAAAAACAGGTTTTAACATGTTTCCTTCTTTGAATGACAAGGGATTCAATTCAACTTCAAAAAGGAGATCACATATTCATCACTTGAGTCCTAATTGAATATTTCGGGCATGAATCCCCCCAGATATTTATGTTAGCAATGTAGTTCTCACATCTCACAACTTATCTTCACATCAAAAAAATTACATCAACAAAAGAGTGAATTTTCCCGGAACCCCCCCCCCCCCATTTAAAACCACCTTCAAAATCAGGATTCATTTGCAAGAAAACCGCAGTGGCGGCCCTCCGATCGGCGGAACCAGCGGCCGCTTGT
>OZ038456.1:12541150-12681874 GCA_964036195.1 Sphaerolaimus hirsutus
TTGGCGACCAGGGTTGGTTTTATAAAAATTATTTTTATATAAATTGTATAAAAATTGTATAAGAACGTATTTCATTTTTATTTTATTCTTGTTTTATTTTATTTTATTCCAAACTTCAGAGAGTGCCTTTATCTGATTTATCTCAGCGGTTTCCCGTGTGCCATTGAACAAGTATCTTTAACAAGCAGACATCTACATGAGAAGCTGCGGGGAGGCGGTCACAAAATGGCTTCTTTACTGGCTCTTAATTCCACTTGCCGGCACTTCCCTAGCAATATGTTTGTTCATTTATTTGAGTGCCCAAATAAAGTACTGTCCCACTCTGAATAAATAAACAGTGTGCAAGTGCATCAGTTCATAGGGTGTCAACAAAATTTTTTTACGGAAAACGGAAACGGAAACGGAAAAAAAATCTCAGCGGCCGGAAAACGGAACGGAAAACGGAAAAAAATTTGCACTTAGCGGAAAACGAAAACGGAAACGGAAAAATGGGCCGGAAAAACGGAAACGGAAAAATGAAATAAGCGCGGAAACGGAAAAAAAAATGATGAAATTTCAAATTTGCCGGAAAATAGAAAAATTGCTGAAATTGTACATGTTGTACATACTTACTTTTTCAATAAAACAATATCTATTTAAAGTATCTCATCTAAAAGAGAAATTGAGGTTCACTAACTGCCCAGTCTCAGCGCGCGCGCAACTCCAACCCCTGCCAGTCCGCTACCTTTAAAACACAAAACGATTTTTTTAGTTTTTTTTATATAAATATTTTCATTCGATTTAGATACATAGAAATAGATCAGAAGCGGCACAAAACAGCTAAACTGTGAAATATGATAGGCACAGGTGTTGTTTTAGTGAAGTGAAACATACCGTATTTGCTTGAATAATCCCCCTGGGGGATTATTATTTCGTCAGACTTTTTTGAGGGGGGAACTATTCAAGGGGGGGAACTATTCGAGGGGGGGAATTATTGTTTCGTCAAAATTTTCAAGCATGTTTCTATCAACACATTTAATGAAAAATGCTTTATTAACACAAGAACGTGCCATTTTTGTTAATATTGGGTACAAACAATTGATCAAATCTTTTAAGGGGGGAATTATTCGAGGGGGGGAATTATTATTTCCTCACTCGTCTTACACGGGGGATTATTCGAGGGGGGGAATTATTCAAGGGGGGGGAATTATTCAAGCAAATACGGTATATACACTGGAAGAATAGCTAAAACACATTGTTGGCAAAATACTGGGGGAAAAACAGAAAATATAGCCGGAAAACGGAAAAAAAAGCGGAAAAACTGAAAATTTAGCCGGAAAACGGAAAATGAGCCGGAAAACCGGAAACGGAAACAAAAGTGGCCAGAAAATGGAACGGAAAACGGAAAAAAATTTCAGCAGCCGGAAAACGGAAACGGAAGACAGAAATTTGACACCCTATCAGTGCATTATTTCTCTGTCTCTGCGAACTACCACATTTCCTCGAAATACCCCCTCAAAATGCGCACTGAAAAAACACCCCCTCTCCCTCTCGAAATAACCCCCTCGTTTAACCCCCCTAAAAATTTCCACTCTGAAATAATGAATGGAATTTGCAAATTGCCAAAAATAACACTTAGGCGCTGCACACACTTTGATAGAAACAAACCGTGAGTTTAGTTGTTCAGTCTAAAATAAATGTTTTGCATGCACAGGCATTCTACTGATATCCACATCCATAATTGGCCACATTGTGCAGAAAAGGACGATTTCTGTGCTCAAAGACAAAGTAGGACTTTCAGATGAAAAAGTGCCCGACGATCAGGTGCCAAATCCGCAAATGGAGAGGTATAATGACAACTTAAACTGAGCTGAGCAGTAATTTGGGAAGTGACAAGTGAAGAGGCAAGTAAAAAAATCAAGTAAATAGACAATTTATAAGTGGAAGTCAATAATAAAAAAGGACAAATGACAATTGGCAAGTGAAAAAACAACGTTAAGAATAAATAAAATAAAAATTTAAAATGAAGAGAAACAATGAAATCAATCAGTGGTTCACTTTTTTTTAATTTCTGTTTACAACTTGCTATGTTACTATTGACTTGTCATTAGTCTCTTGACTTGACACTTATTTATAAATTGACTTTTCTCTTAGCTACCTATTTACTTGCCTACTCAAATTAGTAATCAATTGTAAGTTATCTTTTTACTTCTTCATTTGCGGAATTGACCCCAGGAAACACTTCTGAAGCAGGTTCAGTAGATAACACTACAGAATTTCAAATTTTGTGATGGAATGTAAATCACTGTTCTTCAACAAAACATATATTTAAGGCCCCTTTTATCCCCCTTAATAACCCATCATTACTTGCCTTAGAATCAGTTTGCATTATTTTACAACCAGTAAATATAGAAACCAGATAAAACCGACTTTCTGGTGGATCAAGGCTCAAGGATATGGCTAGGTTTATTCGCTAGGTAGGATATGGCTTCAACCGTCACAGTGATTTGATTGAGTTACATTTTAGGTCCCTCTTTTTCTTGGTTATGTGATTCTGTGAATACAGATAGTGAAACTGTTATAAATACATCAGTAAACACAGGCAAACTGTGAGGAACAATTATACCCGTGATTCAAATTCAAATTCAAATTTATTGCAGTTAAATATGCAGCTTCATTCCCTCCCACCCTAAATTTTAAATTATAACTCTGATCCCGTGGTGAACTTTGTCTCATCTCCGACTTCCATACATTCATTCTCGTTCCTCCACAAGTGTCAATTAGAAGAACTTCATTTTTTTCCATCCGACGGATCAATAAAATGCAGCTGCACACGGCAGAGCAGTGCACATCTCATGATGGAAAGACATAAATGTATGAAAAAAACTGTTTCGTCGAGAATTTTTGTGGGAAAATAATCATTTAACTAGCGTGGATTTCAGGACGTTTTTTTCTGAAAAAAGGCGTTTTCATGAAATGCGATTAGAAAGTTTGCTGTGTAATGAAAAAGCATACATTCTCCCATGTTCTCCCATACACATGTCATTTTTTTATTCTCATTCATTTTTCTTGCCACCATTAGTCACACTGCCGGACGCGAGGTGGCAACGCATAGCAGCGCAGCACCGCTGCACATGGCACAGACGCATGCGGCCAGAGTACTGAACTTTTTAAAAAGTAAACGTAAACGTAAAGTATTTTTATTTTACTCACACTTGAGCACAGAAAACGTAAAGTATTTTATTTTCACTTTTACGCTGCGTAAAAGGTGAGTAAATTACTTTTTTTCAAGAGAAAACGTAAAAATGAGTATTTTATTCCAGAGAAAACGTAAAAGTGGGTATTTTTTATCACAGATAACGTAGTAGTGAGTATTTGTCTCCCAAAAATAACGTAAAAATTGGTGTGTTTTTCAATTTTTGCTCTGGAATACATCAAAGATGTGTTTTCCTCTCCTGATAAGTATTTCTTTGAAAATTGCCCTATGTTTGTCACTTTCTGTCTAACAAAATTACCATTTTCTGTCCCCTCGAAATACGTTTTCTGTACTCGCATACTTTCAAAAAGTATGGTATTTTTTCGGGAGGAAATGTAAATATATTCACGCAGTACGCGAGTATGCGTATTTATCGAGTAAACGGTAAACGTAAATACGTTTTAACAACTATGCATGCGGCGAACACACGCGCATGCTCGCGGACACCACACTCGAGTATGAAAACCTACCGTAACCAATATGAATAATGAACCTAAAATTATGCAGTTTTTCATCGTAACTATTCCTTTTACCATGGAAAAATTAATGGCTATTTACACAGGTCCCGGCCGGGGACCGGGACCCGGCAAAAAATGATTTTTTTCAAAAATGAATAATTGGTGTGTATGGGTTGTTTGCATGTTAATTAGGTGAATTATCACGAAATTAGCATGCACAAAATTTTTGCGAGACGGTGACATGCGCTGATGCAAATTTTTTTTGGGGGATGTATAGTTTTTTTCGATTTGTCTCAAATGTGGCATGTGTGTACTCCTTCGTTTACTGAGTACACACATGCCAAAATTCAGACAAATCGAAAAAAACTATACACCCCCAAAAAAAATTTGCATCAGCGCATGTCACCGTCTCACAAAAATTTTGTGCATGCTAATTTGGTGATAATTCACCTAATTAACATGCAAACAACCCATACACGCCAATTATTCATTTTTGAAAAAAATTATTTTTTGCCGGGTCTCGGTCCCCGGCCGGGACCTGTGTAAATAGCCAAAATTAATTGCGAAATTTATCGGAATTTTTTATTCATTGAATTATGGTAGGGTTCTGGGCAAAGTGTGCGCTCCACTCGGTATGCTTCCGTTACGTAACGTTCCTCAAGCTGAAACCTGCTGTCGTGGAAAGGAAGGCGCATAGATTTTTCATAGGTGTTTTCGACCAGGTGTCAATCCCAGACTATCTATACTCAGCGGACAGCACGCTAAGGCTAAGCGTTTTCAAAATGAACCACTCCACATCATTTCATATAACAAAGAAAACACGTTTCAGGAGAAAACAACATTCAACACATCTCGCGACTCCGCCTTTTTCTTTTTGAATTTTTTTTGAAAGTGCGTGCATAAGTCTCCCGCTGCCGCGTAATCGTCTAAGGCGTAAGTAATTTTGGACTCTTACGTTGCGGTCTGCCGAGTATACCAAATTTCGAGTGAAAAAAATTCTCACGCTACGTTTACACTTTAAATGGTACGTGATTGAAAGTTTGAATGTCACTTGACCAGTAAACTTTTACTCAAACGTTCGCTGAAAATTCCCACTGTGGGCCCACACACGCTAGTTGACATCGACACCAAATGTCAACTGGTACCGGTCCCGATTCAAAGCTTGCTGACGAGTGGACGAACGACGTTCAAACGCAATCTATGAATCAGGAACGGAACCAGTTGACATTTGTGTCGATGTCAACTAGCGTGTGTGGGGCCTGTCCCACTTGGGATATGTGCGATGTGAGTTAAGTATTGCGTTAGGATGATGCAATTTGGCTTGGCTCTTGCTTATGTAGCTCTTTGTTCCATTCTATTTCATGCATGTTGGCGCACTGTTTGTGGGGAGGCCGGAGGAAGCTAATATAAAAATACCATTGAATGTTCAGTCGGTCAAATGAGTTGAGCTTATTTCGAAGACTCGATGCTGTTGGAAGCTATCCGCATTCCGCGTTCTAAGATACCGCATTTACTCGAATAATTCCCACAAGGAATGATCTTTTCGTCAGACATTTTTTAGAGGGGGACTATTAGAGGGTGGGGGATTATTCAAGGGGGAATTATGTTTTCATCAGAATTTTCAGTTATGTTTCTATCAATTCATCTCATGATATACCGTATTTCCTCGAAATACCCCCCGGGGGGTGATTGTTTCATAGTGGTCCCGAGAGGGGGGGGGTTAAACGAGGGGGGGGGTATTTCGAGGGGGGGGGGTCATTGTTTCACAAGAAAATTTTTGAAAACCAAGTACGAAATAGTCGTCTGAAACGTACGCAGACGTCGAAAAATGCAACAAAAACCGCCATTTATAAGGTTCTGTAGACTAATATTAGTATGTAGATGGTATGTACACTGTTCTAACGTGACACCGACATTGTTTTAACGTGTGTTCTGCACTACGGAGAACACAAACTGCAGTATTTGTCATGTACGTTCCCTTTACACTCAATTTGGGGGGGGGTATTTCGAGGGGGGGGGTGATTGTTTCATAGTGGTCCCGAGAGGGGGGGGGTCAAACGAGGGGGGGGGTATTTCGAGGGGGGGGGTATTTCGAGGAAATACGGTATGCTTTATTACAAAAATACAAAGGCAAAAAGCCAATAAAATTTGTAAAAAAGTCATACGACATTGTCAAACGATATGTAATAAATATATGATATGATGCCAAAGGCCTGGCGCATTTTCCACCACTGTCTACATTCGTTTTTCGCCCTGTACACATTCCATTGCATTTTTTCACACCGGATGTGCATTCACTGAATCATACCAGACACCAGACGCAGCTATTTGCTTGCACTGGCTTAATCATTGTTTTTTAAGGATATGGGCAGTATTTTTTCTTCCATTGGTAGTGGGGATAATTCTGAGCGGGATTCTCACTCTTCTAACAGTGAGAATTATCCCAGGGGTATTTTTTGAGTAAATACTCGGCAGACTTCACATAGTATGGAAACCTAACACAAAACCGCATGAATAATGAGCAAAAATTATACAGTTTTTCGTGATAGTATTTCGTGTTTACTTATCTGGATTATGATGTTATGGTATCACTCTGTAATCAATTATGAAATAGCTCACAAGATTTTATTCAGTAAATTATGGTATGATTCTGTACATACTTTGCGGTCCGCCAAATCTAACAAAAATATCCCTATAAGTAGACAATCCAGTTTATATTAATTTGCACACATTAACAAACTAACGCCATTGCGCTCGAAGTAGCAATAACGTTGACCATTATAAAGTTATTAGAGATGTCTCCTTCTTTTGCTTGGGAACAAACATGTATCAGTAACAAAATACTCTGTAGGCTTATAACACTTGTATTTTTTATTTGCACAGATTCTTCTAGATGCAACACTGAGCTGAAAAAAACAGTCCACATTAATTTCATTCACCAGTCCAGTACTTTTTAATTTCACGCACCATGGCCATGGAGGTCACTCATCTGCCGACCGGCCTATCTGCTATCAACTTGCCAGAAATGACACAGCAAAATGCTGGGTCCCTGTTGCACGACATCAGTGAGTATCAAAAAATACAAGTTTTTACGAGTTATGTGGAGACTAACGATGGCAAACCCTCTGAAAAAAAAGTATTTAAATTTTTAAGTGTTTTTTCCAAAATGAATTTTCGAATTTTTCCTCAAATGAATTTTCGAATTTCGAATTTAATTTTCGAATTTTCGAATTTTCGAATCTTTTTGGGCAATTTTCTAATTTTTTGGGGTAATTTTCGAATTTTTTTACATACTTTTTGAATTTTTTGGAAAAATATTGAATTAGGAGCTTTTTGAAGCTGTTAAGTAGTTATGTTGAAATAGTTCTGGGTGCTCGGTGCATTACTGTGCATTCTTCAATGTAACCGGGTCTACCGATAGCTGGAATTGTGGGTGGGTGTTATGGGGGGTCCACCAGACTTTTGTGTCATTCCATTCTGTTGTACATTTGCTGATTATGTAATTGCAAAAATTTTATGCAATTTGACCCTGTATTTATGTGATTTTTATCTATATATTTACCATTTATCCTTGAATAAGTCCCCTCAAAAATCACTGACAAAAAATACCCCCCAGAAAAATTTATTTTACATGTTGAAATACTGGGTCAACTTGGCATAATGAATTTTTACATCACTAATCCAACCTCAAAAATGGAATCTACAGGTTGTGCAGATCATTTTAAGTATTTCACAGTCCAAATCGGCCAAGAAATGGCCGAGTTATCAAGCTTCAATGTCAACTAGCCAGATCGGTCATGTAAAGTCAACACCTTTTTATCGACCCCCCTTCTTGGGATTGGGGAACGATTCAAGGAAACAAAACAATTTGGTTCATGTGTAACAGAATGGGGTGACAGAAAGTCTGGTGGACACACCCTCTAAAATGCCTTCCCCGATTTCAGCCATGGGTCTGCCACAGATGCCATTTCAATGTTCATTGACGTTTTTTTTTGTTTCGATAGACTTTTTCTGATGCACCGCGTATCAATTATCGATCGATTTAGCACATCAAATCTAAGAATGTGTTTGATATCCTTGAATTCCCTGAAAAATTCGAAAACTATTTTCGAATTTATGAATTTTCGAATTTTTTCAAAAAAAAAAATCGATTTTTAAGTGTTTTTTCCAGTGGTGGAATAAAAATTCGAAAATTCTGAAAAAATTCGAAAATTCGAAAATATTTTCGAATTTTCGAATCTTTTTTTGCCATCGTTAGTGGAGACACATACAATTTCAAATATTAATTAGCTATTATACTCTGTGGACAGCATCTGACTGACCTGCTGACTGATGTAAAGACCATAGGCAGCACTAAAATAATAAATAAAATTAGCTCAATAAAATTAGCTAAAAATAGGCATATAACCATGTGTATAGATGAAAATAGTGATTATAAAGGTGAAAATTGTCAAAATAGTGCAAATTTTTAGCGATTTTGAGCTTTCACTATCATTTGTACAATACACGCCAGTGAATGTCACAATGTGAGAGTGAATTTTCTGCTTGTGACACCAAAAATTCCGCTTGTGACATTCACAAGCACACAAGCACTAACGCCGCCTATGGTAAAGAAGCCCTGTGCCCAATACAACACAAAATTGATGTATTTTTGTAAACTCCTCACACACACCCCATCAACAAATTGATCAATCAACAATCATAACATCAACCAAAAATAATCAAAATCGCAGGTAGTGGCGCAGCCGGCAGGGTGCATGTGCCAGATTCAGACAGCACAAAGGTGTCCATAATTGGTCTCGGCACTGTTGGGGCCGCGTGTGCCTATGCATTGCTACAGCCAACTGGCCATGGCACCCCAACATGCACGGAAATGGCACTGGTCGATTGTAACAAAGATAAATTGAAGGGGGAACTGATGGATCTTCAGCATGGGCTGGCTTTTGGAGCACACTGCAGGGTTCTCGCTGATACAGGTATGCTCTGTTTTAGTGTCAGTAAAAACTTTTAAAATCGATTTATTTAGACAGTTTAATAGGCAATTACCTCAAAATACCCCCCTTGAATTACCCTTTCGAAATACCCTCAGGTATGAGCCAGGCTGTCTGCTGGTTAAACGCATTGCTTGTGAGATGCATTTCACTAGCGGCCGGCCTGGTATGAGCAACCCATGTAAAAATACCACCTGTACTGTAAAATATAACCTGTTTGGACACATTTATTACCAGATCTGGGCATGTAAAAGCCTATTCTTTACTAAGAACCTTCACAAAAATTTCTGGTAAAATGATAACCCCCTCTAAATGCCCCGTCCCCGAATTACCCCCTTCAAATAAGTCTCATCCTCGAAATTAGCCCCTCAAAAGTTGCTGGCGAAATAATCAACCCCTTGGTGGAGTATTTCAAGGAAATACGATATTTACACATAAAGACATATCGACTTTAGTTTAGTCTCTGCCATTGACAATTTATTTTTAGGTAAATACACGAACAAAGTTCCTATTATTAGGTAACAATATATGAGGCGTCCAATTCTAAAAGTCGACAAGTCCAAAATAAGAAAATTTTGAGTTAGGCCCGGAAACGTTATCTGGGGCTACTTCTACACATTTTTCATCATTTTCCATACATTTTTTGACCTCACATGCCCATATGGCAAAGTGCCAAATACGACATTTTTGGGGAAAAATGCAAAAAGTTTGGGCAAGAAGTCACTAACGATGGCAAACCTCCCAGAAAAAAGTATTCAAATTTTTAAGTGTTTTTTCTAAAATGAATTTTCGAATTTTCGAATTTTTTCCCAAATTAATTTTCGAATTTCGAATTTAATTTTCGAATTTTTGAATTTTCAAATCTTTTTTGGCAATTTTCGAATTTTTTTAGAAAAACATTGAATTTGAAGCTTAAAACATGGTATTTGGACTGTTTTCATGTTTCGAGCCCCTTTTAGCCTTAATTTCACTATAAGTGAAGCATGACATGACAATTTCACTTCACTTTAACATGACAAATGGTAGAAACATTTATGTGGATCAGTTAGCACCATTTTCACTGGGGCAGAATGCTTTCCAAAAAACGTTTGTGCAACTGCCCCTCGGAAGACCCGCAAGCGATTTTTTTGATGGACCGGCGTCTGTATCCGCGGAAGTAGAGCGCCGCGGTTCTAATTGTTTGGGCGGCCCCCTGCATTCCTAAATAGATGTCATAAATATATGGAGTCCGCCGCTGCCGCTGCGGATGCCATTTCAATGTTTTTTAATGTTTTTTTTCGTTACATTAGACTATTTCAGACCCACCGCATATCAATTGTTGCTTTATTCAGTACGCTGAACTTAAGATAGCTTTTTGTCACCTTGAATTCCCTGAAAAATTCGAAAACTATTTTCGAATTTTTGAATTTTCGAATTTTCGAATTTTTTAAAAAATAAATCGATTTTTAAGTGTTTTTTCCAGGGGTGGAATAAAAATTCGAAAATTATGAAAAAATTCGAAAATTCGAAAATATTTTCGAATTTTCGAATATTTTTTTGCCATCGTTAGAAGTCACCAAGTCCACCTGGTTTTGGGCTAAAAGGCGACAAGTCCATCCTCCGCTTCCTTTTTTTATGGGAAAAAACGCAAGAAATGTGATAAGTCCACTATGGAAACCGATTTCTAAAAGCCGACAAGTCCATACTTTTCCCATAAGGCAGCCTCGGCTTCCCTGGGAACAAAAATGTTCTCGCGTGCAGGAAGGCGACAAGTCCATTTCCCTCCCCGAAACAGTTTTGCTCTGACCGAATGGAATTTTATGGACACCCCATTTTTCACATATACGTTGAGGGTAGGGGCTGAAAATTTGACACTTTATTGTCAACATATGGAACTTTATGAAAAGCATGAGAGAGCCAAATTGGACATGCACCACGGGCCTGGAATTGGATCGGGAACTTAAAATGCGATTTACTCAAAATCACATTTTGTGGACTTGTCGACTTTTAGAATTAGACGCCTCATATGTATTATTTCTTTGCAGATTACGCAGTTACAGCTCACAGCAAAGTGTGCATCATCACAGCCGGGGCAAGGCGCCGTGATGTGAATCAATCCAGGTTAGAAAAATACGCGTGACGACTAAAAAAAACACTACACTCGCAACAGGAGTTTGCTTCCGAAACTCGATAACTCAATGTTTTTCAGTTTTGTGAAAACTGCATTTGAAACTTTGAGAGTGGCCTGAGCGGGTACACTTTGAGTGACAACCCTTTGAGTACTTTTTGAAAAGCCAACGAATTTCTCTACATTTTCCCTATTTACAATCCTCTGGTTGGCAAATATGGCTAGAAAGTGGGGTCCATTTTACTGTTATTACAGCACAAATTTAACTAGCTAAATTTTATATCGAGTTTCGGATGCAAACTTCATTTTTGTATGGAGATTTAGCTATTTCCCTTTAAATTTTTAACGAGTTTTGGATGATTAGTTTTTTCAATGGAGATATCGAGTTTCCAGAGTTGTACAAATACTGGTATTTTTGGAAAACGTAAACGTAAACGTAAATACCTTTTCCAAATCAAAAGTATAAATACTAAAACGTAAGGTATTTTCAAAATACCGGGGAAAACGTAAAATAAAACGTAAACGTAAAAATTACATCAAGTGCTTATGCTATCAGAGAATACAAAAACACAATGTTTTTTACAACATTATGGATGTTCATATGATCTCCATCAACATTTTCTGCTTAAATACCTGTATTTTATATATATTTAGAATAATGGGATCGGGATATTGAATTGGGATTTGAGTTGACATTTTGCATCATTGTCAACTACTGGGTGTATGGCCATAAGGTGCCAATTCCGTAACAGGAGAAGTAAAAAAAATTATGAGTGAGAAGTATGGCAAGTTGAATGGCAGGTAAAAATTTAAAGAAAAGTAAATTTTTAAGTTAAATGGGGAGGTAAAAGACAAATGGTCAGTCATGAGAAAACACTAAAAATGTTTTGACTGTTTATTCGCATTGCAGTTCTCCCTCACAAAAATACTTTCCTTCAACTTTTTACTTTTCACTTGCAAATTGGTGTTTGAGTTCTCCAATTGCGGAATTCAAACTCTTCAACATTAGAACATGTTGAACTCATCATAATACACTACATTTGTCAAACAATATGGTTCTGTGTAGAATATTTTTTTACGTTTTCTCTGGTACCCGGGTAATTGTGCCAGGAAAACGTAACAAAACGTAACGGTATTTTTGGAAAGCGTAAACGTAAACGTAAGTATAAATACCCGAATAACCGGGTATTTCGGGTAAACGTAAATACGTTTTCGCAACTCTGCGAGTTTCGAGTTAAAAATATCAGATATTTATGGAGTTATCGAGTTTCGATTGAAAATTCACCATTTTGATGGTGGAGTTATCGAGTTTCGGATGAACTTTTACATTTTTTTAAAAATCGGTGTCTCTGTATCTCGTGAATGGTGTTATATATTGAGCTGATTGTTTTCCTATCATATACAGATATGTACGCTTATATAAGATCCACACCTAACTCAATTTTTTCACTTTGGTCATTATCGAGTTACGGAAATATCCTAAATTGCCACGTTCCGCACTCACAATTAAACACGCAATACTCAGGTCAGAGCTGATCCAAACCAACGTGGCCGCATTCAAGGAAATCATCCCCAACATTCTCAAGCACTCCAAAAATCCCATCATCCTAGTGGTGTCCAATCCAGTTGACCCACTCACATATGTAGCGTGGAAATTGTCTGGGCTGCCGGCGGGCCAAGTTATGGGCTCTGGCACTAATCTAGACTCTGCTCGTTTTCGATTCGCTTTATCGCAGCGATTGGGAATCGCGCCGGATTCCGTGCACGCTTGGATCGTGGGCGAGCACGGAGAAAAAAGTGGTGTGTTTGTGGGTGGTTCCTCGCAGAGTTGTTAAAAGTACTGAACTTTTTTCAAAGTATACGTCAACGTAAAGTATTTATTTTTTACTCACCCCTTGAGTACAGAAAACGTTAAGTAAATTTTTTTACTTTTACTCATGAGTAAACGTGAGTTAACTTAACATACTTTTCCCCACAGAAAACGTAAATGTGGGTACTTTTGAAAAATGTCGCCAAAATTTTCGAGAAATGTCGCTCAGAATCACTCATTTTCATAACTTTTTGTCTATTTTACCCACTTTTTGACTATATATTTGGTACTATACCCATTTTCGACTAGTTTCCCATATTTTAAGCACATTTTCTCCCGTTACTCCCTTTGCTTTTAAAAACCTATAAAAAAAGGTTTTAAAATACGTTTTCTGTACTCAAGTACTTTCAAAAAGTATACGTAAAAGCGAGTAAATACCAGAACTTTTTTCAGAGGAAACGTAAACGTATTTACTCTGTACTCGAGTATACATATTTATCGAGTAAATGTAAATACGTTTTAACAACTATGGTTCCTCGTTTCAAGTACCGTATATACTAGAATAAAGCCCCCGGGTGTTAATATTTTTTAGAAGTTTTGAGGGGGGTTATTCAAGGGGGATGTTATTCAGCTAAAATTTGTGTTATCTCCATCCATATCATTCAAATATACATTGTGGATACACATGTAAATTAACCAGAGGGCGGGGGACTTATTCAAGTAGGGATTATTCGATGGGGTATTCAATTGGGGAGTTATTTTATTCTCACCGGCCAACGGGAGGAGTTATTCAAGGGGGGTGTTATTCAAGAGGGTCTTATACAAGGATATTTAGTTATTAAACTGAAGTGTACTTTCATCATGATAATTTCTGTCACGAACATTCATTTTAATATAAGGCGCCAAATTCTTTAGCTAGAAATCGACACTACTCTCGCAGTGGCAGTGTGGTCGGGTGCCAATATCGCCGGTGTTCCACTGAAACAGCTACATCCAACGGTGGGCACTGAACAAGATGAACAACAGTGGGACAAAGTGCACACTGGAGTTATTCGGTGGTAGGCAGTTTTGAGGGTTCCAAATTCATTGATGAATCAAAAAATTAGAATCTCCATCAAAAAAGTCTCACAAAAATGTATCATGTGAACAATATGTCCAGATTTGGAAACCATAAAAACATTTTTCCAACTACCGTATTTCCTCGAAATACCCCCCTCCCTTGAATTAACCCCCTTCCCCCTCGGAATACCGCAGGTGTTTTTGAGCTGAGGAAAAAATAACCCCCCTCGAAATACCCCCATCTTGACTGATATACATCATGTATACAATGTACATTATGTATTTATTGAGGTCAAATCTCATCGCACCTATATACGTAAAGTAATTTGTATAGCTATCTACATTTGTATGTTTTAATACGTCCCGTTTGGTGACGTTTATTACCAGTTTTGGGTATGAAAAAGCCCATACTTTACGACGATATTTATGAAAATTTCTGGATAAATAATAATCTGGATAAAAAAACCTCTCTCGAATAACACCCCACCCTCGAAATACCCCCCACCAAATTTCCACTCTGAATAAAAAAAAATCCTAGGGGTATTTCGAGGAAATACGGTATTCATCAGCACGACAGGATAACCACATAAGCACATTTCAGTGTCAACGAAGTGATCTCATTGAAAGGCAGCACTTCCTGGGCAATAAGCCTGTCCGTGGCTGATATAGTGAATGCGATTTTGCACAATGGACACACTGTGCATGCTGTCACTACCAATGCCAAGGTATGCGCTTGAATGAGTTATTTTTTAGAGTGATAGACTACTGTGCAGACTAGTAGATACTTTTCACCCATAGAGAAATGGGAGGCTGGGGGTTCCACCACACTTTTGTTTCTTTGAATTTTGTTATGCATTACTCAATTTTGATGCTGTTTGAGTATGTTGGGGTTTGGGGTTGGGGCTACAACCAAAAAAAAACTTTTCCTCTCAATAACTCCCCCCCACTCCCGAGATGAGGGGGCACTTAAAAACACATGCATCTTGCACGGCAAATCTGATTGAAGCTCAGTAACTCTGCCATTTCTGGGCGAATTTGTACCAGTCCACACTTCAAATCATGGGGCAACCTCTAGAGTTCACTTTTGATGTAGGGTTAAACTTAATGATGTCTAAATTTGTTATGCTGATGTGACCCGAGGCCTGTCTCGCAAATTGACAGATGCTTTATTACTCTTGACGCTTGACTTGACTCTTGACATTTCTTTTCACTTTTAACTTGATTCTTCACTTTGTCACTTGCGGAACCAGTGAACAAAGTGAAGAGTCTACCTAGTTGAAAGTCAAGAGTCGAGTCATGTCACTGTCGAGTCATGTCCCTTATACACTGAATGCACTAGCTTGTCAAATTTCCATAAATTGCTCATGTTTATTGCGGTTTATATTTTGGCTCATATTTAGTAGTGCGTTTATCATCTCACTTACGGTATGTAATGTAAAGGTGCTATTATTGTACGTGTGTTAGCCATGGGACGCTAGGATGGCTTATGTTGCGGTCCTACGGCCAACGATGGGTAAGTTCTCCAAAAAAAAACACTTTCTGTGTTTTGAGTTTTTCAAAAATGAATACCTGTGTTTTGAGTTTTTTTCTTGAAAAAAACTTGAGTAACTCTGTTTTTATTTCTGTGTTTTTTGTAAAAACTTGAGTTTTTTGAGTTTTTTCTAAAAAAACTCGAGTTTTTTTCCAAAAAATTCAAGTTTTCCCCCCTAAAATTTTTATTTACAGCATTTCGATCTGGAAACAGTGGTTTTCTTATAAAATATTGGTTTTGCACATGTTTTAACCACACATAACATTTGTGTATTCATTCAAGTGTCAAAAAAGTCCTTTAAAATGTCCACAATGAGGACATCAACATCACAACACCAGCAACAAAATGCCCAGAAATGACAATTTACACAGTTATGAGTTTCCGTGTTTCTGTGTCTCCAAAATTCTTCTGATGTGCACTGTATGGAAGACTACGGAATTGATTTGAACTACAACTATCATATTACCTCAAAATACCCCCATGGGCATTATTATTTCGTCAGAAAGTTTTGTAAGGATCATAGAAAATAGTAGGCATTTACATACCCAAAACAGGTTATAAATGCGTACAAACAGGATATATTTGAAATAAACATGTAGTCAGCTACACAACCTAGTACAGTCTATGTGTAGCTGCGATGCAAATTAGCAGTAATAAATACATCATGTACATTGGATACATGATGTACATCATCCCAGAGGGGAGTATTTCAAGGGAGGGTGGGCTTATTATTTCACCAGTCCATTTTGAGGGGAGTTAATTCAAGGGGCTGTTTATTCAAGGTAATAAGGTATACTTAAATGTCGAAACTTAAATTGTCAAATCCACCATGAGATGTGCATGCCATCTTTAATTTCTTTTTTGTACCATTATAAAATATGAATACATCATGTACATATTTACATACTATAGGTAGATGCTTATCTTATCTTGTTTAGTATAACTGAATTAATGTGCATTCAACCACTTCGCTGAAAAAAAACTCAAAAAACTTTTCTGTGTTTCCGTGTTTCTGTGTTTCTGTGTTCTCCAAAAAAAAACTCATTTGAGTTTTGAGTTTTTCAAAATTTATGAGTTTCCGTGTTTCTGTGTAAAACAAAAACACAGAAACTCAATGAGTTTCTGTGTTCAATTTCTGTGTTTTTTCCATCGTTGCCTACGGCGTCACAAGATGGCCGCCATGTATTGATTCTGTGCTTATCTTTCTTTATTCGTACCTTAAAGTTCCGCGCGTTTCACTTATTCGTTTTATTCGTTGCGTTACTTTTGACTGTTACTCTGTACCCTTTTGCCTCGCGAAGACTGAGTGGTATAAACTTTGAATTGAATTGAATTGTCTCCTGGTGACTCAACATGAAAACCTGTTTTTTAACATGTTACCATATACTTTAGACAAACTTCATTCGACCCACGCTCGCGCTTTCAATATCTACACAATTTCAGAATCTCCACGGCATTACAACTGACACATTCCTATCGTTGCCGTGCGTTCTGGGCAGGAACGGTATCGAATCTGTGGTGATGCAAAATCTCAGCTTCGATGAAAAGTTGGATTTGACCAAAAGTGCGCATGTGCTGAAAAATGTACAAGATAAAACTGCGCTGTGATGTGATCTTGACAAAAACCATGATCTCTAGACTCTAGGATAGGTCACCCCCGTTGACTTGGGTCCGGACACGTTTAAATTTCCAAAAAATGGGCATCCCGAGAAACTTGGGCGGCACTAGAAAGTAGCCAAAGCATTTGCCTCAAACGCCCTGGGACACCCCGCGCCTAGAACCCCCGTGGGCCGTGTAAACAGCCCAAATATTTTTTTATACAAAAATGACCTGATGACTTGGGTTTGGACACGTTCTATATATCGCCCCTATTCTGTCATTCAAGGCCGGATTTCAGCCTCGAAGACAGAATATAGTTCTGGCAAGCTGCCAAAGGCCATTGTTTCCAAAAAAATCAGATTTGGATAGACTTTTATCAACTCATGCTGTCCAGTGAGTTTTTGGTCATTTTTCTCAGGGTTTTTTCGTAAAATGAGTTTACAGAGCGACTCTCCACTTCTATGCCATCACCCATGCCCCCACAAACCAGAACGACCTTGAAAAAGTGCAATGAAGACCTGTACAGTCAGGGGTTAATCACTGATGTGAATTGCTCAAGAACAGTTGCTGTTCTGGGCAAGTGATTATGGATGTTCAGCGGTGTGTAGGCTGCTGGGAACAACATGTCACATTAGAAGAGGATGTGACGGATTTTTTTTACACACCCATGCTGAAGGAACAGTATCAAAAAACTTGAGAAACAAAAGAGCAAAAATTTCAGGGATGAAAAAACGGTAAAGTGGTAGTAAAAAGGAAATTAAAATGCGCTAATTTTTTGCACTTTTGTTTCGCGATTTTTTTGGAGTATTCCTTCAGCATGGGTGTGTAAAAAAAATCCGTCACATCCTCTTCTAATGTGACATGTTGTTCCCAGCAGCCTACACACTGCTGAACATCCATAATCACTTGCCCAGAACAGCAACTGTTCTTGAGCGATCCACATCAGTGATTACCCCTGACTGTGCAGTGCATGTCCTCATTGCACTTTTTCAGCGTTGTTCTGGTTTGTGGGGGCATGGGTGATGGCTTAGAAGTTGAGAGTCGCTCTGTAAACTGATTTTACAGAAAAAAAACTGAGAAAAACGACCAAAAACTCACTGGACAGCGTGAGTTGATAAAAGTCTATCCAAATCTGATTTTTTTCGAAACACATGGCCTTTGGCAGCTTGCCAGGACTTTATTCTGTTGTGAAGGCTGAAATCCAGCCTTGAAATACAGAATAGGGGCGATATATAGAACGTGTCCGAACCCAAGTCAGCAGGTCATTTCTATATAAAAAAATATGTGGGCCTTTTACACGGCCCGCAGGGGATCTAGGCGAGGGGTGTACCAGGGAGTTTTTAGGCAAATGTCTGGGCTACTTTTTAGTACTGCCCAAGTTTCCCGGGATGCCCGCGATCGGGCACAAAAATCAATTTTATCGGAAATTCAAGAGTGTCCGGACCCAAGTCAACGGAGGTTTAGGTGTCAATTTTTTGTGAGTGTTTTTTTCCGGGTAAATTTGAACATTTGTTATTTTTTGGGCTGATGATGTGTCCGTGTCGCTGTGTGTTCAATAGCGATGGAAAAGCGCCATGGCACTGGCGCCTAGCGCTAGCGCCAAAAGGGAAAAGCGCCATGGCGCTTTTGGCACTCGGCCTGGCGCCAGAAACAAAAAGCCTGGCGCTGGCGCTTGCCGCTAGCCCCAAAGCAAAAATCGCGAGGGCGCTTCTGGCGCTTGGTGCCAAAATCCTGGCGCTTTTTCCATCGCTAGTGTGCAATTTTTTTCTGAAAGCTTTACATAGGTCATTCCGTCTAGAAATATTCGTGCATTTGTTCCACTCGAGTTATCTTGAATAATATGTACCCCGAGATAATCATACAGACAATCAATAAAATTGATGAAAAGTTATTTCATTGAAATGCAGCATATAAGAAGCCAGAATCCCATCAATCAAACGGCTTATTTTTCAAGAGATAAATTATTCTAAAATATCAGTGTCCAGGTAATGTCTACAACTCTAGAAGAAAGAATATCTAGCTAGGTGCATGCATTTTTGTAGTGGGTGGAACAGTCATGTCTTTCAGTATCGCGTTTTAACATTTCGGTTGGCAGTTTCCGTATCCTATTCCTATTAACTGTATGTAGTCAGATAGTACATGAATAGAAGGTCGTTAAAATAATGCGCAAAGTTACACCGTGAATGGAAGTACAAAACAACAGTGTTGCAAAAACGTATTTATGTTTACCCGAAATACCCGGGTATTTTGTTATTATCCTTACGTTTATGTTTACGTTTTAGGAAAATACCATTACATTTGCAAATGTTTTGCAGCACGTTCTCAAGGCAGAGTTGTTAAAATACTGGTATCAGCCTGATCACACATGATCACCAGGCACTTCACTGCCTGTGATCACACTTCAGAGACTGATCACGCCTGATCACCGTTGGAATGCACTTCACCGACACTTTGTTCAGTATGTTTACTAAATTGGGATTTGTTTACTAAATTGATTACAGAAAAAAAAATTGAAATTATTGAAGTGTGTTAAAGTGCCTGCAAGAGTCTGCGTGAAGACACTTCACCGCAGATCACGGTAGATCACTAGCACAGTTTTTGCTGTGTATGATGTAAATACCTCTGAACCTGTAAACAATCTATACGTGCCACCACTTAAAAGAATTTTGTTCTTATATAAAAGATGCCTGGTTGGTAATTGGAAATTATGTGTGCATTTATACAAGTTATCCCACCGACTGCACACTGGCTGTAGTTGTACATGACTCTATTTGTTTATCCTGTTGACTATAGTTTTCAAAGGTTCCTTGCGCTGCATATAAAGCTGATGTTGGTGAAGTTTTTCAGTTCCTACCATAGCCAGCCCATTCCAACACAGAACAGCAGTAACAATTTTTATTTTTTTAACAGAAACCGTGATTTGATTGCACTAAGACTGAAACATAGAAATGACAAAATCTCTGAAAACGTGAGAACATTCAGCAAAAGTGTAGCAATTAAAACTCTGTCGAATATACGTCAGCAATTGACACCCTAAACTTCCAACGACAATAACCCTTGCTTGGATCACAATGACATTCTGTACACTGTCTGGCATTCTACGCCATGTATGCTTAATAATGAAACATGTAAAACCTAAAGAAACAATTAAAATGCAGCATTTGATACCACAAAACATGATCACACACAATGCAGCAAAAAGTGCAGCTACAATTGGAGATGACATAAAATTTTCTACCTTCACATGCACCTTTGAAACTCTTAAATAGAGCAAAGAAATGGAGTAGATGCTAAGCGCGATTAAAAAAGCTAAAAAGCATGTCAGTGAACAAAATTGACAGATTAGCGTCATGCACATGGCTGTGATGCTGACAATTGCATTTAGGTTTGAGGGATGGCTGCCAGATGGTTTTTGTTGTGGATCGTCCAATTCCTGTGGATTGGTGATTTTTGATCAGATAAGAAAGTGAGGATCAGAAAATACCATGTATGCTAAGATAAGACCTCCCCTTGAATAACATCCCCACTTGGATAACTCCCTCCTATCAGCAGGTGAGGAAAAAAAACTCTCCCCTCCCCCTTGGATAAGATCCCCTTGGATACAATAACTCCCCCTCCAAAGGATCTTACAAAATAATAAGTACCATGTGGTCTTATTTGAGAATATACAGTACATATAAAAGCCCAAATTCCCAATTCCCATATTCAATGTGCAACATATTAGTTGCAAATCAAATGTAAATTGATAAAACTCACAGCTTTCCAACCAACCTCTAAAAATTCAAAAGTTACCCAGGAATCATTGGGCTCATTGACAGCCAATTTCATATTGTATCTGGAACATATGGGCCCAAAAATGCTTGCTAGACGTTGACTGTGACTTTTTGATGTTGTATTTGATGTTGGCATACTTTCATCAACACTGTCAGGTATTTCTTCCACATCTGATAAATTACTCGTTCCACAATTTTCATCTTTGGCTGGATCTTCACAATTTAGAATCAATTTGTCTCCTTTCCCAGCTTTATCTTCAGCTATCATTTGTTCAATTTTCTTTTTTGTTCTGTCCACCATTTCTGATGGGAATAGGTAGGATAAATTTAGCACTGTGGAATCTGCAGGACAAAAATACAGGTTTTAACGTGTTTCCTTCTTTGAATGACAAGGGATTCAATTCAACTTCATAAGGAGATCACATATTTATCACTTGAGTCCTAATTGAATATTTCGGGCATGAATCCCCCCAGATATTTAAGTTAGCAATGTAGTTCTCACATCTCACAACTTATCTTCACATCAAAAAAATTACATCAACAAAAGAGCGAATTTTCCCGGAACCCCCCCCCCCCCATTTAAAACCACCTTCAAAATCAGGATTCATTTGCAAGAACACCGCAGTGGCAGCCCTCCGATCGGCGGAACCAGCGGCCGCCTGTTCCGATAAAGCCTGATGCTCGCTGGTTTTCGCCGCGTCCGCATGGCGACGGCGCCAAGCTCTGTGTTCCGATATTTTTATCGTTTTTTTATTGTGATGGAGCGGTATTTTTAGCCCCGGGGGCACTCCCGGACCCTGTAAAATGTAAAAGACCCTGTAAAATGTCATGTGTCATGTAAAAAAAACCCTGTAGAGTGCCATGAGTATACAAATTTCATCTCATCGTGATCAAATATTATGTTTTTGTATCCAAATGTTACTTTTGACATAAGATTTGGATACACATGACATTTTACAGGACCTTTTACATCACATTTCACACTCTACAGGGTCTTTTACATGACACGTGACATTTTACAGGGTCTTTTACTGGTTACATCACACATGTCATTTTACAGGGTGCTTTACACTTATTAGGGTCTTTTACAGAGTCTGGGGATGGCACCTGAATTGTGAATGTGGGGCACTTTGAAGCCTCTTTTATTATTCGTTGTGTAGTTTTTAACGAAACGCCGATCTTTTTGGAGACATTTCCTGCATGTGTCATGCGTTATCACTTGTTGAGACGAAGTTTCAACGATGGCTGATTGTGTAATGGTTGATAGGAACTGATAGACCTAGTCGTGTGAAGTGATTCAATTCTCAATGTGATTTTGTCCATCACCGTACTGCAGTCCAGAGTTGTGAAAATACCGGTATTTTTGGAAAGTGTAAGTGTAAGTGTCAATACACTTTCCAAATTTTGAGTATGGATACTGTAAGCGTAAGGTATTTTTCAAATACCTAGGAAAGTGTAAAAAAAGTGTAAGTGTAAAAAGTTTTTTAGAAAGAGCTATCACTGTTGAGCATCAGAAAACACCACTGTTTTCACCTTTAGATCAATTTATTTATCATTTTCATGCATTATTTCACATTTTACTGCTGTATGAACAGCTGTATGAAACATTTCAGACTGTAACAAATTTAGTGGTATGAAGTTGCGTAATAATGGCACCTTTTCAGTGTTGATATTTTACTGATTAAGCTATGTGATACACACTGTTTAAATACCAGAATGGACATACAGCAATAATGTCAATGCAAAAGTCAGTGTCCAGCAGGTGAAATTGATCTTGTTCTCTTTACAAAGTATGATGAAACTGTAGAATACCATGAGTACTGATCAAATGTTGGAGCTGGTGCACGTTTGTACATTTGCCATATTTTCTACATTCAATGCATAACTGCATGTGTGCACTTTGCAGTTATTTTTTGTACATGACCCTGTTTTATGCTTCCTCAAATGCTTAAAACCGGGTATTGCTGTATCCGGGTATGCTGTATCCGGGTATTTTGCCCAGGAAAGTGTAAAAAAAGTGTACGGGTATTTTATGAAAGTGTAAGTGTAAGGGTAAATATTAATACCCATTTACCCGGGTATTTTGGGTAAGTGTAAATACACTTTCGCAACTCTGCTGCAGTCACATTGTTAGAGTGTTGCGCTGAAAATGTCCATCGCGCCACACTTACGCGGCAATGGCACCAAACCTACGAGCACCACAAAGCCCCCACAAAAAGCCCAACATTTCAGCCTTCCTGGCGTGCAGGTGCGCCGCCCGTCTGTGCTCCACCGCCTGTTTTCTCAATTGGCGCCAATCGCTGTCCCCCGTGGCGCTGGAGCCCAGGCTGCGAAGAAACACTTCAAAGATGGGGATTGTAGTGAATGGTGCGAGAGCGCCAATGGCGTTTTGCGTTTGGCGCTTGGTCTTTTTTGCTGTGGCGCTATTGGCGCTTGACGCTATTTTTCCTTGGCGCCAGGTAGGGTTGGGAACCCGACCCGATCCGACCCGACCCGACCCGACCCGACCCGACCCGACCCGACCCGACCCGACCCGACCCGACCCGACCCGACCCGACCCGACCCGACCCGACCCGATCCGACCCGAACACGATACCCGACCTCAATACCCGAACCCGAACCCGAACCCGACACCCGCAAAACTTTTGGAACCAATACCCGACCTGTAATTTTTAGGACCTGATACCCGATCACCAAAAATTTCTAAATTCACAACCCTATCGCCAGGAACAAAACGCCTGGGTTGAATAACGAGTAATGATGTCATATGGATTAAATACAGGCAATGTCAATTCGTTGAATGGGATCATTCCATCATTCATAAATATGTGGCAAGTTTCCAAAATCCCGCTCACCTATTCTCGTACATAACATTGCCAAGTCCGGACAAAGATTCGAAAAAGCCAGTGTAAGATGGTTGATGCGAAAGGCTTCGTCTGCCCTGGGGGCAGTCCCAGACCCTGTAAAATGCCCTGTAAAATGTCAAATGTCAAATGTCATGCAAAGTATCTAAAGTCATGTAAAATTCCCGGTAAAATGGCAAACGTGTTTTACATATCTTTTAACACGTTGCATGAAATTTGACATTTTACAGGGTATTTTACATGGCATTTTACAGGGTATTGGACTGGCACCTGATGATGCGTCGTTGCCATATCGTCGGGCGTTACGCAGTCTCTTGATTGTGATTTTCGAACGATGGACATTTTTCAAAGTTTGATTAGATAGATATCTTTGTTGTTTACTAGTGTTGCTAATACATTGAAAAATTAGAGAGGAAAATTTTTTAATTGATGCTGAGCGGATTACGGGTGCGGTGAAAATTGGCACGCATAGGAAATTGTAAAGGTAATTGTCTGTGATGCTAAAATATAATATGTATTAAGTGGATTATGATTATTTTAGGAAGATATAAGTTAAAAGATATACCGTATTTCCTCGAAATACCCCCCCCCCTCGAAATACCCCCCCCCTCGAAATACCCCCCCCCTCGTTTGACCCCCCCTCTCGAGACCACTATGAAACAATCACCCCCCCCCCCTCGAAATACCCCCCCCAAATTGAGTGTAAAGAGAACGTACATGACAAATACGGCAGTTTGTGTTCTACGTAGTGCAGAACACACGTTAAAACAATGTCGGAATCACGTTAGAACAGTGTACATACCATCTACATACTAATATTATTCTACAGAACCTTATAAATGGCGGTTTTTGTTGCATTTTTCGGCGTCTGCGTACGTTTCAGACGACAATTTCGTACTTGGTTTTCAAAAATTTTCTTGTGAAATAATAACCCCCCCCCCTCGTTTAACCCCCCCCCCCTCTCGGGACCACTATGAAACAATCACCCCCCGGGGGGTATTTCGAGGAAATACGGTAAGATAAGTTCAAGTTCAAAGATAACACCAGAAAAAAATGCACCTGACTTGACTTGATTTTCATGACTTGAAGGTTAATTTGTCAAATTCAATTGATTCGACTTGTCAACTCAATAGATGTTTCGGAAGCCGTGAAAAACTCAAGAAAAAAATCGTGTTTTGAGCTACCGTATTTCCTCGAAATACCCCCCCCCCTCGAAATACCCCCCCCCATCGAAATACCCCCCCCCCTCAAATGGACACTATGAACTCATAAACCCCCCTCGAAATACCCCCCCCCAAATAAATATAGTGTATAGAGGACGTAAATGACAAAAGCTACAATTTAATCCGGGAAACGCAGAATAAACGTTAAAAACAATGATTGTGTTATGTTGGAACAGGGTTTATAACGTCTAGGTACATATATAAGTCTATAGAGTCTTATAGATGGGCGTTTTTGTTGCAGGTTTCAACGTCTGTGCACGTTACAAACAACAATTTAGTACTGGGATTTCAAAAAATTTCTGGCGAAATAATAAACCCCCCTCGAATTACCCCCCCCCCCCCTCGAAATTCTCACTCTGAAAAAATAACCTCTCTGGGGGTATTTCGAGGAGATACGGCAGGTACATTATATTGCGCTCTGGTCATTTTCTAGGTCAGACTTCCAGACTATGACAACCTGATTCATCATCCCAATTCATGACAAATAAGTGGGCTGTCTAAATCTCATTTGAAGAAACTCGTGAGTCTACAAATGCAGACATTTCGGCTTGCTCTTAAAGCACCAATGTGGATCAGTAGCAGAATACTTGCCATCGAAGGGGATCTTACTACTGTTAAGGGAGCTTATAATAAGCTCATTATTAGCCACAGTAAGTACCTGAGAGGGGTGTCTGTCAGTAAAACGACTGCGGAAGCTGCGGCTATCTGGCAGACGTTACGAAATGGTCAAAAACGCCAGAATAGTCCTGTAGGGCGTGAAGTGAAAATTCAAAAGGAATGGGATCTTAATCCTCTACTAAGTAAAAAGGGACTAAAACTCACTTGTAAAGAAAAATCCTGGGATGATAAAAGCCTGGGAGAAGTACATGTGTCTAGGGTGCGTGGGGAACGGTACAGTGGCTTGGGTGTGATGCCTATCAATCCAAAATCATTGTACCGTAATGAATTGGCCTGGTTATGGTTTAGACATGGCCTACTGCAAGAAACCATTCAATTCACTTTGGGGGTTGGCAGAAGAAGTAGGACGCTTGTGAATTGCATATTCTGTAAAAGAAATGGAATACACATGTGGCTGACAGTGCCACATATCCTGTTTGGGTGCCCCTCCCTACACCTGATTGGGTGGCGGGAGGGATTACTTAAAGCACTGCCGGGGGTGTGCTGTGAAGGGGAATGTGCTGAGAAAATAAAGGCAGCAAGTCAGGTCGACAGATCAGATATAATCCGTTCACCGAACCTATGCCAAACAGTAAGAGTAACGCTATCTAAGGAAGTGTATGCTCTTGATAAAGGGCTGTGTAACATGTACACAGGCCTGGTACAGAGGTAATACTTGCAAATCGAGTTGGACATGATTTAGATGTTAATTTACATTGTTTGCAGGTATTTCTTGCACTTTATGCACACCTTTTCAACATTTATCAAAAGCACTTCCGGAACAAAATACATTGTATCTGTAAATTAGAACCTGGATATGGTAGACGGCTGCAAGAGAGTTATTGGAGCGGTCTATCATGTTCTACAGTGTTCTATGGTACGTAAATTACTGGTACAATATGAATGAGAATCCAATCATATTAGTGTGTGCAACACTATAATGAGCTTTGGTTTAGCAGGGTGCACCCTGGCTTCCGAAGTGCGTTTATTTGGATTGGGACTGTAAGTAGTAAATTTTCTTTAAGTTTCCTTCTGTGCTCTAATTATCGTATGGTGCTTCAACATGCGTTCCAAAAGTTTTTATACTTCATTCACTTTTTGGTATTTCGCTTGTCACATTTCACTTGTCACATTTACACTACGATCTGCCTTGTATCCCTATTTCTAAACCGGTACTTTCGTCTATATGCATTGTTTTTTTTACCTCGCGAAATCTGTTCCCGCATGTGTATTTACCTGGCGTGATTTTCTTTTATTCTGTTAGATAGTTATTTTGGTATGTACCCTTGACGCCCGTCGCCAATTGTGGTAATAACTTGAAATGAAATGAAATGAAATGAAATATATTCACAAGGAACAAAATTAAACAACATAGGTAAAACATTATTTTGGGTATTTCCACATGACTACATTTTTACATAAAGCATACGTGTACCCATTTTCAGTATATCGCTGGGCTGCATCAGAGTCGATAAAATACTAGTATATTTGGAATGTGTAAGTATAAATACACATTTTAAATTTCAGTGCTGCTTGAATACGTTTACGTTTCCTTCCAAAAAAATACTAGTAGTCACTTCTCGCATATTTTTTTAAAGTTTTTACAGGATGTTTTTTTCAGATAGGCTTTCATATAGGCCTTTTCAAGGCATAAAGGGAAAAAGAGAGAAATACTAAAAATAGGTAAAAAATATCCAAATAGCTAAAAAATGGGCAAAACACATTAAGTAGTGAATTTGAGGGTGAAAAGTATGAGAATTTGTCATTTTGAGTGGAAATCGGGGCAAAATTTCTGAAAATACCAACTTTTACATTTTCTGGGGGCAAAAGTAATTTACTCACGTTTACTCATGTCATGAGTAAAAGTATAAACAATTTACTTTACATAATCTGTACTCAGCGGTGAGTAAAAATAAATACTTTACGTTTACGTTTAATTACAAAAAAGTTCAGTACTTTCAACAACTCTGGTGCAAAGTGAATGTTAAATAAATTCATGTAAATACATTTTCTCTGCGATTAATCATAAAAGGGTAAGCGGATGTGCGCTAAAAAGTGCGAGCAAAAGAACAAAAAAACACTCTATACTCCGGTTACTTTACACCTTGCACGCGTGGTTCCCGCTGGAAGTGCGCCAATGATGGTTAACGCGTGCAAGTTTCATAAAAAGATGACAAAAATGATTGTTGTTATACTGTTATTCATAAATATATTCACATCGATGAATTTTTGTCATCTTTTTACGGCAATCGCATGATTTAATAATCATTGGCACGCTTCCAACACGAGACATAAATCCGTGCGAGGGCAGAGTATCATGTACGCCGAGTATAGTCGGTTTGACTGGGCCACTGAGAATTTTTGACTGTTGGATATGGGAAAAATCATGCAATTGATCAACAATACGCCGAAATTATCTGATTGTTTGGGTCAGTTACATTAAATTCTCGATAGTATCCCCATGCTCGAATAAATCCCCACTGCAATGGACGGGAAATGTGCTGCGTTGACTAAAAGCAGTCAATCATACCAGACAAGACAGAACAAGAAAATCTAAATAATTATGTCTCGACTAGTCTAGTGATGTTTAAAGCGTCATTTTTTCGGCGCCGCTTTGCCGCATCTAGACCGATAAAAGCGCCATGACGTTTGACCGATAAAAAGCTCCATGGCGCTTGGTGCTCTTTTTTCTGCCATGTCCATAAAAGCGTCTGGCCCTTGGCGTTTGGGGTTAGCAGCAGCACCATGGTGAAAAGCGCCATGGCGCCCTTGTCTCTTGGCGCTTGGCGCCGTTCCGTTACGTTCTTGCGCCTATCCTTTGGCGCTTTGCGTCAGACCTATAGAAAACGCCATGGCGCTATTGGTTTGCGGCGCTAAAGCCCTGGCGCCACTAGAAAACATTCACACCACTACGTAGTCTGGAGTTTGGACTGATTATTCATCGAACACAAATGCAGTGCGTGTGTGCAACGACAGAATTACAGGATAGCATGTTACCTTACCTGTAGCGACAGCATAACATAACATACCGTATTTCCTCGAATTAGCCCCCTCGAAATACCCACTTCGAAATACCCCCAGGTCTAGACGAGCTGAGGAAAAAATACCTCCCCCCTCGAAATACCCCCAGTCTGCAATGATGTACATCACGTATGCAATGTATTTACCTTCATGATGTATTTATTGGGACCACTTCGCATTGCAGCTATACAGAGTAGTTTGTATTTTCAGTCTGAAAAAAAACCCTGGGGGTATTTCGAGGATATACGATATTTGTTCCCATTTATTTGCGTAAATATGATAGTAGTTTTGACCCGTAGACAATTTTCAGACTTTCTTGTCCATATAACATCGTTCGTACAATCAATTGATTGAAAAAATGGAAGAAAAAATGTCCACAGAAGAATTATTCAAAAGATTTAGGTACGTTGTGTTCACCAAATAATTATACCCTATATCATTCGAAATATGACAAAAATCTATGATACAAAAATAAAACATATCTATAAAAAATCTATAAAAAAGTATGATAAACGATGAAATATAAGCACTACGTCTCTCCAACCAAAACGACGTAAAAACCGCGGCAAAAAAGTTCAATGACATATTCCATTGCGACAAATAGTGCAGTAAAGTAAGGGCTCGGTCTGCTTCTACGTAGCACACATTCATTCACTTTCGCATGCACCTATTTACTACCCAAGCGAAGCTTCCAACTAATACCATGAACGGTATGTCATGGGAATGACCTACTGAAATGATGGCAGAATGTAACGGACCGGTAATGAATTTGCCTATTCGAAATTTAACGGGTTTATTTCTTTGAAATTGAACTGTACGAGATTCAATTTGTAGAAATATTTGAGAATTTGCATGTGACAAATATTTGAGTCGGTAACTGCTTCCTATAACCTGATTTTATTATCTAACATTGCATTTCATTTAAAAAAATCATTTTGTTTCAGTGCCCAGCTTACCACTGAAGCTCTTTTAATCTCAAATGTTTTTCACAAATTCACAGCTTGCATGTTGCACCAGCTGCACTTTACTAATACTATTGGAAAAATTTGCTTTGATGACATTTACTGTAAAAAAAATATGTGGAGATAGAATAGTAACAAGTGTCTTTAATATACCGTATTACCTCGAATTACCCCCCCCCCTTGAATTAACCCCCCCCCCCCCTCGAAATACCCCCCCTAAAATTCGGCTGAGGAAATAATAAACCCCCCCTCGAAATACCCCCCCCTAAATTGAGTGTAAAGAGACGTACATGACAAATACCGCAGTTTGTGATCTGTACACTGCATAACACACGTTAAGAGTGATGATCAAGTGACGTTAGGGAAGGTCTTTTGTGTATATACAGTTACATATCCCTATAAACACATATACATCGACGTAATTGTTCGATTTTTCAACGTCTGCGTATGGGGAATTTCCGAAAATTTCTGGCGAAATAATAAACTCCCCCTCGAATAAACCCCCCCCCACTCGAATTATCCCCCCCTGAAATTTTGCTGGCGAAATAATAAACCCCCTGGGGGTATTTCGAGGTAATACGGTATGGAAATAAAAAGGCAAACAATGCTATGTTTTCAACCATTTTGATCGAATAATGGATCAAACTTTGATCGCCCTTGGCGCTTGGCGCCCTTTTTCCGTGGCGCCCTTGGCGCCTGGCGCCCTGCTTTAGAAGAGCGCCAAAAAGGCGCCAGCAGGGTTTCACGGTGAGTGCTGTGTAAACGAAAAAAAATGAAAAACGCATCCGTGGATGATCTAAATTCGCCAGAAAAATGGACGGAGTGGTGTGAGTGGGTGGAAATCTTTCATCCAACAGTTCATCAGATCTGTCTGACGGATCAGAAGACAATAATGATGGACCGTCTAACTTCCAAAATCATAAATAAACGGATTTAAATCGTTGCAATTAGGAAACATTGTTTGGAAAGGTCTATTTGTAATGAATGGATTGTTGTCAAATGACAATTTGTCATATGAATTTTATTAGAACTAATTTTGTTGCTAGCCTTGTTTTTGTTCATTACATCCTGGAGAACGCGAATTAAGAAGTGAATGCGCGTACAATGGTGCTGTAGAAACGTTTTTAGCACACGCATGGTGTTGAAGGCACTTTTTTATTCTGGCGCCCTTGGCGCCTGGCGCCCTATTTTCCAAATGGCGCCATGGCGCCCTTGGCGCTTGGCGCCCTTTTTCCGTGGCGCCCCTAGCGCCTGGCGCCCACTTTCTGAATGGCGCCATGGCGCCCTTGGCGCCTGGCGCCCTTTTTCTGTGGCGCCCTTGGCGCTTGGCGCCCACTTTCCAAATGGCGCCATGGCGCCCTTGGCGCCTGGCGCCATTTTTTCTGGCGCTTTTCCATCACTACTCTGCACCTTGTTCTTGCATTTTCAACACAAAAGTACAAAGAATCGTTTTTACAGGGTTTTTTTCTAGTGGTGGAATAAAAATTCAAAAAGTTAATCAAATTCGATAGTTTGAAAACCGTATCAAATTTTGTAACGTTCGTTTGCCATCGTTAAATGCACCCATAAATATTTATGTTCCAGGCACAGATTATAAATTAACGACCATCACTAAAAACATAATGTGTAGCGATAAACAGCGGAATTAACAGTGAACGCTGGGGCGTTTATCAATTTACATATGCGAACAAAAAAGATAAAACAAGCAGAAATCTTCATGGAATTATGGTTTATGATTTATGGCGCTTTATCATGGTTTGCTGTTTTACTAAAGCTAACGTCAAGGGTTTCAGTGGAGCTCACAGTTCGTGTTTGCAAATCGATTCATACACAAACTTTGTACATGACTAGAGATGGCGCTAGGCTAACGCCATTTTATGGCGGACGTGCAATGGCGCCGTTTTTCCGTGCATGACGCCCTTTCAAACTGGTGCCAGAGCGGTAGCTGGCGAAGTCGTAGCCTACCGTATTTCCTCTAAATACCCCCAGGGGGGTCTTTTTTTCAGAGTGCAAATTTTGAGGTGGTATATCCAGGGGGCTTATTCGAGGAGGTTTTTTTCCCCAGAAATTTTCGAGGTGGATCGTAATAAAGATTGGGTTTTACATACCCAAAACTGGTAATAAACGTAATAAAACATAATGCATTTAGACGTATCAACGTAGATGGCTACAGAAACTAGTCTGTGTGTAGCTGCGATGCATATAGGCAGCAATTAATACAATGTGTACATTGCATAAATACATGATGAAACTTATTCTAGACGGGGGTGGGGGGTTATTTTTCCTCAGCTCGAAAAGACCTGGGTGTATATCGAGGGGGGTTGATTCAAGGGGGGTATTTACAGCGCCACTAACTTGTCAGATCTTTAAAGCGCCATGACGCCACTTTCCATGATGCTTTTCCATCACTACCCAAGACTACAAGATCACAATCTGCCTCAGTAAATAAATACATACCGTATTACCTCGAATTAACCCCCCCCCCCTTGAATTAACCCCCCCTCGAATTAACCGCCCCCTCAAAATGGGCTGGGGAAATAATAAACCCCCCTTCGAAATACCCCCCAAATACAGTGTAAACGGCATGTACACAACAAATACCACAGTGTGTGAACTGCATTATGCACAAGTTAAAACCGATGACTGAGTGACGTTAGGGAAGGATTTATGTGCATATACAGCTGTATATGCACATAAACACTCATACGTCTCTGACAATGTTGTATTTTTCTACGTCTGAGTATGGGGAATTTCGTAAAATTTCTGTCGAAATAATAGACCCCCCCCCTCGAATTAACCCCCCTCAAAATTTGCTGGCGAAATAATAAACCCCCATGGGGGTATTTCGAGGTAATACGGTAAATACACATGTACAATATATTTATTTATATTTACAGTTTTTCTCTGAAATCTCACCTCGAATTAAACCCCCTCGAATTAAACCCGTCGAACTTGAACTGGGTATGTACTACGTAAATACATTATGTGAGCTGATTTATTGAGTAGTAAATAAATAATCGGTTTTTACGAGTTAAGTACTCGTATTTTAGTGATGATAACCTTCACATCTGGGTATAAAAATTCAAAAAATAGGTCATCAACTTTCAAAACAAAACATGGTGAAAAAAGCCCCCCTCGAATAAGCCCCCCACAAAAACATTTGCTGGCGAACTTATAACCCCCAGGGGTGATACTACGAGGAAATACGGTATGTATGTATGTACGTGTACAGTAACAGGCCATAAAGATGCATGTAAGCCGCGTTAACACGCAAAGGCAATTCCAGTAGACTGCAGCAGTGCATTTCATTCCAATTAGCACTGCGCAATGTTTAAGCTGGGCAAACGGTGAATACTGTATATTTATCATCAACCACCGTATTACCTCCAAATGTAATATATCTTCAAAAAGAGGTACCCGCAAATATGAATCCTCTATTTTGGCCTTTATGAACGTTACGCAATATAAAAAATGGCACCCCTTCAATAAGAGGTATACCTCCAAAAAGTGTCACAATTGGCAGCGTGCCAGAAACACGTCAAATCGTAAAAATAGTGAACAAACACGTAGGAATGGGCAAAATATCTTGGAGATACGGCTCAAAGATCCAACTATCTGAATCGAATTGAATTGAACACGGTGAAAATGGTCCCGAAGGGCCCCAGACAACTCTGTGTCAACTTGTATTAGGCCCGGTTCACCATTTTGTTTCATTTCAGTTTGATAAAATAAATTGAGTCGTTCACTGTTGGTTGGATGTTTGCAAAATCTGGAGAACACTACAGTGTGCATCACTCTAACAAGAGGTTCCTTCTAATTGTGGGCGCAGAAAAAAGGGCTATTTACACAGGTCCCGGCCGGGGACCGGGACCTGTGTAAATAGCGAAATAAGTGACGAAATAAATATTGGGTACCTAAATACCTACCTAGATACAATACGCGTACTATTCGATGAAATATAGTATTCATTATTAAATAGTGGAAACTTGAGAGGAATACCAGTTTCTAGGGGTTAGCATGTGTTAGTCGAATGTACTTCGAGAAGATATCGGAAATTAATAAAAATGAAATACAAAAAAATGGAAACGTGAAGAGTGGAAAAAATAGACGCACTAGAGTTCTCACTATAAATACAGTTTACTGAAACAAAGTTCTGAAGCTTTCTATTTTCATGTAAATGTCTGCGACGCAATTCTGAAGGCGCCAAATCAAAATTCAAAGACACCTCATTAAGATACAGACACACCAGCTCTAACCAGGATCCGCTACTCATGTAGGCCAGTTGAAGAAAACTATTGCTTGCATGGTGCTCATTCGCGCTGAGCAGTAACTTGAAAATGTTCTCTACAACATTAAGTGCACAGTTTGAGATGAAATTCTAAATCAATTTCAATTTTCAGTTTGGAAATCAACTTTGAGATCGAGCCATTTTCCCATTTGTTTTTTCTACTTCAAAGATTTCTGACGTCTTCACATATATAAATTTGATTGTACTACGCATACAGCACGGTCTACTCTATAAGCGTACAGATTTATGTCTTACGCGCCAACGCGATACTTACATACGCACTTTCGCAAAAAAAAATATTTGAGAAAAAGGCGGAGTCGCGTACAAGCAACAATTTTGATGCCTTTACAAACATTTTTCTATTTTGGAACAATTTTCATTTTAAGTATGATGTCATTGCGCACGTTTGTGCAGCACAATATTTAAATGTAACTATGTAAAAATTATCAGCTTTTATAGCTGTACAGTAGAATTTATCTACTACACACATGCCATATGATTAATGTTTAAAAGTACTTTTAAGCAAATACTTAACAAACTTAAACTCTTGAAAATAAGGAGATTAGAATTTACATGTGTTTATCCACCCACTCTTGGAAGTTATGGACATATGTAAAGCCAAAACCAGGCGTATTTATCTTACAAGTACAACTTACTTACGCAATGCCTTTTCCTTATGATGTATATAATAAAGTAGAAAAACAAAATAGGTACTTAGAAATGCAAAAATCTATCAACAAAATGTACCCACAGTTGGGCAATGTACTCTCCACACTGTGCAATTAGCGTTCTTAAAATCTGTAGGAGATTTATATTTAAAACATATAATATTTAAGATTCAGGTATTTTAAATTTTTCAACGATTTTCCAGAGAGAATTTTATTTTAAAAAAAAATATGTTTTTCTGTGAGAATGAAAATATAAAAAATTACAGTCACCTTACAAATATATTTATTGTATTGGAGGAACCTCCATTGTGATTTTCTATACTAGGGGAACTGCCAAGCAGAGTTGTTAAAAGTACTGAACTTTTTTAAAAGTAAACATAAACATAAAGTATTTTTCTTTTACTCACCCCTGTCTACAGAAAATGTAAAGTATTTTTAAAATACTTTTACACTGCGTAAAACATGAGTAAAATACCTTTTTCAGAGAAAACGTTAAAACGAGGGTTTTTTCTGGGGAAAACAAAAAATGAGTATTTTTTCTCACAGAAAACGTAAAAGTTAGTATTTTTCACACAAAAAGACAGTATTTTTTGAATTTTTACTCTGATAGACAAAAATACCGTATTTCCACAAAATACCCCCCCCCCCTTCAAAATACCCACCCTCAAAATGGGCACTATGAATTTGTGGTCTGGGAAATGCATAACAGACATTCAAAACACTTACTGTGTTACGTTAGAACATTGTTTATACCATCTACATCCTTATATAAGGCTGTAAAAACTTATAAATGGTGGTTATTGTTGCATTTTTCACTTGTTTCTCTCAAAATTCTCACTCTGAAAAAATAAACCCCATGGGGGTATTTCGATGAAATATGGTATGTGTATTTAATAAGTGTTTAAATTGAATTTTGAAATAAGTATTTCTTAGGAAAATGTCTTATGTTTTTCACTTTCTGTTTGGCAAAATGACAATTTCTGTCCCCTAAAAATATGTTTTCTGTACTCGCGTAATTTCAAAAAGTATGCCAGTAAGTCAGTACCGGTATTTTTTTCACGATGAAACGTAAACGTATTTATGCAGTACTCGAGTATCCCTAAATATCGAGTAAACGGAAATACGTTTTAACAACTATGCTGCCAAGTATTAGTGTGCAGAATTCTACCATAATTTAACGAACCAAATTTTGTGATAAATTTTGTTATTAACAATTTCAAAATAAAACTGAAATATGATGATGAAAAAATGTACAATTTTTGTTCAATATTCAGATGGGTTATGGTAGGTTTCCATATTAGGGTCAGCCAGTATTAGTTTTGTACGCACCCTTGAAAAATTGAATCTAACATGACTGGGAGTGAATATTACACCAAAACTTTTCGTTAGAGCTATTTTTTGATATTTTATTTTATTATATTATCTCAAAATCAACGATTTTTGGAATGCTATGTGCAGCAGAGAAAGCACCCTTATCACAGAGGCATTCCACTTAAGCCAAAGATAACTGATGTGCGATTCTAAAGCAACAGACAGAACATGTACAAGTACAATTCTATTTTAGCGCCCACATCCCATGATAAGATGACAAAAATATGCATTTAAAACACAGAAATTCCTTGTTTCTCTGTGTTTTTGTTCCACACAAAATAAAACTTAGAATATGGATGTTGTTTTCATTGGGACTGACCACAGTCACTACCAATACTCAATGTGATCACTTTGTTCACAAACACGGGGCAAAAAAATAAAAAGCAATGAACATTTTATGATAAAAATATTATATGCATTTGTTTTGTTTAGCTTGTGTATCTGCACCCTACACTCAGCCAATGGCAAATGCACCCAAAATGACTTGTCTTAGTTAAAAATGTGTGAGCATGCACTTTCAGAAAATAGGAAAATATTTTTTTTTAAGACAGTATGCTCAGGTACAACAACATTTCACGCATGAAATCTTTTTAATGCTTTTTTAACAATGACGTCATGATAGACTGTTTCATATAGAAGAATACATAGCAACATATCATACAGTCTGCAGTGTATACTGGCATAATGTTATTCAAACTCAGCAGACATATTTAAAAGGAGTCAGTGATTCAGTAGTTAGTTACATATGGCATGTGTCTTAAATATGAATTTAAACAGACTGATTCCATTTGTTTTACAATACATATTATTCAATCTGACCTTCTACGTTAGAATGAAACAAATTGGTAGACATAACATTATAGAAAGTTGGATTGTAAGATTAACTTAACCAAAACAGTACATATGAATGGTCCACATCGAAGTTACTGTGTGTTTTGTACAAACAAGTTTGTACTGAGTGAAAGACACAAGATTTCAATCTGCATCACCAGTAACAGTGAAATGCAATAAATTAAGTCAACACATGTATCAACTAGTGTGTGGGCCATCATTAGCAACCGTTTGCAGTTTGAATCAGTCATTATCGGTGATGCGAATGGAAATCCTGCCTATCTCACTCTCATTGATACAAAACACACAGTAACTTGGACATGTGTGAAGACATGTGTGCACTCGTACAAACATTCCTTAGACCATTGACATCCATAATGTCTGCCGAGTTTACCTACTGTGCCTGGAAATGGGTATGGCATTCCATAACTGGTCTCCCATAACTGCATGATCTCAAAAGTTGAAACAGGCTAAATATATTAGGAATATTCATCTCATTGTTTTTATTCATGCATATACTTGCCATTAACATTATACATGTTGGAGGAAAGCAACTAACACCGCCAAAAATTAATGTGTATTTACAGTGTGTTTGAAAGGGCAGGTGGTATGCATCTAGAATGGCACACTTTCACATAGTTCCACAGTCACATTGATGAAGTGTCTTCCACACACTTCACCTATCATCTTCATTCACAACAAAAAAATATCTGTGAAGCATGTGGAAGCAGCCTGGGTGCACGTGAAGCATATGCTTCCAGACACTTCAAAAGCATCTTGAATATCTCAGTGAAGTGCCTTTCACATGCTTCAGCTAGCTTGACAGTTCACTTCATGTGCATCCAAAATGTGGAAGACTGTTCACAGTGCTGGTGCTACCACATGATTCACCTAAATATGTATACATTTGTGTGGGAGCACTATATTAAGAAGCGTGAAGTGCATTCACTCAAATTTTCATGATGTGTGTGCAAGTGTAAGCAGTAGTAAGTATTTAACTACTTACTACTGTCAGCATGTTTGGTGAAGTGTCGGGGAGTGTCAGTGTGAACACACTTCGTGACGCTTCACTGTGCATCCACACACCCACTCTTATGTGATTTGCTTTTCACAGCACTCCAGCTTTTATAATAAAACACAGGTGTGGTGCCACCGTGTTCATTGGTAAGCCAATTCTGGGTGAATGATTTTTAATCCCACCTAAGATAATACATTTTTCAATACAAGTGCAGATTAAATGCTGAAAACACAGAAAACCATTTCAGCGACTAAAATTTAACATCTCTAAAAAACTGAAGTCTCTAGAGTCCAACATCTCTAAAAAAAATTCCGGATTTTTTTGATGACTGTGTGACTGCATTTTTCCATGGACGTAGGCAAGACTGGTTGTGAGCAATTCCCAGACCAGACTAATATATGTCTCATAAAACATTTCCTTCCAGATGTGACTGCAATTGTGCACTTTTTGTGTTCATGGCACAATTGTTTTGGGAATTAAACATGTGGCAAAAGTAATCGAATTCCACTTGGTTGATAAAAATTTATTTGCAAACACAACGACAAATATGCTTGCATCAGAGGATTTGCATAGTATTGGATTCCTGTATTCTGTTTGAATAAGAACATTGTTTATGACAGCTAAGAGAATAGATGGACCGCACTGTTTTTCTGGGCGATAAAGTTATAATCACTCCATGTTGTCGTCAATTTTGTTATCCAGAGAATACACCCCAAAAATACCCAGTTGGAGAAAAAAAAACAATGAATGAACATTCTGCAATGTGTTATCATTTGTAGTAATTATTGTTGGCCACATGTTGGCTGGCAGCCATTAAATGAACTTCTAAATCAACACTTTGGACACTTTAAACATCCTTGCAATTGATTTTTGGCACATTTGACAAATTCCACTTGGATTTCATCAGCGGCTGCCATTTTGTTTTCAGGTGTGACAAAATACCAAAACCAGCTGCCAGTCTAAATATTAGAGTAATTTCTATATTGCAGATATGCCATCTCAATATCAAAAGAAATATTGTATTTACCGTATTACCTCGAATTAACCCCCCCCCTTGAATTAACCCCCCCCTCGAAATACCCCCCCTAAATTTCGGCTGAGGAAATAATAAACCCCCCCCTCGAAATACCCCCCCTAAAATTGAATGTAACGTGAACGTACATGACGAATACCGCAGTTTGTGATCTGTACAATGCAGAACACACGTTAAAACTGATGATAAAGTGACGTCAGGGAAGGGTTTTTGTGTATGTACAGTTATATATGCCTATAAACACATATACATCTATGTAATTGTTCAATTTTTCTACGTCTGCGTATGGGGAATTTCCGAAAATTTCTGGCGAAACAATAGACCCCCCCCTCGAATAAACCCCCCCCTCGAATTGTCCCCCCCTCAAATTTTGCTGGCGAAATAATAAACCCCCTGGGGGTATTTCGAGGTAATACGGTATGTATAAATACATACTTTCTTGGGTTGCGGGCCGCTACTAGCCTACAAGCGCATTCAAAATTCATTTTTGTTGGTTCTTTATAGCCAAATCAACATATAATTTTGGTCATTTTTTTCTCATTACATCCACCATAGAACTTCCCAGTGTCGTTACGTTCTCCAGTTTCACCACCCTCGCTTCCAAGTTGTTCAAGAAAAGGGTATTAGACTTACTACAGTATTACCTCGCATTAACCCCCCCTTTGAATTAACCCCCCCCCCTCGAAATAACCCCTACAAATTGGCTGAGGAAATAATAACCCCCCCCTCGAAATACCCCCTAAAATTGAGTGTAAAGAGAACGTACAAGACAAATACCGCAGTTTGTGATCTGTACAATGCAGAACACACGTTAAAACTGATGATTGAGTGACGTTATGGAAGGGTTTGTGTATATATAGTTATTTATGCCTTTAAACACATATACATCTATGTAATTGTTTGATTTTCCTACGTCTGAGTATGGGGAATTTCCAAAATAAATCGACCCCCCTCGAATTAACCCCCCTCAAATTTTGCTGGCGAAATAATAAACCCCCTGCCTTGGGTATTTCGAGGTAATACGGTAAGCAGATTAGGCTGCTATACGACGGTACTTGCAAGGAATCAAATATTTGAATCCAGTTGCTTACGTTTCGCAATTTAATGACGTTATTGTCAGGTGAATTTTATGTAGGGAGTTGTTTGGTTGTGTGCCAGCTTGCCACTCATTTATCAGGGTTTTACAATGCCGCCACAATGACTTTTAGTACATTTAGTACATTTAGTGTAGGGGGACAACACATACTACACTAAATGGATCACCAAAATCTTTTCTCGATATCATACTCAAATCAGTAACTTCAAAGTCAATCACTGTTTCATTCCCTTTCCACTTATTTTTGAATTGCTCAACATATGTATCTACAAATTTGTCAGAACTTTGTAATTGTGAAAATTGACCCAAACTCAAATGTGGTTGGAATTTGTCAAATGCCTGCGCTGCTTTGACATCAGACAGAATGTTGCATAACCCGTGATGCACTCTTCTGCAATGTTGGTGGAAGCAATTTGGTTTGAGTTAAGTGTATACTGGGTAGACAGCACACCTACTATGAAAACCTACCATAATTTAATGAATAAAGCCTTGTGATAAATTTTGTAATTAATTATTCCACAGTAAAAACGAAATATTATAATGAAAAACTGTAAAAAATTTGGTTCATTATTCAGATGGGTTATGGTAGGTTTTCATACTAAGTCTGATGTCCGCCGAGTATTCAAAAATTATGTTTCAGTTTAGTTCAAAATTCAGTTTTCTCACTGCATCTGCTCTGTGGCATCGTGCTCAGGTAATAGAACCATGGTACAATTTTTGTCACCGTGCCTGAACTGTGAAAAGCTTGTGTGGTTGAATTTTATCCTGATGGGGTCACACGATCCAGTAAATCCTGACAGCCTCTCCTTTGTCCTGAAGGCAACAGTACTATCAGATGTTAAAGAAATTATATGTAAAAAAAAACAGAATTCCTCACACTTGAAGATTATCATCCTTATCAGCATAAAATGGATACAATATATTGATGTGAGGCATCCATCTGTGGAACTGTTTATCATGAATTTCCCTGATAGCTTGAATTTCCTTTTGTTGTTCTATAGGTGGAATTATACACAAAGCACTTTTATATGATATCTCCATTTCACCAAGCTTCTGTATGAAATATATTGAATTTTTCATTGGATTTAGAAATTCAATGTTTTTTATGGTTGACAAGTATAATCCTGTTTGGATATTCATGAAAATGTTAAGACATTTGTATAATCTGTAAAACAAAGCTAGATGTTATTTCACTTTATTGCACTCAATTTTCTTATAATCAAGCACCAGCACAAATAAATGCTATCAAAATGCAAATATTTATAATTTTCACATTCTCTGAAACATGTAACATGAAATAACCATCATCTAATAGCCAATCTTCTATCATTTTAAATAGAAATTACCCACGTAGGGATGTGAGACACTTACTGCTGAAAGACACCAAAAGTTTTATCAATTCACACAGTGATAATTTTGATGAGCAAAACATGAGGTGGAAAAAAATTGGATTGTAACCACCTTACATTGTATTTTTATCTTGCTCATGTTATTGGCCTCATTTGTATGCAGTGTACATCAGACTTGCCACGCTTTGCCAGACCGATCCCTTGGGGAACACAGTCACTGGAGTTTGCATGTAAAATGACACAAGCTTGGCCTCATTCAGAATAATTTATCACAACTACAAACAAATGCAAAACAAAAAGATCACAGTTAAACAATACTGCAGAACAGAACTGGCACTTAGCCAAACTGTATGTACACCACCACTATTAACACCATTCAGCCCACTGACACTTTTGCCATCAGAATCATTGGGCAACTTATTGTACCTATCCGGGTCTGGTCTCAAGTGCCCTGGCAATGATTTACTGGCTGAACTTGTGTTCGCATTGCACAAACTCGTGTCGCACAGCCATTGTTCAACTCCAAGCACATTTCTATAGACAGTCTTTCTCTGGTCAGGGTCACTACTGGTGACGCAGCCCTTGGTGTATCTGTATTGTCTGCCAGGTAGAGTGGGGTCCCTGGTCTTCATGATAATGCATGTGCTCCCTGTGCAGGTTTGGTCCTGTGGGGGGTTGGTGATTGTGTTTTGATTGGATTTGATTTGATGCAATAAATGAAATAGATGAAATAAAATTGAGGCATCCAGTTTTAAAAGTCAATAAGCCATAATATTAAAATCTTGAGTTAGGCGCGGAAACGTCAGCTGGGGCTTTTCCTGCATAATTTTCCATCAATTTTTCACTGCATGGGGAAAATGCAACAAACTTGGGCAAGAAGTCGACAAGTCCACTTAGTTTGGGCTAAAAGTCTGCAACTCCATCCTCCAACTCCCTTTTTGTTGGAAAAAAAGCAAAACAATGTTATACGTCCACTATGGACACAGATTTCTAAAAGTTGATACCGTATTACCTCTAATATAAGGTATACCTTATATTGTTTTCGTCAGATTTTTAGAGCCAAAAGTTATACCTTATATTAGAGGGTACCTTATATTAGAGGGTACCTTCAATTTTGTTCGCCAGATTTTCGTCTGGTCAACAATTCAAAGTTTCTCTTAGAGTGAATGGTGCTGTCGGTAAACTGACACACTTTTCAGCGGCGGAATTCGACGAAGAGTCATCGCAGTGCCCTTCGGCGCCATTTTCATCATTTTCTGCCATGTTTAGCAACCATTTTTATTATTTTGCATGTTTTGGCACGCAGCCAGCTGTGCCTTATTAGAGGTATGCCTTATATTAGAGGGTACCTCATATTTATTTCGTCGCGTTCAAAATAGCCTTAAGTTATACCTTATATTAGAGGGTACCTTATATTAGAGGGATGCCTTATATTGGAGGTAATACGGTAAGTCCATAAATTGCCTATAAGGCAGCCTCGGCCTCCCCGGGAACAAAAATGTTCTCGCGTGCAAGAAGTTGACAAGTCCATTTCCCTCACCAAAACAGTTTTGCTCTGACCAAATGGAATTTTATGGACACACCATTTTTCACATATAGGTTGAGGGTAGGGGCAGAAAATTTGACACTTAATTGTCAACATATGGAACTTTATGGAAAGCATGAGAGAGCCAAATTGGACACGCGCCACGGGCCTGGAACTGTGTCTGAAACTTAAAATGCGATTTACTCAAAATCTCATTTTGTGGTCTTGCTGACTTTTAGATTTAGAGGCCTCAATTGGATTTCAGAATAGGTAGTTCGTGTTTGATAATGCAGGCACAGACATAATTATTTGTGCATAGACAGAGCACGGAACGTTTTTAATGACACTGTTTTAAAAACAACTGTTTCAGTTTAAAAAGAAATTTCTATAGAAAGGTCGTTTGTGAATCACCAAATGAATTTTTTGAGTCACGGAATGGAAACTTCTACATAAAAAAGCGACGAAATCAAGGAAAAGCCCTGACTAGGGTGTCAAATTTCCGTTTTCCGTTTCCGTTTTCCGCAGGCAAATTTTTTCTGTTTTCCGTTTCGTTTTCCGGCTGCTGAAAATTTTTTTCCGTTTTCTGGCAACTTTTTTTCCGTTTCCGTTTTTCCAGCTCATTTTACGTATCCGGCTAAATTTTCAGTTTTTCCGCCTTTTTTCCGTTTTCTGCCTCAATTTTCCATTTTTCTGCCTAATTTATCTTTTTTTCTGGCTCAACTTTCTGTTTTCTGATCAGCCAAACTGGTAAAAATTCATGCAGATTGTCAATGATGTAAAAAAATTTCTGTTTCCAGCAAAATTACTGCAAATTTTTTCCACTTCCAGCAAAATTTCAGCAAATTTTATCCATTTTCCGGCAAAATTTCAGCAAGTCTTTCTATTTCCATGCAAATTTGATTTTTCCGTTTCCGTTTTTCTGGCCTCTTTTTCCGTTTTCCGGCCGCTGAAATTATTTTTCCATTTCCGTTTTCCGTAAAAAAATTTATTTGACACCCTAGCCCTGACATAGTTTGTATGCGAAATGCATGCTAAAACATCATACAATATAACCAGTGTATCAGTACCGACCATTTCAACCACCCCACCCAAAAAACTCCAAAACCAACTGCAATAGGTTCATCAGTCAACAAATTATATGCCATGTGGCACGTTACACTCATTTCCATGCCCATTTTCCGACTCTCAGCTACTCTGACGTTATGGGAGGGCAGTTTAAATGGCTGATCCACGTTGCACATGTCTCCGGAGCACATGCAGCCCAGGGTGGTGTCGTTTCCCTTGGCCTGGAATATGTAGGTTGTGTCTTAGTGTTTTTTATTCAGTTTTAGAGCTTTTCCAACCTTGATAGGGTTACCGTATTCCCTCGAAATGGCCCCAGGGAGATAATTTCAATCACAATTTTTTACAGGATCAGAAATCAAGTGCGGGCGCCATTCGAGTGAGGTGTGCCTTATTAGTTATGACGAGTGGCGTAATTCGAATTTTTGTTTGTTGCTAGGCAAGGCAGCAAATAGCGGCATGATTCTGCATGACCAGAAATCAATAATATTCCAGAACGAGTTGGCAAACCTCCAAAAATATATGAACTGACGCTTCACACCAAGCTAATGCACTTAGGTAGTTAAGCGTGAGCTACTCTATCACTTTACTCACACTGTTCTAACACTTGGTTTCCTCGTTCCCTAGGTACTTCTTTCCGTATGACGGTTTGTTACAAAAAAAAAACTTATTGTGCAAAAGAAATCTGCTGAACTCAGTCTTCTCATACAATGTCATACAATTGGACCTTGATATTGATTTTTAGACAAATCCATCAAATCCAGATTTAGACAGATTTTTAAACATAGAAAATCCATCCAGTGAGTTGCATGAGAAAATAATAACGACCACTGAATAATGAAAAAATATAACCTACCAAAAGTAATGAACCCGACATATCTATCGAAAAGTTCGCAATCTGTAGAACCCCTAAAAAAGGACTTCCAAACACCCCCAGCCAACCTGTAACAAATAACACGCTCCTCCCACAACCCCTGGACCCGGCCATATTGTAGCTATTTGAACATCGAATGCAAACTGAGGCAATTGTGAACAATCTGCTGAAGTTTGCGTTTCCCTGACACCAGCAAAGTTTGTTACCTCGCTCGCTGTATAGAAGCACGCATTGCCTGCCAGGTGCAGTGTTGCGTGAGTTATTGGATAAGGTAAAATAAGCGAAGTGGGATTGAGGTTTATAATTCCGCACGAAAGTGATTTAAACTCGATTTGCTCGAAAAGGGTATGCTACGCATAAATACATCGAGAGATTTAGTGTGTGTGAATAAAACGATATTCGAGCAAATGCCTATTTATAATGAATTTCAATCATAAAATCGAGAAAATGTTTATTAGCAGTTGTTCCTAACATTGCGGATAGAATTTCCATGCAAAATTTGCTTTAAAAAAACTATCAGAATGTTGCATGGCAATCTCCAAATTTTTCGTTTTTTATTTTTTTTGTCACTTGCATTATGCATTAAAATTGAGCAAAAATATACGTTACTTTTTATTTTGGTTTACATTTGACACACTTTACAGGGTACGGGACTGGTCCAGCCCTAGGCAGATCCAATATTCAAATGTGGAAATTACTCACACAAAAAAAGCGAATATTATCGTATCCACAAACCCCCCACAAACAGAAATACCCCCCAGCTAACTTTCACACGTGGGCACCGCCGCCTTGCTATCAGGCGGGGCCAAATAGGGTGCCCTCAAAAAATTGGCACACTTGAATTTGGGCAGGTGTATTTCTGGCAGTCTTGGCACGTTAACTGGATTGTTGCAGTCTGGCTGGTTGCAAAGACAGAGTGTAGCACCAGCTACGTTTGTGCGACAGCCCAAGGGGGTGGACTGGGGTAGACCTGCCGGGGGGGGGGTTGCGGTTATTGAATGTGGTTGTTGGCAAAATTTCTGCAATTTTTTCTGTTTCCAGCAAAAGTTCTACAATTTTTGCCATTTCAGCACATTTTTCTCTGTTTCCATGCAAATTTCATTTTTTCCATTTTCCGTTTTCCGACATGAATTTTTGATCATTTTCCGGCAACTGCAAAATTGTATCGTTTCCGTTTTGTGCCCTTTTTCCGTCATTCATTTTGAAGTGCAAAAAAATTTCCATTTCTGTTTTCCAATAAGTGCAAACCAAATTTCCATTTCCGGTATCCGTAAAAAATTGGTTGACACCCTAAAACAGTCGGATAAAAATGCCCGAACCAACCGCTAATGCAGCCCTGTATCTGATTTTTATCTTTGTCCGACCACAAAGCGCACAAATCGCCGCTGCACCGAGCACCACAATCTGCTGACTTTGACGATTTGCAATCCCAACATCGCACCTGTGTTTAGGGTGAAAAGTTAAATAGGTAGGTATTTTATGCGTATTTTTTGCGGGTGTTCTTTTGTTGGGATAGATCAATGGCTTTTATGTCGTTGAGTAGATGTATTTGAAATTCTTGTCTACAAAACTTGACACATTTCTCAAACCGGGTAGCGAAAAGATTAATGTTTGCAAATTCTGGCACCTCTTCTAGCCCTATGTGATTGTGACTCCTCAGCCGGTGTTTATGATTCTAGAAAACGTTTGTTTTCGTTGTAAAAAAAATTGGCACGCCGAATATTAATTTCGCATCTAAAAAAACAAGAGTTCTATGTCCCAAATTTATACACAATTTTCCCCCAAAACGCGCCTAAAATGTTAATCATCTATCAGGTACAAGTGATGGTAAAGGCGCCAGGACTTAGGCGCCAAGCGCCAAAAGTGCCATGGCGCTTTTTCGAACCCCTTTGGGGATAACGCCAAGCGCCAGCGCCAGGTGTTTTATTCCCTTCCTGGCGCCGCACGAAGATAGCAACAAGCCCCAACAGCGCCATGGCGCTTTCCCTAACTCCAGCGCCAAGCGCCAATGACGCCAGAGCAAAATGGCGCCAAGCGCCAGAAGTGCCATGGTGCTTTTTGCATTGGCGCCAGCGCCATGGCGCTTTTCCATCACTATCAGGGACACGGACCAAAAACGCGGACCAAGCGGAATAATCCGCGAAAACGACAATACATCAAAACATTTCGCGAATTTTCAAAAACAAACCTTTGCTGGATTACCTACATCGTCAGATGCCCAGCTATTATCATTATAATGATAACTCTCAATGGCTGATGAAATGTATGATAGAATTGTGATGAAAAATAGCTGTAGAAATATGCGACAGAATGCAAAATTTCTTAGCAACATTGTCAAACTTTGACCTGAAAATGTTGTTTTTAATTTGACAATAAATTGACGTAGCCGAATAGGAGTCTCAAAGCGGAATATGCGGGCCGCCGAATATGCTTCGGTTGACGCTTTCTTGCGTGTCGGCGATCACTGATTTGAACCGTGAAGTGATGACACCTCTCTGTGAACTAACATGAAAATGTGATGTGATGTGAAAAATAAAACGTGACAGTCTGTATTACGTAACTTTGTTTAACTGTGCAGTCATTGTTTAGCTGCTTATGTAAACTAAAGTTAATTTTGCGGTGTGGGTGGGAAGGGGTCGCTTATAATTGCGAGCTCATCCACCTATAACACACCATAATGATATAATTGTACCATTTGCTGGCCATTTATGACATTTGCAATTTTCGCATATATTGTGCATTTGAACGATTCGCTGATACATTTGAGGCGTCTAATTCTAAAACTCGACAAGTCCACAAAATGTGATTTTGAGTAAACCGCATTTTAAGTTTCCGATCCAATTCCAGGCCCGTGGTGCGTGTCCAATTTGGCTCTCTCATGGTTTTCATAAAGTTCCATATGTTGACAATAAAGTGTAAAATTTTCAGCCCCTAATCTCAACGTATATGTGAAAAATGGGGTGTCCATAAAATTCCATTCGGTCAGAGCAAAACTGTTCCGGGGAGGGAAATGGACTTGTCGCCTTCTTGCACGCGAGAACATTTTTGTTCCCGGGGAAGCCGAAGCTGCCTTATGGGAAAATTATGGACTTGTCGCCCTTTAGAAATCGGTTTCCATAGTGGACTTATCACATTTCTTGCGTTTTTTTCCATAAAACGAATGATGAAAAATGTGCAGAAGTAGCCTCAGATGACGTTTGAATTTGAATTTGAACGAAATTTGAATGAATGAAAATGAAGAAAACTTTTTGCATTTTTCCCCAAAAATGTCAGATTTGGCACTTTGCCATATGGGCATGTGAGGTCAAAAAATTGCTGGAAAATGATGAAAAATGTGCAGAAGTAGCCCCAGATGACGTTTCCGGGCCTAACTCGAAATTTTCATATTTTGGACTTGTCGACTTTTAGAATTGGACGCCTAATTTGCATTATTGCGTTTAATTACGGGTTTGCCTGTACAGTTAGGGACAAGTGTTGCTTTGTTGTTCTATTACCCATTTGAGTGGTAATAAAGATTATTTGATTTGATGATTTGATGCTACAAGTATACCTCTGTACCTACATTACATATTCATCCCAATAATTAAATGATATTTCGAGATCAATATTTTATGGTAGACAACTAGGAATTCGCCCCTCCCACCTGGTAACGCAAGCAAGGTCCAAATACAATGTTCAATTTTCGCACGTGAAGTATCTTTGTGCTCGCAACAGTTTAAATTCACACACGCAATGACTCTATAAGCAACGTGCCCCCCCCCCCCCAAACCAAACGGGAGCCACATTTGCAGCCAAAAAGTCGCAGTAAAAACTTTCTTTTTTTAAACTGGGTGGTTTAAAAACGGTGTTTCAAAAATAACCGTGGTAAAAATACGTTTTTTCGTCCATCCATAGTAAAGACTTTCATATCGAGACTGAAGCAGAAACACACCAGGGGTCTCCAAGATTTTGGCCATCGCGGGGGCTGGATAGATAGCAAATCGTTCCTCCAGAGGGATAGATAGCTGAAAAAATTTTCTGGGGGGGGGCTGGGGGTAGGGTTCAAACGATATATCGTATCGAATATCGAATATCGGATATCGACCATTTTTTAATATCGAATATCGATATCGAAAATTTTGAAAAAATATCGAATATTGAATATCGATATCAGAAATTTTGAAAAATATCGAATATCGATATCGAATATCGACCATTTTTTTCGATATATCAAACCTGTATTGTGTCCCCAAATTTACTTTTCATTTTCATTTTGAGATGTTTATGGTTGATCTGATGTGCTTATAGCATTGTATTTGATAAGTAAAAGTACAGTATTTATAATGTCATTGTTGTTGGAGTGCTAAATTTGAAGCCAGAAAACGCTGATATACTTTTTTTGCAACATTCCCTTAAGCAATTAGGTTATAAGGATGAACTGTAATATCTACCAATTGTTATTTGTCTGATACACTTTGATTCATCATGTTTTTCTTCTATTTTCTACCATTGAGTGATGTAAAGCTTGTTAAAATCACTTGTACCATTCACATTTCAGTAAAGAGATGATTAAACATGTGTGCAACCACATGAAAATACAATATGCCACTTGAAATATGCCTTGCTTTACCAAAAGCATATCGCAATATCGAATATCAAAAATATCGAATATCGACCATTTTTCAATATTGAATATCGAATATCGACCATTTTTCAATATTGAATATCGATATCGAGGTTCCATATCGTATTGATATCGAATATCGAGTTTCAGAAAAAAATATCGAATATCGATATCGAAAATTTTGAAAAAATATCGAATATCGATATCGAAAAGTCATATCGTTTGAACCCTAGCTGGGGGGCTTGGGGGGGGGCTCGCGGGGGCAAAATATATAGGCTTTTTCAGTGTATAGAAAGCCGAAAGGGGAAAAAATCGCTAATAATTGGTTAGAAGTGGTCAAAAGCAGGTTTAAAATGGCTAAAAATAGGCATATATCCATGCATATAGCCGGGGAGCACAATTTTGAAGGTGAAAAATTATAAAAAGGTGCGAAAATTGGCGATTTTGAGCGAAAATTGGGGCAAAATTTCTCAAAAACCACCCCAGATAGATAGATAGCTGAGCGATTTGGGGGGGGGGGCTTTGGGGGTAGTAGCCAAAAAATTTGCCTCGGGATAGATAGATAGCTGAGCGGCCTCCGGGATAGATAGATAGCTGGCGGATTTGGGGGGGGGGCAGTAGGGTTCAAACGGGACCGCGGTCCCGGTACATGGTTCGGCAAAAAGTCGGGACTGGGGCGGTCCCGGTCCCGGTCCCGGTCCCGACACCCCAGTCCCGGTCCCGGTCCCAGTCCCGACAATTAAAAAAAGCCAGTCCCGGTCCCGGTCCCGGTCCCGACCACCCAGTCCCGGTCCTGGTCCCGGTCCCGGAATTTTATAGCGGTCCCGACAAGGGATGGAAAAAACGTATTTTTCAAAAAAAATTTGCCAGAAATGGCACTTTTCTAATGCGATTTTGTAGAAACATCTAAAAAAATTTTGCGCGCAAGCGCGCAAATACCCAGCCAATGATTACTACCGTATTACCTCAAATTAACCCCCCCCCTTGAATTAACCCCCCCCCCCCTCGAAATACCCCCCCTAAATTTCGGCTGAGGAAATAATAAACCCCCCCTCGAAATACCCCCCCTAACATTTAGTGTAACGTGAACGTACATGACAAATACCGCAGTTTGTGATCTGTACAATGCAAAACACACGTTAAAACTGATGATTAAGTTACGTTAGGGAAGTGTATATACAGTGTTTTGTGTATATACAGTTATATATGCGTATAAACACATATACATCAATATAATTGTTCGATTTTTCTACGTCCGCGTATGGGTTATTTCCGAAAATTTCTGGCGAAATAATAGACCCCCCCTCGAATAAACCCCCCCTCGAATTATCCCCCCCTCAAATTTTGCTGGCGAAATAATAAACCCCCTGGGGGTATTTCGAGGTAATACGGTATGTATTTTTCCATAAAGTGACAGCGTTAGAAAGGTCCCCAACATGATTCTAGTACAAAATATAGGTATATAAAGATACCTATATTGTAGACGTTGGCGCCAACGCCGCCATGGCGTTGGCACCTACAACTGGCGCCGCCCCCCCCCTCCCAAAAAAATCCTGCGTACATCGCGTTTCATCAAATATTCACAACTTCAAGTGAAGATGGCAATGGAATACTGCTTGAATAATGTTATAAGAAAAGGCTTATACATTGAGAGTGGTCCTACACACAGTGGAGGTGTGTGGAACAACATTGGCTGAATATTACATACCAATAAGGTTCAAACAATACCGCGGTTCCGGTACCTGGTTCGGCAAATCCCAGTCCCGGTCCGGACCCCCCAGTCCCGGTCCCGGTCCCGACAATTGAAAAAAGCCAGTCCCGGTCCCGGTCCCGGTCCCGACCCCCCAGTCCCGGTCCCGGTCCCGGTCCCGACATTAGAAAATTTCTGGTCCCGGTCCCGGTCCCGGTCCGAAAAACTGGTCCCGTTTGAACCCTAGGGGGCAGCCCCCCCCAGCCCCCCCCCCCCCCCCTAGGAGACCCCGAAAAACCCTAGTATAACAATTTCAGCTAAAACATGGACACCATTCACATTGCATTTTCATGCCACTCAAGATGATATGTAGGCAATAAGTAGCTTTGGCATGGAAAGCATCAGAAATTGAATGTGGCATGCGGCTTGTTTTCTGATATTAGAACTGGAAAGTTTCCAAAAAAAATGGTGCTTGGCACCATAATCCGCCCTCAAAATACTTAGTTTTGTATTTACCCTAAATCCTCGAAAAAGACTCCAGGGGAGTTATTTTTTCGTCAGAAGTTTTGGAGGGGGGGGTGATTCAAGGGCGGGGAGTTATTCGAGGGGGGTCTTATTCGAGGAGTTGCGGTAGATTTGCCGAAAAAATTAACAAATTGGTTCAACAAATCTCCATTGTATTGTGTGAAGCCGCATTATTTATATTTACTTGGGTATCTACAAAAACCGAACCGACACCAAAATTTTACTTACCGTATATCCTCGAATAAGACCCCCCCCCTCGAATAACTCCTCCCCCTTGAATAACTCCCCCCTCAAAAACTCTGACGAAAAAATAACTCCCTCCCTTGAATAACTCCCCCCTCTTGAATAACTCCTCCTCTGGGCGGAAAATATGCTACATATTTTACAAAAATGATCGATGAAAATACAAAATAATGTTGACGTATGGCAGCGACAGCAGATACATAGCATGTACACAGTGTATACACAGCTTTTTGTTGTTGTTAGCTGGATTACATGAGTTGACATAATGGATTCATACAATGAATTTAGTCCAAGTTTCCTGAGGAAAAAGTAACTCCCTCCCTTGAATAACTCCTCCCCCTTGAATAACTCCCCCCTCAAAAACTCTGACGAAAAAATAACTCCCCTGGGGTCTTATTCGAGGATATACGGTATTTCCAAAAGATGGAGAGAAAAAAATAGACACTGAGAAATGTTACAAATACCATTACTAGTCGGGGATAACTGAATAAACAAGCATTGATAAAACGGCGGAGAAACAGTTTATTAAAAGGCGTATCTGTTAAAAGCCTAGCTTACCTAAAAAAAATTGGAGTTAGGTATTTATCGTTTTTTTCAAAACTGAATAATAGGTGAGCTGTGCAAAAATACAAAGTAAACAGGTACATTAACATACAAACGTCGTTAAGTCAACAAAACCGAACATGCAAAAATTGGACGGCTGAACGAGGCACGAGGGGTATCCTGGATTATGGCTGACCCGGTGCTTCGATAGATAGCTGAAAACGTTTTGGGGGTTGGGGTGTTGGCAGGGGTCCAATATATAGGCTTTCAATGTGTAGAAGGCAGAAAACCATCCACTGGACATTTTCCGGCTCAGGGCATCATCGTTTTCGACGAATTTCAAGGTTTCAAAAAAGGATTAATTACAAATAAAACCGTTGTTTTATATCCTTAATTTAAACACGGTAGATGTGCATTTTTAGAGATACCATCACAGCCAGGCATCTACATATACATGCATGGTTATCCAAAAACAACACAAGCGCAATTTTATCAAAACTGTATTTGTGGTTCTACCATTGCCCGCGCCGCAGTGCAGGTGCAGCAAACATTTGATGCATGCAAGTGAAAACAGCTTATCTCATTTTATCACTCATTTTCTGCACTACAAATGTGCTTTTGGTATGTGCGGGCCATCTCCATGTTATATTGCGTCATGATATGGGGATTCTAAGATGTACAGTGGTGTGCCACATTTAGAGATACACAGTATTTCCTCGAAATACCCCCCTTGAATTGACCCCCCCCCCTCGAAATACCCCCAGGGGCCAGATTTAATTCTCCCTACAGATTTGTAGGGTAGGGCGTACGCCCGATAGATTTTTTAAAGTTCAGCCGCATCGACGCACCTGCACCGAGAGCAAGGCGGTTTGTAACATATACGAAACCATCCCTTAAGGTCGCCGATATTGCAATATGACGTATATCGCTTCGATTTTGGCCCGGAAATGACTATTTCGTCATTTCTTGGCCGTCTGCCAATTCGCTTTTTATTTTTATTTGTCAGGCGGGTTACTCGCATAAGTCGCGCTTTTGTACACTCGTGCATGCATTTCTTTCTTGTCGCTGCCCTCATGGTTTCGGTTGCAGACAGTGAACACTAAAAAAGTGACCACCTGACTACACAAAAGCGCGACTTATGCGAGTAACCCGCCCGACAAAATAAAATAAAAAACAAATTGGCCGACGGCCAAGGAATGACGAAATCATGATTTCCGTGCCAAAATCGAAGTGATATACGTCACATTGCAATATCGGCGACCTTAAGGGATGGCTTCGTATATTTTACAAACCGCCTTGCTCTCGGTGCATGTACGTCGATGCGGCTGAACTTTAAAAAATCTATCGGGCATACGCCCTACCCTACAAATCTGTAGGGAGAATTAAATCTGGCCCCAGGTGTTTTGGAGCTGAGAAAAAAATAAACCTCCCGTCAAAATACCACCCATCTGGAATGATGTACATCATGTATGCAACGTCCATGATGTATTTATTACTGTCAGTTTGCCTCGCAGCTACACATATAAATACTAGTTTCTGTAGCGATTTACGTTGATATGACCAAATATATCCTATTTGGTCACATTTATTACCGGTTTTGGGTACGTAATTGCGTATACCTTACTATGAATTTTCCGAAAATTTCTGAAGAAAAAATATTCCCCCTCGACAGGGCCGTATCCAGGGGGGGGCGGGGGGGCTGCAGCCCCCCCCCCCTCCCGGGCCGAGACCAGAAAGTGACCGGAAAATTCGACTTTTTCAACGTCTGCGTAAAAATTTTTGCGCGCAAGCGCGCATTCGTCACCAGAAATAAGGTATTATCATCCGATTCGCTCCATGTGGCTGCAAATCGTTGTGAATCGTTGTGTTTTTGCTGTTTTGTATGTATATTTACATACATATACAGCGTTCCATGGCGCTGACGCCAACGCCAATGGCGCCATGGCGTGGCGCCTTCTAATGGCGCCAGCGCCATGGCGCCATTCCGCCACTATGTAGCTAAAATTTTAGGGGGGGGGCTGAGCCCCCCCCCCCTCGCCGGTCTCCATAAACAAGCAGCCCCCCCCGCTCAAAAATCCTGGATACGTCACCGCCCCTCGAAATACGTCCCCTCAAAATTTCTACTCTGAAGAAATAAACCCCTGTGTGTATTTCGAGGAAATACGGCACATAAATATACCGTACTACTTCTAATAGACGGGCATACCTACGATAGAAGGGCACCTCCAATAGAAAATCAGGTTTTATACATTGATACGTATTGGAAGAAGGCACACAAAACGCACCACAGGACACCTGGATTGACAGGTAAAAGTGTGTTTTGCAACGGTGAAATGTGCATCACGATTTGCTCTTCAAAAAGTTCCACTCACTGAGAAAAAATGTTCGTGATGAACGGTGCTGTGATGTGGTGTGAAGCATCGTGAAGTGCCGTGACACTGATGGAGACGCAGTGAAGACAGTTCACGAAACAGAACCACGCGAGTTTCATGTTTCCAACATCATTATAAAAACCAACAGCTAAACGCTGGTACTTGTGTAAGTGTTCAGTACATCACGCATCGCATTCTATCTACCGTATAACCTTGGATAAGAAGACTCCGCTCTGGAAAAAAGTACCCCCCCCCCCGTTGAACAACTCCTTCTGTTTGCCAGGGGAGGAAAAAATAACTCCCAGCTTAAATAACTCCCCTGTCATGAGTTGATAGAATGCATTCATCAAGGAATAAAGTGTCAGTTTGCTTGAAAGTGCTGAGGACCCCCCCCCCCCTTGAATAACTCCCCCTCCAAAACATCAGATGAAAAAATAACTCCCCTGGGCCTGGGGTCTTATTCGATGGTATACGGTACCTATATGTTTATATACGACATGCTATTTGAGTCATTCCAACTCCCAAGTTGTAGCTTTTAGCTTTTCACTCAGGGGTGGACTCAACACTTATCGCTATTCTAGCCACGCATTTACCCAAATGGATTTTTTTTGCATGTCAAATAAATGCATGTGATAAATGGATGCAGATTTCATGTGAATAGGTTGGTATTTATTTTTATAGGTTTGTATGCAAAGATTGATAAATGGCAAACAAAATAAATTCTAAGTTGACTATAATGAGTATAAAATTGTTTTGCATACTTGCTATAAATGTGCTGTTCAAAATGCAGTACATACTTAGGGATCGAAAAGTGCCGGGGAAAATTGCATCAAGCGCCATTCAATCTTATGACAGGGGCCGCAGGGGCGTAGACTCGATAGACATGTACGTAAACCCAATCGGGATGTAAATAGATAGGGTTCAAACGGGATTGACTTTTCGGGATCGGGATCGGGATTGGCCGGGATTGGAGTCACGGGATCGGGATCGGGATTGGCATTTTTTGGGGATCGGGATTGGGGTCTTGGGATAGCGATTTTGGCCAATGTTCTGGCATCCACAGTTGTTCATAAAGGTCTCAAAACACTGTTGGATGCCAGAAAATTGGCATAAAATGGACGCTGGGGGTTTGTGTTCACATTTTTGCATGATAAAATGTCATTTTTTCATGCAAAAATGTCATTTTTTCACTTTTTATTATTTCCACTAATTTTTCCGGGATCGGGATCCCGGACTTTGGAGTTTCTCGGGATCGGGATCGGGATTTGAAAATTTTCGGGATCGGGATCGGGACTGCTAAATCCCGGAATTTGACGGGATCCGGGATTGGGATCGGGATCCCGTTTGAACCCTACATGTAGACCCGATGCAGAGATCTCCAATGGGGGGGGGCTCCACCCCCCATATCGGCTAGCTATCTATTTATTTATCTCAGAGGCCCGCTTAGCTTTCTATCCATCCCGAGGCAAATTTTTGTGCTACTTTCCCCTGAGCCCCCACTAAATCATTCCGCGATCTTTTTACATGGAGCGCAATTTGAGTGATTTTTCCCAAATTTTCACTCAATCTTATTAATTCTTGTTCAATTTTGTCAATTTTCACTTTAAAATCGCTTTTTCGGGATACACACATGGATATATACCTATTGTAGCTATATTTTACCTACATGCCGAGCGGATTTACATGTCTACAGGCACAGGACCGGTTGCAGGCGCCAATGGCGCCGCCGGCCACAGCGCTACTCAAAAAAGACACCAGTTGAAGGTGGTATTGGCACTGGCACAGTTAATTAGACTACAATGGCGTCTTCATTACAATGTTTTCCCAGTCCCTGACATGGCACACAGATTTGGTGCTTTAAATATTTATTGAAACAAAAATGACAAAAACCCCATGAGGAGTTTGCAACATCACATTTGTAAAGTTTGTGGAGTTGTCACATAAAGTGTCAAGAAAATGTGTCGCCGTGCACACATGAGCTATGGTCGAGTAAATCATGCGCATGTTACATTCGTGGGTGCACTGCATAAATCTAGCAGTGGTAAAGTGCCCGCTGTTAGCATCTAGTGGACATCATTGGCGCCTTACATTCGTGTGGGTCTCTTAACCAAAAATGGATGTACATGGTTACCTACCTACTGATGAAGTACCTAAATGTGCAAAACGTCATTTCGATTGCACATCATCACAATGGGTGGGTAGTGATCACAGATTATTTAGTCACGATTAAGATCTCGTGAAAACCCCCAAAATAAACACGAAAATCAATTTCATAAATACACTGCTTAGAGAAAATACTGCAAACACCAAAAATATCTCTCACTACACTAATATTTACTGTCGCGCCATTCCAGCGCCATTAATTATCTTCCCTTCCATGGCATTATAACAGCGCCAGCGGACACATGACTTCCGCATACATGGAGCTCCATCTATTGAATTCAAATCCATTGAATTAGGCAATGGAGAAAATGTGCGCACTTTTTGAGTTCAACCACCATTCAAATGTCACTTTGCTCGGTGGACTGGAAAATGTGGTCGCATTGTCGTCGGAATGTGATTTTGAGTTGCAGTTGCATTATGCTGTGCTCTTGAAACATTGGAAACTTGGAAAAGAATATTTTTGCTTGATATCAGGGCCGTATCCAGGGGGGGCGGGGGGGCTGCAGCCCCCCCCCCTTCCCGGGGTGAGACCAGAAAGTGACCAGAAAATGCGACTTTTTCAAGGTCGAAGTAAAAAAATTCGCGCGCAAGCGCGCATTTTTCACCGGACATCAGGTATTTTCATCAGATTTGCTCCCCGTGGCCGCAAATCGTTATAAAAATACTCAACGGTGTGCTTTTTGCTGTATTTGTATGTATGTTTACATACATATACATCGTGCCATGATGCTGGCGCCAACGCCAATGGCGCCATGGCGTGGCGCCTACTAATGGCGCCAGCACCATGGCGCCATTTCACCCCACTGTAGGTAAAAGTATAGGGGGGGCTGAGCCCCCCCCGTTCGCCGGCCTCCGTAAACAAGCAGCCTCCCCCCCGCTCAAAAATCCTGGATACGTCCCTGCTTGATATGAGATTACCAAATTACCACGGCACATTTTTGACAGCATTTGGCGGCTGATATTTTCAGTACCGATTCACTAAGAATGTTGCAAATTTTGTGACAGGATGTGAATGTTTGGCAAGCAATAACCTATCGTAACCTACCATATTGAACGGAGTGTAATTCCACATATGAATGGGGTGTTTTCACTGGTTTTAACGCATTTTAGTGAATTTTCCGTTTCTGCATGCTATGTTTCGTTTCATGCTTGATTAAGGTGTGATAAATTGACGCCGGCGGCCCACACACTAGTAGTTGACACACGTGTGTCAACTGGTCTGTGTCAACTCAGATTTCGTCTTCACGTGTCGTATGCACTTGCGATACTGTAGCAGAAATCTGAGTTGACACAAACCAGTTGACACGTGTGTGTCAACCAGTCAACATCAGCGGATGTCCTTCCACACAATTCTGAAGTACGAAACATCACTCTCTTATTAACCTTCTCTCCTAGGGTCATTTGAGCACTATTTGCAATTCTGTTAAAGTTTAAATCACAAAAGTGTCTGAAAATGTTGCACTCGTGGTCAGTGTCGCGTGACATGACGGGATGTTGAGATGTAAAGCATAAACAAACTGAAAGCCAAACATTTTGAAGAAGAAAGAAGGGCGCAATCGCGTTTGGGTTGGAATATTTATGATGTAAATACCATAGTTGTTAAAACGTATTTACGTTTACTCGACAAATACGGATACTCGAGTACTGCGTAAAAACGTTTACGTTTCCTCCCGAATAAAATACCGGTACTCACTCACTCGCGTACTTTTCGAAAGTACGCGAGTACAGAAAACGTATTTCAAACAGGCGTTGTTAATAGCCGTTTTCAAGGCATAAAGGAACCAAAGGGAGAGAAAAGCTTAAAATATGGACAAAATATCTAAAATAGCATAAAAATAGGCAAAAACACATTAACTAGTGAATTTAATGGTGAAAAAGTTCAAAAAGTAGTGATTTTGAGTGAAAATTGAGGCAAAGTTTCTGAAAAATACACAATATTACGTTTTCCGGGGACAAAAGTAATTTACTCACGTTTACTCATGAGTAAAAGTAAAAAATAAATAATTTACGTTTTCTGTACGCACGTGTGAGTAAAAATAAATACTTTATGTTTACGTTTACGTTTACTTTTGAAAAAGTTCGGTACTTTCAACAACTCTGGTAAATACACTCTCACAGATTAGCAATTACATAATGAGCAATTAATTATTGGTTCCAAAATCTAGTTTGAAGCAGGAATCATTAGTTCAAAAAATTGTTACAATTAAACAAATAAAAAGTGTCACCTTTTAAACAATTTTTTAATGTCACTTTCAAACAAATTATAAAATTTCACATTTGAACATTCCACAATACAACAACATTAAATCCTATTTTTAAAAATTTAGAAGAAAAATTCAATTTGAAGTTAAGTACTTCGCTTCGCAGGCCTCTAGTAGTATGTATTTAGAAACGCAACTTACCCTGCAAAATCGAAAGTTTGGAGAACTAAAACGGATGTGATAGTGAAATAGTGTGACCATAAAACAGAGTGAAAAATTGACTTCAGACCATAAACGTCTGTGCCGACCACAATCACTGTACAAAAACAAAAATAGTGGCCCAAACTAGATAACTGGTACAAAAATACGCACACTAGTATTTTGAGCTTTCTCTCACCCTAGGAACCACCTACATAAATATATTGAATTAATTCAAAATTCCGAATATCGACCACGAAAAGCCGATTTCAATGTTTACTCAGTGGGTGTTATTCACAAATTTGATGCAATGAAATAAAATGATGTCATAAAAGTAAACATAGGTGAAATTATTGAGTCGGCTTTGTTCCGAGTAGATTTTGCTATTGAAGACGCCTTCAAAAGCAGCTGAAAAGCCGATTTTATGAATTATTTCGTAAAGCACTAGCCTGTGGGGGCGGAATTGAACAATAGATAGCACAAACAAAATGTACAGCGTACAGGTCTTTACCTGCACGAATACAAATATTTACGTATTTTATAGAACTCACACATGAAAAAATCCAACTACGCATAGGCACTTCATCTATAAATGTTGAAAGGGACATGTTCAGGATTTTTGAGCGGGGGGGGGCTGCTTGTTTATGAAGGTCGGTGAACGGGGGGGGGGCTCAGCGCACCCTCCCCCCCCCTAAAATTTTACCTACACTGTGATAGAATGGCGTCATGGCGTCATTCATATAGGCGCGATGTTATGGCGCCATTAGTGATGGAAAGGCATCGGGTCACCGGAAAGCTGCTGTCAAAAAGTACGCCTAAAGGTTGAGTACAGGTATTTTTTTCCGGAGGAAACGTAAAAATATATATTCAGTACTGGAGTATAGGTATTTTGAGTAAACGTAAATACGTTTTAACAACTGTGAAGAAAACCAACATTGTGGTTTTTGGGCTGTAACAGCGAACAAAAGCTGTCAATGTGACTGTAACCCAAATGCGCACATCCGCCAAGACCTCACTGTCACTTACACAGACACAATTTTCACACGTCACATTCATGATAATTATACTGCGTTCAGAATTGTGCCCCAATTCACGATGAAATAATTGTTCAGTCACTACTTTACCAAGCACATTACAATGACGAAATACCATGTTAAAAAGATGTTTACATGAATTTGAAATGTGCCACCCTCGAAATACTCCCGTGAATTAAACACAGTTAAAATGTACGTACATTTACTCGAAAAATACGCGTACGCGAGGTAAATACATTTACATAGGTATACTTTTTTTAAGTAATGTACCTACTTACTTTTACGCTTACCTACATTTTAAAAGTACACGCGTACAGAGAAAATGTATTTTTTGTTGCTCAAATCACAATTTTCTGTTGCTCAAATAAGACAGTTTTGAAGAAATCATATCATTTTTCTAAAAAATACCAAATAATCACTAAAAATGACATACATTGTGTCTTTCAGTGTAAAACTCACTCGCACATGTAAAAACTAGAGTAAAAATACGTTTTCCAGGGGAAAAGTACTCGCTTTTACATGTTCCTTGGGAAAAGTATTTTACTCACATTTACGCACGAGTACGAGTAAAAAAAGTAATTTACATTTTCTATACTTTGTGGTGAGTAAAAATAAAATACTTACATTTACATATACTTTTGAAAAAGTTCAGTAATTCTAACAACCCCCACGAAATACAAAAATGTCTGAGTTAGCTGGGGGGGGGGGAAATTACTAGGGTTCAAACGGGACCGCGGTCCCGGTACATGGTTCGGCAAAAAGTCGGGACTGGGGCGGTCCCGGTCCCGGTCCCGGTCCCGACACCCCAGTCCCGGTCCCGGTCCCGACAATTAAAAAAAGCCAGTCCCGATCCCGGTCCCGGTCCCGACCACCCAGTCCCGGTCCCGGTCCCGGAATTTTATAGCGGTCCCGACAAGGGATGGAAAAAACGTCTTTTTCAAAAAAAATTGCCAGAAATGGCACTTTTCTAAAGCAATTTTGTAAAAACATCTAAAAAAATTTTGGTCGCAAGCGCGCAAATACCAAGCCAATCATTACTATGTATTTTTCCATAATGTGACAGCGTTAGAAAGGTCCCCAACATGATTCTAGTACGAAATATAGGTATATGAATAAACCTATATTGTATACGTTGGCGCTAGGGTGTCAAAAAAATTTTTTTACGGAAAACGGAAAACGGAAAGGTAAAATTTTTTCACTTTACGGAAAACGGAAAACGGAAAGGTAAAAAAAAATTTCTGCCAGAAAACGGAAAACGGAAAGGTAAGAAAATTTCACTCAGCGGAAAACGGAAAACGCAAAGGTAAAAAAAATTGTTGGCCGGAAAACGGAAAACGGAAAAATGAAATGCCGGAAAACGGAAAACGGATAGCAAAATTTTCACGGAAACAGAAAAAATAAAGTGGAATTAGCACGGTAATAGACAAATTTGCAGAAGAAAAACCTGCATGCAGGTTTGCCTATTTGGCTTTGATTGTGGTAGCTGTACATTCTGCAACTATGGATCATGCCTGTAACTTCACTTGTAGTTCAAGCTTAACTGAACCAACAAAAAATCATCAAAAAGTAGCCATAGTGGCCATAGGAAAGGAAACACTACGACAATTTCACAGTCTAGAAGCAGTGGGAATCACTGATGACCCCTATGCAATTGATGACGACATTGCAGTGGAGATGATAATAAATAGCATAAAATTCAACGACAACAACAAACGATACTATATTGACTGGCCATATAAAGAGAGTATCAGTGACCTGCCCACAGGAAAAGCAGAAGCCTTGGTGCGGTTTAAATCACTGATAAGAAGATTCAACAAAGATCCAAACTTATTCGAACAATTCCGGAAAGTTTTGGACGACCAACTAGAAAAGGGAATAATTGAGATCTGTGACAACAAAACAGACAACAAGGGGATTCATTACCTGCCACACCAGCCAGATCACGCCGGGCAAATTGACATCATGCAGAATCGTGTACGATGGGTTGGCAGGTAAGCCCAGTTTCAACGAGTGCCTTTTTAGAGGACCAATTACAACACCATTAGCACTGGGCCTACTCCTGAGGTTCAGTGCAGGCAATCTAGCATTAATTGCCGATATTGAAAAGGCATTTTTGCAAATAGGATTGCATGACTAAGCTAGAGACTACACACAATTTATCTGGCTGAAAGATGCCTCAAAACCAGTAACTGAAAATAACTTAATAATACTTCATTTTAAACGCGTACTGTTTGGACTTGTCTGCAGCCCAGCAATTTTGGGAGCAGTCATAAAATACCATTAAAATGTGACAATAAACAACATGAATGAATATGAAGAAAATGAAGGGGAACAAAACCAGTTGGCGATGATAATAAACAACATTTACGTCGATAACTTCATTATGAGTGTCACGAATGAAGTTGAAGCTTTAGAACTATATTACAAAGTCAAAGCTTGATTTAACCAATGTTCTATGAACATGAGGGAATGGCTGTCAAACTCCAGATCAGTCATGAATGAAATAGCAGAAAATGACAGGGGTCCAAAGGTGAATAAAATTGTCGCAGTAATGGGCATGAAATAAAATCACCGAACAGACATGCTGGCAATATCAACACCAAAATTGCAAATTGACAGCATCACAACACCAACCAGACGAAACTTGAATAAATTATTGGTGTCAGCATATGACCCAATTGGGTTCACAGCACCTGTTTCACTGACCCTGAAATCCCAGTTGTCAATGCTACTCCAAGAGACAAAAACAACACAATGGGATGAGCCAATTGAAGTTAAATACAGATTGGAAAAACAATGGAAAAATGCCAGAAAACTGAAAATCAAGCCAGAAAATGGAAAAATGGCCTGGTAAAACGGAAACGGAAAGGTAAAAAAATTTCAGCCGGAAAACGGAAAAATGGGCCGGAAAAACGGAAACGGAAAGGTAAAAAAATTTCAGCTGCCGGAAAACGGAAAACGGAAAGGTAAAAATTTTTCGGCTGCCGGAAAACGGAAAACGGAAAGGTAAAAATTTTTCGGCTGCCGGAAAACGGAAAACGGAAAGGTAAAAAATTTTCCTGCGGAAAGGCGGAAACGGAAAACGGAAACGGAAATTTGACACCCTAGTTGGCGCCAACGCCGCCATGGCGTTGGCACCTACAACTGGCGCCGCCCCCCCCCCCACCCAAAAAAATCCTGTGTACATTGCGTTTCATCATATATTCACAACTTCAAGTGAAGGTGGCAATGGAATACTGCTTGAATAATGTTATAAGAAAAGGCTAATACATTGAGAGTGGTCCTTCACACGGTGGATGTGTGTGCAACAACATTGCCTGGATATTACATACCAATAAGGTTCAAACAATACCGCGGTGCCGGTACGTGGTTCGGCAAATCCCAGTCCCGGTCCCGACCCCCCAGTCCCGGTCCCGGTCCCGACCCCCCAGTCCCGGTCCCGGTCCCGACCCCCCAGTCCCGGTCCCGGTCCCGGTACCGACATTAGAAAATTTCTGGTCCCGGTCCCGGTCCGAAAAACTGGTCCCGTTTGAACCCTAGAAATTACTCAAATAAAATTAAAGTTATGTTTAAAAGAGATTTATTTTTTTGTAAGAAAAATATTATATCAACTCTGGCGAAAAAAAACCTCGAATAAAAATAACTACCGTATTTCCTCGAAATACCCCCCCCCCTTGAAATACCCCCCCCCCCCTCGTTTGACCCCCCCTCTCGAGACCACTATGAAACAATCACCCCCCCCCCCTCGAAATACCCCCCCCAAATTGAGTGTAAAGGGAACGTACATGACAATAACTGTAGTTTGTGTTCTGTGTACTGCAGAACACACGTTAAAACAATGTCGGTGTCACGTTAGAACAGTGTACATACCACCTACATACTAATATTAGTCTACAGAACCTTATAAATGGCGGTTTTTGTTGCATTTTTCGACGTCTGCGTACGTTTCAGACGACAATTTCGTACTTGGTTTTCAAAAATTTTCTTGTGAAATAATAACCCCCCCCCTCGAAATACCCCCCCCCCTCGAAATACCCCCCCCCTCGTTTAACCCCCCCCCCTCTCGGGACCACTATGAAACAATCACCCCCCGGGGGGTATTTCGAGGAAATACGGTATTAAAAATGAATTTGGGAAAAACGATGTTTTGCAAAAAAATTCAGGACTGCCTGCAAAATAGTTTATTCGAAGTGCCATTTCTGGCAATTTTTTCTCTGACTCAGGATCCAGGAGGGATGGCGCCCCCTTCGCCGGTAACACTCCTAATTTCCCATGGATGTTTACTACCTCAAACCTCGCACATGCAAAAAGCATAATGCTAAGCAGCAAAAGTGACACAAAAACATCAATTGCATCATAATGCTGGACAAACATTTTCTGGATGTGTTGGGATTATATATGCAGCGGCAACTCAGAATGATCAACAAAATTCGGTGGTTTGTATTCTGCAGAACTGGTCCCAACCTAACCAACACATCATCAAAGCAACTCCACTCAGTTTATTGAAATTCGTAGACCCAAAATATTCTAAAACACGCTAAAAAAATACACACACTGCTTTTATTTTCTTCATCAAAAATCTAAATCAGCTAATCATTCAAGTAATTGCAAGAAAATAAAAAAGCCAAAAACACAAATGGACCACACTGCACACATAACCAGCCAATGCACAGAACTGGACTCTAAAGGAATAAGGCACCTAATTGGCATTTTGTGCATGCATACACATGCACTAAGCTAATATTTTCAATCCAATGATGATACTGTTACAGGGTGTCTCATCTCAGAGCAATTGAAATATTGGTATTTTTGGATAAAAAAATTAAAACAGTCACATTAACATAATGACATAATTTTTGATAGACGCATTAAATGTAGTGACATTTCAAGATCATCAATAAGGTTGTTTCATTCATTCATTTTAAAGCGATTCAAAAAAAAACTTTAAAAATGTCTTACATTGTAAATTTGATGTAAGGTGGAAAATCAGGTCAGCACTTTTCCATTTTTTTTATTTCATTATATGTAGTTTCTATTTTTTTTTTATCCGGCGACATAAAAGAGCCACAACGTACATATTGGACGAATGCATATGGCGTTGAAAATTCAATGATAGCTGAGTGGTAGTGACGGCTTTCTTACACATGTTAAACACACTTGTGAAATTCTGCACGAACTAGCGTTGGGAATGACTAGAAAATATTGGCACTATTCCATACGATCTACTGGTTGAAGTGAAAGCGATAAAATTATTAAGTTCATCATACCGTATTACCTCGAATTATCCCCCCTCGAATTTACCCCCCCCCCCTCAAAATGGGCTGAGGAAATAATAACCCCCCCTCGAAATTAGGGTTGAAAAAAAAACGTTTTTTTTAACTCGATGTTTTTTTCAAAAAAAACGTTTTTTTTTTTAAAAAACGTTTTTTTTAATAAAAAAAAACGTTTTTTTTAAAGCTCCCAGATATGACCTAGTGTCAACATATATAGGTATATCAGACACTGGCAATACTCTGTGATGTTAAATATGACCATATAATGGCTGTGGAGCCATGGGATAGCATTATAAGTGGTGATTTGTGTCAAAAATATCCATTTTTCGTCAACATATCGTTCGTATATCGCCTTATAGTCAAATGTTTGTGACTTCAGGTAAAGTTTGGCACGGAATGGTGATCAAACAAGGTTATAAAAGGAGGTTGTTACTTTGGGAGTGAAGTTACACATTGTGGAGGTACATGGAAGCACATTACCTCAATATTATATATTACAGCAACATATGTCGGCTTATTCACCCATGGTAGCACATAGAAATGGATGTTTTGATACTAAAAATGCAACAAAACCAATGAAAACAACCACCAATGTCAATATGTGTGTGAAATTGCGCGCTTGCGCGCAAAAATTTTGCAAAATACCTAGTGCTTAGTACTAAAAATTTCAGCGATGTTTTTTTATAAAAAAAACATTTCGGACGTCATGTTTGTTTTTTTTTAAAACGTTTAAAAAAACATCGGCCAACCCTACTCGAAATACCCCCCGGAATGATGTACATCATGTATGCAATGTACATGATGTATTAATAGAGGCCAATTTGCACCGCAGCTACACGCCTAGTTTGTGTAGCTATCTACGTTTTTATGTCCAAATATATCCTGTTTGGACACTGTATTACCTGTTTTGGGTACGCAAATACCTACTTTTTACCACGATCCGACTGAAAATTTCTGACGAAATAATAACCCCCCCCCCTCGAATAACCCCCCCCCTCGAATTAACCCCCCCCCCCCTTTAAATTTTGCTGGCGAAATAATAAACCCCCTGGGGGTATTTCGGGGTAATACGTTCGATGAATAGCGTATTTACTAAAATACCCCCCCCCCTTGAATAAGTCCCCCTGTTAGATGAGTAAAATGTTGTCATTAAAGCATATTGGGTGAAATGAATTGATAGAAACCTTGATAGTTTCCCCTCAAAAGTTTGTCGAAAATAATCCCCAGAGTAATTATTCCAGAAAAGACGGTAAATGCGAAGTATTTTAAATCAAATTTACCGGAAGTGAGAGTGATACAATAAAGTGATGTGAAAAATTGTATTTTATTCAGATGGGATACGGGACGGGTGGTAAGTTTCATTGCAGGTTCTGCGGCGATAGAACCCTAACAGAGTTGTTGAAAGTAGGGTTCAAACGGGATTGACTTTTCGGGATCGGGATCGGGATTGGTATTTTGAGATTTCGGGATCGGGATCGGGATTGGCCGGGATTGGGGTCACGGGATCGGGATCGGGATTGGCATTTTTTCGGGATCGGGATTGGGGTCTTGGGATAGAGATTTTGGCCAATGTTTTGGCATCCACAGTTGTTCATAAAGGTTTAAAAACACTGTTGGATGCCAGAAACGTGGCATAAAATGAACGCTGGGGGTTTGCGTTCACATTTTTGCACGCAAAAACGTTGTTTTTTCACGTTTGATATTTGCCACTAATTTTTCCGGGATCGGGATCCCAGACTTTGGAGTTTCTCGGGATCGGGATTTGAAAAGTTTCGGGATCGGGATAGGGACCACGGTGCACTATTCCGCACATCGGCCTATTCCGCATTTTGGCTCATCCCGCACATTTAGCTGCCCATTCCGCATTTTGGCCTATCCCGCATCTTGCCTGTGTAATGTGCGAGATAGGCAGTGTGCGTGATGGGTTTGTGTGCGGGATAGGCCGAAATGCGGGATAGGCCAAAATGCGGAATAGGCCGATGTGCGGAATAGGCATGCGCCATCGGGACCGCTAAATCCCGGAATTTCACGGGATCCGGGATCGGGATCGGGATCCCGTTTGAACCCTAGTTGAAAGTACTGAACTTTTTTCAAAGTAAACGTAAACGTAAAGTTATTTTTACTCACTCCTGATTCCAGAAAACGTAATGTATTTTTTTACTTTTACGCTGCGTAAAAGGTGAGAAAACGTTAATACCATTATTCTTATTGTATTTTTTCGCTTTTGTACCCAGAAAGATGTAAAAATGAGTAAAAATGATAGCGAGCGTCATCGCTTTCCTACCAGGGCCGTATCCAGGGGGGGGGCGGGGGGGGGGGCTGCAGCCCCCCCCCCTCCCGGGGCGAGACCAGAAAGTGACCGGAAAATGCGACTTTTTCAACTTCAGCGTAAAAAATTTTGCGCGCCAGCGCGCATTCTTCACCAGACATAAGGTATTACCATCAGATTTGCTCCATGTGACCGCAAATCATTATAAATACACTGAATGTTGTGCTTTTTGCTGTTTTGTATGCATATTTACATACATATACAGCGTTCCATGGCGCTGACGCCAACGCCAATGGCGCCATGGCGTGGCGCCTACGAATGGCGCCAGCGCCATGGCGTCATTCCGCCACTATGTACCTAAAATTTTAGGGGGGGGGGGGCTGAGCCCCCCCCCCTCGCCGGCCTCCGTAAACAAGCAGCCCCCCCCGCTCAAAAATCCTGGATACGTCCCTGTTTCCTACCCATTGCAACTTCTATCATTTCAGCACCCAAAATTTTTTTCAGAATTACGTTTTCTGTACTCGCATCCTTTCAAAAAGTACTCTAGTAAGTCAGTACTGGTATTTCTCGGGAGGAAACGTAACCGTATTTATGCAGTACTCAAGTATACATATTTATCAAGTAACTGTAAATACATTTTAACCAGGGGTCTCCAAGATTTTGGCACTCGTGGGGGCTGGATAGATAGCAAATCGCTCCTCCGGAGGGATAGACAGCTGAAAAAAATTTCTGGGGGGGGCTTGGGGGGGTCTCGCGGGGGCAAAATATATAGGCTTTCAGAGCATAGAACTGGCCAAAAGTAGGTTTAAAATGGCTAAAAACAGGCATATAACCATGCATATAGCCGGAGAGCACGATTTTGAAGGTGAAAAACTATAAAAAGGTGCAAAAATTAGTGATTTTGAGTGAAAATTGGGGCAAAATTTCTCAAAAACCACTCCAGATAGATAGATAGCTGAGCGATTTGGGGGGGGGTCTTTGGGAGTAGTAGGCAAAAAATTTGCCTTGGGGTAGATAGATAGCTGAGCGGCCTCCGGGATAGATAGATAGCTGGCGGATTTGGGGGGGGGAGCCGCCCCCCCCTTAGGATACCCCTGATTTTAACAATATTCAACGATATGAATGAGTAATTCTATCCGAAAAGTGCATAAGTGATAAACCTAAAAAATCGACTTTACTAAGCATGCATTGCATGCATAATAGGAAACAATTAGCGCAATCGCCAATGTCGCCACTTAGTACTGATTTTAATGAAAAATATATGTTTCATATCAAAAGTGTCAGATCACCCCCCCCCCTATACAAAATTGTCATACTCAAAAGAGTTATACTCAATACTGAAAGACAACACACTGCTCTTTTCCTGGCTTTTGAAGCAAGAGTTGTGGTTAAAATAGCATCCCTTTCTGTATGCCTTTAAGAATGTATGGTAAGCTGAATTATTGGGAGAATACATAGGCTATAAGTAGGGTGTCAAAAAAATTGTCACGGAATACGGAAAGGATGAAATTTTTCAGCTGCCGGAAAACGGAAAGGGTAAAAAATTACCCTGGAAAGCGGAAAACGGAAAGTTGACACCCTACCTATAAGTTCTCATATGATTTAGCCTGTGTCCTCAGGAAGAACATGCAATTTCTGCCAACAAAATTGCATTTCGTTGATGAAATGTGATTCACCAGGAAATACAACAAACTAATTACCTTTAAATATGAAAATAATGAACTATCATGCTTCCAAAGTACTACAGTTATACAATTGAGGCGTCTACTTCGCGACAAAGTCGACAAGTCCAAAATATGAAAATTTCGAGTTAGGCCCGGAAGCATCTGGGGCTACTTCCGCACATTTTTTATCATTTTCCATTTTTGACCTCACATGCCCATATGGCAAAGTGCCAAATTTGACATTTTTGGGGAAAAATGCAAAAAAATTCGGGCAACAAGTCGACAAGTCCACCTAGTTTAGTGCAAGAAGTCAACAAGTCCATCCCTCCGCTTATGAGAAAAAAATAGCAAGAAATGTGATATGTCCACTATGGACAGCTACTTCTAAAAGTCGACAAGTGCATAAATTGCCCATAAGGCAGCCTCGGTTTCCCCGGGAACAAAAGCGTTTGTTAGTGCAAGAAGTCTACAAGTCCAATTCCCTCCCAAAAACAGTTTTGCCATGACCGAAGGGAAATTTATGGACACCCAATTTTTCACATAAAGGTTGAGAGCAGGGGCTGAAAATTTGACACTTTATTGTCAACATATGGAACATAATGGAAAGCATGAGAGAGCCAAATTGGACACGCACCACGGGCCTGGAATTGGTTACGAAACTTAAAATGCGATTTACTCAAAATCACATTTTGTGGACTTGTTGACTTTTAGAAGTAGAGGCCTCAATTACAGAGTGCACAACAGTACATGGCTTTCATTTTTTATAACTGAGTTTAATTTTTGTAGTTTCTATGTACCTGTAGATTCCAAATCCTCTATAAAAATTCGGATAAAAATTTTCTGCCTATTGAGGTTTGGGGAGCTTTGGTTCTTAAAGCGAGTCTCAATTCTCAAACTAAAACATCATGCCTGGTAAGGTGCATCCATTTCAAGCATTGCAAAACATATATTTGGACTAGGGAATAGGGTTGGGGATTGGCTGCGGGCATGAAAAATAACTTTGAACTTTGATAAACATTTGAACGATTGAGCATTTTTAAATCTACCCACAGAATATGTTACAAACAAAAACTGATATGAATAGCTTAGCATACTTACGTATTAGCACCTGGGGCCAGATTTAATACTCCCTACAGATTTGTAGGGTAGGGCGTACGCCCGATAGATTTTTTCAAGTTCAGCCGCATCGACGCACATGCAAATACATAAAACAAATTAATCTTGTCTCAAAGACTCACTCGACCGAGACACTTAATCCTAACTTTATAACCCGTGTATTTCGAGGTAACGCAAGTCACAATTTTAATTTTACAATTTTTATGCATCGTGCGCCCATACGACTGTTCCCCTTTCTGAATATAGAAACAATTTTAAAAACTCGAAATCTTGTGACAGGAGCACTAACCTATAATTCGCAGAACTCTTTGCAGAATTTGTGGAAGCAAGATGTCAAATTGTCGATTGATTGTCCTATGAATTACCTTTTAAATTCGAACTTTTTTCCACCATCGCCGTTAACCGCAGCCGCGCTTCTGAACCTGAGAGTTTTTGGCACCTTGCCAAAGTAGATGCAATCAGAAACAAACCGCATCGACAATCAGAGGTTTTTGTGGACTTATCGACATCCACAAAACGGGCTTCGCCAGTTTATAAAGAATTATGGGTAAATTATGGATAAATAACACCGAACCGAACGGAATTTCCGGAATAATTTTCTTTTTTTAATTCGGCTCAACGGAATGGGACGCTCTAAATTCCATGAGTAAATTCACTGCTATTCTACAATATTTCAGCCGAAATTTTATTTGAAATTGTACAAAACCGAAACAAAGCGATTATATTTATTCATGTTGAATCAATGGTTCACAGAATTTCCAACTGCAAAATAACATCCTCCTGATTATGAAGGTTTTAAATCGGGAAATTATACTGCAGACTTTCCGAATGAAGCTCCGCCTTTCTGGAAAACTAATATTACCGCGCCGTCTTTTCAGAAATAAAATAAAATATCGTAGCTGCGTGGGTGGGCTGTCCAACGAATTTAGGTGTGGATTCGAAAACAACTATAACATGAATACATTTCCTCATTTTTCGACCCATTTTAATTTTTTTCGATTTCATTTTCGTTTTTGTCTCACCCGCGGATCGGCATCTACAATGGTTTTAAGCAACGCAGGTAACTCTCGTTCGCCTGGTGCTACAATTAGCCAACAGGGCAGGCCAGTAGGTAATCACTAAAAGCATCATTCGGCTGCTGGTTCTGGTTTCTGGGAGCACCAATTTTCGGGTCGAAATGGAGGTGTCTGCAGCAGAGCCAACAACTGTTTTAAAAGTTCCCAGAACGAGGGCATAGCTGGGGCCAGTTCCGCAAGTGGACAAGTTAAGAGTTAAAAGTTAAGAGTTGAGTAAAATGACAAATGGCGAGTTAAGAGTAAAGTTAAAGTTTAAGAGAAAAGTTAAAGTTTAAGAGTTGAGTTAAAAGTTGAGTTAAATGTTAAGAGTTGAGTTAAAGGTTGAGTTAAATGTTAAGAGTTGAGTTAAAGGTTGAGTTAAATGTTAAGAGTTGAGTTAAAGGTTAAAAGTTGAGTCAAAAGTTGAGTTAAATGTTAAGAGTTGAGTTAAAGGTTAAAAGGTGAGTTAAAAGTTGATTTAAAAGACAAATGGGGGAAAATGTAATAAAAAATAAGAAAATAAAAAAAATGATATCGGATCTTGAGAGCGTTGTTTCCAACAGTGATTCCGACGCGGAGGAATTTCAGCGGCAGGCACCGATTTACCAGCTGCGTCGCAATTTCGGAACCGAAAATGAGGGCCTATTCAAAAAACGCTTCCGTCTAAATCCAACACAAGTGAACAGTGAACGCCATTTTGCAACACTGTTCCGCGATTTTTTATTATTTTTTAGCGATATTTTTTTTTGGATACGTTATTTTCGAATGTCATGCATTCAACATTGGTACCATGCCAGTGAACAGGGGTATCGATACCACTTTCACATTTTTATTTAGTTTTTTTTATTTTACCACCATTTTCCACTTGTCTCTCAACTCTTAACTCTTAACTCAACTTTTAACCTTTAACTCAACTCTTAACATTTAACTCAACTTTTAACTCAACTCTTAACTTTTAACTTTTCTCTTAAACTTTTACTTTTCTCTTAAACTTTAACTTTACTCTTAACTCGCCATTTGTCATTTTACTCAACTCTTAACTTTTAACTCTTAACTTGTCCACTTGCGGAACCGGCACCTGGAATCGAGGGTGGCATTTTAGGGGGGGGGGGGGTCTCCAAAGAGTGGCGCCTTCCCATGCTTGTGTACGTCAGCCGATTTTGATGCCCTTCGAGTATGTTGGGGTTTGGGGTCGGGGCTACGACCAAATTTTTCTGTTTCCTCGAATAATCCCCCGGTCCCGAGATAAACGGGGTCTATAAAAACATGGTCATTTTACATGGCCGATCTTGTCGATCGACTTTGGAGATCAATCACTCTGCCATTTCTGGGCCGATTTGGACCGTTCGACACTTAAAGTGATCGCGACGACCTGTAGATTTGATTTTCATGGTCGGTTTAGTGATGTCTATATTCCCGATTTGACCCGGTTTTTATGCACAAAAAATAAATTTTTCTGAACATGCTATCATATACTTTAAACAACGAGAATTCATGTACCAGAAAAATGAGTTCAATATCTCTCTCCGATCAAAAGTTTTAGCACTTTAAACTTTCTCCTCCCATCTTTAAACATAACACCGCATGGAGGACAATGCGTGCAACTTCAAAACTCCATATCTCTACCATTTCTCAGCCGATTTTCATCAATGAACACTTAAAATGATCAGTATAACCTGATGATATAATCTCTATGCTCAGATTATCTGTTCATTCCGTTAGTTTTCCTATACAATCATATAATGCAAACTTTTGTATGAAATTATCATTATGAGAATGCATAAAGATAACCTGAGCATAGGAATGATATCTTCACGTTATTCTGATCATTTTAAGTGTTCATTGGTGAAAATCGGCTGACAAATGATAGAGATATGGAGTTTTGAAGTTGCACGCATATCAGTGCATCATTTGAAATTTAACACACATTTGGATGCTTTGAATATCCAGTTATTTTTACCGTATTTCTTCTAATAGAAGGGCGGGTCTCCAATAGAAGGGTGTCTCCAATAGAAGGTACACTTTTTCGACTTAATTTGGGTTATTAAATAAATAGAAGGGTACACAAACCAATAGAAGGTACACAAAATGCTGGAATTGTGCCAAATTTTTAAAAATCAAACAATAGCAGCGGACACTGTGGCTTAGTGGCTAATTTGGTCCATTGATTTTGTGCTATTTTCACATCAAACATTGAATGAACTAACTCTATGTATCGTTATTCTATGCACTGTCTGCGACATAACACTTTGAAAAACCCTTGGCAGAACTTAAAAAAGATTGGCTGAAAAGTTGACGACAAAAATTGAAGGGCAGTCTCCTATAGAAGGGCGTCTCCAATAGAAGGGCAGGTAAAAAATTAGACGAAAAATAGAAGGGCGCCCTTCTATTAGAAGAAATGTGGTATTTTATATTTGTGCTTTGGCACACTCACAACTAGTGATGGAAAAAGCGCCAGGACTTCGGCGCCAAACGCCAAAAGCACCATGGCGCTTTTTCGAACCCCAGTGCCAAGCGCCAATGGCGCCAAGCGCCAAAAGCGCCATGGCGCTTTTTGTTGTGGCACTAGTCCCAAGCGCCAGCGCCAGGCGTTTTGCTCGTGGCGCCACAGAAAAATAGCGCCAAGCGCCATGGCGCTTTTTGCTTTGGCGCTTTTCCATCACTACTCACAACATAATTTATACCTGTCGTTCTATTGGAGGTGCCGTTTAATTGTAGGCTGCCATTATATTGTTTTCGTTAGCGCAATAATGGGCTAAAACATGCCGTTCTATTGGAGGTATGCCGTTCTATTAGAAGACATACGGTAAATACTTTCTGTCGACATGTGGGCACTCCCAAGCCCTGTAAAGTGTAAAGTAAAGTGTCCTATGTAAAGTCAAGTGCAAAGTAAAGTGTCAATTGTCATGACAAAAGTAAAGTAAAGTGTCAATTGTCATGCAAAGTTCAATAATAAAATCTTTTCTTTTTTGTTTTGATTGACACTTTACTTTACATTTGACACTTTACTTTACACTTTACAGGGCTCGGGACTGCCACATGTTCTCCATTCCGCGGGACAGTTTGTCAAGTGACAATAAGCGTTCACAATTTCTCTGGACATTAAATCAAAATTATATTGATGACAAACGATTGTAACAAATTATATCATTGAAATGCAAACTGATGTAGTGGACAGCTTTTTATCATACCTTTTTGTCGGCTGTTGCATCGCTGGAAATGTTGCGTTTGTAAATACTTTGAGTTGCGCGGCACCTTTCAAGTTGAAAATACCTAAAAAGGTATGTGTAACCTTGCACGATTTTAGTAATTGTCAATGAGGACCAGAAACGTATTTAGGTAGGTGAATACATAGGTATAAGTATCAGTACCGAAATGTTTCACATTCCGAACCCTAAATAATTAGTGTTGGAATAACCCCATTTGAGGGCGCCGCGCCATGGCGCCATTGACGCCTGCCAGTGCCACCCTATCAATGGCGCCATTTTTTTAACTTGCGCCATGACCCCCTGGCGGTGATGGCTCCTTTTTCCAAATGGCGCTTTTTTCTGGCGCTTTTCCATCACCAATATCATATTCAGTTACCAGTGGAAAAATCCCCGGTTTGGGAGAGCGCTGCGCTGATCGGATTACCTGCTGTTGGAGTTGGTGGTCATCCTCGATTTCCTTGCCGGTTTTTGAAACAATCTGATACGGTTTCCGCATTTTTGCAAACCTAACGAATATGTATTTACCTATGTATGTATTTATTTTTGAATAGATGCTACATATTTGGATACAACAACTAAGAAAAACGCAACAACAAAAATTAATCCATTTTTGTATGATTTTAAAATTCCTTCAGATTAATATAAATTTTGTAAATTATTGAAAATAAAAAAGCTATCATCTACAAAATCAGTAATTCTCCCGTCACCTACTTTACATTTGCGCCCGCAAAAAAAATCAAATTTTCCGCCAAATCAAAGGTGTCAAACAATTTTCGACACCACATAAAACATATTTACATGATACGCGTATACAAATAAATGCAGATGACAACACAAAAGTATAAAAAGAAATGTGTGATCGTCACACGTTCTCACCAGAAACCAGTGCAACAATGGGAAACATGTGCCACAAAAGTGGCCACTATATTTTTTCTACTTCCTGACGTATATTTGAAGGGAAGAAAGGGCCATTGTCATGACTTTTGGTGGGTGGCAAAAAGGAAAAGTAATTATTTTATGATCGCGCCAGACCACAGTTGTCTGTTTATCAGTTGTCTGATTTGCTCAATGTTCAATTTCCAGCAGATTTAGTAGGACATTTATGACCTGTGCCCAGTCTAGAAGGAGTCAGTGAAAACAGAAATCGGACAAATTTCTGACAAACTCTCAAATATCCGGTGAACTGTCATGCAAAATTATTTCAAGTGTTCTGTCAAGTGATAGTGAAAGTGTATGTTCTGTAGACATACTACCTGTGAAATGGAGGTTCCTGGAATTTGTCACTTGTCAGGGCACTTGACAAAATGCTGTGTAAAACGCTGTTAAGAGATATTTCTATCCACAAGCATTCATACCGTATTTCTTCTAATAGAAGAGCGCCGTTCTATTTTTTCGCTAACTTTTTTACCTGCCGTATTATTGGAGGTGCCGTTCAATTGTAGGCTTTCGTTATTTTGTTTTCGTGAGCGCAAAACTGCCGTTCTATTGGAGGTGCCGTTCTATTGGAAGTATGCCGTTCTATTAGAAGAAATACTGTAACTATGTGTTTGTAAAATGCACCGCTTGAATGAATGTCAGAAGGGTATTTATAGGAGACAATGCAGGAACCAAAAAAAACTGGTTTCATTTTTAGCCTTGAATGGTGGTCTGGTCATAAATATTTATCTCTCGCAAATCGCTGCTTTCAACACTTAATTTTTTTGAAGATATTGTCTGGTTAAGCAACACTCTCACGACACAATGTTCCGTGGATCACCATTTGGGAGGAAATTGTCATGTTTTTAGCGACATTATTGCCTCAATGTCTTAACAAATGCAGTGTGGTTCATTGAAGGAAATTCACCGAATTTGGGAAGCATTTTTATGGATCTCACTATTAGATTTTTCCTGGTGTGTCGTCGTTAAATGATGAGACGAATAACGATTTATTTATTTCGCTATAAAAAATGATAGTGGTAGTGCTGCTAAATGGCATCGTCATTCGTAATGTGTTTTGTGTATGATATTTATATACAATACGTTAAATTAAATACCTACCTATATAAAGGTATCCAACCTTTAAGGAATGTTCACAATAATGCTTAATTTTCATTTTTTTTTCATCAAAATACCCCCCATTGCTTTGTTTTGTGCTCGCGGTAGTATTTCGTGCTATTTATTTCTAAAACCGTAAAACATTACGAGCAGTTATTATCTGCACATAAAGCCTCTTATTTTACACCCAGAAACATGTCTCTCATGATTTTACACACCACAAAGCGAGTTGTGTCCGCACATTTATTCTTTTGGAGGAAATATGTTCGCGAGAAATGTCGGTAATTCTCGACGAAATTGCCCTTGAACCGATAGTGAAATTGTTTTCCAATTGTTCGACTATTGAAAAACTAGGCTAATACGGTGTCATTTCGGCATTTTTGCGTAAAAATTTAGATTCCAGTTATCTTCGCATTTCCTTTATAAACCGACCGATTTCAGTTTTATTTCAACAGTCTGTCACTTGACCAAATACAGTACTTTCTGAAAAACATCCATTTTATTGCACATGCAAAACAAAGTTTGCAAAATTACAAGTGTGTCAAATTGCAAAGTGTCGACGCCCGTTATCCTTCAAGAAGTTACCTATTGGTGTTCTTGATAACCGAGGGCGACACATTCGACCCACACACACTAGTTTGCCATTATGAAAAGATCGACCATTTTGGTAAACTCTTTCGTACTGTTTCGTACATACAGTTTACCAAAATGGTCGAGCAATTCATAGTGGTAACCTAGTGTGTGTGGGCCGAATATTATAAATAGCATCTCTTTTTACTGCGGAAATGCTTTCTCTCGCCATTATAATTTTGCATCACGAGTTTTGCATGAACGAAAGTGTAGAAAAATTTATACACGTCAGTTTTCTGGAGAAAAACTCATTCGCTATTCTCATTTCAGGTCTATTCGTATTCTAGCCAAGATTTCAAGACAAGCATTCAACATGTTGGTTTTTTGAAACATCAACTTCTGGTCGAATAACATTTTCTGGTTCAAATGCGTTCACTACACGTAGTTCCCTGTGCCTATCTTAATATTAGGCATTGGATTCAAAGTCAAGTTAATGCAAAAAAACGCACAAAAAAATCCAAACATTTCACCCGAATGATTTGTTTTTCGAATGTCTAGCTGTTTTTGTATCCCAAAAGACTGTGTACTCGCCCTAAATTTTTCGACATGTTCTAAAAAAGGTACTGGCGCACTTCTACCTTGACGCCATTTTTCTTACTCTGCCATCATTCTATGTCTATTTATGAGTAGCACTGAATCAAAGGTCGAACTTGACTGAGACTAGCTCTACCTGACAGGTTACCATTGTTGACCGGAATCGTGGCCCTGGGCACCGTGGCGCTGGCGGCCGAGCACTACCCAAAGGAAGTGATCACCCACGCGGGTCTGAATAAATGTTCGTTCAATTTTCCATTATTTAAACAAAAAAAAACTATTGTGAACCAAAATTTTTTTGTAAAATTTCCAGTTCAATGCGAGGACTCTCACGGGTGCAGCTACGATGAGAAGTGCGAGCGGGTTTGCTTTTGGGAGGAATACACGAAAAAGTTCGCTGGCTGCAAAGTTGGCTTTGGACTTGGTTTTCCACTAGTCGTTGTTTTGCTCAAATCGAACAATGGTACTTTTACCATAACGAGGGTATTTTTACGTTTGATAGAGTGCGAAATGTCTATGCAAGCAAATTCGGTAAAGACATCTTGCTCTGGGTGTAGTGATGGTTGTCTTATCATAACTAAATGTCGATAGAACAAAAAAAATAATTGATTCTATTCTACACTTTAAGCCATATAAGAGTATTTTCAGTAGCTACAAGTATTTTCTTGTCTGCAAATTTGAATATTGTCATGTAATTTTTAAATTTCACTTTACAAGTTCTGCAATTACACCCTGATATTTTGTCACTTTTTACATGATAATGAGCATAACAGAAGTCATCCCACAGATAACAAAAATCCAACTAGGCATATTCATCGCTGTTATACTCGGCGTACGTGATACTCTGCCATCGCACTGATTTATGTCTCGTGTTGGAAGCGTGCCAATGATTATTAAATCATGCGATTTCCGTAAAAATATGAAAAAATTCATCGATGTGAATATGTTAATGAATAACATTATAACAACAATCAATTTTGTCATCTTTTATTGAAACTCGGACGCGTTAACCATCGTTGGCACACTTCCAGCGGGAACCACGCGTGCAGGGTGTAAAGTAACCGGAGTAAAGCAATGTTTTCAAAAGCACCCTTTAACGATGTTTCTAGGTCGCGTGCGTGAAACGATATCCCGATGTACCGAGGCAGGGTTATGACGAACTTCTCCCTTATCAAGTGGAAAACGACTACCATCCCAGAAAGGTTAGCTATAACTTGTCATGGTACTTTTTGTGGTGCATACCAAACATATTTTGGTTATTTCAATATTTCTGATCACATCATATTTTGAAGCGAAGACACAATCTTGCACATTTGACACAATTGTTTTTTGCATTATGTCTATTTGTCAGTTATTCCAATTTTCCAGACGTTTTTTTTCTAAGCCATTTCCAATTTGCAGTATACACCCAAACCCGAGCCACATTACAAGCCTGAACCGCATTACAAGCCGACGCCACAATACCCGCCTCCCCATTATGGTAAGTTGATTTGCAATAGATTTAGCATGTTTTTGTCTTAACAGCAGCAGCAGGTCTAATGTGTTTGGCATTGATATTAATTGTACACCTAGATACTAGATAGTTTTTACATTGTTTATTCATTCAGTATATAAGTATATGATGTAAATTCACAATAGCTATAATGATTTGAACCTGCACTTTGCTCAAAGAATTGTCACAGCGGCGTGCCAGCAAAGCTTTATCATATAGAAATATTTACACAATATAGTGATGTAAAGCGCCATGGCGCTCGCGCCAGAGTTCTGGCACTTTTCACATCACTACACAATACTTACATGTTCGACCTATTTTACTGTACCCTTTGTACTGGCAAATGACCCATAGTACCCTTGTAGCCTTAGCAAATATACCCTTGCATTTGCATATATCAGTCCATTTTAACTACTATTAACTTTGTGAAATCGCCAAGAACACTTCACATTACACTAAACCACAATATTAACCCATTTGAATTGACAATCAAATAGAATGCACCAGCCGTGAGGACTGCGACGTCAACATGTACTGCAACTACGGCAACATGTGCGAGTGCATTCCTGGCTACGTGCCAGACAGGTACAATCCGGAGACTTGTGTGCCCGAACTCCCTCCCATTGAGTACGCGCCCAGTCACGATGGTACGTTGTGAGGTTTTTGGTGTGAATTGAGTGCCACACTTACTTGAGCAATTGTGTATTGGAAATAGATTGAACTAGTGTATTTGCTTGAATAATCCCCCCGCTTGAATAGTTCTCCCCTGAATGCATATTTTGTGTCCATTTAGAACAAAAATGACATATTTTAGTGTAAAAAAATTATATTTCGTGGAATGAGATGAAATAAACATGCATGAAAACTATGGCGAAACAATAATGCCTCCCCTTGAACAACCCCCCCCTTGAACAATCCCCCTCGAATAGTCCCCCCTCAAAATAGTCAGACGGAAAAACAATTCCCCAGGGGAATTATTCAAGCGAATGCGGTATTTACTCTGAATAGCTTCACTTGGGGTTTGCTCAAGGAAATGTAGTACTTATTTCCTGATGTGTTGCACATAGTTAAGTGTGTACATTTGCATATGAAAAATCACATTTGCAGACTGTGTGAGGCCTCTTCAACCAATGTGGTTGTTCTTCAACATGCATGTCCGTGTCCCACTTGGAAAAAGACTGGGTGGAAGCGTTTATTTTGGTGGGACTTTTTTGCACTGTTGATGTTTGCACTGTGATTTTTCAATGTCGTTTTTGCACATGCAAATGTATACCCCTGTGTACGCACTTAGATAATGTTACTCATGTATTCCGTTTTAGCATGCTAAAATTTTACTCACATTTTTCGTAAATACCTAGACACCTTCATTTGTTAGATTAGTAAACTTCCTTACATCCACACAATATTCACAAATCCTGCCCACAACACACAGAGCCGCCAAAGTACGAGCCGGAACCCAAATACGAACCGACCCACCCACCACCCCCTGTGTACCCCCCAGAGCCGAAATATGAGCACCACCCCCCGCCACCCCCGCATCACCCCGAGCCGAAACATCACCCGAAACCCCACCACCCACCCCCTAGCTACCATGAGCCTAGTTAGTTGGGTTACGATTGGGTTTGGTTATGGGATTCACGGGAGTGTGTATGATCATAATGAAACCATGAAATATTTATAACTCGGTCAAATGAGACCACGTTTTGGTCTCGACACAAATTGTTGACAATTTTCGGTCACGGTTTCGGTACGGGTTTTAATGTTGAGCTTTCCTAATCTTTGTGTTCCAGTTTCAACTCCTAGTAATGATCTCGATCTCAGTCTCGAAAATTTATCAGTCTCAGTCTTGGAAAATCAGTCTCATTTTAATTATAGAGACTGGATATTTTTGGCTAAACATTTTTTTGCAAACCACTGGGTCTGTTGCTATTCTTTTTTTATAACTCAATCCTAAAGTAACATATATAGGCACTGTTCCAGAATGGCACAGTTGGCCACCAATGCATTTGCAGTTCTCTGCAATCTACAAAATACAAGATAATCCCAACATGCAAAAAAACACATTTAAAAAGAATGCCCCACCAACATACCATCACAAACATAAAATACAACACAAACCCACCCCATTCACTCACAGAAGCATGCCACTCAAAATACGACTGCGGTTATGGTGAAGATTGTTGCTACTACCGCCAGTGTGACCCCTATGGCAAATGTTCCATCACTCAGAGATGCCTGAAAAGTTGCCAACCTGGATACCCCCACCATGGGCTTGCAAAGGAGAAGGCTGCTAAGAAGTGAGGCTTTTAGTGATGTTTGAGGTGGCAGTGATAAATTGTATTGGGCAGAAGTTTATCTGTTGGTGATGTGGTGTTATTTTTTCCTTTTGAGTTGGTTGTATTGCAAATTTTGTATTTAGTACTGGGATTTCCGGCTCTGGTTCTGGCAAAATAATAACCCCCCCCCACTCGAAATACTCTCCCCTCAAAATTCCACTCTGAAAAAATAAACCCCACCGGGGGTAATTCGAGGAAATACAGTATATTACTTACCTGTACACTACACTCTTATAGTTGTACAACCTCATGGTGAATTTTGTACATTGATTGAAGACTGAAGAATTATAAGTGGCCATTAAAAGTTTTCATTTCAAATTACCATGCATTTAATTACTTATGTAGAAAACGTTCTGTACAAACAATGTTAAAATGTGAACTTGATCATTAAATGATATGGAATATATAACTATCATTATTTTTAGTTTATTATGTCATGACAATAAAATTGTAGTCAGTTTCATCTGTATTTATGAAATACCTATGCATTGATTATTCTCTCATTGCAATCACAATCATTTCACATCACGTGTGCTAGCTTGCCAAATTTTATCCAATATCTGTTGATTGTCATGTGGATTCAACTTGTGACAATTGACAAATCTTATGGTCTTGACATTTTTACCGGTGTCTTGCTTGACATTTGGATGCACTGTTCCACGGTTTTTGCAGCGTAACCATGCCAATGTTTTCCACACATTTCTGAAAGTAGGTGTGACAATGGTGGATTTTCGGATCTTCGGAATGGCGCGGGGGAGCATTGCCAAACGAAATGTTGGGTTTTGACAAGACAGTGAAACGCATACGGTTGATATATTTAGGTATACGTTTCTATAAACATATACGGTGTATATGCTTGAAATGCATCCCAGACCATATTTCGAGATTCAAACTTCTCCACATAAAAAAATGTTTCAAAAAATTTATGTAATGCTATGCAATAGTTGCGATAACTATATGGTTAAAGATAAATTCATTAAATATAAGTAGTAGGTGAGTAAACTGAAAAGTAAGATAGTAAATGGGGACTTCCGTTCCAAAAGTTCACAAGCGCCAAATCCAGAAAAATCGAGTTAGCTGTGGATTCGACATCCACGTATAATTCTGCCCATTTTGGTAAAAAAGTCAGTGTTATAGTCCATTTCGTTCCCGAGATACAGTGGTACCGTTTTTCAGAAAAATCACAATTTTCATATTGAAAGTGCACATATCCATTTCAGATCCCCTATGAAAAACAGGGCTTTCATTTTGTAAGTGCACATATCCATGTCGGACCACCAGAGTTTCATTTCATAAGTGCACATATCCAAAAAATAGTTTCATTTCCAAAAGTGCACGCGTGCTCCGGATCGCTCGCGAAGAGCCGGCCGGATTTCCCATAAAAAATAAAGTTTCATTTCCAAATGTGCATACGTGCATTTCCAAATTTATTTTGCTCTATAAATCGAGTACGGGTATAAATATAGATCTGAAAATCTAGGTTTGGATACTTTTCGAAAAGGGCTTTTCAGTGGTGTTATTGGTTTAGCTCTGCGATGCACCGTCAGGAAGTTATTTACATTTCAAGTTCAAATTTTCAAATTTAATCCTTATTTTGGGTGGTTTACAAAATATGACATAACTCCCAAAATATTTACCAGCCGACAAAATTGAGGGATACAAAAATTGTAGACAAATGTCCGAGATATCTGAAAAGTGCAGGGCAAGCTTTGTCGCCCAAACATGGCGCTGCCGGGCCAGCGCCAAACTTTAAAATGCGATTTAGAAAAATCGAAAAATCTGGATATGTTAACTTTTGGAATGAAAGTCCCCAAATGCAATCTTGAACCTCACAAGCAATACTTGCAAAATAAAAATAAACTTAAGCCAGAGTTAAGTGAATATTGATCATTACGGCGGTAAAATGCACCAGGGTAGTTGGGGGGCACATTTATGGACCACGAATTTAGAGGACACGGACACGCATATGAATGGGGGACATGAATCGACGAAATCTAGTGATGTGAAAGTGCCATGGCGCTGGCGCCTGGCGCTAGCGCCAAAGCAAAAAGCGCCATGGCGCTTTTGGCGCTTGGCGCTAAAATGCGTTGGCGCCATTGGCGCTAGTTCCGGAAAAGCGCCATGGCGCTTCTGGCGCTTGGCGCCAAAAGTTTGGCGCTTTTTACATCTCTAACGAAATCTGCCATGACAAACCTTCGTATCGGTTTGTCCATACCGATCAGTAAATACGGATGGATAAATGCATAAACGAGAATAATAGAATCCTCCATATCAATGCCGTGTGACTCAAGCAACTGCTCAGTTTCATGGCCCCACTCTTTCAAGTAAATCACGCTGACATCTGCCACGAGTTCGGCCACCGTGTAGCACAGGAGTATGAGCATTATTGAGTACGCCATGCGAGTGCTTTCCTTTGCGTAGATTATGGGTGATTTTATACATTAGTGATGGAAGGAATGGCGCCACGACACAGGCATTGGCACACCAATTTTGAAAAACGATTTTAAAAATCCTGGAAGAAATTAGAGCAAAGTATATTCATTTTTGGGGGATGCTGATCATGACGATTGGAAAACGACCACAAAAATGCATGTATAATAAATACTGTACGCGCCAAAGCGCCAGCGTCGCGTGGCACCATTCCATGACTCGAGCCATAGCGTTGGCGCTATTTGAGGGCGCCAAATGGCACTATGTTTTGAATGGCGCCACTGAGTTGTTTGCATTTTTGCAATTTTTCTTGGCGCGTTTCCATCTCTAATCAACATCAACAAAATAACTACCTGTAGTTGATATCTCTGATGAAGAGTTTGAAATTGTTTCCCCCTTATAAAATCATGGTATGCCTTCTTCCCACGGATCAAAGTTGCTAGATGGATGCACATGGCGCAAATGGCGATTACAATTTTCACAGCGCTCGTGCTGACAACAAATAATTCACCTGTATTGGAAAAATGACAGAATTTCGTGGAGATGGGCTATTGGGGGCTGAATTCAATTGGCCTGACAGATTTGTCAGGATATGTGCGCTATCCTGCCATCAAAAAGAAGGGTTGCTAAAATTACTGAATCTCGCTGCACAACAAATGTGCAGCCAATTGAATATTGTCCCTGACCGGCACAGTTGCTAGAAGGACCTACGTTTTTTTGAAGAATACATAAAAAAGAAGAAAAAATGAAGTGAGCAGTTTTTTGACCCGTAAATGTACCTGCTTTTATAGCAACTTCACAACCACTATCATCATCATCATCATCATCATCATCCAGATTCAAGCTGTCTGCATCATGGTCACTTAACATGCCGCTGCGAAATGCCTGTACTGTGTAAAACAGCGCCAGCCAACACACTGGAATCAATAGCATTAGTAGAATAAATAGCAATTGTATAGTGACAGGTATTGGTTTTCTGTTTCCATAGAGGGCTCTTTTGAATTCCAGCCACCTGAAGTATGAATAGATTTATTGCAAACACAAGAATTTTCTATGTCTCTCTGTCTTTTTTTCTTATTGCCCACTTCACTTCTCGGGATGGTGCAATGAAATGGTGGCACCATTGGCACTTGCCGTCATTGGTTCTGGCACATTCCACAGCTATTTGCAGAACTGGCATGGTATCCTTACCTGTCAACTGTGAGTGTAACAAAGCCACCAAGTGCAGTGTGTCTTAGGAAAAAGCTCCAATGGTCCAACATGCTACACCAGGTTGACTGCGCAGGGCGAGGGCTTTTTGTCAATGGTGAACGCAAACGCTTTCAAGAAGTGCATGAATTGTCTTTTTTTTGTGTTTACATAATTGGATGACATGACATACAATTTTTTTCTTCGAAAAGTTACCTTTTTCAGACCCACCAAATATCAGGATAAAGGGGGGTCAAAAGCATGCCTTCACTGCATTATGTCTCAAAATCAAGAATTTCCATCAAGCAGTTGCTGAGATATAAGCACACAAACAGTGGTACCCCCTAAAATGTCATCCCAAATTCCCCCTATGCCCAGAACTTGCAGTGATTGTCTCATAGCCCATGAGGTGTGAAGCAGTTTTCACAACTTCCAACAGGGCATGTAAACTGAGCGTGATGCTCAATGCGCACAGGATAACTTTGCACCTTGTTGCAATCATAGACGACCGTTTCATGGAAATGAACAGGAGCAAATTTGACGAGGTGACCTGCGATTAGAGGCAAAAATAAATGAGAAAAAGCGCATTTGGGAACTGTAATTGGATGATAATGAAATAAATGAAATTTGTGATGGTGCTTAACTCATCAAAGTTTGACTTTTTTTCCAGTTTTCATCAATGAGTGACACAAAAAGATAATTATCAAAAATTGCAAATGGCGGCCTTTTTGCATCTGTTGCTAACACAATGTGAAAACTAAATAGGTAGAGTTTCCACACGAATGTCACGGCGAATACTAGTGTGCGTAGGCCCATTAGGTAAGAAAAATGGCACCTGGACTCACTATTGTTGCAGCGATGAGTACCGCTGTGCAAGCGGAAAATAACGGAACTTCACTGGTAACATCCATGTTGATTCTGCAAAAAAAACAGAATAGACATATTCAGATATTCAGGTATTTAGCTAGTTGCGAAAATGCACCTAGATATTCACATTTACCCGCAATACCAGAGTAGTTTATTTATGCTTTCGTTTTCTGAAATAATTCTCAAATCATTACGCAGAGCACCTGCCTGCGTTGTGATGCGTGTGTATGGTAAAGAACACCCTTCGCATGAGCTGCAGATGGTTACGCATATGTGGAACTGTGTGTCGAACTTTGGGAAACTAATAAATCTGTTTTGAACGCGACAATCAATGATTTTTGATCGCCGTTTACAGTAGTTGACAGACTCCTCATTGCGGTCAACTGAAATCTATCCAAAACAAGATTTAGCAGTATTGACGCCTCACCCCTGTGGAGCGTCACACTAATCAGTGGGGCTATTTGGTGTGTAAATTTGAAATTTGAACACAGTATTTCCTAGAAAGAAACCCAGGGGGTTTATAATTTTGCCAGAAAATTGTGAGGGGGTAATTCGAGGGGGGTCTATTATTTCGCAGCAATATTATGAGATCCCATATATTAAGATGTAGAAAAATGGAGTCTGCAGCATAATCCAAGTGCGCATAATCCAAGCAGGCATAATCCAAGCACAAAATGGGGCATAATCCAAGCATAAGTGCAGCATAATCCAAACAAAATGCCTCATAATCCAAGCAAAACACCCCTACCCAAAATGGAGCATAATCCAAGCAAAAACCAGGCAAAAACCAGGCTTAACTGTAATGCACACTTGTAATAAATGGCATTGACCTGTGTGTGAACTTTGCACACCCCTAATAATGCTGCATGCACATTTGCACTGTACTGTACTTAAATACATAATTACATAAGAAGAGTGCTTGCTTGAATTATGCTTGGATTATGCCTCATTTCTGCTTGGATTATGCTGCACTTAGCAGCACAAAAATTGCATGTAACTTTACACCGATAGTGCTTGGATTATGCGCAAAAATTGCTTGGATTATGCCTGATTGGATTATGCGCACTTGGATTTTGAGCTTTCCCCGAAAAATGCAGGTTTTTCGAGGGGGTTTTATTGGAATTCTATTGGGGATAATTCGAGAAAATATGGAGGTTTACTTAAATTGAGACAGCAGGGGCCAGTTCCGCAAGATGAGAAGTGAGAACTGAAATGGCAATGGCGAAGTAAAAGCGCAAAGGCGAAGTAAAACGGCAAGTGAATTGGCAAAAGCGAAGTAAAAAAAAAAAAGAAGTAATTTCGCCATTTCACTTGCCAATTCACTTGCCGTTTCACTTCATCTTTGCGCTTTTACTTCGCCTATGCCGTTTCACTTCTCACTTCTCATTTTGCGGAACTGACACCAGACGATTTCTAGGTTTATTGAAAAGCGGTCGCTGAAAAAACAACAACACAATTTTTTAGGCATCCTTGTAATCTACACGTGTCTTTCAGAATGTGGCACTATTTACGGCACGAGAGCCAGGTAGGCGACTACCGTATTTCCTCGAAATACCCCCCGGGGGGTGATTGTTTCATAGTGGTCCCGGGGGGGGGTTAAACGAGGGGGGGGTATTTCGAGGGGGGGGGGTTATTGTTTCACAAGAAAATTTTTGAAAACCAAGTACGAAATTGTCGTCTGAAACGTACGCAGACGTCGAAAAATGCAACAAAAACCGCCATTTATAAGGTTCTGTAGACTAATATTAGTATGTAGATGGTATGTACACTGTTCTAACGTGACACCGACATTGTTTTAACGTGTGTTCTGCAGTACACTGAACACAAACTACAGTTATTGTCATGTACGTTTCCTTTACACTCAATTTGGGGGGGGGGGTATTTCGAGGGGGGGGGGGTGATTGTTTCATAGTGGTCTCGAGAGGGGGGGGGTCAAACGAGGGGGGGGTATTTCAAGGGGGGGGGGGTATTTCGAGGAAATACGGTATCAACAAACGTGCATCATTCCATCCTGTAAACAGGCGAAACAAGTGATCCACTCGATACACTATTGATTTGAATAGGAAATTAAAAGCTATGACTTCCGGTAATGGGTTAACTTTTTTAACCTGAGCAATAAATACATTGACCAACCAAAGTTGTTATTAATACCGAACTTTTTCAAAAGTACCCGTACAGGTAAATACTTTCTTTTTACCTATGCTCAAAAAATACCCGGGTAAAATACTTTTTTTACCTGGTACTAGGGTAAAATTGCGTCAACTATTTTTTCAAGTATTTTTGAGTAAATCGAGTAATTTTTGTCACGGGAGCGTAAAATCGTTTTTAAAGCATATTTTTTTGGTATGGCGATGTCCGTGGAACTACGTAGTGGTGTCCATTGAACTAGCGGGAGCGTCGATCTAATCATATTCATCCCTCAATACTAGTTTCAACCTGGATAACTTCTGCAGGCTCTGCTGTCATTTTAGAAACTGGCCCGCGACTCTAAGATTTTTAAAGACCATTCCTATTTTCACATTTTATCTATGCTCGCATTCATTGAAAGAAGTACATCAGAATGTATGTATTAATGCAGGCATATATCGTGACTTTTTCGCTTTTTGCATGCTTCAATTGAAAAGCGCCAGGAAAATGGCGCCAGGCTCATGGAGCCATTCAAAAAATTGGCGCCAGCAAAAATGGTGACAAGCGCCAATGGCGCCACGGCGTCACAGAAAAGGGCGCCAAGCGCCAACGGCGCCAGCGCCCTTTGGCGCCATTAAACGGCGCCAGTGCCATATGGCGCCATTCCATCACTAGTACTGGTCCAATAAAAGTATTGTACCAATGGGTATTCATCCAGTACGCAGTTTTACGCGTATTTTAGAGTAAAAGTAAATACCCGATATCAACTCTGTGGCCAACGAGACCATAGTTGTTAAAACGTATTTACTTTTACTCGATAAATACGTATACTCGAGTACAGAGTAAATACGTTTACGTTTCCTCCGAAAAAAGTTCTTGTACTCGCTTTTACGTATACTTTTTGAAAGTACTCAAGTACAGAAAACGTATTTTAGATCGTCTTTTATAAAGGTTTTTGAAGGCATAGAAGGGAAAAAAGGGAGAAGATTAGCTAAAAATGTGGGAAACTAGTTGAAAATGGGTAATGAACCAAAAATATAGTCAAAAATTGCATAAAATAGGCAAAAAGTTATGAAAATGACTGATTCTCAAAAATTTTGGTGACATTTCTCAAAGGTACTCACGTTTACGTTTTCTGCAAGGAAAAGTACGTTTACTCACGTTTGCTCATGAGTAAAAGTAACAAAATTTACTTTACGTTTTCTGTAGTCAAGGGGTGAGTAAAAAATAAATACTTTACGTTTACGTATACTTTGAAAAAAGATCGGTACTTTTAACAACTCTGAACGAGACACAAATCAGTGGGGCAGTGAATTTCCTCTTCTTTTGAGACACAAATCAGTGGGGCAGTTAATTTCCTCTTCTTTTGAGACACAAATCAGTGGGGCAGTTAATTTCCTCTTCTTTTGACGAGCTGGGGCATAACGAACGCAAGTTTTTAATATCGGGACAACCATGTTAACAGTATTTATTTATATGACAATGAAAAAGGTGCCTTCTATAGAGCAATGAGCTCTACCCAACGATTTTATAAGTACATTATGTTTTTCACAGGTGCACAAAGCCATCACATCAGGAGGGGTCTCCATAATTTTGATCTTCGCGTGGGGGTGGCTGGTGGGGTTCGAACGGGATCGACTTTTCAGGATCGGGATTGGGATGGGGTTGGATTTTTGATTTTTCGGGATCGGGATTGACGTCTTGGGATCGGGATCGGGATTATTTTTGGTGATTTCGGGATCGGGATCAGGACTGGAGATTGGCATTTTTTCGGAATCGGGATTGACATTTGAACTACGTTCTCGTACTCTTACAACGTACATGTTCTCCCCCTGAATTTTTGACAAAACAGGCCTAAAAACATATCTGGACGCCAGAAAAGTGGCATAGTTTTCATTTATTGGCGCAAAAATGGCATGAAATAAAGTTGGCAATTTTTCCGGGATCGGGATCGGGCGAAAGAATACCCCCTCGAATAAGCCTCCAGCCTCGAATTAACACCCCCACAGTGAAATGTATCTCTGACGACTCGCCTTCAACTCGCTGACAACGATTTGTTTACTGTTGGCAGCGAGTTGGAACATAGTTGTCAGCGAGTGGCAGCGAGTTGGAACTGAGTTGTCAGCGAGTAGCAGTGGGCTGGCATGTGTTTGCACAGTAGCTGCACACTTGGCAGCGAGTTGTCAGCAAGCTGCACCCAGATTAATAGCATGTGTTGCACTGGTTGTCAGCGAGCTGAAACCTGCCACTTATAAGTTGGTCTACTAAGTATGTGTACCGATACTGGTATCTATAATAGAATCGTAATATGTACCGTATGTCTTATGAAGTAATACAATACCATGCTCGAATTGAGTACCATGATTGAATTGAGTCCCACTGTAAGAGCCTTGTGAAAAAATAAAACCACTGGGGTTCAAAACAAGCCAATAATATGGTAGATAAACATTTTTCAAGCAGAAATATTAAAGGTAATACGGTAATTGAAAACGCGTTGGTTGGTAATTTTATGCACGTTGCTTTATAAGAATTACGTTTCCTTAATGCGGTCGCATTCTACACCAGGTGACAATCCCAGATCCACAACCCGTAAAATGCCCTGTAAAATGTAAAATGTCATGCAAAGTGTCTAAAGTCATGTAAAATGCCCTGGATATGACAAACGAACGTTAACTATTTTACAGAGTCTGAAACTAGATCCATAAACATCGACTTATCATATTCATTTTCTACGACAATCACCACCACGCCATTATATCCATCACAGAACAATCGCATAAACATATTTCATAAAATTGATTGAAAATAGCACCTTCAACGAGTCAACGAGTGAGAATTCAATAAATTCATGTAATACGGATAGAGAATTCAATGAATTTCAAATGACCCGACAAGTACATTGGGGCGCTACCGTAATTCATTGAATAACGAACCAATGCAAGTTAAGGGTTTGATAGCTAAAAATATTGCAACAATAAACAAAAATATAGCTTTTCTCAAAAAAATTCACAAATCTTATTTTTCAAGACGTTGTTGAAATATTTACAAATAAAAATTTCCATCAAGATGGTAATGCAATGGTACGTCGCTGAAACAATGTCATGGGCATGGTACGAAACGAACAAATACGCAGCTGAATGATGGCAAGTTTCGCGCAAAAAATTCTAAAAATTTTCAATTTTTATTTCAAAATAGTTTAGTTTCAAAGCTCATTTCGAACCCGGTATTTCTTTTTCTCGGGAAGCGTTTCATTTCTTAAAGTTCGTTGTGATACTTTCCAATGCTAAAAATAACTGCTGCAAATAACTACTTGTAACGAATTATGGACATATTTGGTAATGTATACCGTATTACCTCGAATTATCCCCCCTTGAATTGACCCCCCCCCCCTCGAATTAATCCCCCCTCAAAATGGGCTGGGGAAATAATAAACCCCCCCTCGAAATACCCCCCCCCTTTGGAATGATGTACGCCATGTACATAATAAATACGTCATGTACGCAATGTACATGATGTATATTACTGTTAATTTGCATTGCAGCTACACAGAGTAGTTTGTGTAGTTATCTACGTTTTATGTCCAAATATATCCTGTTTAAACACATTTATTACCTATTTTGTGTACGCAAATGCCTACTATTTACTACGATCCTTACGAAAATTTCTGACGAAATAATAACCCCCCCCCCCTCGAATAAACCCCCCTCGAATTAACCCCCCCCTCAAATTTTGCTGGCGAAATAATAAACCCCCATGGGAGTATTTCGAGATAATACGGTAGCTACAAACTCACACAATCTATCTCATTCTGGTAGTAAGTTTTTAAACTAAACTGAATATGTAATCGAAGTTTCAATACCGATTCACCAAGCCACACACACAGCAGTGGAAAAGGGTCTGATTTTCAAAGGGAAAAAATGTCATGCTATTCATAAATACATATTTACGCCTTCAGTTAATAACACATAAATTGTGTTTTTTTCTATTACTTTTGTGCTGTCGCAAAAACCATACTAAACTATTAAAATTCATTTGCATTTGCCATCACTAGCAGATACTCAACAAGGCTACCTATGTAAAATTGCGACACTCACAAGTCGAGTGAGAAAGTGCTCAAACATTCACCCAGCATAAAAATGATCCCATTTCACCATCTGAACTCATTATCACAACTCGCATTAACCTACATCTTTGTTCTCGCAACTTATGCTGAAATAACGCACGCCGGATGGTGTTTTTCCGGCGCGGAGTATTTCCGCGACGGCACTTTCAGGGTGTTCCGCACGAGGAAATGCAGCCACGAAGATAAACGGAGCAAGTGGTAGGTTTTGGGGGTAGATTAGTGATGGGATGACGTCATAGTGGTGGCGCTTTGAACCCGTGTTTATTGTGTACCTTCAATGACTAGACAATTTTCTGGTGCTTTTGCCTTTTACATCACTATTTTATGTAGTTGCCATGGCTGTTAATAGCGCCTGGGGCGAGGGTCATAGGTCAATATAATTTCACACAAAATTTGGCGCAGGTCATGTAAAATGCATGTTGTACCAATGCTGGTATTTTTAGAAAACGTAAACGTAAACGTAAATACCTTTTCTAAATTGTGAGTATGAATACTGAAAACGTAAAATACTTCTAAAATACTGGGGTAAACGTAAAAAAAAAACGTGAAAATTTATTTCAACCATTTCTCTGCTAATACGATCACATTCTTGCTTACCTATGTTATTTATCAAACAATTGAGTAGATAATTGGCCAAAAAACATAATTGTACATATTGTATCAGAAAAAAGGTCAAAAATGCACTGTTTTTGTGCACTTTCCATACCATTTTTACGTTTTCTCTGGTACCCGGGTAATTGTGCCAGGAAAACGTAACAAAACGTAATGGTATTTTTGGAAAACGTAAACGTAAATATAAATACCCAAATAACTGGGTATTTCGGGTAAACATAAATACGTTTTTCCAACTCTGGTAAAATGACAGGTAAGATTTTTTTAAATGAACTTAACCGGCATGCACTTAACTTTTAACGGGGTGCTAAGCACGAGTTACATAAAGTGACTAGTGATGGAACGGTACTAGGGCACCGGTGCCCGGGCCAGATTTAATACTCCCTACAAATTTGTAGGGTAGGGCGTACGCCCGACAAATTTTTTAAAGTTTAGCGGCATCGACGCAAATGCACCGAGAGCAAGGCGGTTCGTAAAATATACGAAACCATCCTTTAAAGTTGCCGATATTGCAATATGACGTATATCACTTCGATTTTGACCCAGAAATCACGATTTCGTCATTTCTTGGCCGTCTGCCAATTCGTTTTTTTTTTTTATTTTGTCGGGCGGGTTACTCGCATAAGTCGCGCTTTTGTGTAGTCAGGTGGTCACTTTTTTAGTGTTCATTGTCTGCAACCGAAACCATGAGGGCAGCGACAATAAAGAAATGCATGCACGAGCGAACAAAAGCGCGACTTATGCGAGAACCCGCCCGACAAAGTAAAATGAAAAACGAATTGGCAGACGGCCAAGAAATGACGAAATCGTGATTTCCGGGAGAAAATCAAAGCGATATACGTCATATTGCAATACCGGCGACCTTAAGGGATAGTTTCGTGTATTTTACGAACCGCCTTGATCTCGGTGCATGTGCGTCGATGCGGCTGAACTTTGAAAACTCTATCGGGCGTACGCCCTACCCTACAAATCTGTAGGGAGTATTAAATCTGGCCCCAGGTGCTGGGTACCAGTGCTCGTTGGGTGCAATTGCAATTTTCACAGGTGTCCTACCGGTGCCGGTGCCATTTTTGGGAATAGCACCGGTGCCGGTGCGGTGCGGTGACCTTTCTTGGCGGTGCCCCAACCCCCAAGGGGCCAAGTTCTAAGAAATGGCGGGGGTGCCAGTGCGGTGTCATATATCCCGTTGCCTTTAACATAACTAGCTGTGACCGCGTTACAAAGACTGCACACCGAAACCGCATACACTTCAGTGACCACAAAAACCGCGCGCTCTAAACTTTCGCTCTAATCAGTTCTAATGTAGCACCCCCCCCCGCGCAGGTGCACCAAGGCGCTGTACGGTGACACGGATGTGAAAAAGCTGCGCGGCTGGACCAAGGGATGCGACACGGGCCATTGCGTCGCGCAAAAGGTCACTTTTTGACGAATTTTCTATCACGCAGTGAGAAGTCATACATATTTATCATGTCATCATGTGATCATAGTCATCAGATGATCTCCACCCTATGTAAAGTGGGAGAAAGTTCCTGCTACGTATTTCCTCGAATTAACCCCCCCCCCCTGAATTGACAACTCGGAATACCCATCTGGTAGCTCAGTCGGTAAGAGCATTCACACGTGCAGTGAAGGTCCCGGGTTCGATTCCCGGCCTGGCAACACAACATTTTGCACCTGGCATACTGGCTGGTAAAAACGGCTCTCCAAACATTATGATCGAATATTGCTACCTCTTGCTGTGTGAAATTTCAAAAAATTCTGGCGACATAATAAATTTCTTTCAAATAACCCCCCCCCCCCTCCTTTAAATGTGCTGGCGAAAAAATAACACCCCCCAGGTAAGCCCCCCACAAAGTTTGCTGGCGAAATAATAAACCCAACTCGATTAAGCCGAATCTCATAAACCGCCGCAGCCCCGGCAATTGCAAAGAAAAAACTCAAATCTTTGTTCTCGGTTCAAACACGATCTAAACACATGTGGGCCTGTCAAAAAAAATTGAATAAAAAAACACCCAGGAAGCCGGCCTACTGAGTCAATCGGGCTGCACAAACACCACCGAAATGGGAAACCTGGGACTTATGTGCTGCTGCCAGGGCGACCTGTGCAACGGTGCCGGTGCGTCGCGCGAAATGTTCACTTGGCACTGTGCCAATGCGGTGGCCGTGCCTCTTTTGGTGTCCGTGTGGTGCCGGCAGGTCTTGGGAATTGGGTGACGGTTATTCTCATGATTTGTGTATTTACCGTATTTCCTCGAAATACCCCCCCCCTTGAAATACCCCCCCCCTCGTTTGACCCCCCCCCTCTCGAGACCACTATGAAACAATCACCCCCCCCCTCGAAATACCCCCCCCCCAAATTGAGTGTAAAGGGAACGTACATGACAATAACTGTAGTTTGTGTTCAGTGTACTGCAGAACACACGTTAAAACAATGTCGGTGTCACGTTAGAACAGTGTACATACCATCTACATACTAATATTAGTCTACAGAACCTTATAAATGGCGGTTTTTGTTGCATTTTTCGACGTCTGCGTACGTTTCAGACGACAATTTCGTACTTGGTTTTCAAAAATTTTCTTGTGAAACAATAACCCCCCCCCCTCGAAATACCCCCCCCTCGTTTAACCCCCCCCCTCTCGGGACCACTATGAAACAATCACCCCTCGGGGGGTATTTCGAGGAAATACGGTAATAGTTATTTCTGTGCAATGATTAAGAACCATATCTTAGGAATGGTGGAAAAATGTTAAGACCGCAGCATGCGGTACGGTACCTAAACTGTCCCTTTTAAGGGTAATGAAATGATGGGAATTTATTCTATCAATGATGAGTTTGATTCGGCTGTTTGAAACGAAAACGGAAAATTACGGTAAATAAAAAATACCGGTTGTAGTAAATACAAGGGTATGGCAAAAACTCCCATTTACCGATGCGGTACCATATCTTTTACCACCATATCACTGTGAATGTGTCATTTCGGTATTGAGACGGTAACTGTTTATAATTTACCCCACACAAATATGTGTAAATGCAAGATGTTGCGTGCACATTTACTTAGAAGTATCATTGATATGTATGACATGATTTGAAAGTAAACGCGATCAACATTGGATGTTCTCCACTTTTAAATATCTCATGCCAAATGTTTCGGCTGAATTTATCAATAAATATCCACCAAAAAGACAACAAACATTGCGTTTTATTAACTAAAAATAAAACATGAATGGTACACAATTAATATAATAAATTTAATTGAATGTAATCAGAGATGTAGGAGTATCTAGAATTCCGCAATTAAGCCACTTCGCACACATAGCCTTCCACCCAGGTTGAATCGCACACGTCGTAATACCACACTGCGAAAAAAATGACAAATCGCAAAAGCTGAAAAACTGAACCTATGTATACTCGGCGGACATCACACTTAGTACGGAAACCTACCATAACCCATCTGAATAATGAACCTAAAATTATACAGTATTTTTCTCATAACATTTCGTTTTTACTATGGAATAATTAATTACTAAATAACTAATAGCTGAGTATAAACTCGGCGGACCGGAAAGTATCTGCAAAATCTTACCATAAATTAATGAATAAAATCTTGTGATAAATTTCGTAATTATTGATTCCATAGTAAAAACTAAATGTTATAATGAAAAACTGTATAATTTTTGGTGCACCATTCAGATGGGTTATGGTAGGTTTCCATACTAAATTCGATGTCCACCGAGCATAGATAAGATTGGAAAAATAGAAATAACCACTGTCAACTATTTAGGTTCAACAGCGCTGGACATTACTCCCCATCACTCCAAAATCACTCCCCATCTAAAACTTCTACACACCCAAAACCGGGTCGCCAACAAGCAAAACCCGACCCGAACAAACCATCATTCCTCATCATGACGCACGCTCTAACGGCCGGCTCCACAGTGGGGTCTATGGGCATCCATCTGCGCCAGCTGAAGGGACCCCCCTGGTGCCATTCCGGTATGGAAAGGGGTCCCGATGCGCGGTTACCCCCGATCCAGTAACGGTTGCCCGAACCTGGAGGGGGGTCACGATATGGGTTACTGATTATTTTCGCTATCAATACTTTGATGAGTTTATTTTGTTTTTATTTTCAACGACGTTTTTTTACATTGGTTGTGTTTTAGGGGGTGCGAATTATGCGAGAAGACAGTGCAGAATGTTGGGCCAATATCACCAAAAGCTAAGACACGTAGTAAATTAAAACTTTTTAAACTAAAAATGTTTCAGTTAACAAATAGAAAATTACTGTTACTTTTCTAGATAGAAAACATGCAACAAAAATGAGACCTTGTGTGAAGCACTCTTCAAACTCGCAGCAGCACTTCTCTGTTTCACACGAATGACTCTTTACTTTGCCTTCGCCTGTGCAGGGCAAAATTGCTAATTCGTTTACACACTCCGAATGAAAATTTTGCCATATTTTAAGACTACCGTATTTCCTCGAGATACCCCCCTCCCCTCGTTGAACCCCCCTCCCCTCAAAATTTCCACTCTGAAAAAATAAACCCCCGGGGGGTAATTCGAGGAAATACGGTAGACATTATTCGTGAATATTATTTTTCCTAAAAGCGCGACATTTTACCAAACATACCGGGCTTGAATTTTTCACAGTGCTCCTCACATTTGCCCTCCTTTTTGCATTGACCCTCGCCAAAACACTGCGATCTGGTGACACATGTACCGGTGGGCACTGAAATAAATTTAAAAAAAAAATAGAAGAAAAAATCGAAATAAGTGTGAATGCTATCTATAGTGCAAGTGAAAGTGTATACACATAAATATTCTGGCACATGGAACAAAAAATCAATGCTCCTTTCTATGAATAAAAACGAAGTATCTCAGCGTGCTGTTCCACGGTGATTGTAATTAAACAAAACTTATGGTAAATAGGTTATTGTGAATTACAAAAAGTGCTGGTCGGGGACTGCAGTTGCATTTTCAAGCAGCCATTTAAAACAAATATAGAAACGCTTGTTCGTAAGAACCTCAATCCTGCATCCTCAGTAACTGCATTTATAGAACCCCTTTTAAGCAATTTCTCTCTCGAAATGAGTACACATGTGTAGGTATATTTGGCATACCGACAAAAACCCACAATATCCATCCAACTAAAACAGACCCACAAATTTAGGTCAAAACAGTTGTCCATTTTCGATATTTTTCGAAAATTTCGATATCGAAATTCGACACTCGACCACAGTTGTTAAAAGGTACGTACGTTTACTCGAAAAATACGCGTACACGAGTACGCGGTAAATACATTTACATATACTTTTTTTAAATACTGTACGCACTTGTACGCGTACGTTTTCAAAGCATACGCGTACGAACAATGTATTTCAGGCAGATCAATGTGGGACATATTTATAATTATAAGAATTGTTTCTAGTGATGTTGCTGTATTTGGACGAATTGGTATTGTATTTTTGTTGCTGCTGTTGTTGCTATTTTTTATCTCCTAGAATAAACAGACCGAAAGTCGACGGACTCTACACTATACAATTTTGTCCCACTTCGATTTGTTCCACTACGATTACTTATGTCTTTTATTCGAATCTGAACCATCGGAATCCATTCAGTTCTCGGTTTATTTTGTTCTATCTAACTGCTTTATGGGAGAACAATCTATACATGTCATTTTGGCGCAATGCCAACGTTTCGTATTGCGTTTGAGCGGTGCGCATATAGGATGACGTGCGCGTTTCGTTGAACAGTTTCATTTCTGAGATTTGTATAGTGAAAAGTCCGTCGACTTTACTTATCACTTTCTTTTAGAAAAACATACGTTGTGCTGAAAAAGTGCCCACTTTTACATATTCTATGAAGAAAAATACTTGTTTTTACACTCCAAAAAAAAGTACTCACATTTACGCGTAAGTACAAGTAAGTAAGTATTTTACATTTTATATACGTTGTGGTGAGTAAAAAATAAATACTTACATTTACATTTACATTTTACATAAATACTTACATTATACTTTTTTTAAAGTTCAGTAATTCTAACAACTCTGCACACGACATATCTTTCAGAGGGCAGTCCCGAGCCCTGTAAAGTGTAAAGTCAAGTGTCAAATGTCGTGTAAAAGCGTCAACCAAAACGAAGTGAGAGAAGATTTTATTTCTGAAGTTTGATTGACAATTGATACATTCGTACGGCATTTGTCATGACATTTGACACTTGACTTTACACTTTGCAGGGGTTTGGACAGGCCCCAGATACATACATCCAGGTCCTCCAACCCCCCCCCCCCCAAAAAAAAACGAACCCTTAGCATTTCGATGGGCAAAGCTCCATTTTGCGTGCGTGTCGAAATTGGCAAGTCGCCCATTCATCTGCTCTTTGCACTCTTTAGCCGCATCGTCCCACGAGATTTTGGGTTTGTCGACAAAATTGAAGCAGCCGTAAAGTTTGGGACAGCCCTCGTGGTACACAAAACCGGGTGGTATGAAGGGACACGCTGTGTTTTTTGGACGGGTGGGTTTATTGATTTGAATAGCTAACTCTAAATAGAATGATTGATTGGCGCACCGCACACTGCAAAGTGTAACGGGAAGTTCGGACGATTTTTGCATGGGTGGAATTCAAAGGCGGAATTAAAAAGAGGGGTGGAATTAAAAATTGTCTGAACCGACCCAAATTTCAGTAGTTTTTTAGATGTGTCGTAAATAAAATCGTCCGAACTGACTTTATAATTCTGCCTAGGCGGAAATAAAAAAGTCCGGACACGATCGTTACACTTTGCAGTGTGCGGTGCGCCAATCGGTAATATTTTTTGTCAATCATTCATAACTAGTTATGTAAAAGCGACATGGCGCGACATTTGAAAAAGACAATCATTGACAAATGGAATGAAAAATCATATTTAGAATGATTTCGGCTGATAGAAATAAAATGTGTTAGCCCAAATTACTGAAAGTTCATCCACGCGGGGGTGCGTTTCCCTCATTTTTCAACGCATCAATTTGATGAATGACTCGTGTCTGTTTTATTGATTTACACAACTATTGACAATAAAAACAAAATGTTTACATTATTCCTGGATTGTCAGTGTGATGTTATTCTTACTTCAGCATTGGCTGACAAACATCACGGAAACTAGATTAACGCAAAAACCATGTGCCAGTGGGCATAAAGTAATAAAAAGAAAACTCACGGGCTTCCAGTGCACAGAATCCCTCCCCCTTGATGCCGGGCGGTTCTCCTGAAGAAAAAAAAACGAAAATAAACTTTTTAGCATTGATAAAAATAGAAGAAAAAAACGTACCAGAAGCCAAACCACACCCATCAACCAGTTCATTCTTGCCAGTGACTTCGTCAATAATTTCGCAGTCGAAAAATTCCGGCACCAGTTTGAATTTGTAAGTTGCAAAGGCCACCGTTTGATTGAAACTATTCTCTCTGCGAGCGAGTATGTCAAATTGTTTTCAAAGTTTTCAAGGTCAAACTTGAAATGTCAAACTGTCTACAAATGTCAAATGATCATAAAACGCTGGGTGGCGAACCCTGGAACTTCTTTCGAGTTGGCCTAGTCCAAGACCCTGTAAAATGTCTTGTAAAATGTCAAATGACATGCAAAGTGTCAAAAGTCATGTAAAATGACATGTAACATGGAATACTTCGGTTGCCATTTTACAGCGAATTTTACAGGCTCTGAGATTGGCACCAGCTCGATTCACAGTTCCCACCACACGATTCTCAATCAAACTTTTGACCGTGTTTCTAATCCATAAATCACCCGAATTCACAATTCCCAAGTCGGGCTTCCCGACAAACCGGGTGTCGGGCAAAATACATTTCAAAACCCGACCCACCTATCGTCCACATCCATTGCCAAAGTTTCCACCCTGTAGGTTTCTTCCTCGTGGCTGATGGTCTGTTTCTCCTTGGAAAGTGCCAGGCTATTTGGTTCGGTGCGGTTTTCCTTCTCCCAGTTCGATAATGTCATGCAGGCGGCTTGAACGCTGCGCGGCGGAATACAATCACCGTTTATCTTTGTTAGTTTAAAAGGTATCATAACTTAAACTCGGATCAGAAACGCAGTGAGGGCCCACACACACACTAGTTGACATCTTAATTCGTGTCAACTAAATTTTGGTTAATTATGTGATTTCAACTAGGTATCCTATGTGATAGAGCATACATAGTTGATTCTACACCGTGACACTGAGTTTTCATCGTTTCTGTTAATTATGGTGCTTTAAATTTTTTTAGTGTTTGAGTTGACATTTATTTGCGATGTCAACTAGTGTGTACGCCACAAGTGACCGGGCTCAGTATATAACAACAATTCAAAGTACCTGAGTCAAATCTTCTGTAAAAACTCAGCCCAAAACTCACAATCGCTGGGGCTTATCACCTTCCCTGACGAAACTGGCCCATCCGTGCAAAACTTCATTTTCCTTGCAGGCTTTTTCCAAACTGAATTTCCTGACCCACTCCCATTTCGTGTATCTCAATCTGTACGCGTAGATGTCGCCTTCAACGATTTCTGCGCATTTGAACGACCAAACCAAATCGTGCACATCCTCACCCGCGTCGGGCCATTCGACCACCTGCGAGAGCGGGGCACAGTTGTTAAACCGTATTTACGTTTACTCTTAAAACATATATACTCGAGCACTGTTTATGTTTCCTTTGAAAGAAAGTACCCGAAAGTACTCACGTTTACGCATACTCTTTAAAAGTACGCGAGTACAGAAAACGTATTTTGTATAGACTCATGAGTAAAAGTAAAAAAATTTGCTTTACGTTTTCTGTACTCGGGTGTGTAAAAATAAATGCTTTACGTTACGTTTACTTTGAAAAAAGTTCAGTACTTTTAATAACTCTGTCTTTTCCAATTAGCAGTTTTACAAAATTGTATTGTTAAGGTTTTAGGTGGCCCGGCAGTGCCAAGTTTCAGTCTGTCAATGGTCATATGCAAAAATTTATGTCTTTTTTATGTTTATTTGATGTCAACATTTTATGACGAAGCCCATGTGCTTATCGATTTTCAGACACTGAAAAATATACTTATCAAGTGAAGAACCATATGAAACTTTTAAAACGATAAATTGGTCACTTTACTTATCCAAGCGTACATCATCAACAAAACCAATTACAATTTAAAAAACCACAAAAAACAACCCTCGCTCACCTGCGAAGTAATCGTTTTCACAGCCAAATTCGGGTCCTCAATAACTGTGGGATCCCTATCCGGTGTCTCAGTACCGCACAGAAATTTGAATCCCTCCCCTGCCTTGCTAACTTCCCCTTCAGGCAACATTGGCAAACAGCAAACTTCCTCTAAACTGGGCGGAGCTGGGGACACCTGTGTAAAGTTGATTGTGGGAATTTTTGGTGGAATTGAAATGCTGTGGAATGGTGCTATTTCACTTTCACTTTTGGATAAATAGTGTACTCGGGGCATAGTACGCGCAATAATTTAATTATTCCGCAATACCATAATTTAATGAGTAAAATCTGGTGATGAATTTCGTAATTAATTATTCCATAGTAAAAACGAAATATAATGATGAAACAGCTGTACAATTTTTGGTGCATTTTTCAGATGGGTTATGGTAGCTTTTCATACTAGTCTAATGACCGCCGAGTATTAATAAAACAGTTTGAGGGGGGGACGACAGCAGACTTCACGTTGAAAATGTTTTATTTAATGATAAATGGTATACTCACCTCTCCCGTAGCCTCATTGATTTTCGAACTTTCCGTGAATTTCGGTGTATCCACAAATTTGAACGTTGAAAGATAGGTAGTCCACTTGCTGCGCACTAGACGGTAAATGCTGGAAAAATGTTGTAAAAAATTACAATTGCCCTTGACATTGTGAACGTGCAAAATGCCGTAATTGCTTGGGGGAAATACCCCAAGGGAAGTATTATTTCGCCAGACATTTTCGAGGGGGGAACTATTCAAGGCGGTGCGGGGGAATTATTATTTGGTGAGAATTTTAAAGTATGTTTCTATCAACTCATTCCGCAAAATATGCTTGATTAACACAATATGCCATTTTTGTCAAATTTGGGCACAACAAATTGATAAAATCTCTTAAGGGGGAATTCATTCAGGGGAATTATTATTTCCTCATTCGTCTTAGAGGGGGGAAATATTCAAGGGGGAACGATTCAAGCAAAACGGTATATCAGTATAAAACTGCACTAAAACGAACTAAATATACGACCAAAAAGAGGCCGCAAAACAAAAATAAATAAATAAACTCACAATCCACTGGCCAAATAATTCTGGAACACCTCCCCGCCGGGATTTTCCTTGTCAATATCCCCATACATTTGATATCCGGGTCTATTGATTCCCTCGCGCACTTCGAATGTTTTCACGCGCGGCCCAGCGGTAACATTTGCGTTCGAACCCTCAGTGCAGATGAATGAGAAACTGGGGGTGAAAGGGTTGTTTTTGGTTTGGGGGTGGGCACAAGGGGGTTAAATGAGTAAGTGGTAGGAAAATTATGACTGATTTGTAAAGTGAAAAGAAAACTGTTAGTGAAAATCCACACCAGGGGCCAATTCCGCAACAAGTGAAGTGAAATACGAAGTGAAAAGTGGATTTATTTATTTATTTTTTACTTCACTTTTCACTATGATTTTCACTTCACTTTTCATTTCACTCATTGCGGAATTAGGCCCAGGTAAATAGGTAAACACTCAGATACATAACTTCTTTTAACAAGAGTCTCAGAAAGTCGCCCACTCACTATCTAGTCCGTTTTTCCACGTGCCAATGACTGGCCAGCCCCTGCAAAATCTCATCACCCCTGCAGGCCAATTTAATCTTCATACTGTGCACTTCGCTCCAAACAGTCAGCCTTGTAGCCGTAGCGACATTGTCGCCTTCGATAACGGGAGCGCATTCCAGATAAAATTGGTGATCGTCTGAGCCATCTTCCAAGATTGCGGTTCTGAAGAAAAAAAACTTTTTTTGGGGGGAGTGGGTCACTAATCAAAATAGATTGGCGCATAAGTTATAGCAATAAAAACGCTCTATATTTGGACGTGGCGCCTAGGTTAGTCACAAAGCAGTAAACGTCAAATTGAGTGCTTATAAATCAGCTATGAACGTTTAAGTTTGAGTGCCTTTAAAACTTCATAAACTGAACATTAAAAGGCAACTCAAAATCCGTTCAAAGCTGATTTATGACTACCGTATTTCATCGAAATACCCCCGCCACTCAAAATATCTCCCCCTCAAAATGGCCACTAGGAATTATAACTCCCCCCCCCCCCTCGAAATACCTCCTACCAATTTACATCGCTTTTGCCGTTTTGCGCTTTCACTTCTCCACTCGTGGAACTGGCCCCAGTTCTATGATTTTCCCAAATTTCGGTGGTGTAAACTGGTGGCAAATATAAATGGGAAATCAGGTACCTCATTTTTCATAACTATCTCACAGGGAAACGTGCAGCCCAATATGGCTGCCATTTGATGTGGGGCTGCCCACAACATTTGCCTACATAAATGCCAAGTGGCACCCCCTGGCACCCCCCTGTTCTGTTGCTACAGATTGATAAATGTTTTTTCCCAATTTTTTTCCCGGCAAATATAAATGGGAATTTTCAAAACACACACAAAATACAGCTGCAGTAAAGTGCACAGCCGATTTTTTGTGTGCTGCCAACACAAGCAATGAATGCACTTGTGTTGGGTCCTTTTCAAATAAAATAAAAATTACTTCTGGCTTTCCCACAGCCATATTTTGTCTGCTGGTAAGTTGGGAGTATAATTTGGCCCCTGGTCCACTCACACCCACAAAACTTGCCCCCAGCAAGCAGGCATGGACCACAAAAACATGACAACAATGATTTTAAACTTTATGATTATCAAAATTGTAGTTGTGATTGAAAAACTGTGATTTTCTATTTTCTGGGCATGACCTCGTCATTTGTTTATCCCAGTCACACTAGATACAGGGCACATTGCCCATTGGCCCCTATAGGTTCTTATCAAATAATTAGTGTCCACATGGGATGGGCACAAGTATTTTGTCATTTGCTTCAAGACACTGCAGGCGCCAGACACGCTGTCAGGCGAGTGCCCCCTCTACGCAGGGCCATTTTTATCATTGGCTATTAAAAAATACTTGAATGCAAAAATGGAGTCCAGGAGCAGCCATTTGTTGCCCCTGACACCAAACAAGCCAATTCTGGGCCCCATGTGCTCCATGAATAGCTTGGGATAGTGGATTGTTCACTTTTTCAAACCTACATTTTTCTCCAAAACAAATTTCATGTTTGATCAACCAAGCCACCATTGTGTGGGGCTTCCGGGGGTTCTGACTGGGTAGAAAAGTTGCACTTAATTACAATCTACCAATGTCAAAAAAAACTTTTTGGTCTCAAATGTCCAGAAAAAAAATTTATCAAAATTTTTTGTTTCATCAGGAACAAAATTTTGTATGGAAGTCCCATTTATATTTGCCAGAAAAAAAAACATGAAAAATTTTTTTTCTGCATTAAGGGTGGCCTGAGGGGGGTGTCCCCTAGGGTATATATAGTAAATACTTGGGGGCACCCTCACACAAGATGAAAGCATAACAGCTTGCATGTGGGATTTGTAAAATACAATTGAGTGATTTTCCACCAGTTTACTAGTGTAGTATTTGATTGAATTACTACAATATAAATATTGTAGTAATTCAATCAAATACTACACTAGTGAGTGCAGCGCCGTGGTGGCAAATCAAGAACGTGGTGCGAGCACAAAAATAGCAAAACCGGGCTTAAAGTCGCACCAGCAGAAAGTATGAAATCATGGTTCCAAATTAAGCAAAAAAAATAGGAAAAACAAGAAACTCTGGTCGATTAACTCACTTTACGGTGACATTGGCTAGCGCAGTGAAGCCGGGACATTCGAATTTCCAATCACCCTCCAAGTCTGTGAAATTGCCCTCAGCCGGCTAAAAGTGAAAATGTTTTTTTTATTGATGGAAGTGGCCGTTTGTAAATACCTATGTGAAAGTTTCTCTGGTAGAAGTGTTCTTGAGACTCCTACTGAAACAACGTAAGCAGACAAATCTGACAGCAGTGAATAAGTATCACAATCTTGGTTGAGATGTGCAGCATAATCAACTAACTACCTGGCGATGTGCCAAAAACCAAGAGAACCCGAAAATTGAACCCCCAAACAGCAAACATTCAAGCTAATACAAACCGGTGGTAGTGTATCTGGATCCACATCCAGAATTGGTCCAGAAACGCCTTCGATTTCATCGATAAACAAGGAATCTTCAAAACGGGCTTCTTCGACAAACTTGTACTTGACAAATTCTGCCGTCATGGTGGTTGTGCTGCGGTAAAAAAATTAAAAATTGGATCTTTTCGAATTAACCTCAACCTGTGTGAGTGACTTAGTGATGAGGAAAAATGATCGCACACATTTAGTATCAAATTGAATAAGCGCTCAACGAACAGTCCGCATCATAATTTGATAAATCTTAGTTCAGTTTCCACACTTCCTTTTCAGGGATGAGAAAGCACCACCCCCTGACAACAACGTGTAAAATAACGCTAAAAATTACATAAAGATAGACCAAAAATATGAAGCTGCGCCACACGGAGCCCGAGAAACAGACGAGAAACAAATAAACTCAAGCAACTGTTGCGTGAAAAATGTAAAGTGTATTATTTGATGCTGACATATTCCGAGTAAGTGTCAACTCTAAACGTCAACTGAAAATTGATAAACGCACCCCCACCCCCAAAAACACGCACCCCTCAGCCGTAGTAATAAACACGTTCTTCACAACAGCGCCATCATCACCAGAAAACTGAGCGGCCGATTCTCCGAGTTCGTTCTCCACTGGAGATGGCTCTCCGTCCGTCTCCGCATTCGCACCGTCCAGACAAATTACGGACAGACTGAAACGAGTGTGGGGGGTTATGAGTAGTCTATTTTAACGCTGTTTTAAAGGCGTTGTAGAATTAGGTATACTGTATTTTCTCGAATTAACCTTCCCCCCCTCTCGAAACAACCAAAAAATACCCCGAAATACCCCCTGAAACACCCCCGAGATACCCCCAGAAATACACCAAAATCGAGGAAAAAAACAGCAAAAACGCACTATCTCTGCTTCTCATCCGGGTGCCAATAGGAAACCAAACCTTGCAATGCCTCACCCTCCCTGCAACCTTGTTCAGCTGGTCTAGACAAAGATTGAGACCACTTTCCTAAACGAACCATTATTGCTGATTGAGGATCTTCTGTCTGCGTGTGAAAAAATATTTGGCTCGTGTTTGTTGGTTGATTTGATATTTAGGTGAAGTTTTTTTTAATTTGTTGTTTGGGTATTTGGGAAATAAGCGTGCGGCGCTCCACACGGTAGTTGACATTCGAATGTCAACTGGCTGATGTCAACTCATATTTTGGTTCACGTGTCACAGAGCGATCTTCAATTGCACATGTCGCTAGATTTATTGTTTGTCGTTGCAGCACCGGCAATTGAAGATCGCTCTGTGACACGTGAACTAAAATATGAGTTGACATCAACCAGTTGACATTCGAATGTCAACTACCGTGTGGAGCGCCTAATGGACAACACTGGCACTGGTATGAGTATTTCAAAAATTTCAATGGTTGAATAAAATACAGTATGAATATCATTATTTTTGTCAAAACATTCATAGCAAAAAAATCCTGAAAATTCTCCCAATGTCACATTCTCCATATTTCCTTCATCAAAACTGCTTGAAAAATGACTCTTGAAAAAGAAAATAAACAAAAAAGTACACCCACCAGAAATCCACACTGAATCTTCACAGCCATATCATCACCCTTACCCATCTTGACCTCCAAACTGGAGACAACCTGCTCCCCAGGACATTGCACCCTCCACGATTCTTCAGCATTTGTCCAGGTGTCTGGGGGCACTCTTGGCAGCTGGGATGGTGGCAGGGGAATGTCTAGTTCGGGTGTCCTGTGGATGCGAGTGAAGTGGATTTAGGGATGCTTTGAGGTGTTTGGCTTGGATGTTTGCATACAGGTGGTTATGTAATATGATCATTAGGATATCAACAACTTCAGTTAAATAAGCTCAAAATACAATAATTTTGACACGCATGTATAAACACAATTACAAGCTCAGCGTGTTGCACTATGCATACAGGTTGCTGCCTTATATTTTCCTACAACTTGGCCGCGTGCCAGTCCCAGACCCTGTAAAGTGTAGAACACCCTGTAAAGTGTCAAGCGTCATGTAAAGTACCCAAATCTTTAAATGTGCAATCTTAAGATTATGATACAAAGACGTGAGATTTGGATACTATCGAATAAAATTAGGATACTTACATGACATCTGACACTGCACAGGGTCTTTTACATGACACATGACATTTTACAGGGTATTTTACATGACAAACGACATTTTGCATGTAATTTTTCATGACACATGACATTTTACAGCGACTTTTTCATTTTACACGGTCTGCGACTGCCCCCTGACCTTTTTACATGAATAATAATATTTTATATTCCAAATAACTCAAGTAACCACTCAAATAATTCCCCACCAAACTAACCATGGATCCAATGTTTCACCAGTGTTCTCATCCATTCGTGTGCTTACATCACAGGTAGCTTCTTCCAAATAATTGTATTTTCCAGTGTATGAAACCAGGGATACTTTCGAGATACTGAAAAATGGAACAAAAACCGAGTGAGAAAATTCACTATATGGATACTTTTCATTTTTGGGGGGTAAGTTTTGGATTATTTTGATGACAAATTTTTGGATTATTGTTATGAACAAGTTTTTGCGATTTGCATCACTAGTTCCTACAACCGTTTTGACGTGTTTCTCTTTCAGCTGTCAAGACACACAGTGGTAAGGTAACACCCCAAAACACTCAAACCAATCAACAACTCCCCCCTAAAACTCACCCCTCCAATTCCAGCGCGATATTCTGCAATGCATCAGGCATCTCTGCCACCGCTGCCTTGACCTCGCCCCAGCGCAGAACTTCGGATTCTAATAGCAATTCGGAAGATTCATCCAGTTCCGCATTGCAATGTTCCGCGCAGGTTAAGGATACGCTGGGTTGAATGGGGAGGGGGTTCATTTGTGGGTGTTTTTATATTTATTCATTTTTTGGGGGGGGGGGGGTGATTCTAGTAATTGTGGTAGGTTTTTGCGGTCTTTACGGATACTATGATGTTTGTTTTGTTTTGTGGTTATTTTTTCCTCCTCGAATAATCCGCCCTGTAAGATCAGTGAGGAAAAAATAATTCCCGCTCTTGAATAATTCCATTTTAAGGCACATGATCAATTTGTTGTGTCCAATTTTAACTGAAATGGCATTGTGATTCTTTTAATAACACATATTTTGTGGAATGCGTGCATAGAAACATGCTTGACAATTTTTGACAAAAAATAATCCCTCCCCTTGAATAGTACCCCCCTCGAATAGTTCCCCCCACAAAAAAAGTCTGACGAAAAAATCAGTGCCCAGGAGAATCATTCAAGCAAATACGGTATATATAGTATAAACATCACATCGCTTTCAGATTACCTATATTGCCCCACTCACTATCTCAGCTGCTTTTCATCATCGAAAAAACTGGCCATTCCAACCAAAACTTCTTTTTCTTTGCATCCATAATCATCAATGCTGAGATCTTTCCAAGAAATTGGCGTCCATCCAGTTACACGAACTTTTTTCGCCGTTTGCGGCTCCTGTATTTTTGCATTTTTACAAAAATTTAGTAAATGGCTCTCTCAAATATGGTTTTTCAGGTATAACCGGCCGACCGCCACGTATGTGCAGAATCCGACCATAATTTAATGAATACCGTATTTCCTCGAAATACCCCCCCCCCCTCGTTTGACCCCCCCCCCTCTCGAGACCACTATGAAACAATCACCCCCCCTCGAAATACCCCCCCCCAGATTGAGTGTAAAGAGATGTACATGTGTACATGACAAATACTGCAGTTTGTGTTCTGCGTAGTGCATAACACACGTTAAAACAATGTCGGAATCACGTTAGAACAGTGTTTATACCATCTACGTACTAATATTAGTCTACAGGAGTCTATACATGTCAAATATTGATGCATTTTTCTACCCCAGCGCACATCACAAACAACGATTTTGTACTAGGATTTCAAAAACTTTCTGGCGAAATAATCACCCACCCCCCTCGAAATCCCCCCCCCCATCTCGGGAGCACTATGAAACAATCACCCCGGGGGTATTTCGAGGAAATACGGTATGCAGAAAGATGATCATAAGGACGATAAAAACAAACCTCAGTCAATGGTCCGCATTCAAATTTTAACAAAGTATCTCTCCTAACTTCATCAGGATGGAATTGGAATCCGATTGAAACATCTCTGACAACTTTGAATCCTTTGCACTCAAATTTCCAACCCTGGTGCACTCCCGACCACTGACCAGGCTTCAATCTAAAAAAATTCACTATTTAAATTTCATTTTCACTTTTACTGTATTGGGCCCACACACGCTAGTTGACATCGACACCAAATGTCAACTGGTTCCGATCCCAATTCAAAGCTTGCGTTTGAACGTCGTTCGTCGGCTCGTCAGCAAGCTTTGAATCGGGATCGGAACCAGTTGACATTTGGTGTCGATGTCAACTAGCGTGTGGGGGGCCATTGTGACGAAATTGATTGGGTTAACGCGGACAGTTTTTTTTGTTCGGACAGCAGAACTTCGTTGCATTACGTAGTAAATATAATGCCTGGCGGAGAAAAACGGTCCGGGAAAATTATCTTTTGTCCGTTGAGTTGTAGAAAACGATACAGCGCATTCGTTATAAGTGCTAGCCCTGAATTGAGACAAATCTTGAAATAGGTAGCTGTTTTTTTGCAGGGCTAACCGGTACAGGTGCCAGTTCCGCAAAATGAGAAGTGAGAAGTGAAATGGCAAAGGCGAAGTCAGAGCGCAAAGGCCAAGTGAAATGGCAAGTAAAATAGCGAAAGCGAAGATAAATTACTTAATATTTTTGTTTTTTACTTTTGCCAATTTACTTGCCGTTTCACTTCGCCTTTGCCATTTCACGTCTCACTTCTCATTTTGCGGAACTAGCCCCAGGTCCCAAGGGTTTACAGAATAAAATGTTTGGGACATGTGGTTTTAATTTTACGTTAAATTTTTTGAATATTTATGCGCTACATGCCCAAAACTACACTCAAGCTGCGATGCTTTTATCATTTGCATTACATTTCTGACATTTGTAGAGTAAAATTTCGTACTTTACTCGGCAGTCGGCACACACTTCTACTACAAATCCGAAACCAGTAAATAAATAAGAAAAATGGTAAAATGGGGATTGTTGTATAGTTTGTCTTTTAACCATTCCATTTTTGCCCAACGTTAAATGCCCCGCCCATCCGACAACACCGAAAAACGTGACCAATTTACCTGTACAACGAGTCGGCAGATATTTTGATGCCAGACGCTTTACTCAGCGCGGTCGTTTTCAATTCGGGGCATACTGTAGATGTTTGCGATATTTTGTACAAGTTTAATTCATAGGTAAATTGTGAGATGTTCAAAACTGACTGGACAGATAATCGCGGCCTTCGATCCGGAATGGGCAAAATTTCATCTCCAATGAACCATTGCTGCAAAGACAAATATAGGCAATTGCAATATAATAAACTTTTGAGGGATGCACTATGCACTATTAGTTACTATGGAAGGTTAAAATTTGTCGGAAACAGAATTTTATCAATAAAAATGACCAAAACGATTTAGGAGTGTTAAAGATGAAAAAACACCCCAAAAGTGATGAAATCTGCTGCAGCAATAGCAAAGACTTTTTCATTCGAATTTTCAATTGGGCAACCAGATTGTGGTGTAAAATAATACGGAACTTATTGAAGTGACTTGTGAACCAGCTCCTATTCCTAGCCGAGGAAGAGGACAAATGTGAACGTATGAAAGTTGACGTGAAGCGTCGTCTCTAGTTGACGTTCCGTTATTTTATCAAATGTGATTAGTTGAGTTGAAGTGAATTGACGTGAGTTAGTGTGAAGCAAATTTAGATTGTTTACAAAAGGTTTTGACGAACGTTTTTATTTAGACAATTAAATACAAAGAAATAAGTGTAAATAACATATATATAAAAATTATACGTAAACAAAGGAATTAATTTACAACTAAATTAATTACTTAAATAAAACGTAAAAGAAGCTCTAATTACCGGAGAAATAAGGCAATTTAAAGAGGGCACTTAATTACGACAAAAGGCGACAATTACGTGGCGCGGTTGTGAGAAAAGGCACCTCAAACAGCGCTGGTGTGAAATAAAGCACTGAGGTGACTTAAAGCACCAAGAGTTAAACTTAGCACCAAAAACAAGCGACTTAATAAAGTGACAACGGCGCTTATTTAGATCCTAGGAAGAGATTCGTGTGAAGTTGACGAGGTTGCAAACACTGCCGATTTTAGCTGTGAAATCGGCTTTTAAGGGCCAGACCAATGGCGATTGTTTTGGCGCCAATCGGTCGGCTCTAATCTCCGATTTTTACCCAACATTTCCAATTGTGAAAGTTCAATCCTTGCCCGCTCGCTTCTCCGATGAAAAGCAAGCTAAACTGGCAAGATAGTGAAAATGTGAGACAAGCCAGACAGCATTTGAAATGGCGCGCGGGCCCGGCCCCCCACTCGGGGCGAGCCCGCCGCTTAACATAAACATGACGGCGTATTTGCGTGCTGCTTGTCAAGGAAATGTGGCGGAATGTGAGCAATGACTAAGATCTAAATATGTGAGCGATGTGAAGTGGACGTTGTAAACAACGTCGCTTGAGATATTAAATGATGAATGTGAAGATGTTAAAAAATGGAATGTCAATAAAAAATGGAATCTTGATAAGTTGAATTAATTAAATATAAAAGCAAACATAACGACGTTAACTTAAATATTAAAGGTTTTACATTTTACGATAATGTTACACAGCAATCTTCTAAAAGTGGAAATGTGAACACGAATAGGAATGAATGAACGGCACAAACCGTGGGCAAAATGGGGGTATATTCAGGGGTCTCCAGGATTTTGGCCCTCGCGGGGGCTGGATACCTAGATAGCAAATCGCTCCTCCGGAGGGATAGATAGATGAAAAATTTTCTGGGGGGGCTGGGGAGGGGGCTTGGGGGGAGCTGGCGGGGGCACAATATATAGGCTTTTTCAAGGTTAAGAAGGCAGAAAGGGGAAAAAATCGCTAATAATCAGTTAAAAGTAGCCAAAAGTAGGTATAAAATGGCTAAAAATAGGTATATAACCATGTATATATCCGGAAAGCACGATTTTGAAGGTGAAAAACTATAAATAGATGCGAAAATTAGTGATTTTGAGCGAAAATTGGGGCAAAATTTCTCAAAAACCACTCCAGATAGATAGATAGCTGAGCGATTTGGGAGGGGTCTTTGGGGGTAGTAGCCAAAACTTTTGCTTCGGGATAGATAGATAGCTGAGCGGCCTCCGGGATAGATAGCTGGCCGATTTGGGAGGGGTCTTTGGGGGTAGTAGCCAAAACTTTTGCTTCGGGATAGATAGATAGCTGAGCGGCCTCCGGGATAGATAGCTGGCCGATTTGGGGGGGGGGCAGCCCCCCCCCCAGCCCCCCCTAGGGGACCCCTGGGTATATTTCACAAGAATTCAAACAGCACCAACTAACTTATATTTGACTCCAACAAGAGCATCTCTGGGACAATCCGCCCTAGGATCATAGGGATCTTTCAGGAAGCCATAAAACTGGGTGTACAAATCCAATGGACCTTCGATATTGCAACCAACATTTTGGTCCAATTCGGCATTGAACGGCTTGCAACAGCGGAAGTTGATGCTGTGAGATATTCGTGAGATTACGGTAAGTTATTTTGGCTGTTCAAATGTGGAAGATGATACTGTAAGATTACGATAGTGGGATTACGGTAGGTTTTTTGGCAGTCCGAATGTGGAAGATTTTAACAAGAACAACGAATCGCGATTCTTTAACAAATGCCAGTAAAAGACCCCGTAAAATGCTAAACGAAATACCTGTCGAACGCTCTGTAAAATGTTAACTGCCATTTTACCAAACATTTTACATGACTTTTAACACTGTACACGACATTTTTCATTTCCAGACTCTGTAAAATGTCAAATGTCATGTAAAATGTCATGCAAAGTGCCAAAAGTCATGTAAAATGCCCGGTAAAATGGCAAACGTACGTTTGCCATTTTACCGGGAATTTTCCATGACTTTTGACACTTTGCATGACATTTTACAGGGCATCTTACAAGGCTCGAGACTGCCCCCGGTACATAATCCAAAACTCAAACACCCCCCCCCCAACCCACAATCTACTCTGCTGGTCCTCATAATAATCAGAGTGAATGCTCCTGACGAATTCGCCCGGCGCGCAGTTGTGCACTTCATCTTCCAACTCGATGGGGTCGGCTGATTGTAGGTTGAATGGTTCAGTGTCGCGGCAGTGGCGTTCGGATACGCGCTGGGGGGTGGGGTTAGGGGTTGTGAAAGTGTTGGGGGAATGTGTGTATTTATGTTTTCACTTTCTTAAGTGTTTTTTCTTCAAAAACGTCTTTTCGAATTTTGATTTTTTTCGAATTATCCCCCCCAAAAAAAATATATCGAAGTTTTGATGATTTTTGGATGGAATTAATTGTGCAATGTGTCCGGGGTCCCGGCAATTTCAGGGGTATATGGACTATTTTGATCACTGCTATACTTGAGCGTCAGTATCTAGGTATGTGCATACGCGCAGGGGTCTCCTAGGGGGGGGGGGGGCTGCCCCCTCCCCCAATCAGCCAGCTATCTATCTATCCCGGAGGCCGCTCAGCTATCTATCTATCCCGAGGCAAATTTTTTGGCTACTACCCCCAAGACCCCCCCCCCCCCAATCGCTCAGCTATCTATCTATCTGGAGTGGTTTTTGAGAAATTTTGCCCCAATTTTCGCACCTATTTATAGCTTTTCACCTTCAAAAGCGTGCTTTCCGGCTATATACATAGTTATATACCTATTTTTTAGCCATCTAAACCTACTTTTCGCTACTTTTAACTGATTATTAGCGATTTTTTACCCTTTATGCCTTCTAAACCTTGAAAAGTCCTATATATTGTGCCCCCGCCAGCTCCCCCAGAAACTTTTTCAGCTATCTATCCCTCCTGAGGAGGGATGGGCTATCTATCCAGACCCCGCGAGGGCCAAAATCTTGGAGACCCCTGCATACGCGTGTTTTCGAGGGCTCGCGGTATACATACAACACAAATTTTGAAATTTCAACATCGACGCTACACAATGTAAATTTTGAATAATTTTATCGTCCATGCCCTCGCAGCAGTACTTATACCAACAGTGTCACTCGAAAAACATGTAAAATTCGAAATGTCACGCAAATTGTCAAAAACCATGTAAAATGTTTTGCAAAAAGGAAAACGTACGTTTGCCATTTTACAGGGAATGCTACATAAATATTAGTCTACATGAATTCTCACACACTTCCTAACATTCTACATTTCAGTGTCCGGGGGTGCCCCGGGGGTGTGGGGGGGGCGCTCACCAGCACGGGATCATCAGTGTGCGCAATGTCCCTGCAGAAGGCATACACCTGGATGTCGGACCCCTTGTCGCCGGACACGAAAACCCGGTGCCTAAAACCGCCGATCGACCGGCGCCGGGCGCAGCCCAAATCCCAGTCTGTGAAAGGAGTTCGTGGTTTTTCCAGTTTATTATGATCTGGGTCTTAGATTTGAGTTGGACCAGTGCCAACGTTTCAACTGTGCACTAACAATTCTCTTATACCCAGCTGATATCTGGCTGATCACAGGATCTTTCATTGTGAACACGATAAAGAACCAGGGGCCAGTACCACAAATGGAGAAGTGAGAAGAAAAATAGCAAAGGCGAAGTGAAATGGCAGAAGCGAAGTGAATTGAGAAGAAAAATGGCAAAAGCGACGAGAATTGAGAAGAAAAATGGCAAAAGCGAATAAAAATTACTGTTTTTTATTTTTTACTTAGCTTTTGCCAATTTACTTGCCATTTCACTTTGCTTTTGCCATTTTACTTCTCACTTATCCACTTGCGGCATTGGCACCTAGTAGGTATTTAATATCCCTCATCAGGTGATTTTGTCATCATTATCGAAGCGGACGTCATTCTTATCGTAGAACTTTCTAGCGCTGCGAAACGTGATTGGAAAAAAACTTTCACATGAAAGAGGAAGCCGATAGCATTCTTTTAAAACTTACAGCGCGGAAACACACCCACCCAAATTTTGAGAATATGCGAGGCGAAATTTAAAACACCTTGCTACATTTTCATCTCTACTAATTTTCTTCCCGGATTGAAATTTGGTGTCTTCTTAAAACTTCGCCTCGCATATTCTCAAAAATTTGGGCGGGTGTATTTCCGCGCAGTAAGTTTTAGAAGAATGCCTTCGGCTTCCTCTTTCATGTGGAAGTTTTTTTCCAATCACGTTTCGCAGCGCTAGAAAGTTCTGCGATAAGAATGACGTCCGCGTGCATTCCGCGGTACAAAGCAATACAAAATTAAAATATCATTATCTTATTTTGATAGGTAAAAATGCCGTTGAAATGGCTTTTGGTACTTCGCCATGAGCCTGTTCTGTTTTTCAGGCCAAAAACGGCCTTGAAAGACAGAATTTCAGTGAATTATAACTCATGATTGGAGTTGAGTGATCAGCAAAAAATTGTATAAAAAAAGTGTGGGCCGTTTACACGGCCCACGGGGGGTTTCTGCGGGGGGTGCCCATATACTTTTTCAGACAAATGTTTAAACTTCATTTTTCATGGAACACATCCAACCGATAAGTCCTAGATCGGAGGTGGCGAACGTTTTAAAAAAAAATCGCTCGTGGTTGGATGTTAGTGATCAGTGGTGTACACCACTGGTAGTCGCATTTACGAATTTCCATAAAATACTCAAATATATGCGACTTCGACCATATAACACCAAATACTGTATATCCTCAAATAATAACCCATGGGAGATTTTTTCGACAGAATTCAATTATGTACTTTGTTGTAGGCTAATATTCCTTTGTATTTTAAGTTTCACACACGGCACTGCATTTGCAGCCCAAGCGAAGCTTTATTAGGTATACGTGACGGACATCACACTTAGTATGAAACCCTACCATAACCCACCTGAATAGTGAACCAAAAATTATTTTCTTAGTTAGTTTTAATTAAAAAATTAGTTTTTTCATCATAATATTCAGTTTTTTACAATGGAAAAATTACTAAATTTATCACAAGATTATATTCATATAATTATGGTAGGTTTTCATACTAGGTGTGTTGTCCGCCGAGTATATGTATGACTTCACAGATTGTTTTTCCACTGGCACATCTTTTCCACCTATCACAGAGGTGAGAGTTATTTCTCCTCACTCGGCAAACAAGGGGGTTTTATTGATGGATATACGGTAGTCGAGTTCTCAGCGCGGCAACACATCCAAAGTCGAAAGTCACTATAGAAAAAGCCACACGGCACCATAAAAAAGCAAACATCACCCACGAAAAGTAAATACCTTGAAACGGTCTTCCCAGCGGCCTGGCAGCACGTCCCTCCTGGTTAATGCCCGTCAACTGGCAGTTTGCCAACGCAATCATTAAGCACAAACATCCTATTAATGGTAAAAATGGTTTCAGGCTAATCATGGCGACCATTTTGATGTTTAGGTTTGAATACCTGTGATTAGTATAAATTTTTATTTCTTTTTAGAGAAGTTACCGTATTTCTTCTAATAGAAAGGCGGGTCTCCAATAGAAGGGCGTCTCCAATAGAAGGTACACTATTTAGACTTATTTGGGCCATGAAATAAATAGAAGGGCGGTCTCAAATAGAAGGTACACAAAGTACTGGAATTGCGCTAAATGCGTAAAAAAATATAAAAATATCAGTAGAAGACGCTATGATTTAATGGCTTCGGTCCATTGATTTTGTGCTATTTTAACATCAAATGCTGCAATGAACTCCATGTATCATCATTCTATTAGCTGTCTATGACGTAACACCTGGAAAAACCTTGGCAGAACTTGAAAAAGATTGGCTGAACAGTTGGGGGAAAAAATAGAAGGGCGGTCTCTAATAGAATAAAGATCTAATAGAAAAATAGATGGGCGCCCTTCTATTAGACTAATACGGTATTAATAATAATAAATTATTGATAATACATCAGTTAATTTATTCATTACCAGTTAGTCTCGATAGATCAAAATAAAGGGGAGTGGATACAAAAAAATAGATGACGTCACAAGGCCATATTCCATCTACCTTCCACTACAAAAAAAAAGAAAATCATTCAACTTTCTACAAAAAAGCAATTCAAAATTAATTAACACCTTCAAAACAATACAGAATTGAGTAAAGGCTTTTTAAACAAAAGAAACTACACCACTGTACAGCGGGTGAAATTTTGAACACATGCACATTTCCATGTGCAACCAAAAATTCACATTGCAGACTGTCCACTTTTCATCCAAACTTTTGCATAAATGTGATACTTGGCTCAATTTGTCCAGAGTTTGGCGCACTATAGTCTAACTTTGTTACCCTTATAACGTGTTGGTGTATTTATCATTTATCATTTGTAGTTCCTAGGGATGGCTGGAGTTTTCTCACCACTTTGTTTTTTCAAACGCAAACATCAAAACCATTTTTTCTAAAATGACAGCCAAATGTTTCAGTACTGATCACATGTATTTTACAATTTTGTTGCATGCACGCGCGCTACTTACCAAATAAACAAACGTTTCTTTTTCATCCCACACAAAAACGTTCAAACGCAGGACCGAAGTTGCAATGGGCCCACACACGCTAGTTGACATCAGCACCAAATGTCAACTGGTGCTGATCCCGATTCAAAGCTTGCTGACGAGTGAACCAACGACGTTCAAACGCAATCTTTTGATTAGGTACGGAACCAGTTGACATTTAGTGTCGATGTCAACTAGCGTGTGTGGTGCCAATGTACCGTGCTACATCAATATTTAGGTTATTTTTATTAGGCCGTGTTTACACGGATTTTTTGTGACGACTCAACATCACTAAAAAGTTCAATAAGTTGAGTAAAAAGGTGCCATATTCATGGGAAAAAATGGTTAACTGTATATTTGACCTAGGTGAATACACATGTCAAATTGCAGAATCGTGCTTTAAGCTTAGACCTATATACGTTTGAAACAATTTTGCTGTTGTCGCTGGCTGTCGGAAGACTGTCCTGTCCGACAACGGCAAATTTTTTTTAAACATCTAAAAGTCTAAGCTATAAACATGATTCTGCAATTTGACATGTATATTTGCCTAGGTTGAATGTACAATTGACCACTTTTTCTCATGAATTTGGAACCTTTTACTCAATTTATTGAACTTTTTAGTGATGTTGAGTCATCACAAAAAATCCGTGTAAACGCGGCCTAAGAATACTTGATATTGATCCATAGATACACATTCAAATCGTTTCTCACGCGGCATGTTAAATGAGCGGCATACAAAATAACCGCCACTCATTTACCTGCGCGTATCTCCAATTAACAAACGCGCATGCCAAAGACAATGAAGGCGCAAGTTTAAATATGATGCCATTTTGTTTTACACTTTGCTTTTGCATACACAGGAGTCTACGCGAAAAAATCGATCATATCATTTGATGACATCAGAACGTGTCTAAAATCTAGTTTTGCATTTTAAGAGAAAGTGATTCAATTTTTGGGGTTTTCAGTTTTCATTTTCATAAAATGAGACCTTGGAAACAAAATTTCGATGAAAAAACGGCGGAAAATGTTGAAGATGGTGGCAGAAGGACCATGGTTACAGGACGTTTACGCTGATATATTTTATTTTGACGTCGCATGAGCAAAAAACTCAATATCGATAATTGCGTGCCTTTTTGGACGACATTCGAAGTTTCCGATATCAGATATGAAGTGCTCGATACCCAAAATGAGATACAACTAAAAACAAATCGGCGCTGCTCAAAAAACGTGAAAAAAATTCTTCTATGTCAGCCGGGCACAAATCATCAATAAAATAAATTGGTTTAGCTCATAAATTTGTTCAACATTTTCCCGTTGAAGATAAATAAACGAACAAAACAGCGAATAACATGAAAAAGACGGCCTACACACATAATTCTGTAGATTCGACAAAAATAGACAAACTAGGAAAATACGTAAATACAACACATACTCGCATGAAAATGAGTTTTGTTTATAAATAGGTATTCATTTTATAAAAGCTACCAGATAGTGATTTCTTGCATGTATTTTTCGTAACATTCACGCTGAGCGAAGTGAAGAAAGTACATATTACTCATTACAAAAAAATCATCATCTGACAACGGGAATATAAGATATATTAATCCTCGAAATAAAAAATGCACCCAGCACCTGCGCACATCTAAGAAAGCATAGAACACGTTGAATTGAAAATATGATAGGGGACATAACTTGTGGCGTATTCGATTGTCCAAATCAGAGTATACAAACCAAGCAGTGGTGGAAAATTGCCAAAAATGGAACCGTGTGCCACAGAAAACACAGCGCCATGTACATAAATGGCGCTAGTTAGATGAACCAAGAGCGCCAGAGATTAAACGTGGTGTCAATCCCCGATCCTGTAAAATGCCCTTCAAAGTGTCAAAAGTCATGTAAAATGCCCTGCCAAATGGCAACTCGGTTGCCATTTTGCAGGGCATTTTACATGACTTTTGACATTTTGAAGGGCATTTTACATGACTTTTGACAAGTTGCATGACATTTTACAGTGTCTGGGAGTGGGACTGCCCTATGGTCGCGCTTTTCAGACGACAGCGGCGACATTCAATAGTGCCGCCCCAGAAAAAAAGACACCATAAACGACATGACCCCTCTCAAAACGAGGGCAGCCCCCAACACCAGCTCCAAACACCAAAAAGGCGCCATTCCACCACCACAGGGCCGTATCCAGGGGGGGGGCGGGGGGGGCTGCAGCCCCCCCCCCTCCCGGGGCGAGACCAAAAAGTGACCGGAAAATGCGACTTTTTCAACGTCAGCGTAAAAACTTTTGCGCGCAAGCGCGCATTCTTCACCAGACATAAGGTATTATCATCGGATTTGCTCCATGTGGCCACAAAAAAATCTAAATACACTCAATGTTGTGTTTTTTTTGCTGTTTTGTATGTATATTTACATACATATACAGCATTCCATGGCGCTGACGCCAACGCCAATGGCGCCATGGCGTGGCGCCTACTAATGGCGCCAGCGCCATGGCGCCATTCCGCCACTATGTAGTTAAAATTTTAGGGGGGGGGGGCTGAGCCCCCCCCCCCTCGCCGGCCTCCGTAAACAAGCAGCCCCCCCCGCTCGAAAATCCTGGATACGTCCCTGCACCACCACAATCAACCCCCTCCGATCACCTGACAAACCTAACCGGCAACCCCCCAGCAGTGACGCCCTTCCCAGCCGAAGTGGGCATATCAGCGGCGGTCACTTGCGGCAGGAGGCCGGTCGCCGAGCCGTCCAAACGTACGGGCGCGCGCGCCATACGTTTCATACGTTGCGGCGTTAAACGTTGCCGCAGCTGGGGGGGGGGGGGGTTGGGGGTTGTAGTTGAGGGGGTTTTGCGTGGTTTATGGTGTTAAGGAAGACTGTCATTGAACAAATATGCGCTATGGGGCCCACAAACACTAGTTGACATCGCAAATTCGTGTCAACTTCATTCAACTAAGTTTTGGTTAATTATGTGATTTAAACTTTTCTATGTGATATACCATAGCTAATTTTATCAAGTGAACTTTAATTTTCATTGCTTCTGTTAAGTGTGATGCTTTAAAATTGACATTTTGTTTTATTTAGTTGACATTCAGTTGACACGAATTTGCGATGTCAACTAGTGTGTGTAGACCCACAATCGCAACAAAAAATGTCAACCAACGACTTTGGTGTTCTTATCAGAAGCAAAAGCGGCATCGTCCGAACTCTGTGCCCAGAGTAAAAAAAGCCTGTCAGCTGGCAGGGGGCCTGGTGGACCAGCAGACACACCTGATGGCTGCTGGGGGTGCGTGGAGCTGGATACTATTGGCGCTTGGCCAGCTGAGGGGGCTGCCGCCTGCTTGTTGGGGAAGGTAGTGGGGATCGCGTAAGAAATCGTGATGTGCATTGGAACGCACCAATCAAACAAACGCCCGTTTAAATAAATACCCAGCTCCAAAACTCTCCAGCTATCTTCTCTCTGGAGTCTGGAGAAGTGATGGTAAAAGCGCCAGGACTTTGGCGCCAAGCGCCAGAGCAAAATGGTGCCAGGCGCCAAAAGCGCCATAACGATTTTCATGGGTGTGGCAACAAGCTAATTAGCGCCAAGCACAAAAAGCGCCGTGGTGGCTTTCCATCACTAGACTGGAGAAACTTTAGAGAAAGTTCACCACAAATTTATGCCCAAAATCGCAAATTTTAATGCATTTTTATTAACTCTAACATTGAAAATCACTAGTTCACGTACTTATTGCCAATTTATGGTTATTCATAGCCTATATGCCTGTTTTTAGCTATCTTTCACCCGATTTTAGATATTTTTCGCCACCTCTAAAAAGCCTCTTCTACATCTTTATTAAACCCTCGCGAACCCCGTCAGAAAAAAATTACAGCTATACATCCCTCCGGAGGAGCGATATACTATCTAACTATATGAACCTCGCTATAAGAGACCTGGGTTACTAAATACCAAAAGTAAAATCGAGCAAACCTTCTTGGCCGGCAGGGGATATTCCGCAGAAGGAAGGTTCTGTGCCGGGGGTCGCTTCTGGGGCACCACGGGGGCCATGGACACTGGCATCGTCTGCGATGTGAAATGAACATTGCACACTATTCATCAGGAATTTATCATTTTACTTCATGATTTCATTTCTCTCTCCATTATTTCAGCAGTGAAAGATATCATGTCGCATATTTCACGCCCTGCAAATTGTGACAGTGGATCACTTTTTTTACCGAAAACAACAATAAAAACATTAGATGTCTATAGATGTTTAGTATAAAAAAGTTTCGCTGCGCGAACTACTATCAGAAATAAATCTTTTCTTTTCTAGCAATATTTCTTTATTTACGCAATCTCTTCAAAATTTTCAGTATCGATACAAAATATTGGACATCAAAAATCGTTCGATATCCGATACGTGTCACAATTGTTCCATGTCTCGATGTCGATGTCGATATTCATTATCTCATCAACATTTCCGGTCGACAAGGCCAAAAATTGCTTAGACACCCCCCCCCCCCAGCAACCTGTCTCCCCGCATGCCCAGGCCCCTGGTGCTGTTGATGGGTCCTGACGGCAGACTGTAGCGCGTGCAGCAGGCGCTGCGGCAGGCGGCCCCCTTTGATCTGCTTGGCGGCGGCCAGGATCTGCATGGGCGTGCACGACTGGCAGTGCGCCTTGACCACGTGGTGTTTGATCTCGGTGAAGGGGCGGCGGGCGCACTTGCGGGCATCCAGGAGCCGGCTCGGCGCTAGTCTGGGGTTTGGTGGAGCCATTTGAGCCGTGTTGAGATGTGTAACGTCATATGCCCTAGATTTGGGAGAATCAATGAAGCGTCGAAACATTGAGCCAGACCAAGCGTAAGAAAGGCTCCGATCACGAGCAAAATGTTTGGATTTTCCAGCCATATTTAGTATGATCTTTAGGCATAAAATGTCAGTTACAGATGCGACCCAATTGCGTTCCGATTTGGATGAATTTCAAAAAATAATCAAACGAAAATAATTTCAAAAATGATAAAATAATCATATCTCCCAGAAAATCTTTCAAAAATATCAAAAAAAATCTTCTCAAAATTAACCTTCTAGCGATCCTAGTCAACCAATTAGTATTCAAATAAATAGCCATCCTCTGTTTCCCCCCTCCAATAGCTGGCTGCTGCAGCACCTGTCTGCCTCCACTCTGCTGGTGCGCTTGACCGCCGACACGATGGTGACCCTGATTCGGATTGACGTGCACTGGGTGCGCACCGACGCCGGCGGCCGAGCCGAATTGGTGTCGCGCGCCCGGCACCCCGCGCTGAGGAGTGAAGAAAGGGGTATTTCTTAGGTCCTCGCTAAAGGGTTAAAATCGCTCCAGATAGGTAGATAGCTGACCGATTTATGGGACGGGAGGGGTGGGGTTAAGGCAATAGTAGCCCAAAATTTTACCTCAGGGAGAGAAAGATAGCTGAGCCCTCTGGGATAGATAAACACCTTCCCGATCAAGTCCGGCCCCCAATTTTTTATTTTACTTCTGCCGTCCTATCTACAGTTCTAGGATGCGCCAGAAGCTAAAACTTGGGGTAGATATTGGCGCAACCCCCCTCTACTTCGCATGATTTGAAGGGGTCGCGGCGACCCGCTACAGGGTGGGTCGCCGAGTGCAAAAAAATTTTGCAGCTTTTTTAGTGTCCCACACAGGTCCGGCCCCCACTGATTTCTTTCACTGCGGGTGCCGTACCTCCACCTGTGGGAGGGGTATAAATCTACAATTTAGGGGATGTGTCGCCAACACCCCACCCCTACTATACACTGGTCAGGCAGTCTTTAGCAACTCACCACAGTGTGGGGTGCAAAGTTTAAAATTTATTAAAATGTTACTGTCCAACACAAGTTCAGCATCCAATTGAATTTCAAAAAATGAACACTTTTGTGTTGTTTAACACAAATGTTGTTGACAATGTCAAATAAGCATGAAATATCCTCTAAAAATATCTTATCCGACCTAATACTGCCCACCACATGAACCCCTCCCCCCAAGTGGGTGACAAAAAAATCACTTTTTACAACTTTTTCATTGGACACTTGAACTGCTGGTTTACAATGATTTATAGAGGAGGGTTAAGGGTATCAAATTGTGTAAAAAACCTTACCTCAAAAATGCCTTCATAAGAAAATTTGCAGGGGGTAAATTTAAAATTGTAAATTTTGCCTATTTTTGTTCCTGCAATGATGTCATTTTTACAATTTGAAATTCACCCCCAGCAAATTTTCTTATGAAGGCATTTTTGAGGTAAGATTTTTTACACAACTTGAGACCTTTAACCCTCCCCTATAAATTATTGTAAACCAGCCATTCAAGTGTCTAATAAAAAAGTTGTAAAAAGTGATTTTTTGTCACCCACTTGGGGGAAGGGGTTCATGTGGTGGCCAGTTTTAGTTCAGATAAGATATTTTTTAGAGGATATTTCTTGCTTATTTCACATTGTCAACCACATAAGTGTTAAAACAACACAAAAGTGTCCATTTTTTGAAATTCAATTGGATGCTGGACTTGTGGGGCAGTAACATTTTAATAAATTTTAAACTTTGCACCCCACACTGTGGTGAGTTGCCAAAAACCGCCTGGCCAGTGTATAGTAGGGTAGGGGTGTTGGCGACACATCCCCAAAAATTTTAGATCTATACCCCTCCCACAGCTGGAGATACGGGACCCGCAGTGTAAGAAATCAACCGGGGGCCGGACCTGTGCGGGACAGTGAAAACGCTGCAAATTTTTTTCACGTATATGGCGACCCCCTCTATAGTGAGTCGCCGCTGCCCCATTTATTCATGCGGGGTAGTGGGGGGTTGCGCCTATATACCACCCATGTTTTAGTTTTCCACCCCTCCCACAACTGGAGATATGGCCTGCGAAGTGAAAAAAAAATAGGCGGCCGGACTTGATCGGGAAGGTGTTTAGATAGCTGGTTTGGGTAACCCCTCCCCCTTTCCTACCCCTGACCAACAAAGGTGTCTAATCTGAGAAGCGTAGGTTTCATAAATACTTTGCCACTTATATCACAGAATTCAAATCATGACTTGTGGAAATTGACGGCAACAAAGCAAACCCCACAACGATAGAAAATCACCGACCCTACTTCCCCCCAAAAAACACCCCCCCCCCCAACAGACCGGAGGCATAATCCCAGGGGGGTTGGCATGCAGCTGGGCAGGTGCATTGAGACTGGCCCCGGCACCAATCGCATTCGCCTGGGCGGCTTTGTTGTCGTAATTGTCGTGTTCGTGCGGCGCCACCAAACCCCCGTATCGCTTCCAATAGGACCAGCACTCACCGCACAGACGCATTTGTCTTGGGAGTTATTTGGGAGTTGAATATTGATACGTGGTGGAAGGTCAACACCTTGTTAGTAAACTAGTTGACCGGCGGTTAACTGAAAACTCAGTGAAAACTGTTTGATTCACGGCTCATTTTGTCTCCGCTGACTAGTGAAGTCAAAAAAGATCACAATCATGACTCCGAAATCTACAAAACCAAAAATGACACCACGAAACCGACCGGTGGACATGGGCGGGGCCCCAGGCAAACCAATGAACGGAATGTGTGATCCTGCAACCCTCGCAGAAAACATTTGCGGCTGCGGCCAGTAAATTGGGATTCGGTTTGTTGTAGGATGGAATGTAGACCTGCAAAGCGATTTCGAGGGAGTGTAATCGGTGAGGAACTGCAATCAAACGTTTTCAAATTTTTTAAAGCTTTTTAGGTTGAAATTTGTTAAAGTTTTTTTTATAAATATTTTTCCCTATAAAAATTGAAAAAGTTTTTCTCGAATCTAGATATTCAACCATACCTAGAGCTATTTTTTTTAAACAAATTTTTTATGAATCTCGATATTCGATATTTTTTCAAAACTTTCGATATCGATATTCGATATTAAAATATAGTCGATATTCGATACGATACATCGTTTGAACCATTTAGTGCATGTTTTTATTTCCAAATCTCTTAGTGATAACACCTCTTTTTCAGCTGTAAATTTTTAGATAGAGTTCGCGCGCCAGGGCACACTCTTTGGACATCTATCCAATGGGAACGGACCTGTTTCAATCTAGACTCCGCCTCCGCAGCTTTATTTCTCCTTTGCTGAACGTATCGGTCGGTAGTTTTCCACATGTAATAATACTCGACGATGTCGCGCAGACATTTCCACGGAAGCTGAGAGGTAATTTTTTGAAAAGTCTGTTGGAAGTTCCATGTTCTGGGTAAGCATACTTGTTTAACATTTTCTGCTGGGTTTTTTTACAAGATCATGTAATTCGCGTCGTAAGAATGATGGAAAATTGTGGATTGTACGTAAGGGTTCAGCCGAAAAACTTAAATAATGACTATACGCGGGATATTTATGTACCGACAAAACCAACACCGCAACTTTTTAAAACCCAAAAAACCCACCATATCATTCCTAATCTCAGAAAACTCCTTCCCGCACTTCTCGACAGCCTCCTCAAACAAGTTGGCCTCCGCAGCCGACCACTCTTCCAGCTGGTCGCGGCACAAGACCGGCCCCAGCACCCTCTTCGAGCCGGGCGTGTTCGCATTTGCGAATTCTCCGGTTTGCGAATTGGAACTGGGACCAGTGTCCGTTGAGTGCTTTTCTGTGTTGCCGCCGCTCGATGTGGGCACCATGGGTACTAGGAGACGCATAGCAGTGCCTGGAGGGGTTACGTGTTTGGGGCGGGGGGTTGTGTCCTTTTTTAAATGCTGATTTTGCATTTTTTATGATTATTACTCGATATTTTATATTATTTATATTATTATTAGACAACACTCGATACAAAATTCTTTTTACATTTATTTATTTGGCTGATGACTATTTTGTGAGAAAAAAATTTGGAGATTTTTTCCAGAGATTCCTTCACATCACACCAAAACATAATTTAGAATTTTTTATTCGTGAAAAATGTTGTTTAAAATCAGATGCAACAATTTACCATATAACAATTTACCATAACACAAAATATTAAATATATCGGTTCAAACAAACAATTTACAATAAGTAAATTCTCATAATATGAATAGTGATTCCGAATTTCCACTCAGACATGTCCAGCTCAAGCAACTCAAGACCGAGGTGTTTTTTAAACGTGGTTTTTTTAAACGGGGTTGTTAAAAAACGTTGTTTTTTTCAAACCCTCATCAACAACCACCCCTCCCCCTTCCAATACCCACCCCAATCATAATTTGCCTTATGCAGCAAATTGAGTGCATTCAACAGGGTTACATCCCTGCTGGCAGCAACTGCAGAAGTGTGTAGACCGGGCATTTTTACAGAAGAACTTGAGTCCAGCGCTCGAGCTAATGTGCCCACGGATCTGTGTGTGAATATTTACATGGTTATGTACTCGGTTGTTTCTGGGGTAGGGAGTTGGTGGACTTTTTGGAATGGATGGCAATATGAAACCACCGGGATTATCTCTGATCTACGGTCAGGTTTCGTATTATTCTAGCTGGAGCGCCTGATTGAAGGCAGCAAGCATCAGAACATTTAGTGTTCATGATTTGCAAATTTTGAGCCCTAGAGGTACTATTTCGGGGCTATGGTTATGTCGTTTCAATATGATATGCATAATTTTAATCAGCACCGACTTAAATTCCCACATCCATGGCTGCATTGATTTTTTCAACCTATTTTCATTCTTTCAAAATAATTTTTTAAAGCAAAAAGATATAATGAAATTTACTAAATCCGAAACCCAAACCCAAAAGTCAAACCTGGCTAAAATCATAAATTGGTCGACTTCATTAGATCTCAGTCCAGCGTTCGGATTAAAAACACAAGTTGCCAGTTTTTCATGTTCCTCAAGGCAATACACTTTCGTTCCTTCCGTTCCATATTGTCCGGAAATTGGCGGTATCACAGCCTATAAATTTATGTTCACTTTTTTAAGGAGCAATTCTACTGCCAAACAAATTTAGAAGGGTTTTATTTTACCTGATATTTGTCACCCACTCGAATTTCTCCCTTGTCAGCTAGCAGAGTTTTCTGCGTAGGGTCGTACACCAGGGAATAGTAGAAGGAATCCTGTAAAGTGATGCCGAGTATTGAAAGGAACTTTGGGAAACGGTGTAAAAAATTTCTTAAAAAATCCGTAAAAAAATGGAAATTGAATTTTTGTCTGGAAAAAGTAAACGGGAAATTGTTTGCACTTGCGGAAAACGGTAAATGGAATTTTTCGCACTTAACGGATAGTGGAATTGGATAACTTAACGGATAACGGTAAAAACTTTGCACTTGCCAGAAAATGAAATGCCGGAAAACGGAAAGCATTTGCACGGAAACGGCAAAAAAGTCAACAAAAATTTTTTAGCTGGAAATGAGAGAAAATTATCCCGAAACATACAAATTTGCACACTTGAAAAACCAGGAAAAATTTAAGCGGACATAAACCGGAAACGGAAAACTCAAGGTTGGCACTCCACTTCCAAACAACAAATTCCTAACTCACCTCAGCTCGAACAAAAGTGTCCGGTCTCTCAACCTCACTCAACAAAGTCACGGTGCATTTGCCCCTAATATGAGTAGCGGGCAAGGTTTCACACTGCCTGAGTAAATAAAGTTCCCGGTGCCTCAAACGGTGAATTGAAGGCGCCCCCAGAGTTTCCGACCCAATCGGGAGACCCCCGTGGCCTGTAAAATGTAGGGTTGATTACGATTTGGATTGGGGGGGGGGGTGACTGGTTGAAGTATAATTTGGAAGAAAATAAAAAATGATGATATTACTGAAATGTGGTGCCAGGTGCCGGTTCCGCTAGCGGCGCCCCCCCCTAAATTTTGGCCCTATAGTAAAGAAATGGAGCCATGGCGCTGGCGCCATTTGTAGGCGCCAACGCCATGGCAGTATTGGCGCCAACGTCTACCATATTTCTTACTAGAATCATGTTGGGTACCTTTCTAACGTTGTTAGATTCCGGAAAAGCAAATAGTAATCATCGGGTGGGTGGCCATTTCTGGCAAATTTTTATGTCCGGCCCGGGAACGGGGGGGGGGGCGCCCCCCCCCCGCCCCCCCCTGCGTACGTCCTTGCCCCCAGCCCTCCATACTGAACCCCTGAGAAAATGTAATAAAAAGAATGGAAAAAATTCGGATATAGAAATTTTACTTTACTTTTATCATTTGTCGGTTCTTTGCCTCTAGTAGGGTTGGCCGATGTTTTTTTTTAAACGTTTTTTATTAAAAAAAAACGTTTTTTTTTAAAAAAAAACATGACGTCCGAAATGTTTTTTTTTAAAAAAAAACATCGACCGAAATTTTTAGTACTAAGCACTAGGTATTTTGCAAAATTTTTGCGCGCAAGCGCGCAATTTCACACACAAATTGACATTTGTGGTTGTTTTCATTGGTTTTGTGGCATTTTTAGTATCAAAGTATCCATTTCTATGTGCTACCATGGGTTAATAAGCCGTCATATGTTGCTGTAGTATATAATATTGAGGTAATGTGCTTCCATGTACCTCCACAGTGTGTAACTTCACTCCCAAAGTAACAACCTCCTTTTATAACCTTGTTTGATCACTATTCCATGCCAAACTTTACCTGAAGTCACGAACATTCGACTATAAGGCGATATACGTACGATATGTCGACGAAAAATGGATATTTTTGACACAAATCACCACTTATAATGCTATCCCATGGCTCCACAGACATTATATGGTCATATATAACATCACAGAGTATTGCCACTGTCTGATATACCTATATATGTTGACACAAGGTCATATCTGGGAGCTTTAAAAAAAAAACGTTTTTTATTAAAAAAAAACGTTTTTTTTTAAAAAAAAACGTTTTTTTTTTAAAAAAAACATCGAGTTAAAAAAAAACGTTTTTTTTCCAACCCTAGCCTCTAGCGGAACTGATCCCAGGGGGTGTCAATTATTTCACAAGCAAATTTTGAAGGGGTGCTTAATTAGAAGGAATATGGCAAAGAATGATATCCTATACAACATAGTTTTATCCCCAGTAAACGTAACCAAGTAGCAATTTCGGTAAAATGCTTTACCTGGCCTCGGCAGTTTGTGTTTTGCAGCCGACACACCCGCACACGGCATATCTTGCCTGAAAAATGAATTTCATTAAAATTTTGACATAATTGCGGAAGTGCGCCGGCTCGTGCGTTTAGTAAATACAAGCACAACAGTAATGCAACATTCGAAAAAGCGAGAAAAATTTAAAAAAATCGCAATTAATATTTTTCAAACTGGATTTTGCAAATGCACATCACCTTCGAAACGCAGAAACGCACCCATCATCAATTTTAACTTTATCGTCACTTTCTTTGGCTTCACACGATTCACCCTGTTCCATTTTCTGCTCTTTTGGCACACTTTGTGCCCGCGATGGAGACTTTTCATTTCCACTTTCATTTTTTTCATTCGCAATATCCGTAGACTTTTCAGCGACGGGAGCGCTCACGGCTCGGGCGTCTCGCGATTCTGTGCGGGTCGGAAATGAAGACAAATTCGATGAAATTTGATAAAACAACGAGCGAAAAATACAAACGGCAGCCATAATTCTAATTGTTTCATTTTCAAAAAGTTTTCCAAAAAATTTCAAAATGTTCAAGTGGTAAGCGGTGCGGTAAAATTTGCGGTAAATGTTACGGTACGCTAAATATTCAATTTTGGGGTAGAGGGTGCAGTACTGTAAACTCTGCCACACTAGCAAAAAGGGTGTATGTAAAACTGAAATTCAAAGAAAAACAGCAAAACCATAAAATACCTTGCGTTTCTGCATTTAGTTTTCCTTCATCCATGTCATTCGATTCAATTTTCGCGTCCGCTGCAGCCGCGTCACTTTTATCATCAATTTCCATTTTGTCACCAGATTTTTCCGTTTCAGTTGACTCAGTCGGTAAATCGTCGGGAGCAGGGGCACATTTTGAATCGCTATCGATTTTTGGCGGCTCCTCTTTACAGTCATTTTCAGCCAGCGGTTCATTTTTCTCATTGGATGCTTCTTTGGGTTTGTTTTCTGCGAGGAGCGGCGGTGACATTAAATCGAAAATCTGACTTTTATACTTGCACCTGGCAAACAACGGGAAAATCGCGGTCGGGGGGGGGGGTTCAAAAGCAAGCATCGACACCATTTTTGAATTTTTTTGCATATCTACTTGAATAAGAGGTCTTGTAGATTTCGACCCCTGCGGGGGTTATTCAAGGGTATTATAGATTTTCTCCCAACGGGGGTCTGATAGATACCTGATGATAGAGGAAAGATACCTGAACAATTGTCTGGGGGCGTGGGGGTCCAGGCTTTCAATATACAGGCGTTTTCAGGGTGTAGAACACAATGGAAAAAATTAGGTAAAAGAGGTGAAAATACCCCCCCCCCCCCATACTAGACCACTAACATGAACATACTTGCCAATCGCAATCTACTTTACATTTCAGTTGTCACAAAAGTTTACTCGATACAATTCACTTATATTTTCCATCCAGTATTTTATCCACTTGATGAAAAAAGTGAACAATTGAAATTCAAACTGACCCTGATCAGCGATGTGCAACAGCGCTGGATCGATGTCCCTTCGTCTGGCGAAACACATTACTCTGGCTTCCACGTTTCCAGTGGCCGTCTGTGCAGAAATAAAGGTTGAGATTGGGTGTAGGTGAGTAAAAAAGATAAAAGGGATCAGAAGATAACTACATAGAATCGCGGTACGCAAAGAGAATTTGGCAAAGATCCAGAAATATGATATCATCATTTTCATTGTCAATATAACAACCACATTATACCAACCCGGTTTAATTCTTCTATTCGCCGAATTTGGTACGGTGCCAAAGCGGACACTTCGAAATACACGTAATCTGCAATGGAGAGTAATATTCAAGTCCCAATAGAAAAGGGCATGAAATAGAGATAACTTACCACCCACGCGGTACATATTTGTTGCCATTTTGGTTGCACCAGCCGCGGCGCGGTCAAAAACGTCAGCCCCTTTCAAAACCAGCCAAATTCCGGGCGCTTTTATCTTTTGAAGGTCAGAAAGGTGTGGGTTACATTTGTTCCGAAAAAACACTCGTTACCACTTCACATGGGCAACCTGTGTGATGCCGCTTTTGTCAATGAACAAACATTTTGGAACATCTGTTTCCCAAATTTTCCCAGATTATGGACAGTGAGAAATACTTATGCCATTTCAATCTCCATCAATCCAGCCCATACAAATTCAACAATCACGTCACAAAAAAGTGAGAAGCTTGTGTATTCTGCAAAACTGTGAACATAAGTGTCTTGTTAACAAAACATTTGGTTTGTCCGAAGTTTCGTGTGGGTTTTCAGACTAATTTTCACTCAAATATTTTTATGGATGTAAATAGTATACCCCTTATTGACTTTTTCAATATTTATCCACATTACGAATTGCTCAGCCCAATTATTCAAAATTATTTTATTTGGCAAAAATGACATCATTGGAGCGGCTTCGAATAATAAAAAAGGGGGAGCGACATTATGTTTCAGTTGGCATTATTCCAAAACTAGTTTTGGATACACAGAGGGTATAACAAATATATCGACCAGTTGATATCAATACGTGTCAATTAGTGTGTCGGCTGCCATTGCAATTATTTACGGCCGCTTAGTTGCATTCTGTGGCCATTGCCAACGAAGGGAACGGAAATGCTGCGTCTTTAACTCTCGTTCGTACAGTACTTAATGTATCCAAATACAAAATTGGAATTATGCTATGTAACTTCACATACAATAATCTCTGCTATCCAATAGAACGCATCGGTCGATTTCGAACGTTCTCGCCGGGGCGCAGCGCTTGAAACGACGATATCAGTCTAATCTATATACGCTCTCCCAGGCTTATATCAGCAATGGCTAAGAAAAATGTGCCGCCGCACCTGCCAGTCGCCGTGACGCAGCTCGTGCGTTCCATTTTTTATCACTTTCAGATTTCCCTTCGCTTTGGAATTGCCGGTTTTTGGGAATGTTGTTAATCAAATGTCATTTGATTTGTGATAAGAACCACATTTGGCCCAGTGCCAACTACAGTTAATATTGCAAGCATTCTAATAAAAAGTTATTTTTCAGCGTCATTCGAAACTCTCATCGACGGGATCGAATTACCTGACTCCGCCTACTTCGGCGCCAACGACTTCGGTGACGATATCCGCTCAAGTTTCACTGACACAAAATCAGCATCACTTTTATGAATTGATGAAGGCAGCTGGTTGTAAAATGGACCCAAATTTAGCACGGTTTGTTGGTGTTTTTGCTGTAGTTTTTCCCATTGGGCTGCCTACTTGGTCGATTTTTTATTGCTGTTGTATGGAAAATTGTTTAAATCGTAGGGTAGAAGATGGGGTAGAAATGTGACGATAATAGGAATTTCGATTTTAGTTTTGGCCAGCGATATAATTTCTTTCAAATTTGGTAGCTGGAAATTGTGGCAGCTCTACCATCGACCCTCCTCTTCCTGTCGACTTCTTGTGACCAGGGACAGTACGGTAGATTCCTGATGGTAATCTGCTCAGTGGTGATCTGTACCGTTGGTAATCCAATTGAGATTACCATCTGTACATGGTGGATCACCAGTTGATTACATATGAGGCCTCTAGTTCTAAAAGTCGACAAGTCCACAAAAATTTTTGAGTAAGATTTGGAGTAAATCGCATTTTAAGTTTCCGATCCAATTCCAGGTCCGTGGTGCGTGTCCAATGGGGCTCTCTCATGCTCAACATTAAGTTCCAAATGTTAACAATAAAGTGTTAAATTTTCAGCCTCAAGTGCTCTCAACGTACACTCCTGGAAAAATGTCTTTATCCCTTTGATTTTTTTGGTTCAATGGTGAACCAAACATTAAATATGGGTCACTGCAAGGACGTATCCAGGGGGGGGGCGGGGGGGTTGACACCCGTTTCGGCCGCGCCATCTCGGCCGTGGACGTTTCGGCCGCGCCGTTTCGGCCGGAGGACACTTCGGACGTGGCCGTCTCGGCCGTGGACAGCTCGGCCGCGAGCCATCTTGGCCGCGAGGACATCTCGGCCGCAAGGTATAGATTACATGCGGCATATTGGTAATACGCTTAGTGCACCTGATACGCTTGATAGAGCCGGAACAGATGGCCCAGTCGGGGACAACAGAAATGATGTAAGGTGTGGGTCTGTTAAATAAGTTCAATGTCTGCAATGGCATTGTTGTTGTTTTTGTAAATAGGAGAACAGATGCCACAGTTCAGAATGACATGAATGCATAGTTGTCAAAATATTTATGTTTACTCAAGAATACATATACTTGAGTATTGAGTAAATACGTTTATGTTCCCAGTGAAAAAGTGCTTTTTACATTTATTTTTTGAAAGTAATATTTATTTATTTATTTCAGAATAGTGTTTGAACTTTGAAGTAGTGAACTGGTAATCCACAGCATAGTTGTTAAAAGTATTTTCTTTTACTTGAAAAATATGTATACTCGAGTACTGAGTAAATGTTTACGTTTCCTCAGGGAAAAGTACCAGTACTCGCTATTACATATACTTTTTCAAAGTACTCGAGTACAGAAAACATATTTCAGGTAGTCTTTTATATAGTGTCTAAGTGAAAACAAAACAAAATGTAATCTATACCTTGCGGCCGAGATGTCCTCGCGGCCGAGATGTCCTCGCGGCCAAGATGGCCTGCGGCCGAGCTGTCCACGGCCGAGACGGCCACGTCCGAAGTGTCCTCCGGCCGAAACGGCGCGGCCGAAACGTCCACTGCCGAGATGGCGCGGCCGAAACGGGTCCCTACCGGGCGGGGGGGGCTGCAGCCCCCCCCCTCCCGGGGTGAGACCTAAAAAGTCCCGGAAAATGCAAATTTTCCTACATATTTTTCGATGTTCGTTAAAAATTTTGCGCGCAAGCGCGCAATTTCTTCCTCATGCATTGTTTTTTCAGCTGATCGGTCCCTGTAAACAACTATCCTTGAAAATGAACAGATTTTTGCAACTTTCGCTGTATATGTATGCATATTTACATACATATAAAGCGGTTCCTGGCGCAGGCGCCAACGCCAATAGCGCCATGGCGCTGCGCCTATGTATGGCGCCAGCGCCAAAACGCCTTTCCGTCCCTGTATAGGGGAAAAATTTAGGGGGGGGGGGGCTGAGCCCCCCCCGTTCGCCGGCCCCCGTAAACAAGCAGCCCCCCCGCTCAAAAATCCTGGATACGTCCCTGGGTCACTGAGGGGTGAAACTCATACATAGGGAGGGTAATTATGTCAACCACCCACACTAGAAGTATGCCCCCCCCCTAGTGCGTATATAGTCAATATATCATTAACCCTGAAAGCGGTGCCTTCCGCGATTTTTTCTTGCTTTTTGCTTTTTGCGTGCTTGCTTAATGGGCGCAGTCGTGAGCTGGCACGGTGCCAACATTTCGTTTTCTTGATAAATTCTGATAAAATATGAACCATGCTGGGTCGATATTTGATGCGAAATCAATGTGAGTGCAGAGTATCAAGTCCACTGTGTATACCATTTTCAATACAAATTGGCAAAGTGATAAATATTTAAGCAGTGCATCGTTTTTTGTACATCGCATCGCATTCTTTTTCATTGTTTCACCATGTTTTCTTCTTTGTTTTAATGGCCCTACACACACTAGTTTTCACCGTCACACGTGTGAAAACTGAAATGGCGACATGGCGACATTCAGCCTACTCTTATTGTATGCTATATGTGTTTTAGTTTCCAAAATTTCAAATTATAACCTTTATTAATTAAAATTCAAATTTAATTCAAATTAAATCATTCAACCGTGTTTATCAATTTGCATTTAAAAATTTTTCAGTTTTCACACGAAGTCACGGTGAAAACTAGTGTGTGTAGGCACAATGTTTTAGTATAAGGGATAAAGACTTTTTTCCACCGGAAATTTGACTTTGGATCGCTGCCAAACGAGCAGCAAAGCACCCAGAAACCTAAAAATCGACATGTGGCATAAAGGCACCTTACTCTACAAGAATTCATCCCGTGTACATCCCGACACAGGTCGCACGTTAGCAGGGGAGACATTGAATTTTTTTGTTCCATATCAGGAGGATAAAGACATATTTCCGAGAGTGTATATGTGAAAAATAGGGTGTCCATAAATTTCCATTCGGTCAGAGCAAAACTGTATTTGGGAGGAAAATGGACTTGTCGACTTCTTGCACTAGAACTTTTTGTTCCCGGTGAAGGCGACTCTGCCATTTATGGACTTGTCGACTTTTTGAAGTAGCTGTCCATGACTAACTTATCACATTTCTTGCTATTTTTTCCCATAAAAAAGGACAAAGAGGATGGACTTGTCGACTTCTTGCTCTAAACTAAGTAGACTTGTCGACTTCTTGCCCGAATTTTTTTTGCATTTTTCCCAAAAAATGTCAAATTTGGCACTTTGCCATATGGGCATGTGAGGTCCAAAAATTTATGGAAAATGATTAAAATGTGCGGAAGTAGCCCCAGATGATGTTTCCGGGCCTAACTCCAAATTTTCAATTTTGTGACTTGTCGACTTTTAGAAGTAGACGCCTCATATGGATTACCATCAGTACAAGATTGATGAACATAAAAATTTCATGTCCTGTGTATTCGTTACATGCATTTGTACCGTACCGTACAGTACCATGCCCTGTAAAGTGTAAAGTCAAGTGTCGAATGTAATGTAAGATGTCAATCTAAGTAAATGATTTTATTACTTTTTGAACCTTGACATTTTCCATGACATTTGACAAATTTGTATGAAATTTTACACTTTACAGGGTGTGGAGAAACTGTCACAAAGGGGGAAATCTAGAACTGTAAACGTCTTCAACACCTTAACCCTTGCTACACAGGGAACGATGACTGCTGAAAAATTGTCAAAACAGGCCGTAAATCTGCGAAAAAATGCGAGCAAAGTGTGCAGCTACGCACTACGCTTTTGCCATTGTTTTCGATATCATTCTTCATTTTCTCACAGAATCTGCTACGATCTATTGGACCAAGGTGTCGCCCCCGAGTCGCTGGCGCACACTTGCGTAGAACTGGATAAAATGCGAAAAGCTAAGTTGGACAACGCTAATTTGGGTCAGAAGGAGTCACAGTGATTATTACATTGCTTTTTTGTAGGTTTACCATTTAATTGGTTGTGATTGGTGGTGATCTCACTTAATTCTGATTTAGTGCCAAGTTGATAAACGATCAAAAATCGCAGACACTGAATTCACTTCTTGAATCCCCCGAAACGCCGTAAAATTCACCGCGGGCCAATGGCCAATACTTGGAAAATGTTCTGTAAGCCATTCATGTAGGGTTGGAAATGAATCAATTTTTTTAACGCCTTGATTTGATTTGAATTTTTTAAATCGCCCAAAATGGGGGTATAGGGTAAAAATGTGTACCATGTTTAGTGTCAGACAATGTATTGTTATGTCTATTGTGGTCATATTATGACTATGAGAAATCGCGCGCTTGCGCGCAAAAAAAAATTACAAAATACCTAGTGCAAGTCTACCATAAATTTTGCTTTTTGATTTTTTAAAATTGAAATCAGTTTCCACCCTGTGATTTTTTTTAAATCAGATTTTTTTAAATAAAAAATCAGTTTAAAAAATCAAGTGCCAACCCTACATTCATGGTATCCTTATTTCCAGACGTGATGTGCATAATCGTTTCAGTTGACGTCAACTAGAGGTTAACATAGATATGTCATCAAAAAAACGAATATTTCAAAAAGAAATGAAAACGAATACTTCAAAAGTCTTCTCGATGTGTGTAATATTTTTCAAAATAATTGTTTGAACTGTACCTTTAATATACCAGTGAAAGAATTTATCATGTTTTTTTTATTATTTCTTATCTGGTATGTTTTTAAAATTATCATCTTCGAGATAATACACATTATATTTGTCATATTCCCACAATTATTCCACAACCATATTTCCTGCGTACGTCGTCGCCCCTCACCCGAATAACCCCCTCAAATCTTTCTGTCGAAAATTATCACTATTCACAGTTTTAGACTGAAGATATAAATAGGGACTTGTGCATAATGTGCATAACATTTGGTGACTAATAATGATTTGTTCATTTCTTTTATTCACACCCAGATTCCGACGATTATTGACAGCGTCGCATTATTTTAATTGCTATTTTTCTGCAAATAGGCGATTTAAATGTGAAGATACGTTTTGCAGTATGGCCGCGCTGCCGCCGATTGCATGTCCCGATTTTGCGCCGCAGACACGTTGGTTTGCAATATTTTTTGTGGGTATTTCCTTGTAGGGTGTCTGATTCACTGCGGTCTTTTAATTGACTAGACTAGTTAGTTGGCTTTGATGGTATTGATCCTGGTGCCACTCCAAGTCCTATTTAAATCCCCCCCCCCGCCTTGGAGACCCCTACCCTGGACGCATCCCCATGTTGCGGATAATTGAGAACCCCAACCACCACAAGCTACTTTTGCAGGCAAAGTCAACATCGCGGAACAGCCGTTAACAGCTTTCCAACTTCTTAATGAGTTCAGGCAGAGTCGCTTCCTCACTGATGTCACCATCGAGGTTTAATTTTTGAGAGGGTTTTTTTAAAGAAATAGGCGGAGCAGGGGTCTCGAATGGGGGGGGGGTTACTCCCCCCTAACCGCCCAGCTATCTATCTATCCCGGAGGCCCGCTCAGCTACACCCATGTCCATTTGGGTTCGGACACGTGCACATTTTTTATAAAAAGCTTTATTCTGCCGGAACTATAGCACTTTGAAAATTTTTGCTGGTACCACAAAAAAGCCCTAACATTTGTCTACAAAACCCATGGGACACCCCCCAGTATAACGCCATGTGGGTTGCGAAAGCAGCCCATATGGCGTTATACTGGGGGGTGTCCCATGGGTTTTGTAGACAAATGTTAGGGCTTTTTTGGGTACCAGCCAAAATTTTCAAAGTGGTATAGTTCTGGCAGAATAAAGCTTTTTATAAAAAATGTGCACTTGTCCGAACCCAAATGAACACAGGTGTATCTATCTATCCTGGAGGCAAAATTTTGGGCTACTACAAGGGATGGAAAAAAGCGCTTTTTTTAACGGCCCCGCTTTTTTTTTAAAAAAGCGCTTTTTTCGCTTTTTTTCAAAAAATGTCGGGACGTTCACTAAAAAGCTCCCAAATATGGTTCCGTATCAATATATACAGGTATATCAGACAAGTGGCAGTACTTATGATGATATATAGCCATAGAATGGCTGTGTAGCCATAGGATAGCATTATAAGTGGCGATTTCTGCCAAAAAAAATACTTTTAATTTTGACTAATCATGTACAGGGGTGGGCATTTTCAGTTACCGCTGGAAAAACGCGAGAGCTTGAGCTACGGTTGAGCTATCACAGTGAAATTCTAACACAAGTAGAGTAGACTCCAGTAGGACACCTATTCTGAAGTTTGCAATCCAAACGACCACATTTTGGGTGAGTTGTGGAACACACAGTTTTTAGTGTAATTTTGTGACTTGGCGTCACCGATAGGATAAATCGAGGGTGGCATTTGAGGGGGGGGGTCACCGGTCTTTGGTGTCATCCCATTCTGTCGTACATTGACTGATTTTGATGCCCTTTGAGTAAATATGTTGTGGTTTGGGGTTGGGGCTACGACAAAATTCTTTTTTTTCTCAAACAGTCCCGCAGTCCCGAGATAAGGGGGGTCATGTCACAAAATTACACTAAAAACTGTGTGTTCCACAACTCACCCAAAATGTGGCCGTTTGGGTTGCAAACTTCAGAATAGGTGTCCTATGAAGTCTACTCTATTGTGTTAAAATTTCACTGTGATAGCTCAACCGTAGCTCAAGCTATCGCGTTTTTCCAGCGGTAACTGAAAATGCCCACCCCTGTATATCGCCCTTTGTGAATGTTTCGCGACTTCAAGTGAAGTGAGGCATGAAATAGTGCTTATAAAAAAGGCTATAAGAGAAGGCTAATACATTGAGAGTAATGTTTTTACACTGTAGAAGTATGTGGTAGGACATTGGCTGGATA
>OZ038456.1:12682074-12814580 GCA_964036195.1 Sphaerolaimus hirsutus
CCACCCCTGTATATCGCCCTTTGTGAATGTTTCGCGACTTCAAGTGAAGTGAGGCATGAAATAGTGCTTATAAAAAAGGCTATAAGAGAAGGCTAATACATTGAGAGTAATGTTTTACACTGTAGAAGTATGTGGTAGGACATTGGCTGGATATTCTATGCTACACTAACATATCACTACTTATTATTACATGATAGCATACAGGAATAGAAGCAATGGAACAAAAAATGCCACAAAACCGATGAAAACAACCACCAGTGCTAATGTGCATGTGAAATGAATGAGTGCACTTATACACTACAGCTAGAGCGACGCTTTCAAGTGGCTTGGGTCTTTTTTTTTGCCACACTGATGTTCGCCGCATGCGCAACACAACTGACGCGTGCTCTCGCACATGAAAAAACTCAGTCCCCCAAGGTCTGCTTGTATTCTGGGTATTCTGGTTCAAAGTTGGGCTGTCGGCACAGTCCTTTCATTGTTTCCGCTGTCATTGCAGCCCAAATAATCCGCTCACGCGATCAATCTTGCTTGAACGTATTAAATAAAAAATTACACACACGCTGCACGCATTTGGTCAGCAGCTTTAATTGATGTAGTTAAATGCGGGTGGTATTTATCAATAATTGTACTTGACATTTGCAATATCACTAAGTACCAACCTACCATAACCCATCTGAATAGTGACCAAAAGTTATACATTTTTCATCATAATATTTTGTTTTTACTATGGCATAATTAATTACGAAATTTACCACAAAATTTTATTCATAGAATGATGGTAGGACTCCACTATATTATATGAAAGTTGAAATGAATTCATCTATGCGACACATGAAAACAATGCGGCATATTAACAAAACATCGAGTTGACAATAATACATCAGTGAACTTTGGAGTGTGCCGCTCTGACCCCCAAAATGCAAATGTCAATTCTGACATCATAAACCATTCCAACCCAAATTACGGTCAGGACACAAAAAATAAAAAGTGCCCAAGCCATGTGCGAGGCTTGGGTTATGCTGTAGTGTATAAGTCACCGCTACGTGTGAAATCGCGCGCTTGCGCGCGAAAAATTGAAAATACCTAGTGCATAAGTACTGAAAATTTTTGCCAGCGCTCTTTTTTAAAAAAAAGCGCTGGGACCCTTGCGCTTTTTTTTTTTAAAAAAAAGCGCTTGAAAGAAAGCGCTGGCCATCCCTAGCTACTACCCCCTAACCCCCCCCCCCCCCAAATCGCCCGGCTATCTACCTATCTGGAACGATTTTTCAGAAACTATACCCAAATTTTCGCTCAAAATCGCTATTTTTCATACCTTTTTATAGATTTTCACTTCCAAAATCATATTTCTGGTTCATATTCGCCTATTTTCAGCTATTTTTTTTAGTACTAAACACCTTCCCGATCAAGTCCGGCCCCCTATTTTTTTTCACTTCGCATGCCCTATCTCTGGTTGTGGGAGGGGTGGAAAGCTAATACTTGTGGGGTATATAGGTGCAACCCCCCACTACCCCTCATGAATAACTGGGGCAGCGGCGACTCACTATAGAAGGGGTCGCCATATATATATGTGAAAAATTTTTGTGGCGTTTTCACTGTCCCGCACAGGTCCGGCCCCAGTTTATTTCTTACGCTACGGCTTGAAAAAGTGACGTCAGGCGCCAATAACGCCACAGGAAATAGGTGCCATAGCGTGGCACTGCTTGGCTACCTCGAATAAGCCATGGCCCTAAGCCACAAACATTACACAAACACCCACCCCCTCAGCAACAGACAAGAAAAAGAACTTGAACTGGAGATAGGGCATGTGAAGTGAAAGTAAAAATAGGGGGCCGGACTTGATCGGGAAGGTGTTTATATGCTCTTATATACCCATTTTGAGCTATTGTACACCGACTTTTTGCGATTTTTTCCCCTTTTATTCCTTCTACGCCCCGAAAAAGCCTATATATCGAACCACCACAACCCCCCCCCCCAACCCCCCCCCAGAATCTTTTCAGCTATCTATCCTTCCGGAGGAGCGATTTGCTATCTATCCAACCACTCGGAGGGTCAAAATTCAAGATACCCCTGGGGCGGAGCTTGTGGATTTTGACGTGACGTGTGAAAATCGGTGGTGTGGTATGCTGTTTCATCAGCTGAAACTAGGACAGGGCGCAATCGGTGACATTACGCCTAGGGTTCAAACAGGATCGACTTTTCTGTGTCTGGATTGGTTCATTTTTCGAGATCAGATCCGTCTGGATCGGGATCGCTGAATCCCGACAATTATCGGAACCGTTTGAACCCTAATCACACCTACCCTATATTGTATTAGATTTTGTCTCGTAAAATATGTGTATATCGTGGTTTCTCTAATAAGGTCACCTGTATAACTCGCTTGAGTAAGTTCTCTCTAAAGCCGGAATTACAGCTCAGCGGCGTTTGACGTGAAATGATGACGTCGTAAAATTGATTACATCAAGATAGACAAAGGTACAGCATTGAAATTTCAGAATAAGATAGTTCTAGTAATTGTGTGTAATGTCCCAAAAAAATTTATCAAATAATCATTATTTAAGTAGTTATTGATTTAACGTCAATTAAATTTGACGTAAAATTGATAACGTGAAAAAAAAATTATTTTCTTAATTTTTTTTAGGACATTACACACAATTACTAGAACTATCAAATTCTGAAATTTCAACGCTGTACCTATGTCTATTTTGATGTAATCAATTTTACGACGTCATCATTTCACGTCAAATGCCGCTGAGCTGTAATTCCGGCTTAAGAGGTAATCGATCTGGAATAACTCTTCGTCAAAGTTGTGTTTACTGTGTAAAATTAAAAGTCCCGTATTTCAGGGTACATATATTTTACAAAAAATATATTTAACAACGCCCTAGCAAAATATGTCGATATAAATATTCCTCACATCCCAATGAATAAATTGCCCCTTCCCCAAAACCTTATAAAAACATCTATTTCCCAGGTGGAAGGGCGGCAATTTTCGGCGCACCGCTGCGTGCTGGCCGCCGGCGTGCCCTACTTCCGTTCCATGTTCGCGTCGAACATGCTCGAGGCCAGCATGCAAACCGTCGTCATTCAGGTGTGTGTTGCTCGCGAGTTTGCGAATTGTACGGATTATGAATGTGTGAGTTAACTAGTGACTTGTAGGGCTTGTAGGGCTGTTTTTGGAAGTAGATATTGGTTCTTAGCTTGGTTTATAAAGGACATTTAAGCTGCTGGGGTAGATTGGTAAAAAAATGTAAATGTGTGATTTTTAGAAAATGCGCGTTACTGAACCGTTGCAAGTTTTACGCAAATCAAGCAAGCGTATAAATCAGCAGAGGTTTAAAACTTTAATTTATTTTTTGTTATGTTGGATTTATTTAAGATTGCTAGTTTTGCCTTATGCTAGTAACATTGCTAGTAAAAAGCAACAAAAATTGCAGGATATAGCGGCGACAGCATTCGAGCAACTTTTACAGTACGCTTACACCGGGTCTGTAGATATTGCACTGGCTTCGGTGCAGCCTCTGTTGTACGCCGCCAGCATATTGCAGGTGGTTTTTGGCATTTTTTTTAAGTTAATTTTTCAGTGTTTTTAATTCCAAATGTTTCGATACACTTTCCCTATGAGCCCACACACTAGTGGACATCAAAATTCGTGTCAACTACATTCAACTAAATTTTGGTGAACTGTGCGATTTCAACTTTCCTATGCTAGTGCGAATAGTCATTTTTATTGTTATAGTGACACTCTAATTTCATTGTTTATGTTATATGTGATGCTTTAAAAAATTGTTCGTGTTGATTAGTTGACATTAATTTGCGATGTCAACTAGTTTGTGTGGGCTATATTTCCTGCCACGTTTCGCCTATCAGTTACCAAGCTATTGGCTCTTTGCCAAACCGTTCAGCCATTGACACGTTATGTTTCGCAGGTGGACGCGGTGTGTCGCGCGTGTGAACAATTTCTGCAGCAACATTTGGCACCGGCCAATTGTCTCCAGTTGAGGCAGTTTGCCCAAATGCACAATTGCGAGCAATTAGTCGCCGCTGTGGATAATTTTACACTAGATCATTTTCCGGTTAGATTTTTTTGGTCTTCGAAACTTTCTATTTTTAAAAATTTTGTAAATAAGACTGTTGTTATTATTTGTACCTGAGTGTAGGGTGTGAATCCGTTTTCACACGTTGAATTTGATGGCGTTATTCGATCTTCAATATTTCATGACAGCTTTGGATATACTCCGCAGACATCACACACAGTATAGAAACCTACAATAACCCATCTGAATAATAACCCAAAAATTAAAATTATACAGTTTTTCATCGTGTAATTTATTATTCAATTTATTATAAGATTCTGCACATATTTGCGGTCCGACAGGGACGTAGCCAGGATTTTTGAGCGGGGGGGGCGGATTGTATACGGAGCCCGGCGAACGGGGGGGGCGGCGCCCCCCCCCCCCTAAAATTTTACCCCTGTTGTAGGGGAATGACGCCATGGCGCTGGCGCCATTTGTAGGCGCCACGCCATGGCGCCACTGGCGTTGGCATTGGCGCCAAAACAGCAGTATACGTCTGTATTTTACAGGCATATACAGCGACATGGACAGAAATTGAGTCCATTTTCACTGGCTTTTAGGCCGCGGAGACTGGTCAGCCAAAAAGATATGTTGTGAAGGGATCATGCGCGCTTGCGCGCAAAAAATTTGCAAACTGTCGACAAAATCGTCGTCTGAAAGTGCCATTTCTGGCACATTTTTTGGTCGGGCCCGGGAAGGGGGGGGGCGGCCGCCCCCCCCGCCCCCCCCCCCTGGCTACGTCCTTGCGGTCCGAGTATACCTATATTCACATGTAATTTGTGGATGTACGCTATGCTCTATTTACACGTGATATACTACGCTCTATCATATAATACCTATCCTTGAGCCCCCCCATGCCAGGAAGTGCGCACGCTGCCCGACTTCAACAACATCAGCGTGGAGCACCTGTGCACGCTGCTGGGCAGCGACGAGCTGCGCGTGTCCGACGAGGCCGACGTGCTCACCGCCGTGCTGCACTGGGCAGAGCACAGACCCCCCACTGACAACGTGCCGCAGGTGTGTTTTTGGATGAGTAGTTTTGGACGCATACTTTGAGAATTCAATTTTGAGGACCTGTAGCTCCGCTCCTTTACATACCGCCTCCAGATGCCCCCCCCCCCTTCGAATTTGAGCATTCTTGAGGGTTTCCGCGCAGCGTAGATCGGGTTCCTGTGGGCGTTTGCATTTCTTATCCCGAAAACCAAGTTCAAACCGCTTTGAAGTTCATATCGACAATAATCGGCGAACCGCAAATTATGTGCAGAATCCTACCATAAATTAATAATAAAATCTTGTTATAAATTTCGTAATTAATTTTTACATCGTAAAAACGAAATATTATGATGAAAAAACGGTATAATTTGTCGTTCATTATTCAGATGGGTTATGGTAAATTTCCACGCAAACTCTGATGTCCGTCGAGTATATCAACCAACCCTAACCCTTCACCCTTAGTTGCAGCCCGGTGGTCGGGTCACATTACACCAAGTGCCAACTGAAAACCAGCCAGGCGCCAGGGCCAGGCAGCTTGTCAAGTTGCTGCCACTTGTCAGGTTGACACAGTTGCCGTTGAAGTTGCTCGTGCACACTTTGAATAATAATCAGATGATTAAGGTGAGGGGGGTGTTTTTCGTTTCTGTTCAACGGGTAGGGTGGAAACTGAGCCAGACTAGTTCTACTAAACCCATAAGATACGCTCATGTCTCGCTGTGGGAAGCTTTCTTGCCATTTTTTACAACTTCACAACTTTTGTAGTCAATCTTAACTTGCGCCGGCCCACTTATAAATACTACAGTAAAGTAACAAACCAAGTACTAAAAAACGGCTTCGATGCTTGCGTTTTTTAACCGTTGTTTTTTTAACCGTGAAAAAACCCGGTCATCCATCAGTCGAGCACTAAATAAATATTTATTTCGATCTAATTTTCCCCTGATACACTTTATTCTTCACACCATGTCTGTCAATTATCCAAAATTCACCTACAATCGCACCCAACCCCACAGGAAGAGCCCGCGTGTCGCGAACTGATCCTCTCGGCAATGTGCCACAAGGTCTGCCAGCAGCAAAGCGACGACCTGCCAGCAGACATGGCAGCTGGCGCAGCTGACACGGGGGTCGCCGCGCTGGGGGGTGCCGACTCTGCCGAATGCAGCACTGTGGCTGCTGACAGGTTGGATGGGCCGGCGCAACAAATGCCCTTGGGCGTTTGCTTGGATGTGGCCAGGCCTAGGAAAGCTACTGCTGGTGAGTTGTTTTTGTTTTTGCTTTGTTTTTGGGGGGGGGGTGGCACGTAGGAAGTGTTGAAATGTGAAATCTGGAAAAATTGTGAAGGAATAGTACGGCCGGTAAAATGGTTGACGAAAAAAATAGAACGGCATTTTTCAATTAACAGAAACAAGGGAAAATAGAGCACCCCCTGTTCACCCTTAAGGGATGGCCAGCACTTTTTTTCAAGCGCTTTATTTTAAAAAAACGCCGCTTTTTTAAGAAAAAAGCGCAAGGGTCCCAGCGCTTTTTTTAAAAAAAGAGCGCTGGCAAAAAATTTTGTACCATTTTTTGTACCGCAAGCGCGCAATTTCACCATTACATTACCACTGGTGGTTGTTTTCATTGGTTTTGTGTATTTTTAGTGTCATTCTTGCATGCTATCATATAATAATAAGCTGTGATATGTAAGTGTAGTATATAATATCCAGCCAATGTGGTTCCACAGGCTAGGGCCCATCCCCATCAAAGCCCATTCCGCATGTAGACCCATTATAGACACATTATGCCTGCAGGGGTAAGAAAGGGGGGTGGGTAACACCACCCCAAACCGCCCAGCTATCTATCTATCCCTGGCGCAATTTTTTTTGGCTACAGTCCCCCGAACACCCCCCCACCCGCAAATTGCCTAGCTATCTAGCTATGTGGAGCGCTTTTAAGCAATTTTACCCTAATTTTCACCAAAATTCCCTAATTTTCATACTTCTTTTAGATTTTCTCCTTCAAAATAACTAGGTCATGTGTTTTATCACCTATTTTCAACATGCCAGGTATAATTAAATGTGTTCCGGGTCAACATGTGGGATGGGTTTACATGCGGAATAGTGCAGGGCCGTTCCACATACTTCTACAGTAGGAAACGCCAGTCTCAATGCATAAGCCTTCTTTTATAACCTCATTAAAGCACTATTTCATGCCTAACTTCACGAACATTTGATAAATAGCAATTTACATAACGAGTCAACATAAAAAGTGGATTTTTTTGCATAAAACCCCACCTGTAATACTATCCCATGGCTCCACAGCCATTCTATGACTATATATCATCACAAGTACTGCCACTTGTTTGACTTAGAACCATATTTGGGAGCTTTCTAGGAAATGTCTTGACATTTTTTGAAAAAAGCGAAAAAAGCGCGTTTTTTTAAAAAAGGCCGGTTTTTTCCATCCCTAACCCTTACTCTCCCCATCAGAAAACACGAAACAAACAAGTCCCCCACAGGCGTGATATTCTGCGTCGGCGGCCGGGGGACGTCGGGGGACCCCTTTCGTTCAGTGGAGGCATTCGATTGGCGCAGAGATAGGTGGCTCCCCGTGGCTGAAATGACTGTTCGGAGGAGACACGTGGGCGTGGTCAGCGCGCATGGGAAACTGTGTGTTCGGTTTTTGGGGGGTCCGTTTTTTGAGGTAGCATTTTTTCGAAAAATTACAACTGTGTAGATTTTATCCGCTGTCACTTTTATCCACAATGAAGCCGATTTGAAAGAAATCTGGCTGAATAGTGTTTGCGATGTTAGAAGACTGGTTCCGATAAGAAAAAACAGGCAGACCAAAAGTGGAGGCCTACTTAATCTGGGGTTCAAACGGGATTGGGTTTTCGGATTGGGATTGACATTTTTTCGGGATCGCGATTTCGGCCGAAAAATCTGGATTTCAGGGTTTCTCTGTAATCTTTCAAAATGGCCTTTTCTGTCTGGTCCGGGAGGGTGGTGGATTGTAGATTTTTTGTGACCGGGATTGGTGTTTGTAAAATTTTGGGATCGGGATCGGCACTGCAAAATCCTGGAATATTTCTTGATCGGGATCCCGTTTACACCCGCACTACACCACTAGACCCCTTTAACACCCCCCTAACCCCGTCACCCCACCCCCTCACCCCCCAGCTACGCAATCGGCGGGCACGACGGCCAGCAGCACCTAGATTCTGGAGAATGTCTCGAACCTCGTCGAAACGCCTGGACCCCCGTGGCCAGGATGCACCAACGTCGCAGGGGCATAGCCGTGGGCGCCCTGTGCAATGCGATCTATGCTGTGGGGGGACTGGATGATACTACATGCTTCCATACTGTTGAAAGGTGGGTTCTGGGGTTACTGGGTGGGGGTTGTTCAAATCGGATTGATTTTTCGGGATCGGGATTTTTTTAGATTTCGGGACCGTAATTCCCGAAACTTTTCGGGATTCGGGATCCCGTTTGAACACTGCGTTTGTAGGTAGGTGGAGTAGGTAAGTTTGTTTTTAGGTAGGTGCCTGTGTGTTCAAAGATGGGTTTCTACTGTATACACTCGCATTATATTGTCGCACGCGGTAGGGCACGGTAAATAAAAGTGCGGTCAACGGTACTGTACGGTAAATTTTCAAACGTTGCGGTACGGTAAATTCTGCCACCCTGCCCCTATGCATTTGCAGGTACGACATGCAAGCGGACGAGTGGTCCAACGTGGCCGGCATGAACGTGCAGCGGGGCGGCGTGGGCGTAGCTGCCCTCCTGGCCCATCTGTACGCGGTGGGCGGCAACGACGGCACCACCAGCTTGGATAGTTCCGAGAAATACGACCCGCATTTGAATAAGTGGACACTGGTCGCCCCCATGGCGCATAGGTTGGTTTGAGGCAGTGGTTTTTTTGGTGAACTGTTGGGCTATGGGGCAGTCCCGGACCCTGTAAAATGCCGTGTCAAATGTTAAAAGTCATGCAAAGTGTCAAAAGTCATGTAAAATGCTGTGTAAAATGGCAACTAGGTTGCATTTTGCAGGGCATTTTACATGACTTTTGGCACTTTGCATGACTTTTGGCATTTGACAGGGCGTTTTACGGGGTCTGTGACTGGTACCTGGGGTCCGTGACGTGTATTCAGCACATTTTCCAACCCTTTCTCCCGATTTTGCTCAAAAACGTTCAATATCGGGGAATAAATTTAAATTTATCCACTTTACCTGAAACACATCCCAATTGGAGGCGCGCCGGCAGCGGCGTAACCCAATTGGAAGGCAGTTTGTATGCGATCGGTGGTTTCGATGACAACGCCCCGCTGGCCACCTGCGAAAGATACGACCCCAGAGACAATTCCTGGCACATGCTGCCGCCAATGAGTTGTCCCAGGTGGGTACAACTTTGATGCAGTTTTGTTCTGGGTGTTGTGGAAGGTGTTGAGTCTTGTGTCTTCACCCGCTGTGAAGCGGCCTGTAGAAGTTTTCGTAGAATGTTGCCCACCGTTCAAGTTTTGTTGTTTTTCATTGTTTTGTTATTTCTGGGGCAGACCCGAGCTTTGTGAAGTGTAAAGTCAAATGTCTAATTTCATGTAAAATGTTGATCAATACAAAAGAACAAATTTAATTACTGAAATTTGCGTGGCAATTGTCCAATTTGTATGACACCGGCTTGGGACTGGCACCGGCACGATTTGTTGCATTGTGCATACGCACACTGGTTGATAAACGCAATTTCCGAAGCTGTTATGATGTTAATAAAGCATATTTCATGAAATGAGTTCAAAGAAACATGCCTGAAAATTTTGACGAAATAATATTCCCCCTCTGGACTAGTTCCCCCTCTAAAAAGTCTGTCGAAAAAATAATCCCCCAGGGTGGAATTATTCAAGCAACCTCTTAAACCCCCCCCCCCAGGGGCGGCGTGGGCGTGGCCTCTTTGGGCGGCCGCGTCTACGCGGTGGGCGGCCACGACGGCAAGTGCTACCTGGACACGGTGGAGGCGTTCGAACCCAGGGCGCACGCGTGGCTCCCCGTCACCCCCATTGGGCAGTGCCGCGCCGGTGCGGGGGTGGCACATTGCATGACTAGTGTGCGTGGGGGTTGGGGTTTGGGTTTTTTTGAAAAAAATTTTGGATGTGAAAAAAATATTAGTAAGTGAGCGAATTTAGGTGGCAGACTGTATTGTCCGATTTACGGGTCCAAACGACGTAGACCTACCGGTAATGTAAACCCGCTAGTCATGTAGACCCGTCAGTCATGTAGTTTTAGGGGATCGGTTTACAGAACGAGTGATTAGTGCGGGGGTTCACATAATCAGTGTAACAACTGATTTATGAGTTTTTCTTTGAGCGATATGATTAAAATAACCAGAAAAAACCTGAATGCACACGCACTGCGGCCCGCGATATTTACTTAACTAATGATGTAAACCCCCGCGCTAATTTCCTGTGCCATGTCAATCCACCCTAAAATACATGACTAGCGGGTCTACTACAGGCACAGGGTCATTCAAACTGTCGTTCACCTTCAACCTTTCCTTTTTTATAAAGAATATACGGTCACCGCAAAAAAATGTCCAGTTTTTCACACTTTCAGGTGGAGAGTCTCAGCGCCGGGGCGGCCGGATTCGTATCTTCTGCACCGGCAAACAGCGGCGGTGGCGTGGCTTATTGTGTTTGAATAGTCACTTTTTATATTTTGATGTAAAATATTTTGACTGAATATTTGGCTTCAATTTATTTTGGTTTTTGCTTGGAAAGTACTGGTGATTTGATGAGGGAGTGTTAAAAATTGTATAGTGCGTGCATGCTTGAGATTGCTTCGCTCTGATTGATATTTACGTATCTATAGCGCATTAATATATTAAGGACACAAAATGGCGCGTACACATTTTCTACCTACCGTATTTCCTCGAAATACCCCCCTCAAAATGGGTACTATGAATTTATTAACCCCCCTCGAAATATCCCCCCCCCCCAATTCAGTGTATACAGAACGTAGATAGCAAAAGCTGCGTTCTGTGATCCGGGAAACGCAGAACACACGTTAAAACAATGACTATGTTATGCTAGAACAGGGTTTATATCGTCTACGTACTTATAAATATAAGTCTATATACCTAGTCATATAAATGGCGGTTTTTGTTTCATTTTTCGACGTCCGTGTACGTTAGAAACAGCGATTTAGTACTGGGATTTAAAAAAATTTCTGGCGAAATAATCACCCCCCTCGTTTAACCCCCCCCCCCTCAAAATTTCCACTCTGAAAAAAGAAACCCCCCGGGGGGTAATAAGAGGAAATACGGTGTATTGTTTCGAATTATTTTTTACACAAATTTGTTCGTCATTTATGTGATATCTACCCTGGACTGAGAACCTGTAAAAAATCTCATACATATTTACAGGATGCGGCAATTTAGACGGACCCCATAAGGTTTTGAATAACTTGTCACTGGGTAGTCGGATTAACGTCAAATTTTAGGTCAACATTAACAATTAAATAGGAAAGGAGCCCTGAAAATATGGCTGCGATAGCTCCACTCGTTCACAAGTTATTCATGGAAACGTGTAATTGTCACTTTTCCCCAACTAGCTTTACGACTAATTACGCAAGCGCTCGCCGATTTCCTTATGGGCATAGCGAATTGGTGGCGGGCGTGCACGCATTCAGGCATGCCGCTGCGAAAAGAAAATCAGAAAAAAACAATCCGATCCCCATCCATTCCCGAAAAGTCAATCCCGTTTGAACGATATCACAAGGTGGTGAAAAAGTGACAATTACGCTTTCGCATGAATAACTTGAGAACGAGTGGAGCTATCGCAGCCATATTTTCAGGGCTTTTTTTCCTATTTAGTTGTTAATGTTGACCTAAACTTTAACGTTAATCCGACTACCCAGTGACAAGTTATTCAAAACTTTATGGGGTCCGTCTAAATTGCCGCCCCCTGTATACTGCGAATGCATATTTGTTATTTATTCATGGGATTGGTTTTTCAGACACATCTCCAGTCTGGATATCCTGTCCTAGATGGATCCCTTTCAAATCAGCCCCGACATCAAACCATTGATATCCAAATATAAAATTTTTCACGATGCGTTTCCTTAATTTTAACTGCGTAGTTGGGGTTAGAGCCCGCCCCCCGCGCTGAAATGCTACATTTGCACATTTTTGTTTGTTTGTAATTTTTGCTTCTCTGTATTCAAAATGAATTAATTAGAAACTTGAAATCGCATGTGCTGCGGATGTCCATGGGTATGCATGTCCACTCCGTGCATGCATCTAAGCCCAGGGGGTTTAGATCCTGCAAAGATGTTTAAAGGGTTTTCTCCAGTTATGGCACCGTTTGATGCTGCAAACGACACTACACTAGTGACGTGAAAAGCGCCAGTACTTTGGCGCCAAGCGCCAAAAGCGCCATGTCGCTTTTTAATCCCCAGCGCCAAGCGCCAATGGCGCCAGGGCAAAATGGCGCTTTTTGCCTTGGTGCTAGCGCCAAGCCCAGCGCCAGGCATTTTGTTCATGGCGACGGGCGAAATTAGCGCCAAGCGCCATGGCGCTTTTCAAGGGCATGACGCCAATCGCCAATGACGCCACAGTAAGGTAGCGCCAAGCGCCATGACGCTTTTTGTTGTGGCGCTAGCGCCAGGCGCCCGCTCCATGGCGCTTTTACATCACTACACTACACCATCTTCTTCATGCCTAATGCCCTGGTTTCATGCCTAATGCCTATTTTTCTATGGCACCATTTTGCTTCGATCTTTTCCGTTATCAGGTATTTTGAGAGGAACTGTATCTGTGAAATAAATATATTAATGTTATGATGGCCAAATAAATATTCACAGCAGATTTTTGACGATTGTTAGAAAATTGTGCTCACTTTCATTTTCGCGGTAAAACATTTTTGCACACCTTAGAGAAACAACAAAAAAAACATGGAAAAAAACAGTATTATAAACACGAAAATACATACGTATTTATGCACAACAGAACATTAACATATAAAGTAAGTATGGCAGTCCATATTTACCATTTACATGACACTTTGCTATTTATCACCATGCATCCAGAGTGGATGATTCAAAATTCCGAAATCACCTACGCAATCTTTTGGAACTCCCGCTTGAATTACTTTTGCTTTTGTCACTACCATTTGAATCCAAACTTTTCGTTTTTGATGTTTTCGAGCTGTCACTGCCTGAAGAATTCTGACTGCCAGATTCAAGAATTTCTTCATTTTGAGCTGAATTTTTATCGTGCGTTGACGTGTGGTCACTTTGAGATGATTTTGCACTTTTGTCGTTCACAGATTTGTAACTTGAAGACCGTGAAATTGAACTTTCTTGTTTTGTCGGTGACTGGTTTTCAACGGGCGATGCCATTATTTCGATGGAGCCACTTCTGGATTCGCTTAGCTGCGGGATTTTTTTAAGTTTCAAATTATTGGAGGGATTTTTTCAAGTCCTGGGAAAATGCAAAAAAAGATGTCCTTGTAAGGCGATTTTGCGTACTAAATGATTTTTTACCATCCATTGTATTTACTTGGCATTTGCTGGTGCAGGGGGCACCCTCAGACCATGTAAGGTGTCAAATGTGTAAAATTACCTGGAAAATATGAAATGTCATACAAAGTGTCAAAAATCGAGACCTGTAAAATGGCAAACTTGATTCTGGCATTGGCACTAGAATCTCCCCAAAATGCCACCTTATTTACCTGCACTCCATAGTCATTTTCGACGCTAAGATCGTCGCCCAAATTTCCCTCATCATTTCTCTCAGCATATTGGCCGGATACACTTATTCTCTGGGCCTCAATCAAATTTCGAACTTGATCCTCTGAGAGGCCGGCCATTTTGGCGGCTTTTTTCACTTTCGCAAACAGACTTTGTCGTTGTATCAACGCAGTTTGTCTAGCGTAGAGCGTGGGCGCCGTGGCAATTTTCTGATTGATTTCAGCCAAAGTTTCCTTGTAGCTGTTGTAGTTGTGATTTATGTGTGATCTGCAATGTTTACAGGATTGAATTATAAAGTAATTACAAGTAGGGAAAGATGGGAGCTGCCAATTCGTGAACTCAATCTAAACCATAACCATTCTGAACATCAGTTGACATTCGGTAAATTTTTTATGAGATTTGAGATTACAAGGCTGTAAAAACATCCATGTCACTCTGTTCAAATCAAGTTGTGGTAAGAAGTTAGGTTGACATGCCTCTTTACCACCAAACAGAAAAGAGTGCAGGTTACCGGGTGAATTGATTCGTTATTGATACGAAATTCATTTCACTGCTCAAAGATGGTTGCCACATATCCATCCTTGGCAACTGAATCTAGAAAAAGTACCTTATTCTACTAATCCTTTCATTTTGCTCTCTTTCTGCTGCTATTTCAGATGTCCGACTGTCAGTAGCCAATGACCTCTGAATCGGACCAAATTTTTCCTTTTTATTGTGATCTCTGGCTATCAGCTCGAATGCGGATTGTCTAACGTTTTCTGCTTGTTGTCTGGAATGTGAAAGTGTTGTTTGGGGGTCAGGCCTATTACGCATGTAAACCCATCCCGCATGTAGACTCATATAGACACATTAAATATACCTGCAGGGGTAAGAAAGGGAGGCGGGTAACCTCACCCCAAACCGCCCAGCTATCTCTCTATACCTGGGGCAGATTTTTTTGGCTACTTTCCCCTGAACATGCGGGTTTACATGCGGAATAGTGCAGGCCCCTTGTTTGGTGCTTTGAGCCCAAGTTCTTCCCAAGTCTCCGGTGCTCTCCTGAAAAAAATGGCACCGGCAGGGCGCCTGTGAAAATTGCAAGGGCACCGCGCACTGGCACCGGTTCAGGTGCCCCGGTCCCGGTGCTTTACATCGCTATCGATGACACAGATTTCTGGTTGATGGAACACTCACCTCAATTTGTTCAATCTAGCCAAATGAGTTTGATTCAGGGAAACTGGGATTTGTGCTCTGTGGATGCTCGCGGGTGGCGGTTTGCAAGCTGCCGCAGGTTTATTTGGCTCAGTTACGCATGTCTGTGATGGAATATTTGTGCTGTGAAAAGTGCCAAAGGTGTTATGCCATTGTTTCTTTTTGTTCAGGCAGCCTCCAATAGAATTCAAGCGAATTTGCCCAAAAAATGATAGAACGGCGCTCTTCTATAGGAAGAAAATAGTGAAAAGTATTTTGTTTTTGTTTTCTGTTTAGTCTGTTTGTTGCCTTTACATATTGATTTTTTTATTAGAAGTTATCTATTACTCTACTTTTCACACTACTTTTAAACCGAAAATTTGGAAACTCAGAAATCAGCTTTGAGTGTATTTAAGTTTACCGGGGTGAGGTGGAAGTCAATCACAGTTGATGTGGGTTAACAATAACTCATTCGCAGTCAACTAAAAGTGCTTTCGGATGAGCCTGGCCCCTTTCGGATTCATAAGTGATTTATGTTATCGAAATTTTCAAGAAGTGTGTGTAGGTCAAAATTTTCAAATACTCGAAATTTTCAAGAAGTTTATTAGCATACACCTACAAAATGCAAACCTTGTGCATCTGGCACTGTTTTGATTCAGTCAAATTGAATGGCTGTGGTGCTGTGCCCATCACATGAGCCTTTTTCGCTTTTTCTAATGCAGTGTCCAATTTTTTATGCAATAACTGGAAATTTGGCACAGAATTGATTATTTTTGGTGCAAACGGCGGCTCCTTGAAGCATTTTGTGTCATGTTTCGGCAGTGCCATCGACGCCTGGTAAATAAACTTGATATCATGCTAAAACTACAGTATTGTGATGAAAAAACTATCCACCCAATGATGCAGTCCCACCACAGTGTTTGATGCGTATTTACTTTTACTCAAAAAGTACGCATACTCAAGTACCGAGAAAATACGCATTTGCCTACTTTGAAAAAAGCATCTGTACTCACATGCACGCTTACTTTGAGAGTACTCGACTACAGTAGAGTAATTTTGCGAGTACAGAAAGAGCATTTTTGTCGTTTGAGAAACCTGCTTTTCATAAATAATACTTATTAATAGAAAGAAAACACCTTTTTGTTGTCCAGGATCAACATTTATAATGCCCCATTCTACATTTCTCAGAAAGAAAAGTAATTTTACTCACTTTTACGCTATCCTGCGAAAAAAAACTCGCATGTCTGCTTTCTGGGAAAAAATATTATACTCTGATTTACTTGCAAGTCAAAGTAATAACTTTTTACTTTACCCTTTCTGTACCCGTGGTGAGTAAAAACAAAACAAAACACAAAAAACAACAACTTGGCGCCAAAGTCATGACGACTTCTCCATCACTATAATACACTAATACAGTATTTAAAAACCATCACAGACCTTCATGTTAGCCGGAAGTGAAGATTTTGCAAGCATTTCTTTTGCTCTTTTTTTTCTCCTGTCAATCTTATTGTGGACACTCTCTGATTTTTCAATTTGAAATATCGCTTCAGGAACAGGCCTTGCATGAAAGTTTCTTTTCTCAGAAAGATTCCCCATTGATGTGCACCTGTTGTAACAGTTCGCATGTGTAAATTCAATTTGTGGTGTGAAATCAAATTAGAAAAGCAGATAAAGCGACGTAAATAGCGCCAAAACATTGACATCAAATGCCAGGACACCCAGAGGCAACTCCAAGACCCTGTAAAATGTCAAATGGTGTGCAAAGTGTCAAAAGTCATGTAAAATGCCCTGTAAAATTTACTGTTATGAAAAATTTCCTTTTTTTGCTGGATGCTTGACATTTGTCATGAAATTTGACACTTTGCATGACACTTGACATTCTACAAGGTACTTGGCAGGGTCTGGCAGTGGGAGTGGAAAACTAATCTACCTACCTATGCATTTTCAAAGAAGTTGTGGGCCTGCTGTCGAACGAGAATGGTTTCACTTCCATTTTGTGCAGCGTTTCAACATTGTCCACAATGAATCTCCTTTTCCTTAGCTCGGCCATTTGCAAGGCTTTGTATTTTGGTTGTAATATTTCTGGGGCAAAATTAAATTAGCCTGTCACTTTTCCTTAGAGCAGTCTATCGATTTTAATTATGTTATGCTATACACACAGACACAGACCCTGTAAAATGTAATGTGTCATGAAAAATACCCTGTAAAATGTGATGTGTCATGTAAAAGACATGTAAAATGTGATGTGTCATGTAAAAGAGCCTATAAAATATTCAACTCTTATTCTATAGTATCCAAATTTTATGTTTTTGTAAGCAACATTTGACACTTTATAGGGTTATTTACATTTTACACGGTCTGGAACTGGGGAGTGTAAAATTTCAGAAACAATCGACTGCGCTGTCCAGAAAAATGTGCTTTACTAATTGAATTTCGTCCCTGATGGCGCACTTCTGGCCCTGAAATTCTTTCCTCTCATGGATTTCTCTTCATCAAGTCTGTTCTTTTCTTCTAACATTTTTCGGCGTTTCTTTTCTTCCAATGTTCTCTCCAAATGTCTTTGGGAGAAATTTGCTCTTATAGGATACATTGAATCTCTGCAAACATCGTTATGAAGATATCGGATTTATTTGTAATTTTTTTATCAATATTAGGTCTCTACTTTAAAAGTCGAAAACTTTGTCGAAAGTGAGAGGAGAAGTTGATTTCGAGAAGTAGAACATTTCATTTTAAGGTGTTTTTTGAATGTTGTGCCTAATTGTTCTAAAAAAGTGTCAAAATGTGACAGTTTAAAAGAGGGGCAAATGATATTTGGAAAATGGTCATGATCAATTCTAGACGCCGTAACCGTCCTTGACTAAACTTTCGAAATTTTGGAGTTATCGACTTATAAAAGTGAACGCATCATATCATATCGACAAAATGAAAAGCAAACCTTATAGTCATCTGAAAAGGCTGTGGCACGGTTACAGTTGGTTTCCAGTCATCTTTCAAGCACAATGCACTTTGGGCGTGTCTCATGCCTGTCACAGGTCTCATGCTTTTTTGCACCTGCAGTAGGATTACTTCAGCCCAACATTTTTTCGGGCAGCCCGATTCATTGTAAACTATTTTTTATCATAATAATGATGCTGGTGCCCGTTTCAATTTTGTTCGTTTGGTGGATTTGCGGCTTTGGTTGTGAAGCTTGATGCTAATCAGAACCACATTGGCCCTGGGCACAATGAGTCATTTTTATATCCATCAACTGTAGGTATTTAGTTGACGGCCATATCATTGAAGAAAACTCAAATGCTTTCTAAGGTGATTTTTGAGTTTTCGAAATTTCGGCTGAAAACTAGTGTGCGCAGGCACATTGGATCGGGCAAAGCAAAACTTCAGATTAAATACCGTATTGCCTCGAAATACCCCCGGGGGGGTTATTTTTTCAGAGTGAGAATTTTGAGGGGGGGTATTTCGAGGGGGGGGGGGTTATTATTTCGCCAGAAATTTTTTGAAAACCAAGTACTAAATTGTCGTCTGAAACGTACGCAGACGTCGAAAATGCAACAAAATTCGCCATTTATAAGACTTTAAAAACTTGTATAAGTGTGTAGACGTATTATCATCACTGTTCTCACATAACAGAGTCATCGTTTTTAACGTGTGTTTTGCATTACAAAGATGACAAACCGCAGCCTTTGTCATTTACGTTCTCTATACAATAAATTTGGGGGGGGGGTATTTCGAGGGGGGGTTTATAAGTTCATAGTGTCCATTTTGAGGGGGGGTATTTCGAGGGGGGGTTTCGAGGGGGGGGGGGGGGTGTTTCGAGGGGGGGGGGTATTTCGAGGAAATACGGTAGTAGATATATTCTATTAACTGTACATTTTACGGTGAAATCTACCATATCCTATCTGAATCAAAATATATATTTAATTTTAATTTTACATAGCTTTCACTACCGATGAACAATTTGTTCATGTGACTTTAATCATTAAAACATGGCCAGACTCTGTACAACGTGCAGCGTATGCGGCGCAAACTCCCAATTTGCGCTTGTGAGATTTACATCAGCCAAAATTTCACCTTGTGACACCTTTTTATTGGAGATACCCCTTATATAAAGTTGGCAGCCAGCCAAAAATTCTCCAAAAATATACCTAGATAAATGGGCTAAAAGAAAATCTATGTAATTGTTAGAGTGTTTTGAACATCATCCTCGGTAGTATAGTGGTGAGTATCCGCGCCTGTCACGTGCGAGACCCGGGTTCAATTCCCGGCCGGGGAGTGTACTTTTTTGTTATTTTTGCTGCACTTTAGCAGTTTCACACTGGCGTTTTAGTTCTTATGCGTTGGTCCCTCTGGACTGGACTAATAATGTCCGTCCGATTAGCATCAAAATATATTCATAACTAACGACAGAAAGCTAGACCCGTTTTATCTGGTATTAACACATCGCAAACGTTTTTCCTGAATACACGGAAAGTATGGATAGGTAGTTTGCCTTCCATATTTTTTGGAATATCTGAATATTTTTAGCGTTGGAACCTTGAAGTGCCATAGCGCCATTTTCTAAAAATGGTTAGCGCCATTTTCGCGATGAATTGAGCAACCCGAAAAAAGTGGCAGACTGATTGAATCCCATCCCGACTGTACCTTCGAAGAAAGTGAATTTTCCCTGTTTGCCACAAAAACTGCCGAGCTAGAGGTCACTTGTTTTTGACCCTGATGCAATATCACGTCTCCATTTTTATTCGCATATGCATAATTGTAGACATATTGAGTGGCCGATGAATGTTTGTGCCATTGTGGTTCTATGTTGGTGGTGGTGTAGGTGTCCGAATCTGGCTCCGTGCTGCAGTGGGATACTTGGTATAATTAGGTACCTGATTTGGTTGACACCCGTTTCGGCCGCGCCATCTCGGCCGTGGACATTTCGGCCAAGCCATTTCGGCCGGAGGACACTTCGGACGTGGCCGTCTCGGCCGTGGACAGCTCGGCCGTGAGCCATCTTGGCCGCGAGGACATTTCGGGTGCAAGGTATAGATTACATGCGGCTAGTGATGGAATGGCGCAATGGCGCTGGCGCCATTTGAGGGCGCCAAAGGGCGCCGCGCCATGGCGCCATTGGCGCTTGGCGCCCTTTTTCTGTGGCGCCCTTGGCGCCTGGCGCCCTGGTTTAAAACGGCGCCACCAGCTTTTCGAGGTGAGTGCTGTCTAAATGGGAAAAAAATGAAAAATGCATCCATGGATGATCTAAATTCATCAGAAAAATGGACGAAGTGGTGTGAGTGGGTGGAAATCGTTCATCCAATGGTTGATCAGATGTGTCTGACGGATTAGAAGACAATAATGATGGACCGTTGAACTTGCAAAATTATAAATAAATAGATTTGAATCATTGCAATTCCGTTTCACAGTGAAATGTATCTCTCTGACAACTCGCCTCCAACTCGCTGACAACGATTTGTTTACTGTTGGCAGCGAGTTGGAACATAGTTGTCAGCGAGTGGCAGCGAGTTGGAACTGAGTTGTCAGCTAGTGGCAGCGAGTTGGCATGTGTTGTCACAGTAGCTGCACACTTGGCAGCAAGTTGTCAGCAAGCTGCACACATATTAATAGCATGTGTTGCACTGGTTGTCAGAGAGCTGAAACCTGCCACTTATAAGTTGGCAGCGAGCTGTCGGCAAGCTGCATTTTGTTGTCAGCAAGCTGCCACTAATTTTCATGCTTGGCAAGCAAATTGGCAGCGAGTTGTGGAGAGCTACATTTCACTGTGTTTTTGTCCATTTCAAGGAAACATTGTTTGGAAAAGTCTATTTGAAGTGAATGGATTGTTGTTAAATGACAATTTCCATTGTGTTTGAATTTGTCATGTAGATTTTATTAATTTTTTTATTGTTGCTAGTTTTGTTTTTGTTCATTACATCGTGGTGAACGCGAATTAAGAAGTAAATGCGTGTACGATGCTGTATCAACATTTTTAGCACATGCAGGGTGTTGTAGGCACTTATTTATCCTGGCGCCATTGGCGCCTGGCGCCCTGTTTTCCAAATGGCGCCGTGGCGCCCTTGGCGCTTGGCGCCCTCTCTCTGTGGCGCCCCTGGCGCCTGGCGCCCACTTTCCGAATGGCGCCATGGCGCGCTTGGCGCCTGGCGCCCTTTTTTCTGGTGCTTTTCCATCACTACATGCAGCATATTGGTAATACGCAGTGCACCTTATAAGCTTGATGGAGCCGGAACAGATGGCCCAGTCAGGGACAACAGAAATGATGTAAGGTGTGAGTCTGTTAAATAAGAGTATGCAATGGCATTGTTGTTGTTGTTGTTTTGTAAATAGGAGAACAGATACCACAGTTCAGAATGACATGAATGCATAGTTGTCAAAACATTTATGTTTACTCAAGAATACATATACTTGAGTATTGCGTAAATACGTTTATGTTCCCAGTGAAAAAGTGCATTTTACATATACTTTTTGAAAGTAATATTTATTTATTTCAGAATAGTGTTTGAACTTTGAAGTAGTGAACTGGTAATCCACAGCATGGTTGTTAAAAGTATTTACTTTTACTTGAAAAATATGTATACTTGAGTACTGAGTAAAAATGTTTACGTTTCCTCAGGGAAAAGTACCAATACTCGCTTTTACATATACTTTTTCAAAGTACTCAAGTACAGAAAACATATTTCAGGTAGTCTTTTATATAGTGTTTAAGTGAAAACAAAACAAAATGAAAAGGTTAAAAATACGGAAAAATCATTGAAAATGGCATATGAGCACATAAATAGCCAAAGATTGCTGAAGATAGGAAAAAATTTCTGAAAATAAACGATTTTTAATGACAATTTGGGTAAAAATTTTCAAAAATACTCACGTTTACGTTTTCTGGATGAAAAAGTACATTTACTCACGTTTACTCACGAGTAAAAGTAAAAAATATTTACTTTACATATTCTGTACTCAGGGGGTGAGTAAAAAATAAATACTTTACATGTACATATACTTTGAGAAAAGTTTGGTACTTTTAACAACTCTTATCCACAGCATGCCCTTTGATGTAGATACAGGACTCAATGAATGTACATATGCAGTTTGAAACTTAAATGGATCTGCTATGTGAAAGCTTGCCACAAGCTCACATGCGACATGTGGCATAATTTTTCATATTTGCGTGTCTGTTCATAATTGACGCCGCACGTGAAAGATCTGTTTCCGCATGTAATCTATGCCTTGCGACCGAAATGTCCTCGCGGCCAAGATGGCTCGCGGCCGAGACGGCCACGTCCGAAGTGTCCTCCGGCCGAAACGGCGCGGCCGAAATGTCCACGGCCGAGATGGCGCGGCCGAAATGGGTCCCTACCACCTTATTTTTGAACGAGACAGGCGTTCTTAGTAGGGTGTCAAAAAGGATACCGTATTTACTCGGAATACCCGCCTTGAATTAACCTCCCCCTCGAACTATCCCCAGGTCTGAGCAAGCTGAAAAAAATACCCCCCTTGAAATACCCCCACCTGAATTGAGTGTAAAGAAAATATACCGTATATACTCAGAGGGGTTATTTTTTTGTCAGAGTTGTTAGGGGGGGGGAAGTTATTCAAGGAGGAGGAGTTACTTTTTCTTACTCGGCCGACAGAGAATGGGGTATTCAAAGGAGGAAGTTATTCAAGGGGGTCTTATTCGAGGATATACAGTAAATGGCAAAGACTGCAGTTTGTGATCCATGTAATGCAGAACACACGTTAGAAATGACGCTGTTACATTAGGACAGGGCTTACAAATTGTCTGGCTTACAAATTGGACAGGTATTTATACTTACTTAAGAGTTTATTGGATTTTTCTACGTCTGCGTACCTATGTTACAAACAATGGATCAATAATGGCAAAATAAAAACAAACCTGTCATCAACAGAGCTAAGTTCATCTGACATCACTGATTCACTCAACTCAGATCGACAATCACCATACTCCAAATTCTGACTTCCACCATCACCATGCACAATCTCCCGTCTCAACATGTGCACATGCTCTAACAATTTGCCATGACACAGTCTCAGTGTGTGCAATTTGTCAGCCAGCCACATAGAGTTGTCATTGTCATTGTCATTGTTGCGTTGCTCTCTTTGGAGGGTGCTGATAGCAACCGCTGCACTGTCTAAGGCAGTGTCAATATCTGATAGTTGGGAAGTGAGCGCCATTTCCGTTTGTTGCAAAACCAATAGACGTTTTTGTGGTGGGGTAGAATTTTAGCAATTGATAAAGCTCAGTGAATTTTTGTAGCACTAGTAAATTTGTGTTTCGGCAGTGAAGAGATCTGCGCTTCACGCAAAATTCAGTAAATTACGGCATGTGGCTCATAAAACCCATTATATTTATAAGGCAAACATGGATTAGTGTAGAATCAGTGCGTGTATTTGTACACATGAGCACTATTCATGTAGGTATTCTACGGACACAAATGTAGCTATTCGTAACAGGTTCATGCATCCTTGCACAATGAGCATTATCAAGAGCCATGCATAAAGCTACCTACCTAGGTAGTTACTTAAATATACACACATGTAGCCCTTTACGCAGGAGAGATTTAGGTATATTCCTAAAAACCTAGGGTATGCTGCTTGATGCGCACAATTTGAAACTTGCACCATGTGCATGGATGGGCCAAATCTGACGGATATAGGTACTCTGCCCTCTTAATTATCGCAACTCGTTTGCACAGACTGAAGCCAAGCATTAGGAACCAGTTCCTCATTTTGGCAGTGATATTTACGTGTCGAGCGCTGGGAAAATTTACTAAAACAACATGTCGTTTCAATCGAAATAATTATGCGGTAATTGAGAGGATTTTTAGTTGACACATTTGACCAATCTCTTGGTTCTTGACATTTTCTATGTCACCAAGTGCACGGCAAATGGAGAGTTGCATACGGATAGTTAAAGTGTAAAAAATAGAAACATTCAAAAGGTAGAACCAGGTAGACATAACCAGGTAGACCTAACCAGGCGAAACATAATCTTCCCTGATTCTTGACACGTGACCGCAAGTGGAATTGCTCCCAGCGTAAGATCGTCTGTTCCCATGGCAACCGTAAGCTGCCACTGCGTGGATTCAGAGCGTTTCGTTCAGCGCCATGCAATTTGAACAAACATCAATTCAAACGCAATCGCCCACCGTTGAGAGTCCTGACATTTGTACATATGAAGGGTGTGCTTCTAAAAGTACCGATCTACAAAAAATCGATTTTGAGATAATCGCGATTGAAAGTTTGGAGCATGCAATACCCATACATGGGTATTGGGTATGGGAATTTTGGGTAAGGGTATTTCGGCCATATTGTTGGGTATCCACATGCATGGGTATAATCATTGATTATACACATAACACTAGCTATATAAAATTTAGGGAATTGTATTTTTGTAGTACAGTACATTTTAAAGGAACAAATTGGTAATAGCGTGTAGATCGGTATTTTTTAAAGCACAAAATCAGAAAGCTGTAGATCGGTACTTTTACCCATAATAAAAAAGCACAAAATGAGTTTTTGCGCAAGCGGACGCCGATCTGACATCGGTACTTTTAGAAGCACAAAAAATAATGTGCAGATCGGTACATTTCAAAGAACAATTTTGAAAAAAGTGTGTAGATCGGTACTTTTAAAGACACAAAAGCTGAAAAAGCTTGTAGATCGGTACTTTTAAAATTTCAAAAACTGTAATTTGCGATTTTTTTGCTTTTTTCGACCCCCCATATCTCAAAATTGAATTTCGCACCCCCCACATATTATATATATTTTTGAAGCGCATTTTTATGGGGACCCCAAAATTGGTCCTAACTCAAATTTGAAAAATTTGTAGATCGGTACTTTTAGAAGCACACCCTTCATATTAACGTGGACTGATATTACGGACGTAAATATTTACATTTATGTTGGGGTAATAGTTACGGTTCAAATGGGATCCCGATCCCGAATCCCGAAATCTCAAAAAACGAATCCCGATCCCGAAACTTTTGAAAACCAAATCCGAATCCCGAAAATTTTTACTCAAACCCGATCCCGGAAAATTTGCCAACTTAAAAAACAAACATTATTGCACTGAGAAATGTGACTAGGAACCTCCAACGTCCAATCTATGACAATTTTCCGGCATTCGTGTGTGTTTTAGACCTATTTTTGCAGTAAATTAGAGAAAATCCTTTAATATGAGAACTTTTTTAACGATCCCAAGAAAATTCAGCGATCCCGAAAAAATGCCAATCCCGATCACGATCCCGAAAATTCAGTCCCATTTGAACTCTAGTCTATAATGTTGGTCTTCGCGGGAAGTTAACGGTGATTATGGTACATACTCAGAACACCCCTGGGTTGTTTTTTACAGTATATCCGCGAATAAGTCCCCAGGGTTTTTTTTGTCAGTTTGTTGGGTAGTTATTCGGGGGGCGAGTCATTCGAAGGGAAAATTTATGTAAATTATATTTTTCCGTTTTTTCGTCAGAATATTAAGCGAAATGCGTGCATATTGTATTTATGAATGGGGTTTAGTTAGCTGAATCAACCTTTAAGCGAGAATACAAAATCTATAATTCACGTGATAAAATCAATGCTAGTGAAAATCAGCTGCAAAAATACATGCTTTTAAGGAACACATTTACATGTTGCGTTTTTCATACATGGACGTTTCCCCGTATCTGTGCCATCCCACATCCCGGCCCAGAAATTGGATGCCTGTCATATTTGATGCGTATTCCTTGCATTTTTGGTGGATAATGGATGCAAAAAATGTTGATGATGAAAAAGTGCTACATTAAAGCCGGAATTACAGCTCAGCGGCGTTGACGTGAAATGATGACGTCGTAAAATTGATTACATCAAAATAGACATAGGTACAGCGTTGAAATTTCAGAATTTGATAGTTCTAGTAATTAGTGTGTAATGTCCTAAAAAAATTAAGAAAATACTTCTTATTTAATAAGTAATTAATTTTACGTCAAAATTTACACATTCTATGTCAAAATTTCACATCAAACATTTTACGTCACCAAAAAATTTTGACATTGAATTAATAACTACTTAAAAAATGATTATTTGGTAAAAAATTTTTGGGACATTACACACAATTACTAGAACTATCTAATTCTGAAATTTCAATGCTGTACTTGTTGTCTATTTTGATGTAATCAATTTGACGTCATCATTTCACGTCAAATGCCGCGGAGCTGTAATTCCGGCTTTAAAGCGGGAATTAGAGCTCAGCGTCGATTCGACGTGAAATGATGACGTGAAATGACGTCGTGAAATTAATTACACGAGTGTGGATCATGCTACGGGTCTACAATTTTCTAAGGATAATATATGAATCAATACCTTAATCGTGTCCAATACTGAGTGTTATCAGCCACAACTAGAGCGAATTGAAAAATTCAATTTTTATCATTTCACGTCATCATCATTTCACGTCACAGTGTCAGGGAACAACTTGACATTTCACGTCAAGACTTTTGCTTGCAATTCTGTCGTACATCGGCCGATTTTGATGCCCTTTGAGTATGTTGTGGTCGCGCCTACTACCAAATTCTTTTTTTACTCGAATAGTCCCCCAGTCCCGAGATAAGGGAGGTGAAGTCACAAAATTACACTAAAAACTGTGTGTTCCACAACTCCTCCAAACTGTGGCCGTTTGGGTTGCAAACTTCAGCATAGGTGTCCTATGGAGTCTACTCTATTGTGTTAAAATTTCATTGTGATAGCTCAACTGTAGCTCAAGCTATCGCGTTTTTCCAGCGGTAACTGAAGATGCCCACCCCTGTATCATCCTTAGAAAATTGTAGACTCGTAGCATGATCCACACTCGTGTAATTAATTTCACGACGTCATTTCACGTCGTCATTTCACGTCGAATCGACGCTGAGCTCTAATTCCGGCTTAAGAGCCACTTTCGATGTCTCGGTGAATTCGCAGGTCAAAGTTGTACTCAATAACACTGACTGCACTTAATAGTTGTCAACTGTCATGTTCAAACACATGTGGTGTCAAATTGCCTTCAAACACTCTAACATGTTATATTAGATTGATTACATTGTGTCATCATGACTTTTTTGAAATTTCTTAAATTAAATACAGTCTATCTGAGAGACAAAGTAGATTTAGATGTGGGATGAGCCTACGTCGTTTCCCCACCCATCAAAGAGGGGGCGTTTTTCGAGGCAGGGGTATATCTGCCTCAGCCAGCTAACACGAGGTGGTGATTCGAAGGGGGAATTCTTCAGAGGTGGAGTTAATCGAAAATATACGGTGTCTCATCAGAAAAATTTGCATTGTGTGCTCCCAAGCCGTTTGACAAATCTGCACGGTTTCATATTTTTCTGCCATGAATAGATCCATATTAAATTGACGTTTTGTATCCAGTTTTTTTTTTGAATTTTACATTATAATACATTGCATGTTATATCTCTTTTCGAAAACTTACATCCTTTTATAATTTCAGTGCTATTTAAAGAAGACATAAATACATGAATTATATGAACAAAATGAATTTAGGTGATGGTTTGATGATTGCACTTTCATATTTAGAAAAACAAAAACAATAGCAAAACAGCAAAATCGAATAAGCCTGCGACCGCTAAAATGGCTCAAAAACGCATGATTGACACAGACAAAGTAGTCGGTCACGGGGCGAGTTACACACTGCATAAAATTCCGGGGAAAAAAGTAAATTTCAAACAAATGCCTCAAATGCTCACTGATGCTACAAAATTTTACCCAAAAACCGACAACTTTGTCTCGAGTTTTACATTTTGCAGCGTGCAGTAATGCCACAACAACCTCAACTGAACAACCGTACGTCACGCTAGTTTTCGGACGATATGACTGTAGACATCAATGGCAACCCGCACACTAGCAGAGTTGTGCAAATACTGGTATTTTTGGAAAACGTAAACGTAAACGTAAATACCTTTTTCAAATCAAAAGTATCAATACTAAAACGTAAGGTATTTTTAAAATACCAAGGAATACGTAAAATAAAACGTAAACGTAAAAAAAAATTTTACACACAGTATTTGCCATTGTGCTTTGGAAAATACCATTATTTTCACACGTCATGACTGGCGTCACTCCCAGACCCTATAAAATGCCCTGTCAAATGTCATGCAAAGTGTCTAAAGTCATGCAAAATGCTCTGGCAGGTGGCAAATCTTTGCCATTTTGCTGGGCATTTTACATGAGTTTTGACATTTGCATGAAATTTCACATTTTACAGGGCATCCTACAGAGTCTCAAATTGGCTGGCACCAGAGGTTGCACTCGCCCTGCCAGTTTCAAAATGTGTGCTACTCACAGTTGTTGCAACTGGCGTTGTCGGAATTCATCACAAAAAAATTATTAACGCAAGGATCCACAAATAAACAAAAAGGTTTCTGTGTTCAGCATTTGAACATTTATGATTATGTACCCAGTATTCCATGTGTAAGTGCAAGCATGCAGTCACTTTTTCATATACCGCTTTTTGTTTCTATGTATACATGTTACATTTATGCAAAGACATAAGAATATTGTTGGCTGCAGGTGGTGCAGCCCATTTGAACATGGGCACGTGTGAACGATCACAAGTTTTTTACGTTTTCCCTAGTACCCGGGTATTTTAGTCAGGAAAACGTAACAAAACGTAATGGTATTTTTGGAAAACGTAAACGTAAACGTAAATATAAATACCCGAATAACCGGGTATTTCGGGTAAACGTAAATACGTTTTTCCAACTCTGCACACTAGTTGACACACGTGTGTCAACTAGTCTGTGTCAACTCAGATTCCGGCTTCACGTGTCGCAGAGCGATCTCCAAGCACATGCGGCAATGTTGAGGCGAGTACAAAGTATTAAGGCGAGTGGAGCCGAAATCTGAGTTGGCACAGACCCAATTGATAAATGTGTCAACTAGTGTGTGGGCGGCCAATAGTCGAAATTCTTTTATGAAATTTTGAAATCTATTCAGTGGAATTCGGTGAAATACAGTATCCGCACCTTAAATCTACACCCTCCGAATACTGCGTTCAGGCGGGATCGGTATGAGTGATATTACGCTAGATATAACTGGAGCTTAACGCCAGACTATCGTCATAGTTGTTGAAACGTATAAACGTTTACTCGATAAATAAGTATGCTCGAGTACTGCGTAAATAGGTTTACGTTTCGCCTTGAAAAAATACCGGTACTCACTTACTCGCGTACTTTTTGATAAGACGCGAGTACAGAAAACGTATTTCAGGGGGGCTTTTACATAGGCTTTTTCAAGGCATAAATGGAAAAAATGAAGAAAAAGCTAAAAATAGGGAGAAATATCCAAAATAGCTTAAAAATTGGCAAAAACACAAACTAGTGGTGAGTTTGGGTGTGAAAAAAGTTTACAAATTAGTGATTTTGAGCGAAAATTGGAGCAATTTATGAAAAGTATCCACATTACCGTTTTCCGGGGACAAAAGTGATTTACTCACGTTCAGGGTTGGTTTTATAAAAATCATTTGTATACAAATTGTATAAAAATTGTATAAAAATGTATTTTATTTTTATTTTATTCTTGTTTCATTTTATTTTATTTTATTCCAAAATAATAATAAAATAATAAAATGGACCATTTTACAAAAAATTTACAAAAATTTTACAGAAATTTTACAAAAAATCAGAATCTTGCATGCAAGGTCAGAAAAATGTGATAATTAGACCTAAACATGAAAAACGTGTGACAAATTTTTCCATTACTTTGCAAAAGTTGCATGCAGTAGGTATTGTTATCTAGTTGCAAGTGTTAAGTTACAATTATCGATAAGAATGGTTTGCATTTTCAGTAGAAGGATTACTGGAGTGTGCCGGGCGCATTTGTAAAACATCATGCAAAGTGTCAATTGTCATGACAAATGTAGTAAAGGGTCAATTGGCATCTCAAATGTCAAGCAAAGTATAATTGTCATGACAAATGTCGTGCAGAGTGTAAATTGTGTATCTGAATCTTATGTTTTGGTATCCAAACCTTATATTTCGGTATCCAAATCTTATGTTTTTGTATCCAAATGTTCACATAAGATTTGGTTACAAAAACAACAAGATTTGGATACAAAAGATAAGATTTGGATACAATTTGCTTTACAGTTTCCACTTTAATTTATATTTGTCATGACAATTGACACTTTACTTAACATTTTCATGAAAATTGACACTTTCCATTCCATTTCATGACATTTTGACACTTTACATGGCTTGGGACTGCCCAAGCTGCGCGAATGAACAGGTTGAACTATAAACAACATAAAAATTTTTTTACAAAAAATATGAATTTTTATACAATTTTTACAAAAATATGAATTTGTATACAATTTTACAAAAATTTTACAAAAATTCAAATTTTTATACAATTTTTATTTTTTTTTGAAATTTCCCATTTTATTTTATTTTATTTTATTCTTCAATTTTCCATTTTATTTTTATTTTATTTTTATTCTTTTCTGAAATTTTGCCAACCCTGCTCACGTTTACGCATGAGTAAAAATAAATAAATTATTTTACGTTCTCTGTACTCAACGGTGAGTAAAAACTACTTAACGTTTACGTTTACTTTCAAAAAGTTCAGTACTTAAAACAACTCTGGTATCGGGGCTGTGTACATCACTAATCGGGATGTGCAAAAGCTATAACGAGTAGAACGCTCACACATACATACAATGACTATCGAAAGAACAAGAGAAATCGCTTGGCACAAGCTATGAATATCGAATGAAATCAGTGACCGAAAAGCGCTACAAACAAGGCGACAAACGCCAAACTGGACTAACAAAAACACCCTATCCTACTCTAAACATAATAAAATCACTCCGGCTCTTCTCTTTTATCTTGGCATTCTTCCAAATAATAAACAAAATCATCGTCATTCAAATTCTGCATTTTCTTATACTCTACTTGCTCCAAAGCTGGCGAAAAATCACTTTCACAATCGGTGATCGATTGCAACTGGCTGTCGATATCCGTTTTTGGCATGCGGAACCACAATTTGAGCCTGAATATAAATAGAACAAATTGGGTGAGGAAATGTTCGAGCCTTATTCCAAGAGTCAATAGTCCACCAAAAGTTGTTTTTGAGTAGATCGCATTATCACTTTCATTTCCAATTCACGGTCCGTGCTGCCTGTACGATATGGCTCGCTCATGCCTACCATCAAGTTCCAAATGTGACAATAAAGTGCCAAACTTTCAGTCCCTGCTCTAAAAATGTACATGCGAGTATGTCATTTGGATATTTGCAAAAGTTCTGCAATTAAGTCCGGTAACAAAACTGGACCTGTCAACTTCTTGCCCGAATTTTTTCGCATTTTGTTCTCAAAAGTGTGAAATTTGACACTTATCATGTAGGGAGATCATTTTTTTTGGAAAATTATGAAAAATGGATGGAAAATTTGAACTTGTCGAATTTTAGAATTAGACGCCTGAATTTAATCTAGCCAAGCGGGTCGTACCTATACGCGTCAACACCGTTGAGGTAGTATCTGTGCAATCTGCGCTCCCGTATAAATCCAAGCCGCTCGTATAATCTCAGCGCGCCCACGTTGGTGATTTCAGTTTCCAGCATTGCCTGTGTGAATAGGATATTTTTATAGACTTGAAAATTATGAACGGAGCTTAGGGAGACGATTGAACCCTCAAAAGGGGTGAAGAATGGCAGTATAAATTCCACATTAGAAAATGTTATAGAGACGATTTCTTGACGACCAGAGACGATTTCTTGACTTGACGAATTTCTTTAAAAAAAATTAAAATCGGAATTTAGTTTTTGTTTATTTTTGAATTTTTGGAATACTTTTCGAATTTCTTTCAACTCAAATATCACATTTTCGAATTTTTCAGGTAAATATTGGATAAAAATTTGAGTGTTGTGTGCTTCTAAGCTGTTGCCGCAGACAAATTTGCACTGTCTTATATTTTTTCACATAACTAAGTGCATTTACTAACCTCGTCACATTGCATTTTCTCCATTTGCTCGACTGCGCGACTCACCAAGCGAGTGCCTGAATGTCAAAGTCACTGATAGGTTAAATTTCACACGGCTAAATTCATAAAAAAATAAATGAAAATAAGAAACAATAGTTTACTGTCGAAAAGACCAAAAGTCATATCACGTTTGAATGCATTTGAGTTAATAGACTGAAGAGTCGGTCAACTATAATTTATAAAAGATCGATTACCGTATTTCTTCTAATAGAAGGGCGGGTCTCCAATAGAAGGGCGTCTCCAATAGAAGGTACACTTTTTCGACTTAATTAAGGCCACGAAATAAATAGAAGGGCCGTCTCCAAAAAAGGGCGTCTCCAATAGAAAGGCGGGTAAAAAAAATGACGAAAAATAGAAGGGCGCCCTTCTATAAGAATAAACACGGTAGCCTTGTATATTTCGATAGTACACTAGTGTGAAATGTTCCATGAAAAGCTCATATGAAAGAAAAATAACACAGTCCGAAAAACTGACCCACTCTAGCCCGACGAAAGTCTTGATCCACGGCCAACATAGCTATGTAACCTCTCTTTTGACCGCAGTGTAAATCGTCAATTTTGCAAACCACCGTGCCGCAGATTTGCTCTCTTAAAGCATCATGTTTACTAGCAGAAGCTAAAGGCGCAGCTACTCCCTGCTCTGAATTTTCCTGATTTTCAGTGTGACATTCATTGTGATTGCTGGTGGAATTATTAGCGACTTTTGTGTTGTTCATGAATTCAAAATCATTGTGGTTAGCGCGAAAAGCCTGCAAAATAAACAAAATGTTACAATATAAATGACGAAGTATGTAAGAAAGACATGCTGCCATTTTGGAATCAAATTTAACTTTTTACTGTGCACTGTGCAAAATGAGAAATTTTTCCAAAATAATTTTTTTTACCAAAAGGGTGAACTTTAATAAAACAGCACAACTCCCAGCCCCACCCTGTGACAACCACCTGAGAACTCAAATCGACGTCATAAAGACATTACCAAATTGTGCCTAAATGAATAAATCTGACGGTAAAAACGACCATATAAAAAGAATCCTGGCACCCTGTCAAGAACCGTGATCTGTGGTGCCAGGCACAGATTTTTCATCACTTTGAACTTTCATCAGTTCAACTTTAAAAAGGGCCAGGTTAAGTACTATGCGCGCCCACACACGCTAGTTGACATCGACACCAAATGTCAACTGGTGCCGATCCCGATTCAAAGCTTGCTGACAAGTGGACGAACGACGTTTAAACGCAAGCTTTGAATTGGGAACGGAACCAGTTGACATTTGGTGTCGATGTCAACTAGCGTGTGTGTGGCCTATGTGCCGGTGAGGTGAAAGGTCGAGATTCAAACAGCCGGCCTACTCTTCACTTGATAGAAGTTCGGAAGAGCCCCCCCCCCAATGCCCGCGCCATGAAATCGCCCAACAACTGTCATGGAATAAAAATTAACTCACCACAAAGCACAATTCTGGCCAGTTACGAATGAAATATCTATACGTAAAGATAGAATACGGCTCGGACAACATTTTCGAAACCATTTCCATTATTTTCTCCAAATCTCGTTCGTCTCTGTACTGGCGGATTTGTATTTTTGCATCGCTTTTTTCCGGTGAATGCCCAGCTGAGGTTTTGCAGTTTACCAATTTCGGCGGCGCCGGGCTAATTTTGAGTCTGCAAATGACGAAAAACGGTGCTACCAATTCGGGTTGAATCAGTGACAATTACAACAGTACAAAGTCTCCACTGAGAAGAGTGTTAGACAATTACCTAACTGGTGCCAGCTAGTCCCAAGCCATGTGAAGTGTGAAGTCAAGTGTCAAATGTCATACAAAGTGTCAATTGTCATACCAACTTCAGTAATAAAATATGTTCTTTTTGTTTTGATTAACGTTGGACACTTTACAGGCCTCGGGACTAGGATTGGGAAAAAAATCAATTTTTTAAGCTTCCCGATTTTTTGGGAAAAAATCGCTAGTCAAAATTAGTCCTTTTTGCTTTAAAAATTATGACTGTTTTCGGCTTTACTAGGGATGGCCGAAAAAAGTTTTTTTTTTCAACGTCAATGGTTTTTTTCAACGTCAACCTTTTTTTAAATATAAAACCGTTTTTTCAAAAGCTTTCTTATAGTCATGAGTCAACATATACAGGTAAATCAGACAGGTGACAGTACTTTATGATGTTATATATAGCCATAAAATGGCTGTAGAGTCATGGGATATCATTATAAGTGGTGATTTCTGTCAAAAATATCCGTTTATATCGACTTATTACGTATATCGGCTTTTGTCGAACGTTCGTGACTTCAAGTGTAGTTGGCCATGGAATAGTGTTTAAATTAGGTTACAATAGAAGGCTAACACATTGGCAGTGGTGTTTCACACTGTGCAAGTATGTGGGCTTACATTGGCTGTATATATTATATACAACACTAGCATATCATGGCTTATTATGACATAACTAGCAGGATTATCTCCGACCTCAGTCGGGTTTTGTAGTGTCCTTATCCTACAAAAAAGCATTATTTCAAATTTGTTAGATGCAGGTGTTTAATTTGAGGGTGGAGGGTGTAATGCATATATTCAACAGAGAGCATATTTCAAATCAAGGCAATCAAAAACCCACAAATGCAACATTTCACAATTTCTAATTTATTAGCCCCAGGGGATCTATTTTAAGGCTTACAGTAATGTAGAGTCAAAATGGAGTGCATATTTTAAATCAGTGCAATTAGAAACCTACAAAATGCATCATTTCACAATTTGAAATTTTTGGCCGTACGGGTTCATTATCAGGGTTACAGTAATGTAGTGTCAGAATGGAATGCATATTTGAAATCAGTGCATGAAAATACTCACAAATGCATCATTTCACAAATTGAAAGTTTTTGCCCCAGGGGTTCATTTTCAGGTTTATGGTAATGTTGTGTCAAAATGGAGTGAATATTTCAAATCAGTGCAATTAGAAACCCACAAATGCATCATTTCACTATTCAAAATTTTTGGCCCCAGGGGTTAAATTTCAGGGTTACAGTAATGTAGTGTCAGAGTGGAGTGTATATTTGAAATCAGTGCAATCAGAAACTTAAAAATGAATGATTGAACAAATTGAAAATTTTTAGCCCCAGGGGTTCATTTTCAGGGTTATGGTAATGTAGTGTCCAAATGGAGTGCATATATCAAATCAGTGCAATTTCTAATTTTTTAAGCTCTGGGCATTATACTTAAAAATTATGGTAATGTAGAGTCAAAATGGAATGCATATTTAAAGTCAGTGCAATGAGAAACCCAAAAATGCATCATTTCACAAATTGAAAGTTTTTGGGCCCAGGGGTTCATTTCCAGGGTTATTGTTATGTACTGTCAAAATGGAGCCCATATATCAAATCAGTGCAAGTAGAAACCCAAAAATGCATTATTTCACAAATTTAAAGTTTTTGGCCCCAGGGGTTCATTTTTAGGGTTATGGTAATGTAGTGTCAAAATGGCGTGCATATTTGAAATCGGAGCAATCAGAAACCCAAAAATGCATCATTTCACAAATTGAACGTTTTTGGCCCCAGGGGTTGATTGTCAGGGTTATGGTTTTTCGTTTGTTCATTTCTGAAAACACGGAAGATACGTATGAAATAAAATCACACATAAAGTCCATCCGCGCGTACGGCTGCCAGGTGTTGGTCTGCCGCTCAGATCACTCGCGTCACATGCGTCGACATCTACAAAAAGACATCATGTTTTACGGCCGTATAATGTCCGCAAAATACCTGCTATACAAGCGCCGCAAACTATGCTCGTAACTTGACAAGCCTCATTAAATCTGTCGCATCAAAAGATTATGAAACTTAAAAATAGCTGTGACATGTCTGAGACAATGTCTTTTACTTTTGTAAACATTTTCAATCATGCAACGAAATGTTTACAACTCAAGAATTCTTGTTTTCCTCACCGGATGCGAGGCCTTCCAACACGGCGAGAGCCTCGTGTACGGCGAGCCCGACATTCACGCATTCACCATCCGACTGCCGCAAAACCGACGGGTGCTCGGATTGCCTCAAAATGCGGGTGGTAATTACATGCTGTTTCGGCAAAGTTTCCAGAGTTTTAATAGGTCTAAATGCTCTATAAAATGTTTTGTTCACCGTGTAATATGCTACCCTCACACAGAAGCGCCCCAATAGCCCAAATGTGCGACGGCAGTGTTTTAGCCTTACAAATCATCACTCAAAGCATCGATTTTACAGAGTTGCCCGGAACGGACAGTACTCCTCAGTGTAATTGCCAGCCCCAAGTATGATTTTTCAATTCATTAACTGTAAAAATCTATTTTGCACACATTTTCATCCAACTCAGGGCGCCAACCTACCAGCCCTCACTGTTGGCTCACCAATCGAATTTATCGTACCGTCAAATGCCATCGATAGATATCAGTTGTCAGTTAGGGCATTATATCGCCCGCATGTACATGCATTAGATTTCGAGATTTTTCTGAATTCGCCCCCACCGGTTAACCTGTAGGGTTCTTAAATAACCATCGAAAACAAGGACGTAGCCAGGGGGGGGGCGGGGGGGGCGGCCGCCCCCCCCCTTCCCGGACCAGACCGAAAAATGTGCCAGAAATGGCACTTCCAGAAGACGATTTTGTCGACAGTTTGAAAAAATTTTGCGCGCAAGCGCGCATTTTCCGTTCGCAACGGATATTTTCAGCTGATTGGTCTCCGCGGCCTAAAAGCTAGTGAAAATAGACACAAATCCTGTCCATGTGGCTGTATATGCCTGCAAAAACAGACGTATACTGGTGTTATGGCGCCGCCAGTGGCGCCATGGTGTAGCGCCTATGTATGGCGCCAGCGCCTTGGCGCCATTCCCTTACTACAGGGGTAAAATTTTAGGGGGGGGGGGGGGCGCCGCCCCCCCCGTTCGCCGGGCTCCGTATACAATCCGCCCCCCCCGCTCAAAAATCCTGGCTACGTCCCTGATCGAAAATACCACACATTATTGTCATGTCCTATTTTCTAGCATGGAATATCAAATTATCAGTTTTGCTGGGAAATTATCCAGCCTTCGCTGTATAGACATCCATGATAAAAACTAGTGACATGCCTTGGTGGATGGTATTTAGTGATTCTAGTTGTGAATTATATAAAACCTTATAAATTACTTATAATAAAATCATTCACCACCTTTCTGTGTTGAGTGCATATTTTAAAATTGAGCCAATCGCCATATTTGGAGCAATTAAAGAGACATTTCAAATCACTAAATGCCAACCTGTCAATATTTAAATGTGGACACACATATAGCATATGAAATACAGACTGCTGAATTTTAACATGTTTAGAGCTACATTTTTCACATAATTTTTTCCCAGCAGATGTGTAAAGACGTAGTGAATTTAGGCGACATGCGAACCACGCCAGATTATTATAAAAAACATATTTTGGATGTAATTGGGAACCTACATCATTCCTAACTGTATGCAATTTTTGCTTGGCCAGTTGATTAAGCCAGCATTGCTTCCTATAATTAAAAACCAGTGATTTGAGTGTCAATTTAGTCAATGACTTGGCTGTCAATTTACTTAGGCCTAGCCTTTCTATATACATTGTATAGTCTCGACTAATCTGAGGTAAATATGAACATTTACCTGACTGAAAAATCATATTGTCAACTCTGTAGGCTCTTGAAAGCAGTCTGGTTTCGTCAAGTTTGGCGGCATAGTTAACGTAGTTTATTACCATCTGAGCATGTCTGTCTGAAGGCAGGTCACCGCCCACATCTATCATTAATCCTGCGGTACTGCACGATCGAGGTAAATATATAGATCTTTTCATAGTTGAAGTATACAATTTATCCATGTCATCCAAGCATTTTTGACTTATTCCTGTGTATTCAAGTCCATACATACTCATCGGTTCTATATAACTTTTCCAGGTAGTTTTTGCAAAAAGTAACGGTTTACTTGTACCTTTACTCGACAAAATGGCCAAGGAGCTATGTTTTAATAATTTGGCTTTACAAATATTTATATGCTCTTTAAATGGATTCAAATCTGATGTTAGGGTTACACCTAGATATTTTATAATGTCACATTCTTTCACATAGCCAAAATGTTTATGTTCATTATATCCCATTTCCCAGTGTAGGGGCATAGATTTTTGTCCCCAACGCATCACCATGGTTTTTTCTGTATTAATGGAAATATTCCATTCCCAAGACCATTGTGAAAATTCCCTCATTAATGATTGAAGTTCATATTCAGTATTGGCCATCAAAACCACATCATCTGCAAAAAATAGGCCAGGAATTTTTGATTCATTCATCCCCAATTTTGCACCCCATCCAGTGCTTAAAAGTCTATGGGCTAAATCATGCATATACAGTGCATACAGTGTCGGGCTAAGTGCACACCCCTGTGCAACCCCCAGTGGATATTGCATATCATCACTTAAAAAATCCCCATATGTCAAATTTACTTTAATATTTTTATAAGCATTTCTTAGAGCATTAACAAGAGAGATCGGTATGCCCAGGCATTCTAATTTATGCCACAATTTTTCCCTATTGACTCTGTCGAATGCTTTAACAGCATCGACAAAGCACGTATAGAATTTACCTCCATTAGATTTTGCATAAGCATTGCATGATTTAAGTATTTGAATATTATCTCCTGTTCTCCTGCCTGGTCTAAAACCACCCTGTAGTTCTGTAAAAATATCCTTACTTTCTGCCAAATGTATCAATCTATTGTTTAGCATTATCATGTACACCTTTTTTATGTTACATGATATTCCTAGGGATCTGTAGTTACCCATCTTTGATTTATCACCTTTTTTATGAAGTAAAACTAATTGGCATGCTTTCGCTGCATCGGGCAGTTCTGCACCATGTAGCCATCGGTTATACACCTCTAATAAATTTGTTTTATAATTTGCCGGCAGATGTTTAAGAGCCTCATGACAAATATCAGTAGTACCTGTTGATTTATTATTTTTCAACCTCCCCAGTGCTATGTTTAACTCTCTCCATGTAAAATCCCCAGATAATTCTGTGGTTTCTATTTCGTCCAAAGCCGCACTTTCTACCCTATACAAGGTTGGACTACCCGGATTTTCTGTCATGACATTATTCCAAAAATTTGTTGATTCAATATTCATCAACTCCTTTGAGTCACACTGTACATCATTTGTATTTGTCAAAGTGTGCAGGGTTCGAGGCTTTTGCCAATTCCTGTTTACATATTTGTAAACTTCTTTCATTTCCATATTAGGTCTTTCAAGCATTTGTGTAATATACCTGTCTTTTTTTTGCAGGTCTAATAGTTGTTTTTCACGATGTAACGTATTCTTCAGAATACGTAATTCATTTCGAAGGTCAATACTGTCATGTATTCTTAATTTTCGCCTTACCTTGGCCATATTCCTATGTAATTTTTGTATTTGTCTGGGGATTTTAGGCTGTTTCATAGCACCAGGTGGGTTGGATGCCAGTTTAGCTGCATCATGGATATTATTAATAATATCAGTGTAATCATTACCATTACATTGCTGTAAATGAGATGTGAATTTAACCCATTCTTCACCTTTTGGCTTAGGAACTTTTTGAAGTGATGACATCATATTTATTTTGGATTTCAGTGTCCATTCCACAATTATAGCATGATGATCAGATAGTAGAGGACATTGGCTGCCATTCTTGTCAATGTACCCCCTAATGTGTTCATCACATCCTCCCACTAAACATAGATCAATTATTGATCTAGCATTTGACCTTTCATATGTCCATAAATTACTAAAATTCCTATTCAGTAATGTAGGCCCATATTGGGCTATCCAGTCTCTTACCAATTTACCATTCTCATTCACTTCTGGCATATTGCCCTTTACCCCCAAACAATCAGCACCTATGTGCCCATTAAAATCACCTAGTACTAAACATTTTTCACTCCTTAGATTACATTTTAAAAAATTTTCACCTAATTCTTCCAATATTTTGACATTTTTTTCTGTTACAAGCTTAGATTTTTTAGCTTTGCTATTATTTTCTAAATAGCAAGTTAATATATTTATTGTTTCCTCTGCAGAGCATAATTTGATCCCCAATATGTTGTCATCATTAACCACAGACAAAGATGAAAATTTGTATTTTTTCTTTATGTAGATTGATATACCCCCGGCAAAAGTACCTTCTTTGTATGTATGTATACTTGAATACCCAGGAATATCAAAAGTATCTGTACCACAAGTAAAATGTGTTTCGACAAAAAGAAGAATATCGGCTGCAGTGTTGTTTATAGCAGCTAAAACTTCCGTACATTTCTTTTTCAAGTATCTCACATTTTGGTATAAGATAACCAGTGACATATCTGATAATAATTCAACGTTTGAACATTGTCCACTCATTTCATTTAGACATTCAACGCAAGGTAAAAATATCCACGCTATCAAAAGAAAAATCAAAAAAACTTTTTGGTTTCCTTTCACCACATCCACAAAAGCGAAAAGTATACCTAGGTGCTGCACCAACACTCTAACCCAAAATACCCAATAAAAAATGCGCAAACACAACCGTAAAACATCAAAAATCGAGGTATAAGTATGAATTACTTTGGTATACGGGCAAAATGCATTGTTAGCGGTTTCGTAACAATACCGCAGCGTGCTAGGGCTGAATTTCCTCCAGAGCTGGCTGCCACTGGTCGGGATGCCGCCTGAGATATTTCGATGATTATTGTTATATTCAATCAATTCATATTTGTTTATAACCAACATTGAAACGAATTGTCTCCTTATCAGATCCGCGACCACTTTGTTTCCCACCGGCGAGGTGTGCAACCCGTCGCGCATTAGGCAGCACGCAAAAGCGTCCAAATGCGATTCACACCCTAGGGTAGTGTACTCATCTTCCAAAAACGTCATAAGAGGCACAACAGCAACATTTTCAAAGTTCAGCTCAATTTCAACGATCAGAGCACGTTCCAAAGTGGATAAAAATCGGAAAACTTTTGCCATTAGATCTTTGCTCCAGCCATCCCTTAAGGGGCATGGCATTGAAGGACCAATAATCGATAGCAGAAGTAAACCAGAGGGTTGTAATGACAGCGATTTAGAGTCCATCAAAATGCGCACACATTCCCTCACATTCGACAAAAAAAACCGGTTCACCACATCCGCACTATATTCGCAGTCACACCTTATCAAAACATCAGTCGAATCTAACACTGATCTAATTAGAAAGACATCATAGCTGGTCGGTAAAGGCACATCTTTTAAGGCACAAACAAAAGTGTTCAATCGCCTACCGTTAAACAAGTTTTTGGAACAGTGCACAATAACTGGCACGGAAAATTCACGACAGTCACTACCCACAATTTTGCTAAATGACGCACCAATCGAGTCACCGATCACCCCTAAAGTGAAAAAGTATTCGAACGGGCGTAGAGCACAAGCACCAAAACACGTTACAGGACTGGGGCATACAGGAATACATTCCAGTTCCCTAAATTGACATCTAGGTCCAAAATCCAAGCCTAAATTCAAGCCACGCAACACATCCTTCACAAGTTGAATTCTACCGTTGACAAAAACCGTACTATGACTGTCAATGGCGGCAGTGGGTGGGGTTGTCTCAAAATTTTTCCGCAAATATTTTGCACATTTCACAGCCGTATTTTTGTCCAGCCCACTCAGCATGAATTGCTTAGGCACCAAGTATCTCTTTCCTACGCCAGTATTGGTGCGGATCTGAATAAAGAAAAAAACATGGACGCCCAAAAAATGCAAATTATGTACCAAATTTGTAACCTGTGCAAATGTTGTCGACACGGCCGGCCGCGTCCTCGGAACCGCGTCCGTGGCCGAGTCTGATAAATAGTTATACGTATAACTAATTGTATACTTTAAGTGTATATGCAATACATAACATAACACTACATACTCACTTGCTTCGACAAGTACTTCATCTCCGAGCACAGCTGCCAAATTGCTGGCTGGCACCGTAGCATTCGCCACGGACGCTGAAAAAAAACAGTATAGTGTTGTCTTTGTATGGATCAACAATAAGTGCAAACTTAAATCTTCCATTCCAATACTTGATAGATAAAGTTTCTCGCATCGTTTCCTTATTTTTACAATCGAATGCAAATATTGAGCAGTTTTTGATGTTTGTGCATTAGTAGCTAGTTTTTGTGCATATGTAAATACGTGGATGAACCCACCATTATCAACGGTTTCGGTGAGGGGTTCTTGGCCCAAGCTCTGCAACTTTTGAGTGCTTTGGTACCCCCCGCGTCCAATCTGCCGAAAACCGCGTCCTGAGATATCCTCAGTATTCATAAAATTTGAGACATTCATAAAAAGACCTATAAAGATAGAAAACAATATCACACCTCTAAAATTTCCTCTATCGCCGCGCCCTCTGGCGCCATAGCCGCGCATTCCAAAATTTCCGCGCCCACGCACATTTTGGGACGGAGCACCTCGATTGCCACGGGGCCACCCACGCCACGCATAGCACCGGCCTGTGCCGGATCGGTACGCCCACTGCGTAGATCGGCGATACGATTTTGCTGTAAAGTGATAGATTTTGAAACATTACTCTCAATATTCCCTAAAAATGAATTTGGTACCTCGTCGATATAATACTGCGGCGGCACCAACATTTCCAACACTCTGGCATAAGCCAATTTCCTATCAGTGGCGTCAAAATGACCTTTTTCATCTAGCTCTTCAAATTGACCAATATTAGCCACCAGTTCTGTCACTCCCCCGGCCACTCGGCGAGAATATGCCTTCTCCTCCGTAATGGTTGCGCGCACTTCCATTAAAGCAACCCCGTATAAGTTCATGTATGGGCTGCAATATCTGTCCCCCATTTCAGTAGGCAGCGCGCACTGCAAAGGAGCACTTTTATACGCAAATATGTAAGTTTTGGAATTGTGCCAAAAACTTGCATTTTTTAGCAAGAAATAGATAGTTGGTCTAATCGTATATAATTTGAAAAAATACCAAAATCCACAGTATATGTATTCGTGCCTAAAATCGAAGATTAGGAGCGCTTGACAGATAATTTTGGACACGTGCCAAAAGCCAAAAATTGTGAAAATATACCACCTATTAAAGTGACCAAAACGTGCCAAAACGGATACCCCCACAATCACCTCGTGTTTGCCTTTATTGGCACCGCATGTCAGGGCACCCCGCCATCCACTCGAGGGGGATTCGCCCGCACATCTGATCACCCTGTTCGTTTCAATCCACCCCCCGTTTTCGTCGCGCGAGTGGCCCGAGTTCCATAGTAGTTGTCTGAAACAGATTAAAATCAGTAGTTTCGAATTTTTAAATTGTAAAGTTATGAGTTCTTTTTTAAAAAACAACCTGAAACCGATATTGTTCTCGGCCGTGTTCACAATTATTTTGCGCAAATGTTTGTACGCCTCTGTTTTCATGGCGTCTCCAACCGAGTTGTATAATTTGCCATTTAAATTCCCCTTGCCAGTACCGATGGCAAACCATAATTTTGCCGTATCTTGATTTTGATTTTTCACAAACCCATACATTGTGAGCCATACACGGCTGGCCTCTTTTTGGAATTCATGGTATTTCGGATCCCATCCCTCATCTTTATGCAAGGAATACAGTTGCTCTAAATTGAGCGCCAGGCTAGTCAAATGAGCATTTGCAGAATGTTTGGCCTCAGACTGAAAAATAAAAACTTTGATTGTGAACCACGTTCGTGCATTACGCCGATAAAAAACCAATAGAGGATCCCACAAACTCACATAAATCAGCGTGTTGACAATGCAGTTGAATTTGTGCCCATCCAATATAATTTGCCATGGGAAATAGCCGCCAAATGGGTCAATTGGGTCGTCGAAGACCGTCACCACGTCGTTTACGCCCGTAACATTAGCGTGTTCAGCCGAAACATCTGTCAGCGGTGTGGGAACCGGCATGGCCGTACTGGAGCTCGCACACCCTGACTGATCATCGCCCTGTGTGTAATTATTACTTTTATAACTAGCTATTACCTGCAGACAACACTTGTCAGTTATACAAGTTATTAAATTATTCAGTGTAAAGTCCCTAATGTTTGATTTCATTTTGAGTATTAATAACATAAAGCTCAAGGGCCAATTACGCACATGGTTACGTAGCAATTTTGACACGTCCAATCTGAAGAGCAATAAATATCCCCATCTAACCACATTTACGGTCCTCACCCGTTTCACATTATCACTTTGAAACGCACTGCCGTCGTGAAGCCGTTTAACCACCTCACGCGGCGGGTTTACCGCAACCGGTGTTATCATACCGGATCGCAACTCTGTCACTTGCACCCGACACCAGTCGGCGAGATCCTGCGCCTGAAAAAGACATAAATTCATCACGAGATCAATGTAAATGCATCGTAATGATATGATCGTCCATGAAAACGGTACGTTGTGCGTATCTTGGAAAAGTTTCCCGTTACGTATTAAGTTTCGTACTTCTTTTATATTACTCATATTTAAGAATGTAATAACTGTTGTAATAAACCATCCCTTTATGACCTTTTTTATTTTTCCGTTCAAATCCGACGAATTCGTGACATCTTCCAGTTTTTCGACTTTGGAAATGAATTCGTCCATTTTGGTCGATAAACGTGAAACCCTCATGTCAATGGCCTGGCAGGCCTTCGAGCATTCAACCTCAAGCTGAAATGTAATTGAAACATCTTTAGAAAAAAGTACGTAAGTCCATAAGTCCAATAATTTGTCCATATCGACCAGTAAACCAGAAGCCATTATCACACCGACCTGTTTCATGTGATGGCCGTGTATACGCCTCGAATCCTCCAAGTGTTTACAGATCATGACCACATAGCTTAGTTCCCTAGAATTCGGCGTAGTCGTCGGGTTTGATGCCAAATAGGACATAAATTTTGTCGCCATTTCGTAGGGGTGCAAATCACAATTGTCCATTTTTGTTCCACCCCCGAGAGAATTTGTGGTCGGAGCCCAGCCTTACACACCCTCAGGTGTGTCCACGTCTGTGAGAAGAATGTTAAATTTAAACATTATTTCTATCAACATTCGTGTCCAGGTAGTAAACCCCATATCGGTATGTTTTAACATATCGTTCACACACAACTTTCGTAACGTCATAGTATGTTTTGTCATAAAGATATATATTTTCAACCCCCTGTGCATTTTTACAAAAATACCCCATTTCTCACTTATTTCCGCAGCTAGCGCTTCCAAAGAGTGGCAATGATTCGTGTCTGGCGAAATTATGTCACCACTGTCCAACACCAAAGTTCCATGCCTGTCATAATGACCGTCTTCTAGTTCCGGGAAAAATCCGGCCCCATAGTTCTCAAAATCCAAAAATTTTCCCTCCTGTTGCTCATCAGCACCGGCACCGTCTTGCCCATCCGGTACCGGATCAACATGGGCCACACCGTCACCAGCGTGCTCATCCACCGGTGGATCCCTCAGAACCGGTTTGAACTGTGGAGTCGGCGTCACCGTTGATTCACGCTCCAAGTTCACATCGATTTCTGCATTATCATAAAAAACACTGAATTTACCATGCAACGGAAGCAAGCTTTCTATCGACCCTATTTCACCCATATTATTAATAGTTGGTCTCTGCTCGAGACAACTGTATAACTTCAGCACGTGTTTGAACGTTCTCAAATATTCAACGTGTACTATAACAAAACATGTCCCAAAACGTATCCTCTTAAAAATAAATGTATAGCTTTGCGTACCTTCAGACACAACACACGGTGTTGTCCCCGGCGTCGTTTTGACCGCAGATAGCGGCAGTGGGGTTTTGCGACCGGATCTCCCCCGCTGCATATTCACATTCGATTCACGAGAGGTGTCTACAGATCCGTCATTGTCGCTAATCGTCGAGTCGATTTGAGCCCTACGTGCACGAACTTGTGATCGAGTCCCAGTGTGCAATATCGATACCTGTGGTATGTTAGGTAGATGTGGACAGAGCCTCTGAACATGTACATATAACCATAAACATGCCATCACTAAAACGTGTAAATGTCCCTCTTCAGTACATAATAAACTGAAAACTCCCACATCAAAATGTGCTAAACTCCCAAAAAACATAACACATACCGGGGTTTTGTTTGAAGCCATATTCCATTTATTGTCCGCAACGTAAACGACCAAAAACCACGCAAACCGCCTCCTCGATACGCACGCCTGAGATGGCAAAATCGATATGTTTAAACGCAACGAATCAACTTGGCATAATGCCAGATGTTTCGAAATCACGTATGTCACACTTGTATTATTCCGGCTAAATGTAGCTGCATGTTTCATGTGAATTGACCGTGTAATCGGCCGCGTGAGTGAGATTATTCCGAATAAATATAAGCATAAAGCACCAGTCTCCGATTGTAACGCCGCCGAATACATCGGTAAACGTAATACAGCCCATATGTGGGTTACAAAAAGCCGGGCTGAAGTACCCGTTATGCTAGTCATAGTATTTTGGCACTCTTCCAAAAACGCCAAACTCATTCGGTCAGGCCATACTGGCCCCCGATCAACCTTCACTTCTGTGGGAATACATCCCCTGATCAATACAAAGCAGTCGGAGAACAAAAAACTCACCCAAGCCTGGTCAGTAGTACATAGTCGTTGTGTTTGTAGCATGCGCATGAAAAAAATTCGGTGAACTTTTTTCTTTTTTTTCGCATGGTAATGTACTGTCAGAATGGAGTGCATATTTCAAATCATTGTAATCAGAAACCCAAAAATGCATTATTTCACAAATTCAAAGTGTTTGGCTCCAGGGGTTCATTTTCAGGGTTATGGTAATGTAGTGTCAAAATGGATTGCATATATCAAATCAGTGCAATTTCTAATTTTTTAAGCTCTGGGCATTATACTTAAAGGTTATGGTAATGTAGAGTCAAAATGAAGTGCATATTTGAAATCAGTGCAATCAGAAACCCAAAAATGTATTATTTCACAAATTCAAAGTTTTTGGCCCCAGGGGTTCATTTTCAGGGTTATGGTAATGTGGTGTCAAAATGGAGTCCATATATCAAATCAGTGCAAGTAGAAACCCAAAAATGCATTATTTCACAAATTGAAAGTTTTTGGCCCCAGGGGTTCATTTTCAGGGTTATGGTAATGTGGTGTCAAAATGGAGTCCATATATCAAATCAGTGCAATTAGAAACCCACAATGCATCACTTCACAATTTGAATGTTTTGGCCCCAGGGGTTCAATTTCATGGTTATGGTAATGTACTGTCAGAATGGAGTGCATATTTCAAATCATTGTAATCAGAAACCCACAAATGCATCATTTCACAATTTATATTTTTTAGCCCCAGGGGCCTCACTTAAGGGTTATGGTAATGTTATTGTCAACTCCCATAAACTCAGCCCCTAATTTGGTAAACTCACATCAACTCAACTGCCATAAACTTAGCCTCTAATTTGTAAACTTTTGTCAACACAGCTCCTTATTTTTAAACTTCAGTCAACTCAACCCTAATTTATAAACACCTGTCAACTCAACCCTGAATTGTAAACTCAACCCTTAAAAACTCAAGTCAACCCCCTATACATGTGCAATTGCATTCTTGGAAAGCTACTCTGCCATATGTGAACCCTGTTTGTCAAGATTGTAAAGGGATCGTGTTTGTAAGGGGCATTTTGTGCTGATAAAAAATGTCCACTTTGTGTGTTAAAACACACACGAATCGGGCAGAAGCAGAAACGTCCTATCTTTTACGTTGGAGCATTATACTTTCCACACAAATAAATAGTGGCTTTATAATAAGGTATTGATAGCACAAACAAATGGAAGCTTTTACACTGAAAATGCCTCAAAACCTATGAAAACCACCACAAATAGTAAAGTGCAGGTGAAATTGCGCGCTTGCGCACAAAAAATTGCAAAATACCTAGCAGGGACGCAGCCAGGATTTTTGAGCGGGGGGCGGATTGTATACGGAGCTTGGCGAACGCGGGGGGGCGGCGCCCCCCCCCCCCTAAATTTGACCCCTGTGGTAAAGGAATGGCGCCTTGGCGCCAGCGCCATTCGTAGGCGCGACGCCATGGCGCCATTGGCGTTGGCATTGGCGCCAAATAGTGCTGTACTTGTATGTATTTTACATACATATACAGCGACGGGGACGAATTTTCAGTGCTTTTTTGGTCCTAAACCACAGGTATAACTAAAATATACTGTGCGGCGCGGAAATGCGCGCGCGCTTGCGCGCAAGATTTTTCCGGACTGGCGACAAAATCGCCTTACGGAAGCACCATTTCGGGTACATTTTCTAGTCCGACCCGGGAAGGGTGGGGGGGGGGGGGCGGCCGCCGCCCCCTGGCTACGTCCTTAATACCTAGTGCTTAGTACTAAAAATTTTGGTCAAGGTTTTTTAATTTAAAAAAACAGTTTCGATGGTAGGGTTTTTAAAAATAAAACGTTTCTATTAAAAAAAACCTTTGAAAAAAACCTTGGCTATCCCTAGGCTTTACTGTGTCATTTACTAGCTTTTGATACAAGGGCGTAGCCAGGGGGGCGGGGGGGGGGGGCTTCCCGGGTGATGACAAAAATGTGATAAATGGCACTTTCCTGTCACGATTTTGGGATGTATATGAAAAATTTTTGCGCGCAAGCGCGCACCGTACGTCCCGTAAGTCATTGTTTTCAGTCGTACTGGCAAAAACAACGGCCCAGCACCGTACATGTATGCATTAATAGCCACTCGTTGCCATTTTGCAAGCCATTTGACATTTTACAGGGTCTGGGAGTGCCCCCAGGAAAAACAAACCTTGTCATGCTATTCTGAATATCCAGTGGACTGTCCTCTTTATTCAAGCCACTGCTGCACGCCTCGTCGCCATCCATCAAACTTTCGTCAATGACTTTCCCTATTTAAATTTAAAAAATCAAATTTCTGATTTTTTTTGGAAATTGGAATGTCAATATAGGGTTCGGTTACCTTTGATAAATTTTGAACCAGTTTTTATTTCTATGAGGAAATCAAGCGACTAAAGGAAGCGGTGTGCAAAATTTTATTGGCATGGTTAGGTATGTACATAGACGTAAAAATAAATAACAACGTAGTATAGGTATAGGGCCCACAAACACTAGTTGACATCAAAATTAGTGTCAACTAAATTTTGGTAAATTATGTGATGTCACACCTTCTTGTGTGATTAGTTAACATTCAGTTGACACGAATTTGCGATGTCAACTAGTGTGTGTGAGCCCAAAGTTATGAAAAATTTGTGCCTGGCGCCAGAGATCAATGTCGCCAATAATTGTTTTACATGGTGCCAATCAAACACCACGAAGACAAATGTGTGCAAAATAACATCACACAACACTGCCGCACACCCTATAATAAAATAAAAAACACCCAAGTGAAAAAAAACATGACATCTACCCAAACAAAAGACAGTTACACCTGACTAATGATGGAATGGCGCCAAAAAGCGTCGCGCCAGACTTTTGGATGGCGCCATTGCGGCGTTGATGGAATAATCTGATGGAGTCATTTTCTGGTGCTTTTCCATCACACCTGACGAAAAAATATAAAGTGAACCTAGAGCAATAAAATGGCAAGATCACAGACAACCACTGACAAAAGTCAATTTATATCTAAAGAGCATAGAAAAGACATCTAAGTTTTTTCTATAGGGCACTATAACAAAAAAACGGAACTGATCCTAATGCATTCTTTATTAATATGTCTGCGCTAGACACAAAAGTACACGGTGTCCCAAAAATAATAAATATTTGAAAAAATAAAAATGCCACCCCAAATCACTTTTTCTGTTCCACTTTGCACCTCTGATTAAAGTAAATCCTCAAAAATAAAGCCAAAAATGTGACGGTTAGCCCGACAACGGCCATTGCACTCAGGGGGTGGCCATAAATTAGACATGATAAGAAAATGGACCCGGCATGTCTCAGTGTCATTATTATGGTGAATGTGACCGGGCCAAAGCTGAGCAATGAGGGGGGTAGTGGCATTAAGGTTGATTTTTATAGAATTTTTTATACAAAAATATGCGAGTGGAAGTAAAAATTAGGGCAGAATCGCTCACATTTTGCTTCACATGGGTGATTATCTAGGTGATTTTTCGCGGGGAGGGTCATGGATAGCAGCTAAAAACATTTTGCTTCGGGATAGATCCCTGGAGCGGGGTCCCCCGCATAACTCTCCAACCTTATGCAACAAACATCTCAAAAAGAGGTTCCAAACATACCGATTAATAGTGTAGAAAATAACCAACTGCCCCAACGCAGAACACACGGACAGCAGGAGGGCGTCTAGAAGAATGCCCTTGTGCAGCGCCACGAAGTTTAGCTGTAAAATCCCACCAGTAGAAAATTGTCAAGTGAAAGTTACAATATGTAGTTTAATGTGTAATTGATGCGAGCAAATTATAAACCGAGGTAGATGATAAGTGGCACACAAGATGTTTTCAAAAATACACAAAGTGTGCTGTAATTAAGAAGCTTCACCACATCATTCGTTGACGGGCACGTTAAACTTGAACGTTTTACTGTGTGCACTGTATATATTTACGAACTACGGAGATCAGTTATGCCCATGTGCCAGTTCCAGACTTCTGTAAAATGTCATGTAAAAGACTTGGATAAAAAACTTGGATCCAAGACGAAAACGAAAGATTTCGATACGACACAATAAGATTAGGATACAAAAGCCACTTTACAGGGAATCTTACATGACATTTGACACTTTACAGGTCTTTTATGACACCTGACATTTTACAGTCTTTTACACTTTGCAGCATCTTTTACAGGGTTTGGGACTGTTGTCGCACTCGAATAAACCAAAAACCCAAAGTAAATTCCGAAACTACTTGGGACCCCCCACTAACACTAGCCGCAAAAGTACCATGCTCCAAAAGTGCCACGAAAGTTAACAGAGCGCTGAAAAAGTTTACACCGCACATCATCTGTACACTGGACATTTTATGCTGCTTGAATAAAGCCCCCTGCCAATTTGATGTGAACGCATCACATGTCAGATATCCTATCAAAAGTGCAATTCCAGATAGATTTGTGATAGAAAACGTGTCGGCCCACACTGAATTTTCCATTGAATGCGCCAGCGTTGCTTTTTTGTGTTGCCTGCAAAACGGTGTCGTTATTTTGTAATTTTAAATAAATATGATTATAAATTTTTTTATTATAAATATGATTATAAAATTATTTTTTCATGGAAAAAAGGGGTGGGATAATCGAAATTTACTCAAAAAATTTTTTTCTGGCAAATCCACAGTATGTAGCATGAAACAATCAAAGTACAAAACTACATATACCGTATTTCATCGAAATCCCTCAGGTGTTTCGAGCTTAGGAAAAAATAATCCCCTGGAAATACCCCCGTCTGGAAATAGGTTCTGGGAAGGAAAAAATACACCACCAGTTTTGGTTATGTAAAAGCTTATTCTTTACTACTGAATAATGAAACCCCCCCTTGAAATACCCACCTCAAAATTTACAATCTGAAAAAACTTAGGCGGTATTTCGAGAAAATACGGTATTCACGTGAAAATGATCACTACATTTAAAAAACATAAAATTTTCCATAAAAATAACACCCCCACAGAAGAAACACCGAAAAAAAGTAAAAATTCCAAAAACACAAACCTAGACAGCAAAAACAAGCTCACGCCCATGCTCAAAAGTGCCGCGGTAGCGTATTGATGCCACGGGTAGGATTTCCTTCCCACCACTTTGCCCATCAACATGACCGGTATAATTTTGCAAGCTTTGCCCAAAACTTGTGTCGGGAAGGTTATGAATTTCAAGGCCTCATATTGGCACCAGGAAGAGAGAATGTTCGATATACTCGCGTAGGAGTATTTGTACAGGGCGCCCGCGTGAATTGGTTGCCTGAGTGGGCGGAGTTTTGATAATTTTGGTTTTTCATATTTACTGTGTCACTTTCGGGAATTTATATGCCGCAACATAAATATGAGGGAAAGTGACAAGAAAAAGACCACTCTAGTGGGGGCAGCAGTTTTTTGTACAAATGTTTTTGACGCATGGGTCGAAAAGGTTGTAATTAAAGTTTCATTTTAAATTCGAATGAGATCGCAAAAATGAAACTTACTCAGTTTACAACTTATTATTTTTCAAATGCAATCAAACATTTTAGCAGTTGTTCACGGGACGTTTTGCAAAGTGCACAAACACATAATCCCACAAAAAAATCCACAAAATCAAAGGGGACCTATATTTTAAAACCAAACACAAAACTAAATCATACCTTTTCAGCGTGATCAGTATGTATATTCCGGCGGTCGCAAACGCTGACAGTCTGTTCAAAAACACCAAAAATTGACTGTCGGAAAACTTGTGCGATTTCGTTGCCGCATCGGGATTGACAGCGGTGAATTTGTGATCCGTCTCGAAATCGACTAGTTCGATTGGATTGCCAGAAAAATCATAGGGGCGGGTCATGATTTTCTGCAATTACAAAAAAATGTTGTTTTTAAAATGTAGCTGTAGATCAGCATCAGGGGGTCTCCAATGGGAGACGGTGGGGTGGCGGTAAACCCCCAAATCACCCCGCTATCTGGAATACAATTTTTTGGCTACTATCCCCTGAACAGTACCCCAAATATAAGGTCAGCTATCTGGCTATCTGAGACGATTTTTAACCAAAATCGCTAATTTTCATACCATTTTGAGAACTGAGCTACCGGGCTAGACTGGCAATCTGCATTTTTGCGGTATCATGGTCATGGATTAAGACAAGGATCAGATATGCCGTGCTGATTTTTGTGATACTCGGCGGACATCAGACTGTGGAAACCTACCATAACCCATCTGAATAATGAACCAAAAATTATATAGTTTTTTCATCATATTATTTCGTTTTATCTATTGAATAATTAATCACGAAATTTATCACAAGATTTTATTCATAAAATTATGGTAGGATTCTGCACATACTTTGCGGTCCGCCGAGTATATCAAAAATATGATCGTTTATTTATATCAACAAAATGTCAATGTACCGTTACCTTATATCCGTAACTCTTGACTCCACATTTTAGCTTCTACAACAAAACGTATCACAGTGTATCCCGGTAGCTCAGTGGTTAGAGCGGCAACACAGGTTCACGCCCTGCAACCAGCCGGCACAAAAAGCTCGCCGGCATAGTATTCCTTCAGCTGGAGTGAAGGAATACTGCGTTTTACCGAGGTCCACAGGCCCACTGGGCCATCACAATTGCGGCCCAGAGGTGTTGAAGGTTGTGGGTTCGAATCCCACCTGGGATACTGACTTTTTCGTTTTTCTCTGTTGTAATTGTGGTACATTGACGAGATAATAATGTATTCTTAACCGAAATACGAAGTGGATTTTTACAGCTAAATATTCCCTTTCCTCAAGTGTGAAAATCCAAAAGTATTTTGACGATTTTGTATTTTTACACCGTCGCTTATCGGACAATGCAAAAAAATCAGTAACCCAGGTGGGATTCGAACCCATGGCCTTCAGCACATCTGGGCCGTGACTGTGGTGGCCGGTGGGCCTAGGGTTTTCTAATCCAGGTATACAACCGGTCATCCACAAATCGTGCCATGTACTCCCGCTTCCAACGACGAACTCCCACTGTCAACGACAGCCCAATGCCGGGCAGCTTTTTGTGCGAAGGCGTGAACCCGCTGGTACCCCTGGTTTTGGGTCAACCCCCCAAAGTGCTTTTTGGGACTATAACTACAGCGACACAAAGGACGTATTCGGGATTTTTGAGCGGGGGGGGGGAATTTTTTTGTATAAGTCCGTGCATAAGTATTCTGCTCGTGCGTTATCGACTACCTACGACATAAGTATTTTTCGACGCATACTTCCGCTAAGCATATCAAAAACAATCTAACACAGTCGCAGTAGAAAATTCTACGGCGTAAAATATTCTATCACCAGCAAAAAATGGGGGGAGGTATAAGTGACTTACCTCCTGCAACACGCCCCATGTCAAATATGCTGTTAGCAGTCCCACTGCGCATCCAACCAATGCAATCGTGTCGCCGAATAAATTCTTTCCTGACGAGAAAAACAAACTTTATTTTCAATATATATTTACATAATTTTTTAAACTATAAAATTCGAAGAAAAATCCAGACCACCTTTATGACTAGGGGAATCGACATTCTCATAGGTTTGCGAACTGCCAGCTGGAGTGTTGCCGAAAAACACCAATTTAACAAATTTTTGAAATCGTGAATGGCCATTTTCTGCAATGCGGAAAATTGTTTGAAGAAAGGCACTTTATTGAGTTGTCCCCCAGCGTCAAACTATCTTAAAAAATCTTCCGAAAATAATTTCGAGAAACGAAACGTCCTTCTATTTATGAAAACCCACCGGAAAAAAAAACAAATAAAAAATCGCAAGAAAATGCCCTCGCTCACCAAATCGACTTTTCAATCGATCATCTCTACATAAAATCCATCTGACTACAAAAAATGGCACAATCACTGTGGCATACGCCGCCAAGTTTCCAAGTAATCTCAGTATCCATTGACTGTGTTCAGCGATTTTCTGGCCATGTTCCAAAAGCGACGGTCCAATTTCAGAAACTGACAAGTTTCGTACTATTTGAGGCGGAGCCATGGAGGTCAGGAAAGCCTGAAAAACTTATGCTGATTTTGCAAAATACAAAACTTAAAATCTTTTTTCTTGGATCAAATGGGTCAATCACGTATTAACAGCGAAGTGCGCAGTTTACCCACGTTTAGGGTTCAAACGGGATTGACTTTTCGGGATCGGGATCGGGATTGGTTTTTTGAGATTTCGGGATCGGGATCGGGATCGGGATTGGCCGGGATTGGGGTCACGGGATCGGGATTGGCATTTTTTCGGGATCGGGATTGGGGTCTTGGGATAGATATTTTGGCCAATGTTTTGGCATCCACAGTTGTTCATAAAGGTCTAAAAACACTGTTGGATGCCAGAAACGTGGCATAAAATGAACGCTGGGGGTTTGCGTTCACATTTCTGCATGCAAAAACGTCGTTTTTTCACTTTTGATAATTTCCACTAATTTTTCCGGGATCGGGATCCCGGACTTTGGAGTTTCTCGGGATCGGGATTTGAAAAGTTTCGGGATCGGGATCGGGACTGCTAAATCCCGGAATTTCACGGGATCCGGGATCGGGATCCCGTTGGGACCCTACCCACGTTTCCAGAAAAGTTACAGAACTTTCACTTCATTCCTCATTTCACATGCAACTTTAAACTTTTACAGGTATTTACGAGGACTTCATAAGTTTGTGGTAGTGCAAATTGAAATTTGAATTTGACTATGATTAGAATTTGACCCTGATTTTAGATTATCAGTTGGAAGACATATTATCAAAAATTTCTTAAGGTCGGTGGACAGTGAAGTGAACAGGAAAAGTGTACAGAAACAACTATATTTAATACAAAAAACTCTTTTAATTTACATATTAGGTAATCAGGTAAACAAACCAATAGCAAGAACGCTCCAAAAGTATACTTTGAAACATCCCAATATATCCGGTAATCCCTCATTTTTGCAATTTTTTATAACTTTCAATTTCGATAGGTAGGTCAAAATGAAATAGTCAATACTGAATAAACCATGCGAAAAGTCAATGAAATTTGCGACGTATCGATAAATAGTTATTGGCGAGTTGAGATATTTTAGTGCGCGCATGAATGCGGCCGCGCGCACACTAGTACACAATCGAAATTTGGTAAACTCATTTATCTGTGTTGAGTAAATACATTTTAATTTACCACAATGGAAGATTTTTGATCGCCGTCAACAGCAGTTGCCAGAACTCTCATTGTGGTGAACTCAAATGAGTTACTTCAAAAGAGATGCGATTGAAATGTTTCATGTTATATTAGTATTGTGATTATCACCCTACGCATAGTAGGAAAAGCGATGCGACTCACGCAAAGTGATAACATTCATTAGTAGTCTCTTCTAAATCGGTAAAAACAAATGAATACATACATACATATAGATTTGAGTTTCCCAAGTTTCCGTGGTGTAATAGTGTGCGCGCATGAAAAAATGCATGTACATTTACGTACACATTACGCACATGCATTTCTAACAGACCTCTTACTACAACTAAGACTTGTGGAAGGCGCCAAACACACAGAATACTGTCCTTACAAAGTGTCTATGGAGAATGTGCAACTTCACATGCCACTTTGCATTTGAAACTTGCCACTTAGTGACCTTAAAAGTTGAGAATGTCGCACCGGATATCATTACTAGATATATTTCTCACTCTTAGTATTGGACAACATTTTGTGTAATCACAAAGAGTAAATATACAGTTCACCGTAGGTATTGAACTCTCTAGGGTAATACATAAATATTTGCCAAATAGTGATGCCGAGAGAAATCAATCGAGGCATCTTTCATGACACAAATCTTACCACCAATCTTTTATCCCTTAAACAGTGTGAACTCTACTTAAAATTGTATCGAAAGCGCAGATAGTTTGACCCGAACTCAAAACACCAAAATTTTGGGCATTACTGCCAAGATATCCAAAAGCCCATAACCATGACGCGACGGAAATTTTGAAGTTGGTACAAACCTGAGGTCAGAGATCCGTATTTGAAGTGTTACTGCGTCATAATTGCGGGTTTAAAAACGCCATCATTATTTATCGTTTTGAAGATGCCGCGTAGCTGCCAATTACATATTCATTATGAATTTGTGTCTGCAAAACAACACATTTTAAAAAACTTTAAAAATATGAACAAAAATAGGCATATTTTACAAATAACAAACAGAACACTACGGGTCTGCGGTAAATGCTAAGATAAAATACAGGTGTATACAAAGGGCGTGCACTGATACGCACACGTGCCCGATACGCACATATGCCCGTTTTTTTCGTTTGACACTTTTTCAAGTGATTGTCAGATATGAGTAAAGTGAAAAAAAGTTGCGCAATGACATTAGTAAACTTTTTCACTTCACTCATATCTGAAAATCACTTGAAAATGTGTCAAATGAAAAACAGTGAAAAATGGCTATTTTCACTGTTTTTTTTTCACTTGACACATTTTCAAGTGATTTTCAGATATGAGTGAAGTGAAAAAAGTTCACTCATGTCATTGCGCAACGTCTTTTCACTTTACTCATATCTGAAAATCACTTGAAAAAGTGTCAAGTGAAAAAAACGGGCATATGTGCGTATCAGGCCTGCCCCTATACAAACACGAAATGAACAGTGGAATACATTTCATTCTTTCCATGAGCTATTGAATACATATTACAGGTTAATGCACAAAAGCCGTGTTAACGTGTCCGGAAACTAGTGGGATGCGGTACATCCATGGCGGGATAAATTTAAAGATTACAGATTATTTTACATACCTATTTACATGTGACACGCGACACAGACCCCCACTCTTAGTGGGGTCCCGACATTTTCTCAATTCATTGACGATTTACGGATTCTAGTGCACCTAATCGGTTTCTAATTTGCATTTTCACAACCTTTCTGCCAGTTTGATATTTTAAATCTAATCCCCAGTCGCTGCCGTTTGCGTTTGCCATTTTACCGGGCATTTTACATGACCTATTTATGACACTTTGCATGACATTTGACATTTTACAGGGTCTGGAACTGGCACCTGTTCGCAACCAAATCCCAGGAAACGAGAGGCCAAAATCAAAGAACTTCAGTCTACATTTTATCTGTCACTTCACAATGTATGGGTTGGCGCTACACACACTCGGTAATTGACATATGAAATGTCAAATGGTTGATTTCAGTTCATTTGTCGCAGATAGAACGATCTTCAAACGCACGCGTCACAATATTTATTGTTCAGCATTGCAACACGTACTCTGTAGACCGTTCTGCAACACGTGCACTAAAATCTGAATTGACACCACCCAGTTGACATTCGAATATCGACCAGTGTGAGTGTAGGGCTCTGTCCCCGGTGAGGCGAAATAAAAACATGTGCCAGTCGTGAAAATCCCGCCACTTTGAAAGCCTACCTACAATTCAATATTGCAGCGGTAGTTTCCGAACAGACCAGCATTTTGCGCACACACGGAGAACATTATACACATAAATATTATCCATCGTTCACACACATTTTCAGCAAGATCACACAGAAACGGTACTATTCACTTTTTCAACTATACCTGCGCCATGTTGTATAACACAAATATATTTAAGTATATGCATTAAATGCGAAAACTAAATCCGATAGTAAAAATGAAACACGTTTGGTAAATAATTATTATGATTACCATTTAGCAAACACAAAATCGCTGAAAGGTATAAAGAAGAAAAATATCACCGATTTTCCTCAGTTTTTCGCTGCCCCTGAAACAAAAAAAATGTAAATAGCATTTCGAGAGGCAACTAGTAATGGAAAAGCGCCAGAAAAAATGGCGCTAGCGCCAATGGCGCCAGGCGCCAAGGATAATGGAACCGAGCACTGCCACAAAATGGGCAAAAATTATAACGTGTTCACCTTGACCCGTTTGACCCCACTTGTAACCTTGTTGAATATTAGTTTATTTATGAGATGGGAACCAGGGCGAACGAAGCCTAATCTTGAAGTTGTGCGAATGAGGGGGCACTTATTTCAGCACACTTACCTAATACCAGGTCCTGGTGCGACAGTCACACTCTCAATGTTTCAACTTTTTTCAGGCCAGGATAAGCTAGGATTCAAGAAAACAAAGGATCAAAGGATGGGCGTCAGGATAAGTTTAGTGTCAATCTAAAAGCAGCCACACGGCACAAGGCGGCTGAGTACAAAAGTAGTGGGGCCAGTTCTGCAAGTGGTAAAGAAAAGAGGGAAAATTTACTCTTCACTTTCCTCTTTTATTTTCCACTTTGGAATCAGCACCAGAGGGCAGTCCCGAAGTGTCAACTGTGTATCCAAGTCTTGTTTTTTGTATCCAAATCTTCTATAATAAGATTTGGATACACATTTGACACATTGGGACTACTCTCTGGTGCTGGTTCCACAAGTGGAAAATAAAAGAGGAAAGTAAAAAGTAAAGTATAAAGTGAAGAGTCAAGTTGAGGCATCTAGTTCCGAATGTCGGTAAAGACCAAAGTGTAAAAAAATGAGTTAAGTGCGGATCTGTGATAAGTGCACTTATTTCTTCATGATAGCAAAAGAATTTTTTCAATATCTTATACCGTTCCCGAGATATATATATGCCGATTTTTAGAAAAAACAAAAAAAATCATCCGAAACAGGGTATCTCCACCCTCAAATTTGAAAAAATTCACTCGAAACAGGGTATCTCCAAAAAGAGCCACCAAAAATTTCACTCGAAACAGGGTATCTCCACCAACGGAAAAAATCATCCGAATTACGGTATAGATTTGACGCAAATAGTCCAAATTCCCATACAAAACAGAAAAAATCATCCGAATTACGGTATAGAATTCCAAACCAGTTTTTGAAAAAAATCATCCGAAACAGGGTATCTCCAAAAAAATCTTTGTCGGAAACAGGGTATCTCCAAAATGTCTTTGTCCGAAACAGGGTATCTCCACTGCTCTGGGTAAGAAATTTGCTCTCAAGTTGATCCAGCAGATGATGGGCAAGCAGAACGGCAGCACAACCGGGCCTGTTGATCCCATCGAGAAAGTGGAGATACCCTGTTTCGAGTGATTTTTTTGAAAAAAATCACTCGAAACAGGGTATCTCCACTGAATCTGCTGACCTGCTATCAATCAAATCATCATAACTCTAGCTATATATGCCGGCCGCAGGGTTTAAAATATGGAAAATGTAGACAATTCCATAAGCTTTTCAAAAAGTCTTGGGCAAGACTTGTCACTTTAAAGTTGCTCGCTCGGGCCAACTTTGAATTTTCAAATGCAATTTTGGAAAAACCTAAAATGATGGAGATACCGACATTCGGAACTAGATGCCTCAGTTGTCCTCTTTACTCTACCACTTGCGGAACTGGCCCTAGGCCTCACTGCCAGCATTCAGGTACTTGAGCAATACCGCTATAATAAGCTACATAGCTCCTTAGTTTATAGCAGGCTTTCTCACAGCTCATGACTCGAGTCCCGAATGCATGCAGAAGCGGCATATTTATATCCTTCAAGCATCCCATTATGTAAATACCGTTCTACTCAAGCATGATGTTCTGCACATCTCATGAATTTCCATTATCCCTGGTGACTAAAAATGAACGGTAAATAGGCCCACGCGATTCGAATGCATGATGACATTTTATATTTACTATACCAGAGTATTTATTTATTTACACTCGAAAGTAACATGCGACTATGAGTTAAAATTTGGGGAAATTTCTAATGGCTGATGGCGGGTACAGGGGACAGAGGCAAAAAGGATAGCTCAGGATATATAGATCGGGCTTTCGGGGGGGGGGGGGGGGTTGTTGGGATGCTGGGTAGTATGTTTGTGTCATTGTGGCACCCTTTCAGGACTGCGCGCCAGGCTCAAAGGGCGCCAAATACCAATGACACCATAGAAAAATGTGCTCAATAACCAATGGCGCTATCCCATCACTAGAGGCAACATATCATAAGTTGACAAGGAAAGACGAAAAAAACTGACTCGGCCCACTTTTTCCTTCTTTTTGCCCTGATCATCAGGCTCTGAACTGTCTGAATCGGAATCTTCTGAGCTGGTTGATTCAATATCAGTATCAGAATCGCCCACACGCTCACGCTGAAATTATTTATTAATCGTGTTAGTAAATTGGTGGAACTAATGAAATTGAGTTTGCAGTGTGGTATTCAATTCGTCGGTATGCAGCAAATTTAATGGCGCGCTGCACACTCAAAATTGGCAAGGGCGGATCGAACGTTTTTTTGCAAGGTCGGAATTGAAAGTCGGAATTAAAAAGAGGGGTGGAATCCAAAACAGTCGGAACAGTGGCAGGCCTATTACGCACAAATGCCCATTACGCACATTTTCCCGTTTTTTCACTTGACACTTTTTCAAGTGATTTTCAGATATGAGTGAAGTGAAAAAAGATCAACAATGACATCAGTGAACTTTTTTCACTTCACTCATATCAAGTGTCAAGTGAAAAAACGGTCAAAAATAGCAAAAACTAGTGCACCGCCGTCGGAACCGACCCAAATTTCAGTAGTTTTTCAGTGTTGACGTAAAAAAAATCGTCCGATCCGACCTTAGAATACCGCCCGGGCGTCAATTATAAAGGTTCGAACCGCCCGTGCCAATTTTGAGTGTGCGGTGCGCCATTTGAGGCAGTGCGATTATTTACTGGGCCGTTTAGGCATGCCCCCGCTCAAAAATCTCTCCAAAATATCCCCGATAAAAATGTCATGTGTCGGATATCGAGCATTATTATGATATCAAAATTCATCCTTCTCGCAAATTTTGAAATACTGGGATTACGGTAACAGAAAAGACAGACCTCATCCCGTGCATCAGCATCGACCGCAGTGGAGTTTTCTTTACCGGTATCGCCTTCGGTAGTCAATTCTTCCGGTTTATTTTCCGGTGCACCGGAAGTTTCATCCGCTTGTGTCTTTTTCCATTTTTGCGCCAACTGCAACAATTTCATGCCGGCTTGGGTTCCTGAAAGTGTTGTGAATAATGAATAGATTAGCAAAGTAAATGAAACAAAAAGTTCAATTTTTTAAAGTTATTTTACATATCTTAACAACTGTGACAAACAACGCATCAAACATACTTAATTACTCAATTACTGAAAGTTTTAACAGTGGACAATGCGCATTCATATGAACAAAAATCTCACAAATCGTAGCTGAAAATGCCTCACATCCATAAATCAAAAATTGAAATAAAAACGCACCTTCATCACTGGGGAATATATAATCGAAATACTCTTCCCAACCCGCCTCGGCGCCCTGCTCGTTTACAATGGGCCGGCGTTTTTTCACACGTTTCGGCATTTCCTTTTGGCACTCTGCCAACGATTCCGCATAACCAAATTCACGCTGAAATAGTTTTACATAGTGTGATTAAATGAAATTTATCAAATATTTTGGACACGAAATCTTCAAAACATGAAGAGCCATATTTAAGCAGCGAAGAAAAAGTGTAGTCACTTGAAAGACTTTGATGTGTAGTCACTTGGAAGACAATGAACTTACAACTACTAAAAAGAAAAACTCACCTCAAACATTTGCCAAGCCTCGAGCAAAAGCAGTCTTTCCTCCTTATTTTGGCAATTTCTCAACGCTCTATTTGCTTTCTGGAATATTTCCCTGGCCCTATTGACCGCTTTCGAACTTTTATTTCCACAATTCAGTTCGAATTTTGCGTAGGACAACCAGACCTGAAAATGGTGAAAATTAAATTTATCGAGGAATTGTTTTGTATAAAAATGCCATGGTAAGATGGTCAGATAAGAGTGTGTGATCTAATTAACAGAAAGTAAACTACTAGAAATTAACGCCAGTAACAGAGTATTCGGAATTTACAAGACGATTTCGTTCATAGAGTTATTCAGAGGTTTTAGTTGTTGAAACTCATACCCCTGGACATGGCGCTCAGTGCACATTTACATGCGCGCGATGAACAAAAAAAACGCCCCTGGACATCCGCAGCACATGCCACAGACGCCATCGATAAGAACACAGCGGAAGCAAATACATTAACAACGCGACAAGTCCAAAAATCTGAAACCCGCGTTAGGTCCAAACGAAAAGGCACCAACCTTCACATGTTGAGTTTTCTGTAACAATCGTCTGTACAAATTTCTGGCTCTGTGCCAATCTTCACAGCCCACCTCGAAATCGATGTAGGATTTCCACAGCAACTGTAATTTGAATTTTATGGTATTAAAAGCATGAATAATTAAAGTAATGACAGCAAGAACAGCGGCCCTGTTGCACGTCGGTTTACAGATGCACAAAAAGCATCAGCCTAAATATTAAGAAGCCTCAGTGGTACTAAAAAATATTGGAAGAATATGAACCTTTATATAAATATAAAGATAGATACATATACAGGGGTGGGCATCTTCAGTTACCGCTGGAAAAACGCGATAGCTTGAGCTACGGTTGAGCTATCACAGTGAAATTTTAACACAATAGAGTAGACTCCATAGGACACCTATTCTGAAGTTTGCAACCCAAACGGCCACATTTTGGGTGAGTAGTGGAACACACCGTTTTTAGTGTAATTTTGTGACTAGGCGTCACCCATAGGATAAATCGAGGGTGGCATTTGAGGGGGGGGGGGTCACCGGTCTTTGGTGTTGTCCCATTCTGTCGTACATTGGCCGATTTGGATGCCCTTTGAGTATGTTGGGGTTTGGGGTCGGGGCTACAACCAAATTCTTTGTTTTTCTCGAATAGTCCCCCAGTCCTGAGATAACGGGGGTCAAGTCACAAAATTACACTAATCACTGTGTTCCACAACTCACCCAAAATGTGGCCGTTTGGGTTGCAAACTTCAGAATAGGTGTCCTATGGAGTCTACTCTATTGTGCTAAAATTTCACTGCGATAGCTCAACCGTAGCTCAAGCTATCGCGTTTTTCCAGCGGTAACTGAAAATGCCCATCCCTGTATATACCATATTTCCTCGAAATACCCCCGGGGGTTTATTATTTCGCCAACAAATTTTGAGGGGGGTAATTTGAGGGATGCTATTTGAAATTTTTAGTATTTTGGGGGTATTTCGGTATTTTGGGGACAGGCGGTGTTTCGAGGGGGTTCAATTCAGGGGCGATAATTCGAGGAAATACGGTAAAATGAAATGTAGTATTGGTAAATATTGGGACTCGAATGAGTTTCAATCGGCTGAAAAGTGTTATCGGTAAAAACTTCATTGTTGCTGACTAGGGATGGCCCTTTATTTTTTTAAGTGATCTTTTTTAACATGTGAAACTAAATATGTGAGATGTGTAAATACGCGCATGTAAGAAATTTTCGCAAAAATTAATGCAGTTCAAGAAATATTTCAAGCACGTCTAGACAATTTGAAGAAGAAAATAAACGAAAATGTGCCAATCCCCTCCCAAAAACCTCTGGCATATCCAACTGTGGCTGGGCGACAGCCAGCTCAAAAATCGCCCGAGCCCTGTCGTAATCTCCCAACAAAGTCTCCATTTCCCCAAATTTGATCCAGGTAGCACAATTTGTCGGGCTGAATTCCACACATTTTTCGTATAAAATGCGACATCTATCGAAGCAGCGCAATTGAAGCTCCATGTCGATGTAGGCGCGAAAGAGTTTCTCTTTTGGACATTTGCCAAGTGAGGTGCCCTGTGCAAAAAATGGCGATTTGAATATGATGGCACAACATAATGGCATTGCGCTTTGCAGCGAAATGACAGATTGAGCGTCAGAGAACGCGTTACACATGGAATTCAACCAGGGGTATCTTGAATTTCGACCCTCCGGGTGGTTGGATAGTTAGCAAATCGCTCCTGCGGAGGGATAGATAGCAGAAAAAATTTCTGGGGGGGGGGGGGGTTCGCGGGGGTTCAATATATAGACTTTTTTGGTGTGTAGAAGGAAGAAAACGGAGAAAAATCGCGAAAAGTAGGTGAAAAATGGCTAAAAATACGTATATAAGCACATATATAGCCAAAATAGGCAATAATGAACATGAACTAGCAATTTTGGAGGTGAAAATCTATAAAAAGGCATGAAAAGTAGCGATTTTGAGCAACAATTTGGGTGCAATTTCTATAAAATCGCTCCGGATAGGTAGATAGCTGGCCGATTTGGGAGGTTAGGGGGTAGTAGTCCAAAATTTTGCCTTCGGAATAGATAGATAGCTGAGCGGCCTCCGGGATAGATAGATAGCTGGTCGGTTTGGGGGGGGGGGTAACCCCCTCATTTGAGAACCCTGAATTCAACTACATGGCGGCCGGCAGGGGTTTAGTAAAGCGGTTGTAAACTTGTTACGTCCACCCTCCAAACGTTCCAGCTACGGTATCTCGAGGTGCGAGGTGAGAAAAAAAGTAAATCTCCCTCGAATAACTCCCCATCTGGGTCAAAGATGCTGCAAAATTTACAACAACAATTGATGAAAATACAAAAGAATATTAAGCTATAACAGCGACAGCAGATACAAAACGTGTATACACACCTTTTGTTGTTGAACCAATAAATAACTGGATTATATGAATTGACAGAATGCATTCATAGAATGAATAAAGTTTTCTGAGACAAAATCACTCCACCTCGAATACCCCCCCCCCCTTCAAAAATCTATGACGAAATGAGTATCATACGAAGATATACGGTATCTATCTAACCCAGATGCCGCTCATATATCTATTCATCATCCATCATAAAAATGATGGAAAACAATGCAGCAAATTTAAACATTTATTCGTGAATACCGACACACGGCAGTGTGATGTGTGATTTATCAACCTCTAAATTACATCTGTAAGTAACAAAATGACGTGAAATGTAAATAACTTTACATCTGCATCAACGCACCATAATTTTTCTAGCACCATCCAAATTCTTCTGTCTCAATTCAAAATGCGCAAACATTATCCAAATTTTCCCAAACGTGAACTTTTTGTGCGGAATCAATTCCAAACAGGCTCTGTAAACTTCTCTCGTTCTCTCATAATCCTTTGTGGTTAATTCCTCAAAAAGTGCGTAATTGATCCATAGATAAATGTAGCGGCGCCACAGTCGTTTTTCCTGATAATGTGTGTGTAGCTCGTAAAAAATGTGAAGCAATATAAATAAAATTATTTATAGTGTTGGTGGCAAGTTTTTATGCCATAATCTAGGGACGAATGGATTGTTTTTAACGGTTACGTTATAAAAACGTTTCTTTTTATAAAAAAACTGCAGCCAAAATCGTTGGATTCACGTTTTTGTTCGCAACCAACTCAAAGATTGTCAACCAAGTACAACACCTCAAACAAACAGATTTCAACAAAAACACACCTCTTTGGGTGGCACATTAGCAATGGCCCTTTCATACAATTCCCTGGTGCCCTCCAAATCATTTCCTTCGTTTTCAAACAGGCGAACGTAATCGAACCAGGCGTCATAATTGAAAGGCTGGTCGGCTACTTGCTGAAAAACACGTAATTATAACCCCATGGGGACTTATTCAAGGATTTACGGTAATAGAAAGAAGCATGTAATAATAAGCTGTGACATCTTAGTAGATAATTCAAGAAATGTGCTTCCATGCGCTTCGGAAGAATTTTTAAGAAAAAGAAAAATTGAAAAGTATCAAAGATGTAGCACCCTTTTTCACAGCTATTTAACACTAGTCAAAGGGAAATGTTCAAATAAATCGTTTTTAAAATAGCAAAAAATGGTTAACATCACACCTACCTGTTCATATTGCGCCCTCCTTTTACTGACAATAACGGTTTCTATGCCGGCCCTTTCCCCATACTTTTTCTCGTGTATTGTGTACTGTTTGAAAATGTCCTCCTGCCGCGCTTTTGGCAACTTGTCAAGAGCATAGCGATAGATCACCCTCGCACGCTCGTGCTGTAAACAAAATTGTGATGGGGTAGTGATGATTCATTTTTGAACGGGTTCAAAAGATCATATCACAAAAATGATATCCCGAAATAAAAACTGAAGATGTTACAAATGTCAATAAATTATATTACAGTCACTGCAGACTGTGAATGGTAAAAGCGCTTTTTAGTACTTTTTAAAAAAGCGGTTGAAAAAAGCGTTGGCCGTTCCAACTGCAGACATAACACAAAAACGATAATTTGCGCGTAAAAATTACCTCCTTCTGTCCTTCCTCGAACTTGGCAAATGCGATCAATAATTTTTCATCAATGTTATCGTCACCAAAAAATTCGACCGCCCGTTCGAACACCTGAAAATGACATTCACAAATTATCAAAATGAGATTAAAAGGCGAAGCCAGCGGTGCTCAAAATTGCGAACCTACCTAGTGTGGCAACGGCATTTACGGCTGTTCGGTAAACGGTATGGTAAGGTAATTTTGAATTGTATTAGTGAATCGGTAAAATAAAATATCAATTTTCCGCTAATCAGTGCAGGACTGGGAAGTGTAGTAAGCGGAAAGCCACGTTACGGTAAATTTTGCAAATTTTGCGTTACACGGTATATAACTACTCCGCAAACCCACCCATTGGAGGCCCGTCGCTTGCAATTCGATTGAGCTAGGGTTTACCACACATATTCAAAACTGGCGGTGAAAAACATCAGATATGTTGGTGCAAGGCGAACAATTTCAATGAAAGTTTCACACCTCAGTTTTCATTTTGCACAAGGTTCGATTATGAAAATATTGACGCTCAAAAATGCTCATCAAACCTGTCTAGCATTGGAGACATTGCCATTGCGCTCTTCAAATTTCGCGTATCGAATCCAATTTTTCCCATCATGGTGCACATGCAGGAAACGTTGCCACAATTTTCTGGCGCGCTCAATTTCTTTGTATCTGCAAAAAGGCTATTTAATCCATATATTTATAAATGAGCGTTATTTAAATGTGGTATCCATAAACTACCATGTAATGTTAATTTTTCTTTAAAGAAAATGTGCAATGACCGTTTTTATACCCAATACAAAAATAACCAATCTTGAAAACACGAAAAAATAATCCACCTTAATTCAAAGTTGATAAAAGTCATCCAAGCCTGCTCGCTCGGCTCCCAATCCATCCAACGTTCGAATACCTGAAATTGGGGTTTCAACTTTTTTTAAACGAAGTTTTTGTAAAAAAAATTAAAAAATATACTGAGCTGACCGCATGCTTTGCACAGAACGCGAATCAAGTGATGCGATAAGTTATTTTAAAACCACAGTGAAACTATGTATTCTGAGGAAAAATGTACCTAGTTTTTGTCCATCTTTCAAATAGACTATGGTAGATTCCAGTGCGATAAATAGTACTGCGCGTCCGAATATAGAAACGAATACTAACCTGCCTGGCGCCTGGAATGTTGCCAACCATTTCTTCCATGTACGAATATTTCAACCAAAACTGAGTAGCCCTCGGTAAAATGGTCACAGCCCGATCCCACACATTCCGAGCGTGATTTACTTGACGATTTCTGGAAAAAAATGCAGGGATTTTATGGAAAATTTCGCCGGTCTTAAGGGTTTTTCAGCGGAGGACTCCTTGTTTGGCGCCCCCCCCCCAAAAAAAACCCATACAGCGACAGGAACGCCATTCAGTGTATTTTAGAGGGAATTGGCAGTACATGGACCTGTTTTTTATAATACCCCTGAATGATGGAAAAACGCGCGCAATTTTTTTTGCATAAATAACACCTTCAAATTGGTACGGAAAGTTGGACTTTCCCCCAGTTTTTCTGGGCCAGTTCCGCAAATTGAGAAGTAAAATGGCAAATGCGAAGTGAAATGAAAAGAGATTTGTGAAGGAAATTGGCAAAAGTGAAGGGAAATTACTTCCTATTCTTATTTTTTCACTTAGCTTTAGCCGATTTTCTTCTCAATTCACTTCACATTTGCCATTTTACTTATCACTTCTCAATTTGCGGAACTGGCCCCTGGTCTCAATCGGGAAAAGGCGAGGCTGCAGCCGTCCACCCGCCCGCTAGATACGTCCTTGCGGTCTTAGATATTTGATTTTGCACGGTCACCTCGTCCGCATATGGGGTTAAGGAGGGGTAGGCGAGGTGGGAAAGGGGTGTTGATTTGGGGTGGGAAAAGGGGCCATCCCTACGAATAGACCACTACTCACTGAATGCGTAATAGAACACTACTGAACCGCGACATGAAATGCCACACCAACTATTTAGCTCCCATCGCAACCCACCTCATTTCCATTTCCGCATATTGAAGCCACAGCGTGATCGATCGATGGTCCATGTCCAGCGCCCGTTCGAAAATGCTCCGGGCTCTCAGAACTTCTTTCTGAAAGTTGAACGTCAAAGTCTATGTGGCGGTCAAATTGCGACAAAACATTACAGCCGAAATCGCAGTCGCTAATTTTTGTACCGTTTGATGGTTTTTCACTTTCAAAATCGCTATTTCATGTGTTTTATTGCCTATTTTCAGCTGTTTGTGTATTATAAATGCTTATATACCAATTTTTCACCTACTTTTTCAGCCCACCTAGTAGGTGAAACATCTTTTTCACCCACCCACCTCAAATTTTCAGCTAACTATCCTTCCGGTGGAGAGATTTACTATATATATATATATATGAACGCCCGCGGGGGTCCAAACCTACAAAACCCGTGACACCAACTACAGACTGGGTTACTCTCCCATGGTTTTCCAGGATAAAAAAATTCGAATAAACAGTCAGCTCACCTGCGACTCCTCCCATTTTGCGTACTTCACCCAATTCGGAATTGTCGTTCGATTTTTCCGTATATTGTCCTCAAATTCTTTGCGCTTTTTCACGCGGTACTGGGCCAATTCTGTGAGTATGATTTATGTTAGACTGGAGTACGGTTCAGACAATCTGCAATGCCGAATGCCTAAAATCTATATTATCACTCTTCCTACATACCAGGGGTAGGAAAGGGAGGGTCCCCCTCCAAACCTACTACTCCAAAATTTTGGGCTACTATCCCTAACTTCCCTCCCCCCCAAATCGGCCAGCTATCTACCTATCTGGAGCGATTTTTGAGAAACACGACCAAAAAATTTAAAACTTTCCAAGGCGTGGCTAACAGCTTTTTGTCAAGGCAGCCTGATTTATTGTCAGATGGTAAATAATTTCAGATATGATCCACTGACGACACCATCAGGGGTAGGAAAGGGGGGCTGTTGGGGGGGGGGTTCCCCCTCCTAAACCGCCCAGCTATCTATCTATCCCGGGGGCAAAATTTTTCACTACTATCACCTAAACCACCCCAAATCCCAGCTATCTACCTATCTGAAGTGATTTTTGAGAAACTATACCACAATTTTCGCTCAGAATCGCTATTTTTCATACATTTTTATAGATTTTCACTAGGGTTCAAACGGGACCAGTTTTTCGGACCGGGACCGGGACCAGAAATTTTCTAATGTCGGGACCGGGACCGGGACTGGGGGGTCGGGACCGGGACTGGCTTTTTTCAATTGTCGGGACCGGGACCGGGACTGGGGGGTCGGGACCGGGACTGGGATTTGCCGAACCATGTACCGGCACCGCGGTCTTCTTTGAACCTTATTGGTATGTAATATCCAGCCAATGTTGTTCCACACACCTCCACTGTGTGAAGGACCACTCTCAATGTATTAGCCTTTTCTTATAACATTATTCAAGCAGTATTCCATTGCCATCTTCACTTGAAGTTGTGAATATACGATGAAAGGCAATGTACGCAGGATTTTTTTGGGAGGGGGGGCGGCGCCAGTTGTAGGTGCGAACGCCATGGCAGTATTGGCGCTGGCGTTGGCGCCAACGTCTACAATATAGCTATCTTTATATACCTATATTTCGTACTAGAATCATGTTGGGGACCTTTCTAACGCTGTCACATTATGGAAAAATACATAGTAATCATTGGCTGGGTATTTGCGCACTTGCGCGCAAAAATTTTTTAGATGTTCCTACAAAATCGCTTTAGAAAAGTGCCATTTCTGGCAATTTTTTTTTGAAAAATACGTTTTTTCAATCCCTTGTCGGGACCGCTATAAAATTCCGGGACCGGGACTGGGTGGTCAGGACCGGGACTGGCTTTTTTTATTGTTGGGACTTTTTTTATTGTCCCAACTTTTTGCCGAACCATGTACCGGGACCGCGGTCCCGTTTGAACCCTAATTTTCACCCCCAAAATCACTAGTTCATGCGTCTAACTGCCTATTTTCAGCTATTTTTAGTAGTATATGTGCTTATATACCCATTTTTCACCTACTTACCTACCTACTTTTAGCGATTTCTGATACCATTTCAAAGCATGCTGACGAAAGACGTTCAAATGCAAAAGTGTTGGAAATGAAGCTGTAGTGTTCAAAAAATATTTCGGAATATGTAATATAGATCGCCGGCATGTGTATACAATAATGCGTAGTGTTACCGCTACCGGTCAGCAAGGTTTGGATTAGGATCGAACCAGTTGACATTTTTTGTCGATGACGACTAGTGTGGTTAGAGCCTTCGATTCATATCGAAAATCAGCACAGAAAATGCGGTAAAAACTTGTACATAGACATTGAAAAGCCATATCGTTTGAAATGCTCACGATTTCGTAAACTGCGACAAAAATACAAAAAAAAATCAAACAAACCTTCCGGGTCGGTGATCTGCTGTCTCGGAGGCGGGGCGACCTTTTCTAATTCCCTTTCCTTGGCTTCACGCAGCAATTGCTCCGCGGTGATTTGTGTTTGAGCCGGTGCTTTGTTCCGCACCTGAAATTGACTAAATAAATAAATTGACCCAAAAACATTCTCAGGTAATCAGATTTAGCGAATCTAAGATCATTCATTTACAATCACCATCACTATCCGATGGCGCGTACCTCGAAGGGGCATCCGGGGGGGGGGGGTGGGGGGCGACGCGAAAAATATTTCAGCGCAGGGCCGTATCCAGGGGGAGCAGCTGGAGCCTTTTTGCGCATTTTTCCACAGTAAATGGGAGGGAATTATCAAGAAATTGGTACTTGTACCCCCAAAGCTTTGTAAAATAGATTGAATTTTGTGGCTATCCTTGTATTTTACATACATAACAACGATTTTTGGCGCCAGCCCATGACACCTTTTCGTCACTAGTTAGGTAAAAAATTTAGGGGCCCGCCCCGTTCGCCGGGCTCCGTGAACAAGCAGCACCCCCCGCTCAAAAATCCTGGATTCAGCGAGACACACCAAACAACAATTTTGGCACGCTGCCAAATAACGCCTGTGGGTAAAAACCTTCCTCAACGTTGGCACCAACCTTCTGAGCTTTTTTGGGCATTTTCATGGGCGCCCGCTTGCCCTCGATAAACTCTTCTTCATCCATGTCGGCCATTTTTCGCACACGAATTCGTGTTAGGCAAAATCAATCACCTCGAAAACGCGCAGAAAAAGAAATTTCGTTTTTTTTTGCAGATGCAATTCGTATTAGGATACCTACTTTTAAAAATGTATTTACGAGGACGCTCTTAGTCAAAACGCAGAATAGGGTGAAAAATTCCTGTTCCCATTTTCCAAAAGACAAATTGTTACCTTTCCATTCTCACACAGCCAACGATGGAAAAAACACAGAAATTGAACACAGAAACTCATTGAGTTTCTGTGTTTTTGTTTTACACAGAAACACGGAAACTCATAAATTTTGAAAAACTCAAAACTCAAATGAGTTTTTTTGGAGAACACAGAAACACAGAAACACGGAAACACAGAAAAGTTTTTTTGAGTTTTTGTGTTTTTTTCAGCAAAGCGGTTGAATGCACATTAATTCAGTTAAACTAAACAAGATAAGGTAAGCATGTATAGTAAGTATGTAAATATGTAGATAATGTATTCATATTTTATAATGGTACAAAAAAGAAATTCAAGATGGCATGCACATCTCATGGTGGATTTGACAATTTAAGTTTCGACATTTAAGTATACCTTATTACCTCGAATTAACCCCCCTTGAATTAACCCCCCCTCAAAATGGACTGGTGAAATAATAAGCCCCCCCCCCCCTCGAAATAGCCCCCTCCGGGCTGATGTCCATCATGTATCCAATGTACATGATGTATTTATTACTGCTAATTTGCATCGAGCTACACATAGACTGTACTATGTTGTGTAGCTATCTACATGTTTATTTCAAATATATCCTGTTTGTACACATTATAACCTGTTTTGGGTATGTAAATGCCTACTATTTTCTATGATCCTTACAAAACTTTCTGAAACATCCTTACAAAACTTTGAGGTAAATGGTAGTTGTAGTTCAAATCAATTCTGTAGTCTTCCATACAATGCACATCCATTGAAGAATTTTGGAGTACTGCGTAAATTGTCATTTCTGGGCATTTTGTTGCTGGTGTTGTGATGTTGATGTCCTCATTGTGGACATTTTTATGGACTTTTTGACACTTGAATGAATACACAAATGTTATGTGGGGTTAAAACATGTGTAAAACCAATATTTTATAAGAAAACCACTGTTTCCAGATCGAAATGCTGTAAATCGAAATTTTTGGGGGAAAACTCGAATTTTTTGGAAAAATTTTTTTACAAAAAACACAGAAATAAAAACAGAGTTACTCAAGTTTTCATTATCAGGTATTCATTTTTGAAAAACTCAAAACACAGAAAGTGTTTTTTTTTGGAGAACTTACCCATCGTTGCACACAGCCAAAAAAAATTTCTTCTCAATATTCCAGCAGCGAAATTTTGTTACCTCTTCATTTTCGGAAGAGACCCCGTATAGGAACTGTTGAGACTCTCAACTTGAGAGTGCCGGAAAGCACAGAAACCGTAGTAAATCCAATGAGACAGGTTACCTAAATAGGTAAATAATTTTACACGGTCAGTTTTTACAAACATTCACACTTGTTGCTCTGTGCTTCCTAAACACTTCATCGTTTACAGGTGTCGTTTTCCATGTATAAAAAATACTTAGTATGGAAACCTACCATAATCCTTCTGAATAATGAACCAAAAATTACCCATACAGTTTTCCATCATAACGTTTTTACTATGGAAAAATTAATTACGAAATTTATCGCCAGATTTTATTCATTGAATTATGGTAGGATTTTGCGCATACTTTACGTTCCGCCGAGTATAACTATATCTAGGTAGCCGAAATAAACATGACATTTTCAAATCATTTTGAATTTTTTATTCCAACAAAATACGACAAAATAAATTGCACAGCGGATCGAATGAATGATCAAAGTAAAATACATTGAATTATGTACGTAAATTGGGTCACTACTGAGTGTGGTATTAAAATATCAGTTTGCCTACCTATATAAATGTTTACTAAGTATAAATACTTTACCAAATCGGCCGGGTAAAAAAGTATCTAGGTATTTACAAAAAGACGCGATAGACAAATGAAAAAATGCGGCACCCTTGTAAATACGTGATATTTAATTGAAGAAATGCGAGTAAATATGAAATCATGTAAAATGTAAAGCACTGAAAAATAAATAGAAAGCAATATAAAAATTACTAAAAGCGGCACCCTTGTAAATAAAATACGTGATACGTAATTGAAGAAATGCGAGTAACAAATAAAATCATGTAAAAATGTATAATAAAGCACTGCAAAAATAAATAGAAAGCGATGTAATAATTATTTTACGAAAAGCGACATCCTTATAAATAGAAATGAATAAATATATTTTACCTGAGAAGAAAGTTTGAAAAAAAGAAATCTACCGTATTACCTCGAAATACCCCCATGGGGGTTTATTATTTCGCCAGCAAAATTTGAGGGGGGGTTAATTCGAGGGGGGGGTTTATTCGAGGGGGGGTTTTATTATTTCCTCAGAAATTTTCGTAAGGATCGTAGTAAATAGTAGGCATTTGCGTACCCAAAATAGGTCATAAATGTGTCCAAACAGGATATATTTGGACATAAAAACGTAGATAGCTACACAAACTACTCTATGTGTAGCTGCAATGCAAATTAACAGTAATATACATCATGTACATTGCATACATGACGTATTTATTATGTACATGACGTACATCATTCCGAAGGGGGGGGTATTTCGAGGGGGGGGGTTATTATTTCCCCAGCCCATTTTGAGGGGGGGTTAATTCGAGGGGGGGGTTAATTCAAGGGGGGGATAATTCGAGGTAATACGGTACCTACAATACATTTTTACCTATAACGTAAAAATACTTTTAAAAATGCGGCACCCTAGTGATAGCAAATCAATGCCAAGCTAACCCACCACAAATCAGCGTTGGCAATGAAAGCTAACATAAATATGGAAGTGTAAAAAATTGCAAATCAAGTGAAAAATGCGGCACCCTTGCGGCAGGAAATCGATCTCGGCCAATCCACCACAATCGGCTTTGATACGATCCCTGCCAGTGAAAAAATATGATAGTGAAATAAATTGAAAAAATAAAAATCAACGACAGAGCACCATAATCAAAAAAATTTACAGAAAAAAACAAATATTTCAACAATAACAAATATATCAACAGCAACAAAAATTCAACAATAACAACACCGTCAACAACAACAACAACAACAACAGCGTCAACAACAACAAAATCAACAATAACAACGCGCACACAGCGCAGTAAAAATAGATAAAAATTTCCAAAATCGGCTAAAAGGTCCAGTCCAAGCTGACATCCAAAAAATGGAATGTGCAGCGGGCGCAGGATGCGAGCGAAGTGACTGCCGCACGATTTGTGACACGAAGAAAAAAAACTAGAAAAATTTGCATGGGTCGATGTGTTTGCCACTGATGCGGCAAACAATCGACAAAGGAAACTTCAAAATTGGAGGCTGGATGAATGCCAAAGTCATTCATCACTATTTTACTGAGCATGTGATAATTCCAGATAAAGCTCAGAAAAAATCCCTAAATTCGTTGAATGCCCGGACAAATCGCAAAGACCGCAATTTTACAAACATTTGCGTGAGACCAAATTCTGAACAAGATTTAAAAACCGAACCCACAAACATATAGGTATACAATTTTTCTCTTTACAATAAATGAAAGAATGAAATTAGTCACGACGACATGCTAATCTGTGCAAATATTTCAGTATCTTATGCCCAGAACAATTCATGCCCTCAATTTGAATTCAAATAAAAAAGGAAAGTGCACTCAACTAAGCAGTTCGCTTATAAATTCATCGCTTCAAGCAAAGGGGATTCTGATGTTGCATGATTCGCCCAGCAAAATGCAAGCACAAGTTCCATTTAGGATATTAGATTGTTTGATCCAGAGCTTGTTTGGATCAAACGCAGAAGCCATGATGGCATTAACAGTAACTCAAAACCATCAAACTCAAGTAATCAAAATAACAACTTTTTGGCAACATTCTACAAATATATAAACTTAAAACTTTTCATTTTTCAATGATGCTTTTAAATACAGGGATAAAGGGACACTTTTGTCAGTGATTACACAAACAATTGTGGGACACATTTAAATTTACTCTCACGTTTCCAGCAGAATGCAGACATATTTAAGGAGTAATGTAACTTGGCAATTATCTCAGGAAAGCAGGCATGAAAAATCAATGGATTTTTCACAGATTGAACATACCTAGGTAGCTCAGTAAAACTATCATGAAAAGCGTATTTATTAGCAAAATCCGAGCAGAATGCAGGCATAAAGAAAATACCAATACAAAGATTTACATCCAATTAGGGAAAATCCCAGAAAAAAATAGCAAGCAACAACCAGTTCGGATTGAAAATGTTCTAAATTCAAAATCCCTGATAGCACACACTAAGATAATTCAATTGTGAAATTTTGGTGCGTAAAATGATAAGCACACCAACTACTGAGACTTACGCCAGCACTAGCCTAAATACAAAAGCAGGGCTATCCACCAGAAGTGTTCAAATAGGGTGGAAGTTATGACACATGTCTCAGATAGCTGCACACATAAGACCCAGCAGTGAAGCAGCTCAAATGAACCATGTCACATCACCCATGTATGTGTGGTAGGTACACAGACAACGTGACATTTGCCATTGGGCTGGTGACCCACTGCCTATGCACTCGCAGCTACCTGCACATGATCGCCATTCAGCAGACCTAGCGCCGCGGTTTCGACACTGTTTGACTTTTTTTTCAAGCTCCACTTGCGGCAGTGCAAGAAAACATAATGCAGCAATATCAAAAATCGGGAAAAACACTTATTCACGTTGCAGTAATGTAAATACCTAGTCGAAATTATTAATTGGCTCGGCGCCAGAATCTCGCCACTTGGCGTCCGGCAAAAATTCCCATTTGAAAAAATTTTGCATGACACAGAAATGCCCACTCAAAGTGACCAAAACTGACGCAAAAGCAAAAAGAGCAACACGTGTTCAGTTGACGCACACTTCAGCACAATGGAACGGGGATTGTATCGCCCATGTGTGGAGATATTTTTTGTGGTAGGCACATAGACAATCCAAAAAACACCCCACAGTGCTGATGTGCTTGCATTCAGCTGTGCACAGATGCTGCTTAGCCAGCTGGCCCAGCACAGAGTCGCAAAAGTGTCGTACAGTTTGTCAGTGATGCGCGCAGAGGGATACCTACACACAGTACTCTCATTCATAAATGCGATGGAATTTGAAGGAATGACACTTCCGGCAAATGCAGCGAATATGTGGCACCATCAAATCCACCACACCTGACGGCAGTCCCAGACCCTGTAAAATGCCCCGTAAAATGTGCCAAAACTCGGTTGCCATTTTTGCAGGGCATTTTACATGACTTTTGACACTTTACATGACATTTGCCATTTTACAGGGTCTGGAACTGGCACCTGACAAGCTTCATAATCAATCAACCAGCAGCATTAAAAGCAAAGCGTACCAAAATCCCATTGCCCAGACTCACAATACTCTGTAAGTGCTGGTTCAACTGTTCCACCGCAGTAAAAATGATAAAACGCAGCTTTGCAGTCAAATAATTGAAACTTGAATAGGCAGCAAATGAAGATACAGCTTGAAGGCGCAAACGGGCTCGACCGCGTAACACTGCAATTGGCGAGGTGTCCGGGTGACCGATGTATATATCAAGTGAAAAATTGATTTAACTAGTCCAGGGAGCAGTCCCAGACCCTGTAAAATATCAAATGTCATGCAAAGTGCCAAAAAGTCATGGAAAATGCCCTGCAAATACTTTACGTTTTCTGTACTCAGGGGGTGAGTAAACAAAAATACTTTACGTTTACGTATACTTTGAAAAAAGTTTGGTACTTTTAACAACTCTGCAAAATTCATGGAAAATTTGCACTTTGCGCGACATTTGACATTTGACAAGGTACGGGAGTGGCAGAAGCAGCGCCCGACTGCCAGGCTCATAAGAAACAAAGAGACACACGATAAGAGACTACGTAACGAACCTTAGTCCGTAATCCGCATTTGGCAGTAGAATCCGAGGCACTGCAACAGCGGTATCCCAGAACAGAACGTGCACTGTCGACGGCCTCGTAATTGGCAGATGTCCAAAATTGACAAGAAACTGCTGGCTGACTCGCACACTGCAGGCCTGAGTTGAAACGATCAGCATGTTCGCTAACGGTAGCACCTACATTTTTGCCAAAACTATTTTCCAAAAATTACTTTTGTCAGGCCACCATAAACTTGCAATCAAAGATAAAGCTTATCGAAATTGGAAGGTCCCACGTAAACGGACGATTAAGCAGCTATACGTGTGCAGCAGATAAAGTCAAACGAGAATATTTATGTACTCACCTGATGACAATTCCAATCAACATTATTTGGTGAAAATCAACCATTCTATGTTTGCTCCAATTTTCTAAGATGAGGCCACGTTTACATCGATGCTGATAGCAGTATGATGCGGCCATAAGCAGCCGGAAGACATCTTCGTTTAAAAAAAGGCTGAAATTCATATAGAAATTTTCAGCTGGCTGGCATAGAACTAGTTTTATCAATCAATAATCGAGACGAATCGATTTGGTTAATTGCCAGACAAATTATTGCCTGAATGGCAAGCGCTTTTATTGAGCATCGCCACATTTTCGGTTGATCAAATTCGAAGTTCATTTTAATTTTTTGATTCTTGGTAAATTGTATAAACCCTGTTCTAACGTAAATAACAAAGCATGGTTTTTAACGTGTGTTCTGCATTGCCCGAATCACAAACTGCATCTTTTCTCATTTACGTTCTCTTTACACTCAATTTTTTGTGCGCGTGTATTTATGTTTGCTAAAACGTAAAATCCTGTTTATTTGAAAAATATTCGAGTCAGTCGCTAAAACAGTCATGGAAAAAAGGAGAAGTATGATTCTCAATTTTTCTGTCAAGAACATTTAGGTAAAAAGAACCAGACACTTCAAAATGGGAAGTGAAGTCGAAAAAGTTGCGGTGAATGGGCACACTTTGGTGGCCTCATATAAGCTGGTGGATGATTTAAATGAGAAATCAGGTACCTCATTTTTCATAACAATCTCAGGGGGGGTTTCCCCAGCTCAAAAACACATGGGGGTATTTCGAGGGGGGGTAATTCAAGGAAAAATGGGATGTTTTCTCAAAAAATACGTATACTCTAGTTTACTGAGTTTAATGAGTAAATATGTTCACATTTCTCTGAAGAAAGTACCTGTACTCACTTTTACATATATATTTTTTGAAACTACTTAAGTACAGAACTTGTATATCACATAGGCTTTTATGTAAGCTTTTTCAAGACATAAAAGTAAATAAAATAGCCAAACATGGTATGAAATCAAGCACAGGCATATAGCCAAAATTAAGAGAAAGATGGATGGATGTAGTATAGTTGAAGGTGAAAATGGGGGCAAAATTTCTCAAAAAGGTGACTTCAGAGAGATTTTTTTGTATTTTCTCCCACAGAAATAAAAAATATAATTAAATCTCTCTGAAAAATCTCAGAAAAAATATAAATATAATTCAATTACCATTTAATTATATTTTCTGAGATTTTTTAAATATCAATCTCCCAGAGATTTTTAGAACGCTAATCACACTCACGTATGGACCTACCATGACCCATCTGAATAATCAACCAAATATTATACAGTTTTTTCATCACAATATTTCGTTTTTACTATGGAATAATGAAATTACGAAGTTTAGCACAAGATCTTATTCATTAAATTACGATAGGATTCTGTGCATACTTTGCGATCCGCCGAGTAAACGTAAGTATCGATTGAAGCCTGCACGCACTAGTTTTCACAGGAAATTTAGAATTTTCTACAATGAGGTGGCCGTCAACTGCAGTTTACGGAGATTAAAAATGACTCATTTTAGAAAACTCAAACACGTTCAAAGCTCATTGAGTTCTCGAAATTTCGTGTGAAAACTAGTGTGCGCGGGGCCATTGAAACTTTCGCCACTGTAAAGTAACAATCTTCCACGTAAAAAATCCCGCGAGTGACACAATAAAAATTAAACCGAAGAGCAATTTCAAAAAGGTACATTTGGTATGTAAATATGTAAACGTGTGGAAAAGACACGACAGCACAAAATCAAAATTACCAAAATTGAAAGCAACGTTATCTGCTGAGAATAATGACGTTTTTGGCTTTTCATTAAGTTGGGATACGCCAGATTTCACTGTAGTGCGCGATCAGTAAATTTTAGCTCAATTCAAATGTGTCTTCATGTGTATTCAAATATGATAACAAAACGCACATAAATAGAAATCGTATGATATGGGGCGTTCGAACAGTAGAGAGAATTAGGTAAATAAATAGTGAATGGCGTGGAATCCCAGTCCCTGTAAAAAGCCCTGTAAAATGTAAAATGCCATGCAAAGTGTCAAAAGTCATGGAAAATGCCCTGCAAAATGACGTTGCCATTTTGCAGTGCATTTTCCATGACTTTTGACACTTTGCATGACATTTTACATTTTACAGGGTCGAGCTGTAAGCAGTCGGACGAACATCGTTGATATCCGATTATGCGGTGATAACTTATGTTCCCGCTGATTGCTGTCGGCCTGTATGCAAATGTATTTGATTTCGTCACATGCGGTCACATTTTTATGGAACATGCGTGTATTTCGCGATTTCGTAAATGATTAAAATCATTCGCTGCCAATTCCGTGCGAATATTCTCAAGTTGTTAAATTTGTCAATCTGCTAGTTTTTGCGAAAGCTGCTAGTAATTGCCAAGTGCTTGTTATTGCCCCTGAACTTGTTATTGTTGAATCCGGCTGTTATTTGTTACTTGTTATTTGTTGGTCAATTACTTGTTATTTGTTGATCTATCTACTTGTTATTGTTGACCTGTTATTGTTGCTGCAGCTGTTATTTGTTACCCGCTTGTTATTTGTTGAAGTGTGGCTGTTGAAGGAGTGATGGCTGAGCGTGGGAAGGTTGGTGTTTTGATGGCCTTATGTGTATCCTTAGTGTATTTAGAGCCGACAAAACACTGGCTTCGAAAATTACAGTTCACTTTAAGACTCGCTTTGCCTAAGGACCAAACCTCCCTTGGCACAAAATTTTTTTTGCGTTTTTTTTCATGGATTTGGAATCTCCATATATTGAAACTTAAAATTTCCTTCCATGCATATATCCGGAAATGTCATCTTCGTACTGAAAAAAATTGATCAAAGTCAAAATTCACCATTTTCGGGCTGTTTTTTGGAAATTCATAATTTTTGCTTGACTTTATCTATCAATATAATATTTTGTATTTTTATCAAAAAAATTGTGGAGATTCATTGGCCCATACAAACTAATTTCATCAAATGTTTTTTCTCAGTGAAAATGATGGCTGAAATTTTGAAAATAGCATCAAATTTTCAGTTTGTAATTGAGAGCTTAGCTTTTTTGCAAAAACTGTGCCTAATTGCATAGTTTATTTTATAAAAATAAAATAGAAAAAGTAGGTCTGCCATTTTTTGCCACAGCAGTTTGAAACAGCCTGACACCTGTCTCACCACGGCAGACAAGCCCACTCTGAAGACTCAGATGAAGTTGTATGAAAAAAGTTTTCACCATAAACTGAGGTTATTTTTACATGTTGTTTCATTTGTATTTCTCCATTTTTTATTAAACATACTTTGGATGGGTGCTGTCATACAAAAATGCACTTTTCACATAAAAAATTGTGACCCCCATTTTTATGGTGGATTTGGAATCTTCATACATAGAAACTTAAAATTTCCTTCCATACATATATATCTGGAAATGCCATCTTCCACTAAAAAAATTGATCAAAGTCAAAAATTATCTTTTTTCTGGATGTTTCTTAGGAAATTCAAAACTTTTGCTTGACATCGTCTATCAATTTGATATTTTGGATTTTTACTAAGATAGTTTTGGAGATTAATTGGGCCATACAAACAAACTTCATCAGACCTTGTTTTCTCACTGAAAATCGTGGCTGAAATTTTGAAAATGGCACCAAATTTTTTGTTCTGAATTGAGAGCTTAGCTTTTTTCACAAAAACTGTGCTCAATTGCATAGTTTATGAAAAAAAATAAAATGCAAAAACTAGGTCTGCACTTTCTGAAGACTCAGACGAAGTTTTATGAAAAAAGTTTCCATTATATTCTTAGGTTATTTTATCATGCTCTTTCATTTGTATGTCTCCATTTTTTATTAAACACACTTTGAAAGGGTGCTGTCATACAAAAGTGTACTTTTTTAGCAAATATCACAAGTGTGATCATGTAAAATCCAAAAATAATTCATTTTTTACCATTAGCTAACTGTTCTGACAGTAGATTTTAGCTGGTTATTTGGTTATTTTATGTTTCTGTTTGTAATCTAACTGCTATGAACTAGGGTTGGGACGTGATATTTAAAAAAAGCTTTCATTGTATGGGCCAATTAATCTCCAAAACTATCTTAATAAAAATCCAAAATATTAAATTGATAGATGATGTCAAGCAAAAGTTTTGATTTTCTCACTGAAAATTGTGGCTGAAATTTTGACAATGGCACCAAATTTTTTGTTCTGAATTGAGAGCTTAGCTTTTTTTAAATATCACGTCCCAACCCTAGTTCATAGCAGTTAGATTACAAACAGAAACATAAAATAACCAAATAACCAGCTAAAATCTACTGTCAGAACAGTTAGCTAATGGTAAAAAAATGAATTATTTTTGGATTTTACATGATCACACTTGTGATATTTGCTAAAAAGTACACTTTTGTATGACAGCACCCTTTCAAAGTGTGTTTAATAAAAAATGGAGACATACAAATGAAAGAGCATGATAAAATAACCTAAGAATATAATGGAAACTTTTTTCATAAAACTTCGTCTGAGTCTTCAGAGTGGGATTGTCTGTGATCATGACATCTGCGTTGTTGATCATTTTAAACTGCTGTGGTAAAAAGTGCAGACCTAGTTTTTGCATTTTATTTTTTTATCATAAACTATGCAATTGAGCACAGTTTTTGTGAAAAAAGCTAAGCTCTCAATTCAGAACAAAAAATTTGGTGCCATTTGTAAAATAATACGGAACTTGTTGAAGTTACTTGTGAACTAGCTCCTATTCCTAACCGAGGAAGAGGACAAATGTGAACGTATGAAAGTTGACGTGAAGCGTCGTCTCTTAATTGACGTTCCGTTATTTTATCAAAATGTGATTAGTTGAGTTGAAATGAATTGATGTGAGTTAGTGTGAAGCAAATTTAGATTACAAAAGGTTTTGACGAACGTTTTTATTTAGATAATTAAATACAAGGAAACAAGTGTAAATAAAATATATATAAAATTATACGTAAACAAAGGAATTAATTTACAACTAAATTAATTACTTAAATAAAACGTAAAAGAAGCTCTAATTATCGTAGAAATAAGGCAATTTAAAGAAGGCACTTAATTACGACAAAAGGCGACAATTAAGTGGCGCGGTTGTGAACAAAGCACCTCAAACAGCGCGGGTGTGAATAAAGCACTGAGGTGATTTAAAGCACCAAGAGTTAAACTTAGCACCAAAAACAAGCGACTAAATAAAGTGACAAACGGCGCTTATTTAGATCCTAGGAAGAGATTCATGTGAAGTTGACGAGGTTGCAAACACTGCCGATTCTAGCTGTGAAATCGGCTTTTAAGGGCCAGACCGATGGCGATTGGTTTGGCGCCAATCGGTCGGCTCTAATCTCCGATTTTTTACCCAACATTTCCAATTGTGAAAGTTCAATCCTTGCCCGCTCGCTTCTCCGATGAAAAGCGAGCTAAACTGACAAGATAGTGAAAATGTGAGACAAGCCAGACAGCATTTGAAATGGCGCGCGGGCCCGGCCCCGCGCTTGGGGCGAGCCCGCCGTTAACATAAACATGACGGTGTATTTGCGTGCTGCTTGTCAAGGAAATGTGGCGGAATGTGAGCAATGACTAAGATCTAAATATGTGAGTGATGTAAAGCGCACGTTGTAAACAACGTCGCTTGAGATATTAATTGACGAATGCGTAGATGTTAAAATTGGAATGTGAATAAAAATGAAATCTTAATAAATTGAATTAATTAAATAAAAAAGCGAACATGAGAACGTCAACTTAAATATTAAAGGTTTTACATTTTACGATAATGTTACACACTCCCGAAACTAGAATAAAAATTAAATTAAATTTAATTTTATCTCAGCCAATCTCGGCAAATTTATGTGAAACAAAATCAAAAATCAAACGCCTGTGATACTCTCATCACTCCTGTGGTAGTAGATCGTCGGCATCTTCGACGCCAGCATTTTCCCGGCCCTCCTCATGATGCTCGTCCATGGGTTCGACGGCATCCTCCTCAGGCTGACTGCCTTCCCCGCGCCCAGTTGTCTGGTCTTCTGGGGCTCCGGCTGGTCGACCCGGCCAGTTGGGGAGCTTCTCAGATTCCTCGACGAGCTGCTCGAGGGCTTGTCGTAGCGTGTCGGTCTCGTCGACGCTCGTCTTCGACGGCTCGGTGGGCTGCCATTGTTCCGTTGCTGCAAGCGGTTGGCTTGGTAGCAAGGGGACAGGGGAGGTTGTGAATGAGGTCGTACATTGTGAAGTGATTGAGTTGAATTGGTCAAATGGTACGGAGGGGGATCTAGATCTTGAACGTGATTTTCTTCCATCTCTCCGAGTTCTATGTCGGACTGTGAAGGTGTTTGTCTGAGGAAGGTCACGGATCTTTTTAGATTGTTTAACTTTTGATTTGACAAGTTTTTTATTGATGTTATTGAATTTGTGAAAAGTTTGGGGTATAAAGGAAAATGTCTGGTGTGACGGTTGCTGCTCACCTGGGAGCCCTGCGACTCCAGCGAATCTCTTGAGTCGCTTTTGCAAGGGCTCGCGGTCAGGGAACGCGTCTTCCATTGTGACCTCCGTGGTGACAGGCTCGGTGACTGTGAGTTTGGCGTTTGATGACGAGCTCTGCGCTTGTGACTCGCAGGGGGGTGCAGGTTTTGTGACCCGGTGCGCACCCGTCTCCATTTCGATTTCTTCGGCGCGCTCGGTACTATAACCGACCGGGGGATCCGATCTAGGCTGTACCGTGCATCCTGAAAGCCGTTTGAATGGAGAAACTCGTTTGAGGGGTGTGACAAACTTTGAATGTAACTGTGACGAACTTGACAATTGTGTGACGGTTTGACTTGACAAAGCGGGTTTGTTGAAGCCGCTTTTCGGTTTCTTCTGGCGGTTACGTCGCCGTCGCTTACCGATTTTTCCTTGCTGAACGGACGGGGGCCCTTGTTGTTTGGGCTTTTGTCCCTTCTGCCCTTTCTTCGGAAAAAACCCTTGATGTCTGGCAGCATACCCCTGCCGGTTACGAGCCGCCACTGCATGTAAACATAACCAATATACCCAATACAAGCAATTGTGATAATAATGAGTATGATGTTTACAGCTGTTTGAAGTGGCCCAGTAAGTAACGTGTCTAATGCTGACGCACCACATGTGACACTACCGTGAATAATGTGACCCAATTCTTTTCCTACACCTTCAAAATATGCTCCAACCCCTTGGCCGATGCCAGCAATATATGCTTGCACGGCTTTTGGATCGTTGGACTTGGTTGCAATATAATCGACTGAACGTGTGACTTGTTGTTCAGGTCGTTGCAAATTTTGAAAGTGATGGTGTGCAGCCATGATACTGAATGCAATATCAGTCATGCTTACACCTGGTGACCCGGAAACATTTAGTGTGAATGGTTTCCACGAGCCAGCCCAAATTAATTCGATTGGGAGTTTTGTGACGTGTAAATTCGTTGGTCCGTTTTCGTTAGCCCATGAGTTATCATTTAATTGATAATATTTATGGTCTTTCATGAGACAATGATCTATTGGTGAATGTGTGATTAGATCATTGGTACCAGGAGCAACGAACATTATATGTGGGTGATCTGTGACTTTGACTGGCAGAAATTTATAACAAGTATTGTTATATTCATGTTGAAAATAAATCATTTCTGCTGTGACAGGTTTACAATCCCAGAACATTAATATATCTCCATGCCATTCAGCATAGAGATTTTGACGTCCTAGCAACGCTCGCAAGCCAAGCGTGGGATTGAATGTGACGATTGCATGAATTATATCTAGCTGGGTCTGACGGATGTGACATAATTGTTGCCAGATGGATCCAAATTGTTTTTGTTCCAAATGTGCAATTTTGTCAACCTCATATTGTTGTCGAGCTGTGAGCAAGTGAAATACACCAACATCAAGATTTGGTGCGAGTTTGAAATGAAGAGGAGCTTTTTCGGTTTCAGGTTTTTTCAATTTCTTAAGTTGATATCGAAGAAATTGAATGAATGCCGAGCCCTAGTCAATATATTTCGCGTCCTTTGGCACACATTCTGCATTACTTGGAAATTTTTGTGATCTCCATGTGACCGAAAATGCAGCTTGCAATTTTTCCACTACGTAATGATTTCGTGAATATTGCGCATCAAATTGACCAATCTCTTGGAACGCACACTGTTTGTTAAACGCAGTGGCATTCCATAAAGAGACGCCATTGTCGCTGTCATAACAATAGCCGGCTTGTGGGTTGCAATGTGACAGATCTTGAATTTCGGAAACAATTTTCTTTCCATCAAGACTTGCAACTACACCTTCTTCTATGTGAAAGTTCATCACCGTGTTACTCAGATTGTGACAAAAGTAACAATAATCAATGTGAAGTGATTTGTTGGTGCTCCACAACGCATGACCAATTTTTACTAAAGGTTCGCCTTTCCAGGTTTTATTTTGGTAGGCGATCATGCAATCGTATGTTGTGACTCTGTGATTTTTAATGATTTATGGTGGCAACATAGATTTTCCGCCCACCAGACTCATATATGTGACTATAGTATGCTCTTGTTGAAAGCATCTATAAATTGGTGTTGTTTGTGGTTCAACACGCAACGTCCATATGGATATCACAATATCCTCTATGGCTGTAACTTGAGGAAAATGACATGTTACTTTTTCCGGAAGTTGATTTGCGTGACCAGTGCGTGTTTTATGGCACAGATTGAAAGTTTTGTGATATTGATCTGTCCATGTGAGCGTGTTACCTAATTTTGATTGTATTAGCAACGTGAGTGCCATTAAATGCGACACGTTTCCCCAGAACGAATATGTGCCAGTGTAGCGACATGTTCGATGTGGGTTTACGCGCCTTGCATCTTGTTGTGAAGATTGTGATGGTTGATGTGATTGATCTGTTTGTGAATCATCACCTTTATCAGGTGGAGGTTGTGATTTATCATCATCTTTTACCTCAGTGTCGATTTTATACTCAACACCGTCCTCTGTGTCGATTTCAAGAGGTACGAGGTTAGATGGGGATCTACGTGTGCGACGGCCGTTACTTGACAATACTGTGACTGCACGTATTTTGCCATCGCTCGACACGTGTATCTCAGTAACGCGGCCCATTTGCCACATGCCACGTGGTTGTTTATCATCAGTAATTAACACCACTTGGCCACGTTTGGGAGCTTCGTTGATAGTGCCTTTTTTCAAGCGTTGATTTTTAGCTCGGTCTTTGAGTAGGTCAATGTATTGACGTGACCACTCATACCAAAGCACTTCACGATTGTGACGAATTTGGTCCCAAAGTATTGTGATGTCATCTCTGTCCTTTTCAGGCACAGAGTTGAGTGCAATTTCATCAATGCAATTGACGTCATTGACTCGTGGGGGTGTGAGTACATAGGATTTGTCGATTTGTGAGGGTGTGAGGTTGAAAGATCCATCCGTCATTCTATCCCATTCTTCTTTTGGAATTTTTCGCATGGGTTCAATCGTGGTGGAATCGAGTTCCAACTCACGTTTTTCATCCATGTAACATGGTGGTGGGGTGCCCCAAAGAAAATGTATTGGGCGCAGTATCGCTGCACCAATGTCTGTGTTTGACAAGTATGACAATGGTCGCGTATTGACAGAGAATTCGACGTCAAGCATGACTGTAAGGAATTCATGCCATGTGAGACAACGTCGGCCGCATGCTTTTTTGAGCAAGCGTTTGACTAATCCAACCATGCGTTCGTACACGCCACCTTGCCAAGGACTGTTGGCTGTGATAAAATGCCATTTTACATCCGGTAGCATTTTGACACAATTCTTGAACGCTGGGGCATTGTCGGACCAAATTGTGTCCGGCATGCCTCGACGTGAAATAAAACGATTTAGAGCCATAATTGTGTCGGCTGTCGAGACACTATTAGTTGACTCTAAATGAATGGCGCGTGTACTGAAGCATGTTAGCAACAAAATGTGTTGACTGTGACGGGTTCCGTTCTGTGAATAAACTAACGGTCCCATATAATCAATGCCAATATGTTGAAATGGCTTGATTTGTGATTGAGTTCGAGTGACAGGTAATGTGTGAAAATCAGGTAATGTGAATGGACCTCTTTCCGCTTTGCGGCATGTGACACATTTGCGCAAAATTTTTGCAACTACCTGCTTGGCACTTGACAACCAGCAGTGTTTGCGTAAATCTGCTAATGTGTGAAGCATGCCACTGTGACCAGCAAGCTCATGAAAATGAGTAACCACCGGCGTTGTTAACCACCCAGTTTTTGGTAGGTAGTAAAACAACGAAGGGTTTCTGTGTTCTTTGTGAAACACACGCGTGATGCAATATAGTAAATTATTCCACGCGTCCCATTTGAGCATGTGATGCTTGCCAAGTTGCGCTTGTGAAATGCAACTGGCGCATTCTTCGGCTTGTGAAATGCGTAATACATGTCTAAATGCCTCGTTTAAATCAGCTTGTGTGATAGGTTTTGATAAATATTCGCTTTCGCGTTTTGCAGCTTTATGCATAGAGCGATTTAGCCAATATGTTTTCACACGAAGTAGATAAACGACTGTTCGCAACAATTTTGATAATGTTGAAAATCGTCGAATGTCGATTTCGAACGGATTTGAAGGGATGTGACGTTGTCGACTTTCGACAAACGGATTTTGAGGAGTGACATTTTGTGACAAATTGGGGTCCAAATTGACAGGCACTTGTTGTGCGAGAGCATTAGCTGGTTGTGAAGCAGGCTGTGAAGTTACTGCTCCAGCATATAAAGGTCGACTGATGTGAGTGTCGCCTTTCGCAAGCTCTTCAGTGACAGGTTGTGCTTGATATTGCGAAATGTCAACCATGGCTGATGTGAAGGGTTCAGCGAAAAATGTTGGTCCTGTAAACCACATTGTTTCGATCATAAGTTGATCAAAAGTGCATCCCCGTGACGCAATGTCAGCTGGATTGTCTTTTGTAGCGACTTTGCAAATTTGAATGCAATGCTTTGACATGAATGAATGGATTTTTGTGACCCGATTGTTGACAAAAGTAGCCAGCGGCTTTGAAGTATATAGCCAGCCGATGACAACTGTACTATCGGTCCATAGGAAATTGCTGTGAATTTTCCATCCACCTAGCTCAACGAGTTCATGATGTAAATAATCGATGAGCTGTGCACCAATTGTGACACCGAGCAATTCCAAGCGTGTGATTGTGAGTGGTTGTCCTTGTTTTGACGGAAGTGGAGCCAATTTTGTGCGAGCTGTGAGAAAACCACTAAAATATCGGTCATCCTCATAGCCGTATTCATCGGGTGAGATCGCTTTTTGACGCAAATAAGCGCACACGGCATATCCATCTTTAGAGGCATCGCAAAATACATGTAATTCTAATGGACGTGTTTCGGCTTTGACGTCAATGCCAAAAGAGTGAAATGAGCGCGGGAATTTGATTTGACTTATAGACGAGAGATGTCTTTTCAAATCGTCCAATAAGTCATCCGCCTCTGGGTCTTTGATGAGTTCATCCCAGGTTGTGACATTGCACTTTTGAATTATTTGTGACACGCGAAATTTCAACCGAAATAACGCGGGTGCTGTGATGCCGATAGGGTTGTATGTTGAAGCCAGCAATTTATTCAAATTGCGGCGTGTTGCTGTGACAATGAGCGTGAAATCTTTCTTGGGAGCTGGCACAGCAATGGTGTCTTCAATGTGATCGTAAACAAGACCCATTACTTTGATGTATTGTGACTGTTTCGGGTTGAGATCATCAGGTTTGATTTTCTCCGAAACCGTACGCGAATTTGTCATCCATTCGCGCATGTTGAAATTTGCTCTTGCAAAAACAGCTTTAATTAAGCGGTAGAGCTGTATTGCATATTTTTCATCATCTACGCTGATAACTAAATTATCAACGTAAATGCTGTTGAGCAACAGTTCCAGTTTCGATCGTTCATGTGTTTCTGCGGGATGCATGTGAGCTAATTCCGCTTCCAGGTGATATTTAATAACAGTCGACAAAATGGATGGACTGCATGTGAGACCAAATAACACCCTTGTGAATTGCATCATTTGAATATTGTCTTCGTGAGTCGGAATAGTGTCATCACGCAGCCAATAAAATTTTGTGAAAGCGCGTGATTTTGGGTGAAGAGCAATTTGTAAAAATGCTTTCTCAATGTCGGCTAATAACACTACTTTTCCGGCTCTGAAACGAAGCATTAATCCGAGCGCCAGTGGTGTGAGAACTGGGCCTCGAAATAAGCAATTGTTGAGACTTGGCTTGCCAGCAGAACCATCATACACTATTCGACATGTTGTCGATCTGCCAGGTGTGATGACAGGTTGGTGAGGTAAGATGTGTTCTTGCAAACCATCCTGTGAACCATAGACAGGTTCTATGACACCTTTGTGAAGTTGATCTGAGATGACTTTCGCGTATGTAGCGAATAAATCGGGATCTTTTCGAAACCGTTTCAACAGTGACAGAAAGCGGCGAAATGCTTCTGAATTGTTGGTTGGCAATTCGTGAATTGTTGATTTGAATGGCCAATCTACGCTATAGCGCCCAGTTTCTGGATCAAGAGTAATTGATTCCAGAATTAACTGTTCAGCTATGTCATCATCATGTGATAATGGATCATCTGTGATACCTATTGACTCGAGACTGTGAAATTGAAATAATGTCTCTTGTCCAACAGCAACAGCTGATGATGCATGTGAACTGCATGAAACCATGAATTGATGTGGTGAAATGTCAGGTGTTGTGACAAATGACTGTGATGACGCATTTCCGCCAAGCATCAATCCAAGTATCGATTCGACGATGATCAATCCAGATGGGAGTTCGATTTCTGTTGGTCGAATATCGAACTTCCAATAATAGTCTTGACCAATGACCACATCTGGTTGACATAATTTGTGACAAAACTCATCAGTCATTTCTGACAATTCAAGCGGTTCCGCGAATTGTTCTTGTGCATGTTCACCGTACACAATATAAATGACTGTTTTGTCATCTTGTGACAAAGGAGGTGGGCATGCATATGTTGCCAAATTATCGACTGCACGTAAAGTGAGTGGAATTTGTAACATATTGCCTTTATTGTCAACGTGTTTGTAAATAGGCATGACTGCCTCGATCAAAAACGTATTGACTGTGACTGGCGTTTTTGTCGCAAACACGTTCATTTGAAGAACAACATCTTTGTTTTCAAAGTTATACTCATTTGCCACGGATGCTTTAATGTATGAATACTCGCATCCAGTGTCAAAGAATATTAACAAAGGGTCTGTGACTCGATTTAATTCAGCGTCTTTATTAACTAATGAAGCCTGGGCCACTTGCAAACGAACAATAGGTGCAAAATCGAACTCACATTCTTGTTCGGCCTGCTGCCTGGTAGCGGTGTTGGGGTTACCGTAACCCGCTTGTGCGCTCAGCACCTCCACCGTGGGCCTGTGACTGGGTTGAAGTGGCACCGACGATGACATTTGGTTCGGGTTGAGGTGTGGGTACACCTCGTACCGTTTCTGCTGGAAGCCGCGGATTTTGGCTTCGACGGTCTCCATATCTGTGCCATCCTGGATGAGGTTGGCACGGAGCGTCGTCCACAGCTCGTTTTCGCTGTGATACTTGCGGGCTTCCTCTTGAGCTTTCGCCTGTAGCTCGTTAGCGGGCCTCGGCCATTTGCCCATGTCTAGCGGGCCGTCCATGTCCATTTGGTACAGCGTCTGCTGTCTCCACCAAAAATCGTTCTCGTCCGGGGGGATGACACACACGCTCATCGGTTCCGTGTGTGAAGGCGGATACGATGGCGGTGCATGTGACGAAGCCGCGCCCGTTGTGATTACCTGAGCGTTGACAAAATTAGCGCTCGTTGCTTTGACAAAGGCTTTATTTTGTGAATTGTTTACCTGACGCCTTGCGGGTGCCTGTCTAGTAGGACAGAACGCCCCGTGATGCTGGCCGATCTGGCGACAATAGTAGCAACTCAGTCTTTGAGTGCACTGTTCCGCTTGATGGCCTCTGCGCGTGCATCGCGTGCACACGTCGCCCAAAGCTTGCAACCGTTCGATGCGCTCTCTCGGTGTGACGTATTGAGGGCAATCGGTGGTGTAGTGCTCTTTGATGCCACAGAACAAGCACTCGATAGTCAGCAGCAGGTTGTGAAAACTGCTTTTGACTACTCGCTCCGCTCGCGGGAGTTCTGGGAGATTGAGTGGAATTTTTATTTTTTCCTTGTGGTTTACCAGCGTTAGCATTGGTACCAGCAAAAGCAACCGTATTGTGAATTGGTTTTTGTTTTGAAAAGGTATTTTGTGATTTATTTCCCTTTTTCTTTTGCTGTTGCCAACCACCTCCATTTTGTGGCTTTTTTAACGATGAACTTTGTGATTTCTGAACAACATTTGAAGATTGTGAACTTTGTTGTTCAGTTTTCATCGCATCTAAACGAGCACGAGCAATGGTAGTTAATGCATCAACAAACCTGACGACTGTGAGTTCTGTGTCGTCGGTTGCAGCAGTGCGCATCGAATTCCGGTGTTCTTCTGTGACGGCAAGAACAATATTATCGGGGAGATAACCACAAATTATTCTTAACACTGCACCAGAATCGACACTTTCACCCCTTTCTTTTAGTTGATTGAGAGTTGACAAAAGGGTTCTTGTGAAATTTGTGAGGGAGTCGCCTCTTGACGAAGGCTTTTCGAGTGAATACAATTTATCCCAAAGGGCTGCTTGTACCCGATGCGTTTCACCAAAGTTTGACTTTAACATGGTGACCGCTGTGATGTAATCTCGACCATCACCTTTTAATCCGGCCAGCAGTTCCGCTGCTGGACCGATAAGGCTGAGCTTAAGGTATGTATATTTCATACCATTTGACAAATTAGCTCGGTCGTGAATTTGAGCTCGAAATATTTCCCACCAAGCTGCCCATTCTAACGGATCGCCGTTATATTTAGCAAGCTCGATTTTAGGCAACTTTAACAAAGTTTCCGGTTGTGAAGGTTGAGAACTACTTCCCATGTTGACATTGTTATAAGGTGGTTGTGAAGGGGGTTGAGTAGTTAAATCAACAGTTGACTGACCTTTCAAAGAAAGTATCAACCTTTCCGCGGATTTGATTTGCGCTTGGGCGGTCGCCATCCTCGATTCCAGCTCATCCATGAGCATCATCGCGTTGTTCGAGCCCGAGTAGAGCGCGCGCTCCAGTTTTTCGTTGGCGCTCTTTACTTCCTTGGCTACTCCGTCTTGGTCTCTGTCCAAGCTTGTGATGTGATCTTGGACAATAGATGTGAATCTGTCCATAGCTGTAGACAGGTCCGAGCGTTTCAGCTCGGCTTGGTAGACGTAAGCTTGAAGTAATTCTAATACTTCCTCCGCCGCGCGTAAGTTTACGGCGGCGGGTTGTGACTCGTCTTTGACGATTTTAGGAATCGGTTTGGTTGTGAATCGTAGCACACCGTTGCGCACTCCAGTCAACGCCCGACTATGTTGAGTCAACGGATGAGTTGTGTCGGACTCATCTACGTTGCTCAAAGGCATAGCTGCGGCGGCTGGGGCGCCTCTCTGAACGGGTAGACGTTCTTCCATGGCAAATGTCGATCGATTTATTGCTTATTAGCAACGTAGTAGCTAGCTGTGAACGAAATAAAATAATAAAATAAATATTTCGTTACTTGTGACTTGTACTTATAAAATCGTAAGTAAATATGCACGCGTTACTAACGATTTTGCGTCCAAAACCGTATTACCGTAACCCCGTGCGTGTGATTCAGGCTGTGAAACTCTATTTCCAATGAAATTTCGCGCGAGACGACTTAATTAGAGTGACCAATTAGTTAATTAGTCACCCTGCTCGCTGCGCCATGTAAAATAATACGGAACTTGTTGAAGTTACTTGTGAACTAGCTCCTATTCCTAACCGAGGAAGAGGGCAAATGTGAACGTATGAAAGTTGACGTGAAGCGTCGTCTCTTAATTGACGTTCCGTTATTTTATCAAAATGTGATTAGTTGAGTTGAAATGAATTGATGTGAGTTAGTGTGAAGCAAATTTAGATTACAAAAGGTTTTGACGAACGTTTTTATTTAGATAATTAAATACAAGGAAATAAGTGTAAATAAAATATATATAAAATTATACGTAAACAAAGGAATTAATTTACAACTAAATTAATTACTTAAATAAAACGTAAAAGAAGCTCTACTTACCGTAGAAATAAGGCAATTTAAAGAAGGCACTTAATTACAACAAAAGGCGACAATTAAGTGGCGCGGTTGTGAACAAAGCACCTCAAACAGCGCGGGTGTGAATAAAGCACTGAGGTGATTTAAAGCACCAAGAGTTAAACTTAGCACCAAAAACAAGCGACTAAATAAAGTGACAAACGGCGCTTATTTAGATCCTAGGAAGAGATTCATGTGAAGTTGACGAGGTTGCAAACACTGCCGATTCTAGCTGTGAAATCGGCTTTTAAGGGCCAGACCGATGGCGATTGGTTTGGCGCCAATCGGTCGGCTCTAATCTCCGATTTTTTACCCAACATTTCCAATTGTGAAAGTTCAATCCTTGCCCGCTCGCTTCTCCGATGAAAAGCGAGCTAAACTGACAAGATAGTGAAAATGTGAGACAAGCCAGACAGCATTTGAAATGGCGCGCGGGCCCGGCCCCGCGCTTGGGGCAAGCCCGCCGCTTAACATAAACATGACGGCGTATTTGCGTGCTGCTTGTCAAGGAAATGTGGCGGAATGTGAGCAATGACTAAGATCTAAATATGTGAGCGATGTAAAGCGCACGTTGTAAACAACGTCGCTTGAGATATTTATTGACGAATGCGAAGATGTTAAAATTGGAATGTGAATAAAAATGAAATCTTAATAAATTGAATTAATTAAATAAAAAAGCGAACATGAGAACGTCAACTTAAATATTAAAGGTTTTACATTTTACGATAATGTTACACACCATTTTCAAAATTTCAGCCACGATTTTCAGTGAGAAAACAAGGTCTGATGAAGTTTGTTTGTATGGCCCAATTAATCTCCAAAACTATCTTGATAAAAATCCAAAATATCAAATTGATAGACAATGTCAAGCAAAAGTTTTCGATTTCCTAAGAAACATCCAGAAAAAAGATAATTTTTGACTTTGATCAATTTTTTTAGTGGCAGATGGCATTTCCAGATATATGTATGGAAGGAAATGTTTAGTTTCTATGTAAAGAAGTTCCAAATCCAACATAATAATGGGGGTCACAATTTTTTATGTGAAAAGTGAATTTTTGTAGGACAGCACCCATCCAAAGTATGTTTAATAAAAAGTGGAGATATACAAATGAAAGAACATGTAAAAATAACCAAAGTTTATGATGAAAACTTTTTTCATACAACTTCATCTGAGTCTTCAGAGTGGGCTTGTCTGTGGTGGTGAGACGGGTGTCGGGCTGTTTCAAACTGTTGTGGCAAAAAATGGCAGACCTACTTTTTCTATTTTATTTTTGTAAAATAAACTATGCAATTAGGCACAGTTTTTACAAAAAAAGCTAAGCTGTCAATTACAAACTGAAAATTTGACACCATTTTCAAAATTTCAGCCGTCATTTTCGGTGAGAAAAAAACATTTGATGAAATCAGTTTGTATGGGCAAATTAATCTCCACAACTTTCTTGATAAAAATACAAAATATTATATTGATAGATAAAGTCAAGAAAAGTTATGAATTTCCAAAAAAACAGCCCAAAAAATGGTGACATATGACTTTGATCAATTTTTTCAGTAGGAAAATGACATTTTCGGATATATGCATGGAAGGAAATTTTAAGTTTCTATATATGGAGATTCCAAATCCGTGAAAAAAAACGCAAAAAAATTTTTGTGCCAAGGAGGAAATGGCCATGTTTTGTTCTTAGGCAAAGCGAGTCTTAAACTTCTGTTGTGCATTTGGACATATTTTACATGTGGTATTGAAAATGTAGAACGAAAAAGGAACGTTGCAGAAACTAAATCCGCGGAGAAAACGTATCTGGGACGTGTAGAGGGTCTCTGTGGCAGAGTTGCGAAAGTGTATTTACACTTACCCGAAATACCCAGGTAAATGGGTATTTATATTACCAATTACCTGGGTAATAAAAGTTTAAAAAGAATTTCACACGGGCCAGTTTTACGCTATTGAAAAAGTGTAAAAGTACAAAAAAGAAATTGAATGAGAATGTGTGTCAAAAAACAACAACTGCACGTGTGCAATAAGCTCACTGAAAACAGGGATCGGGCCACGTATGAGGACTTGGCTTGCTGCCAAGTCCCCGGGCTGCGTATTATAAAAGACGCAGGATTTCTGCACGCGACACCAACGATGGCCGGAAACGACACCAAAAATGGCCGCTAATAGTTGGAAATGGGAATATCCCGCGCACTTGTTGACACATGTGTGTCAACTGGTCTGTGTCAACTAAGATTTCGGCTTCGCGTGTCGCAGAGCGATCTCCAAATGCTCATGCGGTAATGTTTACTTTCCAACGGTGCCGCATGTGCATTTGGAGGATCTGTGACACGTGAAGCCAAAATCTGAGTTGACTTGTGTCGTCAGCGCGCGCGTAGAGCACGCCACGCCTGTTTGTCATCGTCGGCGACGGTGTATTTCTATTTATTTCAATTAATTTCGGGTGTATCCAAATCTGTTGGCGTCGCGCCAAGTCCTCATACAGCCTGAAATTCTTACACTTACACTTTTTTTACACTTTCCTAGGTATTTGAAAAATACCTTACACTTACAGTATCCATGCTCAAAATCTGGAAAGTGTATTTACACTTACACTTACACTTTCCAAAAATACCAGTATTTTAACAAATCTGCTCTGTGGTTCAATATTGAGGCCTTGGACGTTAATTTTTTAATAAAAAAGTTGCTAAAACTACATATTTTGGTGCAAAATACCTTCTCAGAGTGTAAATCTGAATTCTGCCAAAATGTCGGTATTCAGCAGTTGAGGGCCCAGAGTTGTGCAAATACTGGTATTTTTGGAAAACGTAAACATAAACGTAAATACCCTTTCCGAATCAAAAGTATAAATACTAAAATGTAAACGTAAAAATTTTACACACAGTATTTGCCATTGTGCTTTGGAAGATACTATTATTTTCACCTTAAGATGGCTCAATCACTTCATCTGCACCACTTTATGTTCTAAGTGTAGCCAAATCCAACTACGCTGGTGATTCTGGGGCAGTCCCAGACCCTGTAAATGCCTTGTAAAATGTCAAACATCATGCAAAGTGTCTAAAGTTAGGCAAAGTGCCCTGGAAGGTGGCAAATCTTTGCCATTTTGCTGGGCATTTTACATGAGTTTTGACATTTGCATGAAATTTTACATTTTACAGGGCATCCTACAGAGTCTGTGATTGGGACCCAGAGCTTGCACTCGCCCTGCCAGTTTCAAAATGTGTGCTACTCACAGTTGTTGCAAGTGGCGTCGTCGAAATTCATCACAAAAATTTATAAACGCAAGGCTCCACAAACAACAAAAAAGGTTTCTGTGTTCAGCATTTGAACACATTTATGAATATGTACCGAGCATTACAAGTGTAAGTGCAAGCGTGCAGTCACTTTTGTCATACACCGCTTTTTTGTTACGTTTATGCAGAAACATAAGAATATTATTGGCTGCAGGTGGTGCGGCGAATTTGAACATGTGCACGTGTGAACATGTGTACGTTTTTTTTACGTTTTCCCAAGTACCCGGGTATTTTGGTCAGGAAAACGTAACAAAACGTAATGGTATTTTTGGAAAACGTAAACGTAAACGTAAGTATAAATACCTGAATAACCGGGTATTTCGGGTAAACGTAAATACGTTTTTCCAACTCTGTGAGGGCCTGATTTGACTGATTTCGATCATAGTTGTTAAAACGTATTTAATGAGTAAAGAGTAAATACGTTTACATTTCCTCTGAAAAAATTCCTGTACTCGCGTTTACGTATAGTTTTTGAAAGTAATCGAGTACAGAAAACGTATTCCACGTTGTCTTTTATATCGATTTTTTGAAGTCATAGAAGAGAAAAAGGGAGAGAATATGCTCAAAATAGTGGTACCGTATTTTCTCGAAATAATCCCCCCCAGATTGAGTGTAAAGAGAACGTACATGACAAATACTGCAGTTTGTGTTCTGCGTAGTGCAGAACACACGTTCAAACAATGTCGTTAGCACGTTAGAACAGTGTTTATACTATCTACGTACTACTATTAGTCTACAGGAGTCTATACATGTCAGTTATTGATGCATTTTTCTACCCCAGTGTGCATCACAAACGACGATTTTGTACTAGGACTTGAAAAAATTTATGGCGAAATAATAACCCCCCCCCCCCTCGAAATACCCCCCTCGTTTACCCCCCCCCCCTCTCGGGACCACTATGAAACAATCACCCCCCGGGGGGTATTTCGAGGAAATACGCTAATAGGTTGTCGAGACTGGGTATATAAGCACATAAAGTTGTTTAAACTAGGCAAAATCCTGTGAAAATTGGTGGTTTTGAGCGAATATTGTGATAATATTTCTCAAAAATACTCACGTTTACGTTTTCCAGGGGGGAAGTACGTTTATTTTTGAGTAAAAGTAAAAATTATATTGCGTTTACTGTGCTCAGGGGATGAGTAAAAATAAACAGCGTACGTTTACATAATAGTTTCAAAAAAGTTCGATACTTTTAACAACTCTTATGTCGATACTCATCGTGTGAAAATACCTCCATACCCACGTACCCACTGACGTATCAAATATACGCATTTCACACGCTACTCGACGATCATGTTGATTAACTTGTTTCATCTACTCAGAGGAAGGTGCTTCGGGGGCAGAGGAGAAGCCCAGCGGACTCGGGACAGGAGGCGATGGAGGTGGTGCGTTTTTTTATACCGTATTTGCTTGAATAATCCCCTGGGGGATTATTATTTCGCCAGACTTTTTGAGGGGGGAACTATTCGAGGGGGGATTATTCGAGGGGGGGATTATTCGAGAGGGAAATTATTCTTTCGTCAAAATGTTTCGAGCATGTTTCTATCATATCATTTGACGAAATGTGCATTTTTAACACAAACGTGCCGTTTTTGTTAAAATTTGGCACAACTAATTGATGAAATATGTTTAAGGGGGGATTTTTCAATTATGGGGGAATTATGATTTTCACACTCGTCTTACATGGGGGGGGGGGGGTGATTATTCGAGGGGGGAATTTTTCAAGGGATGACTATTCAAGCAAATACGGTAAATATTATACTTTACGTGTTTATTGCTTGGCGCCTACGGGTGGCGCCAATGCCAGTGCGCTGTCCCGCTTCCACATGAATCAATGTTTAGGGGGGGGGGAATGCCTCCACCATTCGCCCGTGAAAAATCCGGGATATGTACCCGATACTTTGTGGCTCACAAATGACAGTATGCTAGTAGAGATCGAAAAATTAACCTTTTCTAGCTGGTAGCTATAGCTACTGAAATATGATACGACCCTGTACAAGAGTTGCGAAAGCGTATTCACGCTTACATAAAATACCCGGGTAGTTGGGTATTAAAAAGGCCATTTACGCTTACCTTTTCATAAAATACAACTCTAACGCTTTCCTGGGGGCAGTCCCAAGCCCTGTAAAGTGTAAAGTAAAGTGTCAAATTTAAAGTCAAATGCAAAGTAAAGTGCCAATCAAAACAAAAAAGAAAAGATTTCATTTCTGAACTTTGCATGCCAATTGACAGTTTACTTTGCATTTGACTTTACATTTGATACTTCACTTTACACTTTACAGGGCTTGGGATTGCCACCTGGCTGAAATACCTGGGTACTTGGATGTTGGAAAGTATGAAATTTTTTGTGTGTCAAAAGTGTAAAACAGGGTCGTGTATTTACAAAAAAAACTGTACATGTGCAGTTATAAACTCAAAAATAAGGACATCGTATTTTCCCAGAACCCCCCCCCCCCCCTTAGTATAAATATAACAAAATTTGACAGGTATTTATGATTACATTTTCCAAAAATACCAGTATTTTGACAACTCTGCCATGTACCTATCTGAAAGTAAACTCTCTCTGAAAATATTGGTCTGTCGGGCAAGTTTTTCCCATTTCCGGATCGTGATGCATTGGAACGTCCTGGACGATCAGCGGGGTTTCACTCGGGGTCTATAGACTGGAATTCATCGAATCGTAAAATTTTGCCGTGAAAATGATTACGTAAAAGTAGAGCCAGTAAAAATTTATTTCTCAAAAATGTCCAAAATGTGCACAGGACCCGCCCAACACGATCAGCGGCACCGCCACGGGCAGCGGCAACGTCACCACCACGGGCGCGGCCGTCAGCCAGCAGAACACCACCGGCGGCCCCAGCGCCAGGACCAGGAGCAAGACCAGGTGCCAATTCAAGAGCCTGCGAGGCGCCCTGGAAAATGGAAAATGTCCCGCAAAGCGTCAAAAGTCACGTAAAATGCCGGGCAAAATGTCAAACGTACGTTTGCCATTTTGCTGTGCATTTTACGTGACTTTTGACGCTTTGTGGGATATTTTCCATCTTCCAGGGCGTTTTACAGGGTCTGGGACTGCCCCCAGGACCACCACCGCCTCGCAGCAGACCGCGCCCGACCATCACGACGAGGGCGAGCAGGCGGGACCGTCGGGCGTCGCCAAAAGGACGTCGTCCGAGCGGCCGGCCGCGTGCAGTTCGGTATGTTGGCTGGCGAACATAAATGTCTCTGTGGGGCACGAGAAAGGAAGTTTTGCCATGTTTTATGGGTGTTTTACAGTGTAAATTAAAGTGTCATGTGTCAGTGTAAAGTGTCAAGTGTAAAATGTCATGTAAAATGTTATGTAAAATGTCGCGCGAAGTATAAATTCTCATGCAAATAAAAATAAATTATGAAATAAAAAACGTCATTTTTCAACGATCCCGTTTTTATAAAACATCGTTTTTTCGAAAATAAAATGTGGCTGTTCAAAAAATCTCCCAAATATGGTTATGTGTGAACAAAAAAGGGTAATATTGGTCAAGTGAAAGTACTTTGTTATCTTGTAAATATTTATATACCTAGCCATAGAATGGATGTGAAGCGATGGGAAAGACTTATATGTGGCTTATATTCTGTCAAAAGTTCCACTTTTACGTCGACTTGTTATGCTTGTCATGTTTTTCGAAGGTATATGGCTTCTTTAAAAATCAATACCTACCTGTAAATATATGTTGACCATATTGAGCGGAGCTTTCTAAAAAACGTTGTTTTAAAAAAAACCGGGTCGTAAAAAACAACGTTTTCCACCTCTACTCATAAATGTTTCCGAACTTAACATTATATTTGGGAAGTCTTTTGGAATTTTACTAAAAAACGGAGTCAGTAAAAAACTTTTTCCGTCCCTTCTTTAAGCGACAAATTCTGGTGAACCCTGAGTAGCGTTGGCTCCTACTACTTACTTTACTGGTTGAAACATAACTTTGAATGCAAGAACACAAGAGAACTCATGGAATGGAAGGGAATGACAAAATTTGCCCCGTTTTTTTGCCTTTATCCACGTAAAATGAACTTCTCTAACGTCCAAACCTGGCTACACGTTGGGAAACGTCCACTGGACATCTCGCTCTGTCAACTGAACAAAATAGCCTTCAACCCGCAGAAGCGGCCCCGCCTCGCCGCGGGCGACCAGCCGGGCACGTCGGGCGCGCAGCCGCCGCCGCAGTCGCCGCCTGTCTCCGATCCGGGCGTGCCGGCGGCCGCGTCCACGCCCATCTTCGATCCGGGCTTGCCGGCGGCCGCTCCCATCCCGGTGCAGCAGGTGCCAGTTCCGGACGGGGAATACCCATTCCACACCTAAACCCATTCCGCATCTGTGCCCATCCCGCATTTTTTCCTACCCATCCCGCATCTGTGCCCATCCCACATGTTGAAGATGCAACATGCGGGATGGGCCGTGATGCGGGATGGGCCGAAATGCGGGATGGGTATACATGCGGGATGGGCTGGAAATTAGGGGTATTAGCAACCCGCAGTGGGGGGGGGAGGCATACATGCGGAATGGGCTGCACATTTTCATGTACGGCGCGGTGCGGCCATATCAAAGGGCGCACAACAATAAAAGTGACATGTAACAATGTGTCGCCATATGTTTTGCCGCCATCTCAGTAGACTTATTGTAATCCATTTTAATCGAACCCCCCCCCCCCCTCGCAGACTGTAGCCGCATGCAGCGTGTTGTTGTTGCGGGAACGAAAATGAACCAAAACTGCCAGCCGCCAAAAAATGAGCTAAGTGCAGGTGTGCAGTTACTTGAGTTGATCCGACTGGTTAGATAATCATCACATATTTGCAGGCCGAGCGAAAACAATGGCAACTACCAAGCGTTTTTGGCAGAGGGAGGGAAGAACAATGGCATGTGAGAACAATACTTAATGTTTACTGTTTATTTATTGACAGCTTTCATGTGATTTGTGTATATTCATATATTTTAGGTATTTTTTGTTTGTTTATTGTTGTTAGAGAAGCGACGCAAATTTACTCAGTGTACTGCATGCTATGCATTTTTTTAAAAAGAAACAATACATAACTGAATTTGGATGCATAGTTTGCGGTCCGCCGAGTATCACACAACCATGAATTAACTTCACACAAAATGCATAAAATGACAACAAAATCAAAGTTACTATTTTACACAGCAAACAATGTAAATACTGTAAATACAGCAAAGCGAGGGTAAGTACAGACAGATGTAAAAATACACAGCAAAGCAAACGCCGAGCAACATTACAAAATAGGTACACCAAAATAGGTAAATATGTACACCAAGGGGTAAATATGTACATCAAATTACAGCCTTTACACCAAAATTGAGAGCAAAGCAAAAGTACAATGTTACAAGTAAACAGAGCAAGCAAAAAGAGAAATTACCGAAATTACCAGATTACCCAATTTAGAGCTTTTACACCAAAATTGAGAGCAAGCGAAACCATTGAATAATGATGTTAACTGAGCAAGCAAAATAAAGAAGTGATCAAAAAAGTGAAATTACTGCAGCACCCTTAAGTAAAGTAGCATAGAAACACATCATGCACATGTATACAGGACAGACACACATCAAGCACTTCAAACTTACGTAATCTTCTCCTCCACACTCAAACTCACAAACTCATTCTATTGACATGCATGCGCCGTTCTGCAATGGCCAACTTCTTCTCCACCTCAGCCATCTTCTCAGCGTGTACCCGCCGCTCTTCGGCCGCCTGTTGTTCTTGTTCTGCCAGCCGCTCCATCACACCAGCAAACGGGTCATCTTCACCATCTGAAATTTCGTATTTGTATTTGCATTTTGTATTCTAAAATTCATATTTGCTATCCGGGTACCAGTTCCGGGTACCCGGTTTTCATTTCCATCACTAGTTTACCTGAAGTTGATTGTTCTGATGAAAATCGACTTCAGGTGAACTATCAATGGTAATGAAAACCAGTTACCCGGTTTAATTTTACTGTACCCTTTTACCCATCACTAGTTGTCGAAAACTCACCATCCAGAGGCGGCAGCAGTCGGACTCTCGGCCAAGCGGCGCGGGCCGCCAGCGGCTGCGGCGGCGGCGGCGGCTGATTCTCGTCACCGCCATCATCTTCAATCGCGACCAGCGGGGGGGGGAGGTCTTCGGGTGGCGGCAGAGACGCATCTGGCGGCGCAAAATCCTGGGGAGGGGTTTCAGGGAATTTGCAAATTGTTGGGGCGTTATGTTTAATGATGACAAAAAAATATCCAAAAAGTCTTTAAATACTATTTTCTGGGGGGTTTGCCATCGTTGGTAATGTTTAACGATGGCAAAAAAAATATTCAAAAAGTTTTTAAATACTTTTTTCTGGGGGGTTTGCCATCGTTGGTAATGTTTAACAATGGCAAAAAAATAGCAAAAGTCTTTGAATAATGTTTTACAAACAAAATAAAAATATATAAAATAAAAAGACACAAATAAACAAAAGCTAACATCATCAGCCGGGTCCAAATTACCATCCATCAGCGGCCCGTTCGGCACCTCAACATTCAGGCGACCCATGTTGCACGCCTGGTGCAGCAGATAGTCGCCGACGCGGCCAGCAAAATCGCCATTCAGCAGGCGCTGCTTCGCATGCCGGATGCGCCGGTCACACGCCACAACGGATGGCACCCGCATCTTGGGCACCATGCCATTGTCCACCAGGCGCTGTAGCTTGTTGCGTGACTGCAATGATAAAAAAATTCACATGTAAAAACATTCCACATTTCACAGCTCACATTCAAAACAAAATTTCACCCCTCTTTTCAACACATAAAAACACATTTATTTTATAAAAACATTTCACATTCAAATTTCACATTTGAAACAAAATTATGCCCCGCTTTTCAACGACGTTTTCAACACCTTCAAAATTGAAACCAACAGCTTCATGGAATCTGCCAAACTCATGCAACCAAACGCCAAGCTTGATTTTCATGCGATGTTTGAAGATGGCGGCGTACTGGCTGTGCAGGGACTCAGCCGCATTTGTGGTGCGCGGCCCTTCGCTGTTGAACGCGTTGAAAAGCGGCAAATTGTCACTGCGGGGGGGGGGGGGGGGGGAATTTCGTTGTCATTTACATTGTCGATACACTAAATATGGGGGGGGGTATTTCGTGGGGGGGTATTCCGTGGGGGGTATTCCGTGGGGGGTATTCCGTGGGGGGTATTTCGAGGGGGGTTTTTCGAGGGGGTATTTCGAGGGGGTATTTCGAGGGGGGTATTTCGAGGGGGTATTTCGAGGGGGTATTTCGTGGGGTATTTCGTGGGGGTATTTCGAGAGGGGGGGGGTATTTCGAGGGGGGTATTTCACTACCCAAAGCCTAGTAAACAAATACACACCCTAGCCATTGCTTGCGGTAATACGCGATGAAATTGCGCAGCCGTTCATCTTCGCCAGGCTGATCCATGTCGGGTGGCGCCTGCAGGATCTCATTGGCGACAGCCAGCAAACCAGCCACGGGGTGCAAGCACAGTCCCATTAACTTGCGCACCCATCTGCAAAATGTGCAAAATACAAAATAAGTTTGACAGAATACAATTGTTTGACAATGTTTGAAAATTCACAATCACATCACATTCACATTTTTCACATTTCACAATCCACCATGGGCATATTTTGAGGTAAAACTGTAGTAGATAATAAATATACAGATAAACATCCTACCGATTGAACACTTCATCGGTAGTGAAGCGGCGAAGCAAACCGTGATGCTGCATGTTTTTCACTATTGCATTGCAATAATGAAAAACACAACCAAACACCACCACGTCATTGCCCAAAACTGCGCGGATGGCGTTGATGGCACTGAGCTCAAAGTCGAAGTGCCACGCCGCTCGAGCCAGGTTTCCCATGTCGCCACAATGCCGCACGACATTTTCCTGCAAAAAAATGTATTTTTTCCACAACCCAAAAACAGCTGGGGGTATTTCGAGGGGGGGTTCATTCAAGGGGGGGTATTTCGAGGAAATACGGTATACAAGAACCGAGCACTATTTTAAAACCGAGAACTGAGAACCGGAACCGAAAATTTTGAAATTCCCAACCCTAACATGACCCCCCCAACGTACCGTCAACTTCCGAAACATCTCTGTGTACGTTGCGGTGCTCTTGTCCGACAGCAGGGCGATGCCGACAATGTGCGCCTCGCGGCGCGACATGTTGCCCGACGTGGTTACGCTCAGCACCACGTATACCTGCAATTGAAAAGTTGATTGAACAATGACAACAATGAAAACAATGAGAACAATGAAAACAATGAAAACAATGAAAACAATGAAAACAATTGAAACAACCCAGGGTAGTTATTTTTTTGAATTTTTTTGATTTTTTTGTTCAAAATGGATATTTTTGAAAATAGAAAAAATGTGTCAACACCCTGACCAACCTGGGTAAAGTTTGTAGGTGAGTATTGAAAGCTGCCGTCGCAAACGAGCGCCTTGGAGCTGTGCATGTGCTCCGCCATCTGCTTGGTCTGCATGACGACCATGGGCCGCGCATCGTCCTCGTTGCTGTAGATGACCATCAGCTCGTCGTCGTCCAGATCGGCGTCGTTCAGAGGGGTGCCGTTGAGCCGAGCGACCTCGCGGCGTACTCGCTCGCGGTGCGTGTACTGTAACAATGTGACAATGTGAAAAGTGACAACTAACGATGGCAAACACTTTCAAAAAAAGTATTTAAATTATTAAGTATTTTTTCCAAGACTTTTTAGTAAAAGACAAAAGTACACTTCAATTACACTTCAAATTCAATTAGTAAGTTCAAGTTCAAAAAAACTGAAATTTTACCACACCCACCTTCATGTGATGTGGAATGTTCACAACTGAATTGAACTGGGGAATGGACTTCATGGCGGAGCGCTGAATGTTGGAGCGCATGCTTGGGTAGCTTCGCATCACCTGCCTCGCACCCTCCTGCAGTTCGGCGGGCACCACGTCCGTCACTTTCCGCTGCACGTCATCGTAGATTTCACGCGTGGGCTTGTGTGATGCATGACTGGTCTCAGCTTCACACATAGCGTTTCTGCAAGTGTATAAAAGTTACTGTATTTTGTTTGCATAACCCGGTTCCGGGTCGCGCAACCCAACACTGGTTTGATGTTTAGCAGGCATTGTTCCGCGGAACAATGACTGCTAAACATCAAACTAGTGATGGGTTGCGCGACCCGGAACCGGGTTACGTGAACCGGGTTCCAGTACCGAATGCTAACAATGAACACTACTAGCATTCGGTACTGGAACCCGGTTCATGTAAGCCGGTTCCGGGTCGCGCAACCCAACACTGGTTTGATGTTTAGCAGGCATTGTTCCGCGGAACAATGACAGAACAGCAAAAAAACAGCCAAAACAAACCTCATCAACTGCTCTGCATACATATCGGCTGCAGTGAATTTGACGCCATACATCTGTGTGCAGATGTGTGGCTTTCTGGGACGGTCCGGATCGCCAATCCAGCGGCCATTACTGCAAATAGGGTATTCATTTTATGTAATGCATATACAATGCATGACAATGAGGGGACAATGCATGATACGCTTGATATAGCCCCATGAGGGTTTATTATTTCGTCAGAAATTTTTCATAGAATTTTTCATTTTGTCAGAAAGTCCATAGTAAATAGTAGGCATTTGTGTAGGGATAATTCGAGGGGGGGATAATATACACACTGTTTAAATGCAAGAATGGACATGCAGCAAATGTCAATGCAAAAGTTGACTTTGTGTCCAGCTGGTGAATTTCCAATGATCTTGTCCTTTTTACAAAAGTATGATGAAACTGTAGAATACCAAGAGTACTGATCAAAGGTTGTAGATCAAATGCTAGTTTGTACATTTGTCATATCTTCTACATTCAATGCATTTTTGTATATGACCCTATTTTATGCTTTCTCAAAAGCATAAAACAGGGCCATCTGAAAGAAAAAAATACACTTTCTGTACCCGGGTATTTTGCCCAGGAAAGTGTAAAAAAAGTGTATGGGTATTTTATGAAAGTGTAAGTGTATGTGTAAATATAAATACCCATTTACCCGGGTATTTTGGGTAAGTGTAAATACACTTTCGCAACTCTGATAGAGCCCTCCTTGAAAATCGAAATACCCCCCCCCAAATTGGGCACTATGAATTAATAATACCCCTTCCCAAATTGAGTGTAAAGAAAATGTACTGTAAATGACAAAAACTGCAGTTTCATTTTTCCATTTCCGTTTTTCCGGCCCATTTTTTCCGTTTTCTGGCTGCTGAAAACTTTTTCCGTTTCCGTTTTCCGCCAAGTGCAAATTTTTTTCCGTTTTCCGTTCCGTTTTCCGGCCGCTGAATTTTTTTTTCCATTTCCATTTCCGTTTTCTGCAAAAAAAATTGTTTACACCCTAGTGGGAACTAGTGATGTAAAGGCACCGGGGCACCGGTGCCCCGGTGCTGGGCACCGAAGGGCACCAGCACCGGTGCTGGTGCGGTGCCATTGCAATCTTCAGGGGTGCCATGCCGGTGCCGGTGCCATTTTTTCAGAATAGCACCGGTGCGGTGCGGTGCGGTGCTATTTTTTTGCTGGTGCCAAAGGTGCTAGCACCAGGGCCAATATAAAAGGCACCGGGAAAGGCACCGGCCAAGGCTTCATGCGATGTGCAATTTTGTCCATAGTATGTGCTTATTCATATTTCAAAAACAGCGATGTATTTACCCAACCATTTTTGCCTATACTGTAGACCTCCCATCAAATAAATATACCTACTGTGAAATCCATTATACCCGATACGTGATCTGATGAGCGAATCTAAAATTTTGTTGAATTTTAAATCATTTTTATATTTTATATTTATCTTACTTGTTTGTTCAAAATTTGTTGTCAGTTTATGACAGAGATAGTTCCATTCTCTGTACAGCAACGACTCTGATCAGTAGAAAATAGTGGCTATGGACATTGTAGTGAATCAAATATTTTATCTTTCATTTGTAATCATTGTAATTGCTTCATAAAAGTGTTTGCCACATCATTCTGATCATTTTAAGTGCTCAACCATCAATATCGGTTGAAAATTCATGGAAATATGCACTTCCAAAGGTGAGACCACTGAGAACTGCCTGATATTTACTTCAGAAATTCAACCCGGTGCGGTGCCTTTCGGTGCTAGCACCGGCAAACCGTCGGTGCCCTTCGGTGCTGGTGCCATTTTTTTTGAAAAGGCACCGGTGCAGGTGCGGTGCGGTGCCATTTTCTGGCCGGTGCCCCAGGGTGCCAGGTGCCCTTTTCATGCGTTGGCAAAGGTGCCGGTGCGGTGCAGTGCCATTTTTCCCGGTGCCTTTAACATCACTAGTGGGAACCCGCTAGTACTAAATATTTATTACCAATTTTTTTGTTCCCACTGCACATCCAACTGTGCCCAACCAACATGCAACGCTCAACAGAATCGTCATTATGGATAGCCAGATGTCGTAAGATCAGATAAAAGTACCATAAATTCTCGATTAACTCCTCCCTCGAATAACTCCCTGCCCCCCTCCCTGTGCGCCGCGTTAGGAAACAATAACTCCCCCCTCAAATAAATCGGATAGAAAACACATGTAAAAAAACTACTGCGAAATACCCAGGGGGGTTACTTCGAGCGGGGCTTATTATTTCATCAGAAATTTGAATAAGGATGGTAGTAAAGAGTAGGCATTTACCGTATCTCCTCGAAATACCCCCCTCAAAATGGGCACTATGAATTAATAGAGCCCAGAGTTGTTAAAATACCGGTATTTTTGGAAAGTGTAAGTGTAAGTGTAAATACACTTTCCAAATTTTGAGTATGGATACAAAAAGTGTAAGGTATTTTAAAAATACCTAGGAAAGTGTAAAAAAAGTGTAAGTGTAAAAAAAAATTTTAGAAAGAGCTCTCGCTGTGGAGCATTAGAAAACATCGCTATTATCATCTTTAGATCAATTTTTTTATCATTTTCATGCATTATTTCACGGCTAGTTACACAGGTCCCGGCCGGGGACCGGGACCCGGCAAAAAATAAAAAAATACAAAAATTAAAAATTGGCGTGTATAGGTTGTTTGCATGTTAATTAGGTGAATCATCACCAAATTAGCATGCACAAAATTTTTGCAAGACGGTTACACCTGCCAATGCATATTTTTTTGGGCAGGTGTATAAAATGTTGCAATTCAACTCAAATTTGGCATGCGTGTACTCCTTCGTTTAGTGAGTACGCATGCCAAATTTTAGCTCCGGGCGGTTACCGTTTTTTTTTAAATTTATACTTTAATTTTTTTCGATCACTATATTTTTGTATAGTGATCGAAATTTTGCCGGGGTCCGGTCCCCGGCAATTTTGAAATGGCCCCGACCGGGGTCAAACGTCCCCGGTGAGGAACTTTTTTTTTCAGTAAACAAATGATTTTGGTCCCCGACCGGGGTCGTTTGGCCCCGGTACCACACAAAAATTTGTGGTACTTTTTGGGACTTTGTGGTAATTGTCCCCGGTCGGGGCCAAACGACCCCGATGAGAAAAAATATTTTTTCAGTAAGTATTTTTTGTGATTTCACTGAAATATGCATTGTCGGGCTGAAAAGTCCCTGGACTGTGCTCGCCATTCGCGCTAGGGGTAAGCTACAGTCATAAAATTCTCAAACGTATACATATCAGGTGTTTTGAGTTTTCACCCAACGTTTCACCCCTCTAGCTCCACCCACTGCGGAACTGTGGGGGTTACAATTTCGGTCATTGTATACTCGGCAGACACGGTACTCTACAAACATATAGGAGTTATGTCTTCGGCTGGCAGACTGCCAGCCGAGAACTTATGGAAGGCGTGATGACGACGAAGTGATGATGTAATGTAGACGACGTGATCGCGAGGGATGATGATGGCGACGAAAGTGATCACGTCATGATGGAGTGTTTCCTCCGGAAAAATGTACGGCGTAATGTCATCCGAGTATACTGATGTACAAATGGTGCTCTATCTCAACGCTGCTTTAAGTTGTGATCATGAAGCTTTGGCCAGTGTAAGCCAGTGTTGGCAATGTGCTGATAGTATTCAACACTTTCATCAACATCATTGCTATTAAGGTAAAGTTAATATGCAAATCAGGGTGATGTGCAAGAAACGTGTGAACTGTGATGGATGTTTTGGTGATCATCTGAGATCATGTTGTATTGCAGTGATTTTAATGTTGGTTTGAAATGTGCAGTAAATAATTAAATACATTAAATTTCATTTGTGTTGTGACCAAATATTTTTGGTTGCTCAAATAATCCCCCAGTCCTGAGATTAGGGCGTCTATTCAAGGTGTTCATTTTGTATGCCTTATCTGGACATTGATTTTGAAGCTTAATAAGGTGGTCATTATGGGCTGTTTATGAGCGGTTGACGATTAAAATGATCAGGACAGCATGCAGATTCAATTTTTGTGGTCGGATTAGTGGTGTGTAAATTTCATATGCTGATTTGGTCCAGTTGAATGAAAACGCATGCAATTTTAGAACTCAATATCTCAGCTATTTCTCAGCCGATTTTCACCAATAAACACTTAAAATGATCAGAATCACCTGGAGCTTCCATACTTATGTTCTGATTATCAGCTGGCACTCCTAGACCCTGTAAAAGACCCTGACAAATGTCAACGACCCTGTAAAATATCATGTGTCATGTAAAATACCATGTAAAGTGTCATGTGCATCCAAATCTTATCTTATCATATCCAAATCTTATGTTTTTGTATCCAAATCTTACTTTACACATAAGATTTGGATACAAAAACATAAGATTGGGATATGATAAAATAAGATTTGGATACACATGACACTTTACAGGGTATTTTACATAATACATGACATTTTACAGGGTCTTTGACACTTTTCAGGGTCTTTTACAGGGTATTTTACATGATACATGACATTTTACAGGGTCTTTGACACTTTTCAGGGTCTTTTACAGGGTCTTTTACATGACACATGACATTTTACAGGGTCTTTGACACTTTACAGGTTCTTTTATAGGGTCTGGGAGTGCCCCCAGCATGTGGTCTATGCCCTTTCTAGTTTACACACTATTATTATTTTGCATATGGCCTGCAGCAACATCTTTTGATCTCCAAATGATCGAGATTGTGATTTATGATGATCTGTGGTGCACAGCAATAATTACTTTGAATGGCTATGTCAGTGACAGATTGTTGTTAGAATTGTTTTTCACAATGGGGTATTTATTGTGGCATAAACTGTATTTTCCAATGGGACACATTTCTCAATTGAAAAAAGTTCACATTGATGCGATTGAGTAGTCAATGTTTGATTACCGTATTTCCTCGAAATACCCCCGTGGGGTGATTGTTTCATAGTGGTCCCAAGAGGGGGGGGGGGGTTAAACAAGGGGGGGGGGTATTTCGAGGGGGGTTATTATTTTGCCAGTAATTTTTTCAAATCCTAGTACAAAATCGTCGTTTGTGATGTACACTGGGGTAGAAAAATGCATCAATAACTGACATGTATAGACTCCTGTAGACTTATAGTAGTATGTAGATGGTATAAACACTGTTCTAACGTGATTACAACATTGTTTCAACGTGTGTTCTGCACTACGCAGAACACAAACTGCAGTATTTGTCATGTATATGTCATGGTTTCTGCATGGTAGTTTTACAAAGTGCAGAAAACTCCTAACTTACATGTTTCATTGTCAAAATTGAAACAGCTACTCAATTGAGCCCTCAATAAATTCCACTTTGAATACCCCCACCCCCACTTGAAAAACTGAACATTGAAAAACCTCCCTCTTAATAACTCCTCTATAAAGTTGGCCTTGAATGATGATGTAAAAAGCGCCAGACTTTTGGCACTAAGCGCCAAAAGCGCCATGGCACTTTTCAGCCGCCAAAAGCGCCATAGCACTTTTCAAGAACACGGCGCCAAGCGCCAATGGTGCCAAAGGATGTTGGCGCCAAGTGCCAATGGCGCCAGCACCAACAAATTTTGCTGCTCCTCAAGTGCAGCAATGCTAATGCAGTGCTATTTACTTGTGTAAGATGCAAGATTATGCCTAATTGAATCAAGTTTTCTTTTTGTGATGTTATTTTACAGCTGAGAGTTCCGGTTGACAATGGCAAGCCATCGTGGAAAAAAGTGCTTCAATTTATATAGATGTCATGTGTCACATAAAAGACTCTGTTTAGTGTCAAATGTCATGTAAAATACCCTTTAAATTAAAGTGTCATGTTTATCTAAATCATATTTTATAGTATCCAAAACTTATGTTTTTGTATCCAAATCTTACTCTTTTACATAAGATTTGTATGAAAGACCAGAGGGTTTGGATATGATAAAATGAGATTTGGATATGATAAAATAAGATTTGCATACACATGACACTTCACAAGGTTTTTTACATGATATTTAACACTTAACATGTTTTTTACATGACACCTGATTACGGTTGGTTGTATAAAAATTATTTGTGTACAAATTGTATAAAAATTGTATTTTATATAAATTTTCTTCTTGTTTCATTTTATTTTATTCTTCAATTTTCCATTTTATTTTTATTTTATTTTTATTTTTTCTGAGATTTTGCCAACCATGCACCTGACATTTTACAGGGTCTTTTACACTTTACAGGGTCTGTTACAGGGTCTGGGACTGGCACCAAGTACATTGCATATAAACATATAATATCGACAATAAAACTTGATTGTCAACACAACGCAACACCATGCATTTGAACATCTCTCATCTGCGCATTATTTGGGAAAGTGTTGAATATCCTTGCAATTGCATGAACATGTATACCGTATTTCCTCAAAATACCCCCGGGGGGTGATTGTTTCATAGTGGTCCCAAGAGGGGGGGGGGGGGTTAAACGAGGGGGGCTATTTCGAGGGGGGGGGGTTATTACTTTGCCAGAAATGTTTTCAAATCCTAGTACAAAATCATCATTTGTGATGCACACTGGGTAGAAAAATGCATCAATAACTGACATGTATAGACTCCTGTAGACTAATAGTAGTACGTAGATGGTATAAACACTGTTCTAACGTGATTACAACATTGTTTTAACGTTTGTTCTGCACTACACAGAACACAAACTGCAGTATTTGTCATGTACGTTCTCTTTACACTCAATCTGGGGCGGGGTATTTCGAGGGGGGGGGGGGGATTGTTTCATAGTGGTCTCGAGAGGGGGGGTCAACAAGGGGGGTATTTCAAGGAAATACGGTACAAAATAAGCAGTAGAGGGTTTGTTCTTCCTGAATACACTTACAGTAACACATTTACTTCTGTAAATCAAGCACACAAAATCTTTTCACATAAAATAGTGATATATTTTTTGAACTCCTTGGCGCTTATTTGGTGCTTTTTAAAAAGGTAGCGCCAAGCATCAATGGTGCCATGGCATCATAGCGCCAAGCACCAAACGAACCATGGTGCTTTTTTGTAACACAGCGCCAAGTGCCAATGGCGCCACAGCAAAAAGGTGGCAAGCGCCAAAAGCGCCATGTCGCTTTTTGCTTTGGCGCTAGTGCCAGTCGCCAGTGTCATGACGCTTTTACATCACTAGCCTTGAATAACACCCCTTGAATAAATCCCTCCTCATTGAGTAATTCCTTGCTTGAGTAAGATGTGATTGAGATTGATCAGTCCTTGGTTGGTAAATTTTGTGCACAATTCCTGCGTGGTACTTGCAGACAGTGCAAAGAAGTTGTAACTTACATCTCTCTTTGCCAAAATTGATAGAGCTACTGTATTTACTCCATTTTATCCCTCTCTAACTCCCCCCTGTTAGTTGAGTGTAGAAAAAATAAAAAATACCTGCACCCTCTAAGAAAAGCCCAATCCCTAGTAAAACTCTTCTCCGATTGATGTCTGAAAACATCCATGGGATAAAATAAAAAATACCTGCTCCCTCTAAGAAAAGCCCAATCCCTAGTAAAACTCTTCTCCGATTGATGTCTGAAAACATCCATGGGACAAGATTCCCTAGTACAAAATCATCATTTGTGATGCACACTGGGTAGAAAAATGCATCAATAACTAACATGTATAGACTCCTGTAGACTAATAGTAGTACGTAGATGGTATAAACACTGTTCTAACGTGATTACAACATTGTTTTAACGTTTGTTCTGCACTACACAGAACACAAACTGCAGTATTTGTCATGTACGTTCTCTTTACACTCAATCTGGGGCGGGGTATTTTGAGGGGGGGGGGATTGTTTCATAGTGGTCTCGAGAGGGGGGGTCAACGAGGGGGGTATTTCAAGGAAATACGGTACAAAATAAGCAGTAGAGGGTTTGTTCTTCCTGAATACACTTACAGTAACACATTTACTTTTGTAAATCAAGCACACAAAATCTTTTCACATAAAATAGTGATATATTTTTTGAACTCCTTGGCGCTTATTTGGTGCTTTTTAAAATGGTAGCGCCAAGCATCAATGGTGCCATGGCATCATAGCGCCAAGCACCAAACGAACCATGGTGCTTTTTTGTAACACAGCGCTAAGTGCCAATGGCGCCACAGCAAAAAGATGGCAAGCGCCAAAAGCGCCATGTCGCTTTTTGCTTTGGCGCTAGTGCCAGTCGCCAGTGTCATGACGCTTTTACATCACTAGCCTTGAATAACACCCCTTGAATACATCCCTCCTCATTGAGTAATTCCTTGCTTGAGTAAGATGTGATTGAGATTGATCAGTCCTTGGTTGGTAAATTTTGTGCACAATTCCTGCGTGGTACTTGCAGACAGTGCAAAGAAGTTGTAACTTACATCTCTCTTTGCCAAAATTGATAGAGCTACTGTATTTACTCTATTTTATCCCTCTCTAACTCCCCCCTGTTAGTTGAGTGTAGAAAAAATAAAAAATACCTGCTCCCTCTAAGAAAAGCCCAATCCCTAGTAAAACTCTTCTCCGATTGATGTCTGAAAACATCCATGGGATAAAATAAAAAATACCTGCTCCCTCTAAGAAAAGCCCAATCCCTAGTAAAACTCTTCTCCAATTGATGTCTGAAAACATCCATGGGACAAGATTCCCTAGTACAAAATCATCATTTGTGATGCACACTGAGTAGAAAAATGCATCAATAACTGACATGTATAGACTCCTGTAGACTAATAGTAGTACGTAGATGGTATAAACACTGTTCTAACGTGATTACAACATTGTTTTAACGTTTGTTCTGCACTACACAGAACACAAACTGCAGTATTTGTCATGTACGTTCTCTTTACACTCAATCTGGGGCGGGGTATTTTGAGGGGGGGGGGGGATTGTTTCATAGTGGTCTCGAGAGGGGGGGTCAACGAGGGGGGTATTTCAAGGAAATACGGTACAAAATAAGCAGTAGAGGGTTTGTTCTTCCTGAATACACTTACAGTAACACATTTACTTCTGTAAATCAAGCACACAAAATCTTTTCACATAAAATAGTGATATATTTTTTGAACTCCTTGGCGCTTATTTGGTGCTTTTTAAAATGGTAGCGCCAAGCATCAATGGTGCCATGGCATCATAGCGCCAAGCACCAAACGAACCATGGTGCTTTTTTGTAACACAGCGCTAAGTGCCAATGGCGCCACAGCAAAAAGGTGGCAAGCGCCAAAAGCGCCATGTCGCTTTTTGCTTTGGCGCTAGTGCCAGTCGCCAGTGTCATGACGCTTTTACATCACTAGCCTTGAATAACACCCCTTGAATAAATCCCTCCTCATTGAGTAATTCCTTGCTTGAGTAAGATGTGATTGAGATTGATTAGTCCTTGGTTGGTAAATTTTGTGCACAATTCCTGCGTGGTACTTGCAGACAGTGCAAAGAAGTTGTAACTTACATCTCTCTTTGCCAAAATTGATAGAGCTACTGTATTTACTCCATTTTATCCCTCTCTAACTCCCCCCTGTTAGTTGAGTGTAGAAAAAATAAAAAATACCTGCTCCCTCTAAGAAAAGCCCAATCCCTAGTAAAACTCTTCTCCGATTGATGTCTGAAAACATCCATGGGATAAAATAAAAAATACCTGCTCCCTCTAAGAAAAGCCCAATCCCTAGTAAAACTCTTCTCCAATTGATGTCTGAAAACATCCATGGGACAAGATTCCCTAGTACAAAATCATCATTTGTGATGCACACTGAGTAGAAAAATGCATCAATAACTGACATGTATAGACTCCTGTAGACTAATAGTAGTACGTAGATGGTATAAACACTGTTCTAACGTGATTACAACATTGTTTTAACGTTTGTTCTGCACTACACAGAACACAAACTGCAGTATTTGTCATGTACGTTCTCTTTACACTCAATCTGGGGCAGGGGTATTTCGAGGGGGGGGGGGATTGTTTCATAGTGGTCTCGAGAGGGGGGGTCAACGAGGGGGGTATTTCAAGGAAATACGGTACAAAATAAGCAGTAGAGGGTTTGTTCTTCCTGAATACACTTACAGTAACACATTTACTTCTGTAAATCAAGCACACAAAATCTTTTCACATAAAATAGTGATATATTTTTTGAACTCCTTGGCGCTTATTTGGTGCTTTTTAAAATGGTAGCGCCAAGCATCAATGGTGCCATGGCATCATAGCGCCAAGCACCAAACGAACCATGGTGCTTTTTTGTAACACAGCGCCAAGTGCCAATGGCGCCACAGCAAAAAGGTGGCAAGCGCCAAAAGCGCCATGTCGCTTACATCACTAGCCTTGAATAACACCCCTTGAATAAATCCCTCCTCATTGAGTAATTCCTTGCTTGAGTAAGATGTGATTGAGATTGATCAGTCCTTGGTTGGTAAATTTTGTGCACAATTCCTGCGTGGTACTTGCAGACAGTGCAAAGAAGTTGTAACTTACATCTCTCTTTGCCAAAATTGATAGAGCTACTGTATTTACTCCATTTTATCCCTCTCTAACTCCCCCCTGTTAGTTGAGTGTAGAAAAAAAAAAAAAACCTGCTCCCTCTAAGAAAAGCCCAATCCCTAGTAAAACTCTTCTCCGATTGATGTCTGAAAACATCCATGGGATAAAATAAAAAATACCTGCTCCCTCTAAGAAAAGCCCAATCCCTAGTAAAACTCTTCTCCGATTGATGTCTGAAAACATCCATGGGACAAGATTCCCTAGTACAAAATCATCATTTGTGATGCACACTGGGTAGAAAAATGCATCAATAACTAACATGTATAGACTCCTGTAGACTAATAGTAGTACGTAGATGGTATAAACACTGTTCTAACGTGATTACAACATTGTTTTAACGTTTGTTCTGCACTACACAGAACACAAACTGCAGTATTTGTCATGTACGTTCTCTTTACACTCAATCTGGGGCGGGGTATTTTGAGGGGGGGGGGGATTGTTTCATAGTGGTCTCGAGAGGGGGGGTCAACGAGGGGGGTATTTCAAGGAAATACGGTACAAAATAAGCAGTAGAGGGTTTGTTCTTCCTGAATACACTTACAGTAACACATTTACTTCTGTAAATCAAGCACACAAAATCTTTTCACATAAAATAGTGATATATTTTTTGAACTCCTTGGCGCTTATTTGGTGCTTTTTAAAATGGTAGCGCCAAGCATCAATGGTGCCATGGCATCATAGCGCCAAGCACCAAACGAACCATGGTGCTTTTTTGTAACACAGCGCTAAGTGCCAATGGCGCCACAGCAAAAAGGTGGCAAGCGCCAAAAGCGCCATGTCGCTTTTTGCTTTGGCGCTAGTGCCAGTCGCCAGTGTCATGACGCTTTTACATCACTAGCCTTGAATAACACCCCTTGAATACATCCCTCCTCATTGAGTAATTCCTTGCTTGAGTAAGATGTGATTGAGATTGATCAGTCCTTGGTTGGTAAATTTTGTGCACAATTCCTGCGTGGTACTTGCAGACAGTGCAAAGAAGTTGTAACTTACATCTCTCTTTGCCAAAATTGATAGAGCTACTGTATTTACTCTATTTTATCCCTCTCTAACTCCCCCCTGTTAGTTGAGTGTAGAAAAAATAAAAAATACCTGCTCCCTCTAAGAAAAGCCCAATCCCTAGTAAAACTCTTCTCCGATTGATGTCTGAAAACATCCATGGGATAAAATAAAAAATACCTGCTCCCTCTAAGAAAAGCCCAATCCCTAGTAAAACTCTTCTCCAATTGATGTCTGAAAACATCCATGGGACAAGATTCCCTAGTACAAAATCATCATTTGTGATGCACACTGAGTAGAAAAATGCATCAATAACTGACATGTATAGACTCCTGTAGACTAATAGTAGTACGTAGATGGTATAAACACTGTTCTAACGTGATTACAACATTGTTTTAACGTTTGTTCTGCACTACACAGAACACAAACTGCAGTATTTGTCATGTACGTTCTCTTTACACTCAATCTGGGGCGGGGTATTTTGAGGGGGGGGGGGGATTGTTTCATAGTGGTCTCGAGAGGGGGGGTCAACGAGGGGGGTATTTCAAGGAAATACGGTACAAAATAAGCAGTAGAGGGTTTGTTCTTCCTGAATACACTTACAGTAACACATTTACTTCTGTAAATCAAGCACACAAAATCTTTTCACATAAAATAGTGATATATTTTTTGAACTCCTTGGCGCTTATTTGGTGCTTTTTAAAATGGTAGCGCCAAGCATCAATGGTGCCATGGCATCATAGCGCCAAGCACCAAACGAACCATGGTGCTTTTTTGTAACACAGCGCTAAGTGCCAATGGCGCCACAGCAAAAAGGTGGTAAGCGCCAAAAGCGCCATGTCGCTTTTTGCTTTGGCGCTAGTGCCAGTCGCCAGTGTCATGACGCTTTTACATCACTAGCCTTGAATAACACCCCTTGAATAAATCCCTCCTCATTGAGTAATTCCTTGCTTGAGTAAGATGTGATTGAGATTGATCAGTCCTTGGTTGGTAAATTTTGTGCACAATTCCTGCGTGGTACTTGCAGACAGTGCAAAGAAGTTGTAACTTACATCTCTCTTTGCCAAAATTGATAGAGCTACTGTATTTACTCCATTTTATCCCTCTCTAACTCCCCCCTGTTAGTTGAGTGTAGAAAAAATAAAAAATACCTGCTCCCTCTAAGAAAAGCCCAATCCCTAGTAAAACTCTTCTCCGATTGATGTCTGAAAACATCCATGGGATAAAATAAAAAATACCTGCTCCCTCTAAGAAAAGCCCAATCCCTAGTAAAACTCTTCTCCAATTGATGTCTGAAAACATCCATGGGACAAGATTCCCTAGTACAAAATCATCATTTGTGATGCACACTGAGTAGAAAAATGCATCAATAACTGACATGTATAGACTCCTGTAGACTAATAGTAGTACGTAGATGGTATAAACACTGTTCTAACGTGATTACAACATTGTTTTAACGTTTGTTCTGCACTACACAGAACACAAACTGCAGTATTTGTCATGTACGTTCTCTTTACACTCAATCTGGGGCAGGGGTATTTCGAGGGGGGGGGGATTGTTTCATAGTGGTCTCGAGAGGGGGGGTCAACGAGGGGGGTATTTCAAGGAAATACGGTACAAAATAAGCAGTAGAGGGTTTGTTCTTCCTGAATACACTTACAGTAACACATTTACTTCTGTAAATCAAGCACACAAAATCTTTTCACATAAAATAGTGATATATTTTTTGAACTCCTTGGCGCTTATTTGGTGCTTTTTAAAATGGTAGCGCCAAGCATCAATGGTGCCATGGCATCATAGCGCCAAGCACCAAACGAACCATGGTGCTTTTTTGTAACACAGCGCCAAGTGCCAATGGCGCCACAGCAAAAAGGTGGCAAGCGCCAAAAGCGCCATGTCGCTTACATCACTAGCCTTGAATAACACCCCTTGAATAAATCCCTCCTCATTGAGTAATTCCTTGCTTGAGTAAGATGTGATTGAGATTGATCAGTCCTTGGTTGGTAAATTTTGTGCACAATTCCTGCGTGGTACTTGCAGACAGTGCAAAGAAGTTGTAACTTACATCTCTCTTTGCCAAAATTGATAGAGCTACTGTATTTACTCCATTTTATCCTTCTCTAACTCCCCCCTGTTAGTTGAGTGTAGAAAAAAAAAAAAAACCTGCTCCCTCTAAGAAAAGCCCAATCCCTAGTAAAACTCTTCTCCGATTGATGTCTGAAAACATCCATGGGATAAAATATGTTATGTTTGTTTTCTTTTTGGTTGTGATGAAGCCACCAAAGTCAGCGTCTTCTACCACCGAATCCGGCAACTCCAAGACCGTAGTGAGAAACATCCTTTAGAGTGGTTTGATTTCCCGTTGTAGCCGAACGTCCACTTGTCGACAGCCAAGTTGAGTTTATTTTGTGGTTGCGTGTTGAAAGGGGTTTTCGAGATTGTTTCAGGTACTTTATTCGATCAGATACAGCTTGAATACAAAAGCGCAAAGCCTAGCGAGCTTCCTAGTCGAAGTTTCTATCGCTGGCTTATTTTCTGGGTCGGGACTGGGGTCATAAGACTGAAGTAAAAACTTCCAAGTAGCTAAGACACAGAAATTATGTATAAAACATGGCTACAATAATTTCCTAAATACAAATGCACAAATAAAGCATAAATGCAATAATAAGACATATCTAGCCGAAACAGCTGGCTTATTCTACGCGTGCACACATTCAAACAATTATGGTAAAGAAATACCAGGTACAAATTGGGCTAATGGAAAAACTATTAATCTTGAGAGGCGCGAAGTCGGCAAACTAGGCTGATTTACTAATTTGCTTCAATTTGTCAGAAAACATTGACGCACATTGGAACTAATATAATAGGGTTTGAAAATTGTAAAAAGTAGTGCAAATGTTCCTATTGATGTAAATAGAGCAGGGTCTGTTCAATACAATAATAATAATTACTTCCTGGAAACGTATGTTAAATAACTGGTAAACTAGGACTTATTCGAGGTAAATGGGTGTATTAATTAAGTAGGGTTTATAATATAACTGTGATATAATTTGAGCAGGGTATTCACTATAAATGTCAAAGTAAATATAAATATAAAGTAGTGAGCAGGGTTATAATAATTATGCCTACGCAAAGGGCTTGTTTATCTACGTACAGTAAATGCTAGTAACACAGGGAACAATTTCTCTATTAGGACGCTGGCCTAGATAAATACGTGACACATAAATATTTATAAGATTTGATTTTATCAACTTACAAGTAAACCATGTAAATATATATATAATAATGATCAGAAAATTACGGCGAGTTGAATGAACCTAATTTCATGTTAATACACCTAATAATACACCTAACCAAATAATAACTTATTTGACCTTTTAACCTAAATATTCCATATAAACATTTCAATAACTCATAAAACACTTTCCTAATTGAATATTCTCCATGGATAAATAATATAGTGCAGGAAATATAATTTGCGTGGTAAATTAATATAGTGCATGAAATGTAAAGTAGTGCAAATAGGTAAATGGACAAATATGAGCCTAATTATCAAATCTCTGTATTTCTTTATCCATCCATTTTGCCATGGTCAGCACATTGGTCATATATTCTTTTGTCTGTATTTTGGGGCTATTTACAGCAGCCTCTATAAGGAACTGGTCCCCAGTGAAAAATAATTTTTGCAAAAGTCAATAATTGGTGTGTATGGGTTGTTTGCATATTAATTACATAAATTATCACAAAATTTGCAAAATGAAAAATTTCTGCAACATGGTTACATGCGCTGACGCATATTCTTTGGGAGGTTGTATATAAATTCATCGATTTGTCTCATTTTTGGCATGTGTGTACTCCTTCATTTACTGAGTATGCATGCCAAATTTCAGCTGAGAGGAGTTAGCAGTTCTTAGTTTTTAATGCTTTTATTTTTGTCAATCACTGTATTTTTGTATAGTGAACAAAATCCCACTGGAGACTGGTCCCTGGTGAGTACAGAAAGGTCCCTGACACAGTCAATTAACACAAATTTTGTGCACAATTCCTGTGTGGTACTTGCAGACAGTGCAAAGAAGTTGTAACTTACATCTCTCTTTGCCAAAATTGATAGAGCTACTGTATTTACTCTATTTTATCCCTCTCTAACTCCCCCTGTTAGTTGAGTGTAGAAAAAATAAAAAATACCTGCTCCCTCTAAGAAAAGCCCAATCCCTAGTAAAACTCTTCTCCGATTGATGTCTGAAAACATCCATGGGATAAAATAAAAAATACCTGCTCCCTCTAAGAAAAGCCCAATCCCTAGTAAAACTCTTCTCCGATTGATGTCTGAAAACATCCATGGGATAAAATATGTTATGTTTGTTTTCTTTTTGGTTGTGATGAAGCCACCAAAGTCAGCGTCTTCTACCACCGAATCCGGCAACTCCAAGACCGTAGTGAGAAACGGCCTTTAGAGTGGTTTGATTTCCCGTTGTAGCCGAACGTCCACTTGTCGACAGCCAAGTTGAGTTTATTTTGTGGTTGCGTGTTGAAAGGGGTTTTCGAGATTGTTTCAGGTACTTTATTCGATCAGATACAGCTTGAATACAAAAGCGCAAAGCCTAGCGAGCTTCCTAGTCGAAGTTTCTATCGCTGGCTTATTTTCTGGGTCGGGACTGGGGTCATAAGACTGAAGTAAAAACTTCCAAGTAGCTAAGACACAGAAATTATGTATAAAACATGGCTACAATAATTTCCTAAATACAAATGCACAAATAAAGCATAAATGCAATAATAAGACATATCTAGCCGAAACAGCTGGCTTATTCTACGCGTGCACACATTCAAACAATTATGGTAAAGAAATACCAGGTACAAATTGGGCTAATGGAAAAACTATTAATCTTGAGAGGCGCGAAGTCGGCAAACTAGGCTGATTTACTAATTTGCTTCAATTTGTCAGAAAACATTGACGCACATTGGAACTAATATAATAGGGTTTGGAAATTGTAAAAAGTAGTGCAAATGTTCCTATTGATGTAAATAGAGCAGGGTCTGTTCAATACAATAATAATAATTACTTCCTGGAAACGTATGTTAAATAACTGGTAAACTAGGACTTATTCGAGGTAAATGGGTGTATTAATTAAGTAGGGTTTATAATATAACTGTGATATAATTTGAGCAGGGTATTCACTATAAATGTCAAAGTAAATATAAATATAAAGTAGTGAGCAGGGTTATAATAATTATGCCTACGCAAAGGGCTTGTTTATCTACGTACAGTAAATGCTAGTAACACAGGGAACAATTTCTCTATTAGGACGCTGGCCTAGATAAATACGTGACACATAAATATTTATAAGATTTGATTTTATCAACTTACAAGTAAACCATATAAATATATATATAATAATGATCAGAAAATTACGGCGAGTTGAATGAACCTAATTTCATGTTAATACACCTAATAATACACCTAACCAAATAATAACTTATTTGACCTTTTAACCTAAATATTCCATATAAACATTTCAATAACTCATAAAACACTTTCCTAATTGAATATTCTCCATGGATAAATAATATAGTGCAGGAAATATAATTTGCGTGGTAAATTAATATAGTGCATGAAATGTAAAGTAGTGCAAATAGGTAAATGGACAAATATGAGCCTAATTATCAAATCTCTGTATTTCTTTATCCATCCATTTTGCCATGGTCAGCACATTGGTCATATATTCTTTTGTCTGTATTTTGGGGCTATTTACAGCAGCCTCTATAAGGAACTGGTCCCCAGTGAAAAATAATTTTTGCAAAAGTCAATAATTGGTGTGTATGGGTTGTTTGCATATTAATTACATAAATTATCACAAAATTTGCAAAATGAAAAATTTCTGCAACATGGTTACATGCGCTGACGCATATTCTTTGGGAGGTTGTATATAAATTCATCGATTTGTCTCATTTTTGGCATGTGTGTACTCCTTCATTTACTGAGTATGCATGCCAAATTTCAGCTCAGAGGAGTTAGCAGTTCTTAGTTTTTAATGCTTTTATTTTTGTCAATCACTGTATTTTTGTATAGTGAACAAAATCCCACTGGAGACTGGTCCCTGGTGAGTACAGAAAGGTCCCTGACACAGTCAATTAACACAAATTTTGTGCACAATTCCTGTGTGGTACTTGCAGACAGTGCAAAGAAGTTGTAACTTACATCTCTCTTTGCCAAAATTGATAGAGCTACTGTATTTACTCCATTTTTTCCCACTCCAACTCCCCCCTATTAGTTGAGTGTAGTAAAAAGAAAAAATACCTGCTCCCTCTAAAAAAACACATTCCCTCATAAAACTCCTTTCCCATTGATGTCTGTGAAAACATTCATGGAAAAAATATGTTATGTTTGTTTTCTTTTTAGTCATATATTCTTTTGTCTGTATTATGGGGCGATTTTCAGCAGCCCTTATAAGGTGAAAAATAATTTTTTTCAAAAGTCAATCATTTGTGTGTATGGCTTGTTTGCATTTTAATTATGTTTATTATCACAAAATTTCTGCAAAATCATTACATGCGCTGATGCATATTCTTTGGGAGGGTGTGTAGCAATTTTTTCAATTTGTCTCAATTTTGGCATGTGTTTACTCCTTCAGTTACTGAGTACGCATGCCAAATTCCAGCTCAGAGCAGTTAGCGGTTCTTATTTTTTAATGCTTTCATTTTTGTCATATACTGTATTTTTGTATAGTGGACAAAATCTCACTGGGGAACTTTCTCTTCTCACCAGGGACCAGTCCCATGTGGGATTTCATTCACTATACAAAAATACAGTGATTGACGAAAATAAAAGCATTAAAAAAATAAGAACCACTAACTGCTCTGAGCTGAAATGTGCAGCGTACTCACTAAACAAAGAAGTAAACACATTGAGACAAATTGAAATAAACACACAAAAATTGAGACAAATCGAGAAAAAATTTTTATACACCCTCCCAAAGAATATGCTAAGTTACTCCATTTTATCCCTCTCGAACTCCCCCCTGTTAGTTGAGTGTAGAAAAAAGAAAAAAACCTGCTCCCTCTAAAAAAAACCATTCCCTCATAAAACTCCCCTCCAATTGATGTCTGTGAGAACATTCATGGAAAAAATATGTTATGTTTGTTTTCTTTTTAGTCATATGGTGTGTATGGGTTAGTGTACAAATTTCTGTTTTCCGTTTCCGTTTTCTGCAGGCAAATTTTTTTCCATTTTCCGTTCTATTTTCCAACTGCTGAAATTTTTTTTCCCATTTTCCATTCTGTTTTCCAGCCACTAAATTTTCCATTTCTGTGTTTCTGGCTCATTTTCCATTTCCCGGCCGAATTTTTAGTTTTTCCGCCTCATTTTACCTTTTTTTTACTCAACTTTCTGTTTTCTGTTACAGCGAAACTGGTAAACATTCATGCAGATTGTCAATTATGTGAATTTTGTTCTGTTTCCAGCAAAATTTCAGCAAATTTTTTTTTGTTTCCATGCAAGTTTCATTTGTCTGTTTCCATTTTTCTGGCTCCTTTTTCCATTTTCAGGCCGCTGAAATTTTTTTTCTGTTTCTGTTTTCCGCCAAGTGCAAATTTTTTCTGTTTTCCGTTCCGTTTTCAAACTGCTGAAATTTTTCCATTTCCATTTTCCATAAAAAAACTTTTTTACGCCCTTGTATGGGTTGTTTGCATATTAATTATGTTAATTATCACAAGATTTACAATGTGCAAAATTGCTGCAAGATGGTTACACACACTGATGCATATTCTTTGCTAGGGTGTATAGAAATTTTTTTTCGATATGTCTCAATTTTTGTGTGTTTAGTTTGATTTGTCTCAATGTGTTTACTTCTTCATTTAGTGAGTATGCATGCCAAATTTCAGCTCAGAGCAGTTAGCGGTTCTTATTTTTTAATGCTTTTATTTTAGTCAATCACTGTATTTTTGTATGGTGAATGAAATCCCACATGGGACCACTCCCTGGTGAGAACAAAAAAGTCCCCGACACAGTCCAAACATCCCTGGTGACAAATTTTTTTTAAGTGCCACAAATTTTTGTGTGGCACCATGTCCGAACGAACCGTGTAAGGGACCAAAATTCTTTGTTTACTGAAAAAAAAATTCTCACCAGGGATGTTTATACTGTGTCAGGGACCTTTCTGTACTCACTAGAGACCAGTCGCCAGTGGGATTTTGTTCACTATACAAAAATACAGTGATTGACAAAAATAAAAGCATAAAAAAATAAGAACCGCTAACTGCTCTGAGCTGAAATTTGGCATGCGTACTCAGTAAATGAAGGAGTCAACACATGCCAAAATTGAGACAAATCGAAAAATTTATATACAACCTCCCAAAGAATATGCGTCAGCGTGTGTAACCATGTTGCAGTAATTTTGCATTTTGCAAATTTTGTGATAATTAATGTAATTAATATGCAAACAACCCGTACACACCAATTATTGACTTTGGCAAAAATTATTTTTCACTGGGGACCAGTTCCTTTTAGAGGCTGCTGTAAATAGCCCCAAAATACAGACAAAAGAATATATGACCAAAAAGAAAACAAACATAACATATTTTATCCCATGAATGTTTTCAGACATCAATTGGAGAAGAGTTTTACTAGAGAGTGGGGTTTTTTTAGAGGGAGCAGGTATTTTTAATTTTTTCTACACTCAACTAACAGGGGGGAGTTAGAGAGGGATAAAATGGAGTAAATACAGTAGCTCTATCAATTTTGGCAAAGAGAGATGTAAGTTACAACTTCTTTGCACTGTCTGCAAGTACCACGCAGGAATTGTGCACAAAATTTACCAACCAAGGACTAATCAATCTCAATCACATCTTACTCAAGCAAGCAATTACTCAATGAGGAGAGATTTTTTCAAGGGGTGTTATTCAAGGCTAGTGATGTAAAAGCGTCACGACACTGGCGACTGGCACTAGCGCCAAAGCAAAAAGCAACATGGCGCTTTTGGCGCTTGCCACCTTTTTGCTGTGGCGCCATTGGCACTTGGTGCTGTGTTACAAAAAAGCGCCATGGTGCTTTTGGTGCTTGGCGCTATGATGCCATGGCACCATTGATGCTTGGCGCTAGCATTTTAAAAAGCACCAAATAAGCGCCAAGGAGTTCAAAAAATATATCACTATTTTATGTGAAAAGATTTTGTGTGCTTGATTTACAGAAGTAAATGTGTTACTGTAAGTGTATTTAGGAAGAACAAACCCTCTACTGCTTATTTTGTACCGTATTTCCTTGAAATACCCCCCTCGTTGACCCCCCTCTTGAGACCACTATGAAACAATCACCCCCCCCCTCGAAATACTCCCCCCCCAGATTGAGTGTAAAGAGAACGTACATGACAAATACTGCAGTTTGTGTTCTGCGTAGTGCAAAACAAACGTTAAAACAATGTTGTAATCACGTAAGAACAGTGTTTATAACATCTACGTACTACTATTAGTCTACAGTCTATACATGTCAGTTAGTGATGCATTTTTCTACCCAGTGTGCATCATGAACGATGATTTTGTACTAGGATTTGAAAACATTTCTGGTGAAGTAATAACCCCCCCTCGAAATACCCCCCCTCGTTTAACCCCCCCCCCCCTCTTGGGACCACTATGAAACAATCACCCCCCGGGGGTATTTCGAGGAAATACGGTATTCATGTAAAAACCATGTTAAGTGTTAAATATCATGTGAAGTGTCATGTGTATGCAAATCTTATTTTATCATATCCAAATCTCATTTTATCATATCCAAACCCTCTGGTCTTGCATCCAAATCTTATGTAAAAGAGTAAGATTTGGATACAAAAACATAAGTTTTGGATACTATAAAATAGGATTTAGATAAACATGACACTTTAATTTAAAGGGTATTTTACATGACATTCGACACTAAACAGAGTCTTTTATGTGACACATGACATCTATACAAATTGAAGCACTTTTTTCCACGATGGCTTGCCATTGTCAACCGGAACTCTCAGCTGTAAAATAACATCACAAAAAGAAGAAAACTTGACTCAATTAGGCATAATCTTGCATCTTACACAAGTAAATAGCACTGAATTAGCATTGCTGCACTTGAGGAGCAGCAAAATTTGTTGGCGCTGGCGCCATTGGCACTTGGCGCCAACATCCTTTGGCACCATTGGCGCTTGGGCCGTGTTCTTGAAAAGTGCTATGACGCTTTTGGCACCTTGAAAAGTGCCATGGCGCTTTTGGCGCTTAGTGCCAAAAGTCTGGCGCTTTTTACATCATCATTCAAGGCCAACTTTATAGAGGAGTTATTTAGAGGGAGATTTTTCAATGTTCAGTTTTTCAAGTGGGGGTGGGGGTATTCAAAGTGGAATTTATTGAGGGCTCAATTGAGTAGCTGTTTCAATTTTGACAATGAAACATGTAAGTTAGGAGTTTTCTGCACTTTGTAAAACTACCATGCAGAAACCATGTGTTGGAGCAGAGTAAAACACATGCAAACATCAAATGCTCCACTTGATTACCGTATTTTCTCGACCCCCCCCCCCTCGAAATACCCCTCCCCCCTCGTTTGACCCCCCCTCCCTATCTTGAGACCACTATGAAACAATCACCCCCCCTTGAAATACCCCCCAGATTGAGTATAAAGAGAACGTACATGACAAATACTGCAGTTTGTGTTCTGCGTAGTGCAGAACACACGTTGAAACAATGTCGTAATCACGTTAGAACAGTGTTTATACCATCTACATACTACTATAAGTCTACAGGAGTCTATACATGTCAGTTATTGATGCATTTTTCTACCCCAGTGTACATCACAAACGACGATTTTGTACTAGGATTTGAAAAAATTACTGGCAAAATAATAACCCCCCTCGAAATACCCCCCCCCCCTTGTTTAACCCCCCCCTCTTGGGACCACTATGAAACAATCACCCCACGGGGGGTATTTCGAGGAAATACGGTAATCAAACATTGACTACTCAATCGCATCAATGTGAACTTTTTTCAATTGAGAAATGTGTCCCATTGGAAAATACAGTTTATGCCACAATAAATACCCCATTGTGAAAAACAATTCTAACAACAATCTGTCACTGACATAGCCATTCAAAGTAATTATTGCTGTGCACCACAGATCATCATAAATCACAATCTCGATCATTTGGAGATCAAAAGATGTTGCTGCAGGCCATATGCAAAATAATAATAGTGTGTAAACTAGAAAGGGCATAGACCACATGCTGGGGGCACTCCCAGACCCTATAAAAGAACCTGTAAAGTGTCAAAGACCCTGTAAAATGTCATGTGTCATGTAAAAGACCCTGTAAAAGACCCTGAAAAGTGTCAAAGACCCTGTAAAATGTCATGTATCATGTAAAATACCCTGAAAAGTGTCAAAGACCCTGTAAAATGTCATGTATTATGTAAAATACCCTGTAAAGTGTCATGTGTATCCAAATCTTATTTTATCATATCCCAATCTTATGTTTTTGTATCCAAATCTTATGTGTAAAGTAAGATTTGGATACAAAAACATAAGATTTGGATATGATAAGATAAGATTTGGATGCACATGACACTTTACATGGTATTTTACATGACACATGATATTTTACAGGGTCGTTGACATTTGTCAGGGTCTTTTACAGGGTCTAGGAGTGGCAGCTGATAATCAGAACATAAGTATGGAAGCTCCAGGTGATTCTGATCATTTTAAGTGTTTATTGGTGAAAATCGGCTGAGAAATAGCTGAGATATTGAGTTCTAAAATTGCATGCGTTTTCATTCAACTGGACCAAATCAGCATATGAAATTTACACATCACTAATCCGACCACAAAAATTGAATCTGCATGCTGTCCTGATCATTTTAATCGTCAACCGCTCATAAACAGCCCATAATGACCACCTTATTAAGCTTCAAAATCAATGTCCAGATAAGGCATACAAAATGAACACCTTGAATAGACGCCCTAATCTCAGGACTGGGGGATTATTTGAGCAACCAAAAATATTTGGTCACAACACAAATGAAATTTAATGTATTTAATTATTTACTGCACATTTCAAACCAACATTAAAATCACTGCAATACAACATGATCTCAGATGATCACCAAAACATCCATCACAGTTCACACGTTTCTTGCACATCACCCTGATTTGCATATTAACTTTACCTTAATAGCAATGATGTTGATGAAAGTGTTGAATACTATCAGCACATTGCCAACACTGGCTTACACTGGCCAAAGCTTCATGATCACAACTTAAAGCAGCGTTGAGATAGAGCACCATTTGTACATCAGTATACTCGGATGACATTACGCCGTACATTTTTCCGGAGGAAACACTCCATCATGACGTGATCACTTTCGTCGCCATCATCATCCCTCGCGATCACGTCGTCTACATTACATCATCACTTCGTCGTCATCACGCCTTCCATAAGTTCTCGGCCGGCAGTCTGCCAGCCGAAGACATAACTCCTATATGTTTGTAGAGTACCGTGTCTGCCGAGTATACAATGACCGAAATTGTAACCCCCACAGTTCCGCAGTGGGTGGAGCTAGAGGGGTGAAACGTTGGGTGAAAACTCAAAACACCTGATATGTATACGTTTGAGAATTTTATGACTGTAGCTTACCCCTAGCGCGAATGGCGAGCACAGTCCAGGGACTTTTCAGCCCGACAATGCATATTTCAGTGAAATCACAAAAAATACTTACTGAAAAAATATTTTTTCTCATCGGGGTCGTTTGGCCCCGACCGGGGACAATTACCACAAAGTCCCAAAAAGTACCACAAATTTTTGTGTGGTACCGGGGCCAAACGACCCCGGTCGGGGACCAAAATCATTTGTTTACTGAAAAAAAAAGTTCCTCACCGGGGACGTTTGACCCCGGTCGGGGCCATTTCAAAATTGCCGGGGACCGGACCCCGGCAAAATTTCGATCACTATACAAAAATATAGTGATCGAAAAAAATTAAAGTATAAATTTTAAAAAAACCGGTAACCGCCCAGAGCTAAAATTTGGCATGCGTACTCACTAAACGAAGGAGTACACGCATGCCAAATTTGAGTTGAATTGCAACATTTTATACACCTGCCCAAAAAAATATGCATTGGCAGGTGTAACCGTCTTGCAAAAATTTTGTGCATGCTAATTTGGTGATGATTCACCTAATTAACATGCAAACAACCTATACACGCCAATTTTTAATTTTTGTATTTTTTTATTTTTTGCCGGGTCCCGGTCCCCGGCCGGGACCTGTGTAACTAGCCTTATTTCACATTTTCAGCCTTTTATGAAACATTTCAGACTGTAACATATACTGTAGTGGTATGAAGTTCCCTAATAATGGCACTTGTTCAGTGTCGATATTTTACTGATTAAGCAATGCGATACACACTGTTTAAATGCAAGAATGGACATGCAGCAAATGTAAATGCAAAAGTTGATATTGTGTCCAGCTGGTGAATTTCCATTGATCTTGTCCTTTTTACAAAAGTATGATGAAACTGTAGAATACCATGAGTACTGATCAAAGGTTGTAGATCAAATGCTAGTTTGTACATTTGTCATATCTTCTACATTCAATGCATTTTTGTATATGACCCTATTTTATGCTTTCTCAAAAGCATAAAACAGGGCCATCTGAAAGAAAAAAATACACTTTCTGTACCCGGGTATTTTGCCCAGGAAAGTGTAAAAAAAAGTTTATGGGTATTTTATGAAAGTGTAAGTGTAAGTGTAAATATAAATACCCATTTACCCGGGTATTTCGGGTAAGTGTAAATACACTTTCGCAACTCTGATAGAGCCCTCCTCGAAAATCGAAATACCCCCCCCCCAAATTGGGCACTATGAATTAATAATACCCCTTCCCAAATTGAGTGTAAAGAAAATGTACTGTAAATGACAAAAACTGCAGTTTCATTTT
>OZ038456.1:12814780-12885506 GCA_964036195.1 Sphaerolaimus hirsutus
TGCTGCATGTGCATTTGGAGGATCTGTGACACGTGAAGCCAAAATCTGGTGCCAATCCCAAGCCCTGTAAAGTGTAAAGTAAAGTGTCAAATGTAAAGTCAAATGCAAAGTCAAGTGTCAATTGTCATGCAAAGTTCAGTAATAAAATCTTTTCTTTTTTTGTTTGATTGACACTTTATTTTGCCCCCAGTTGACTTGTGTCGTCAGCGCGCGCGTAGAGCACGCCACGCCTGTTTGTCATCGTCGGCGACGGTGTATTTCTATTTATTTCAATTAATTTCGGGTGCATCCAAATCTGTTGGCGTCGCGCCAAGTCCTCATACAGCCTGAAATTCTTACACTTACACTTTTTTACACTTTCCTAGGTATTTGAAAAATACCTTACACTTACAGTATCCATGCTCAAAATCTGGAAAGTGTATTTACACTTACACTTACACTTTCCAAAAATACCAGTATTTAAACAACTCTGCTCTGTGGTTCAATATTGAGGCCTTGAACGTTAATTTTTTAATAAAAAAGTTGCTAAAACTACATATTTTGGTGCAAAATACCTTCTCAGAGTGTAAATCTGAATTCTGCCAAAAATGTCGGTATTCAGCGGTTGAGGGCCTGATTTGACTGATTTCGATCATAGTTGTTAAAACGTATTTAATGAGTAAAGAGTAAATACGTTTACATTTCCTCTGAAAAAATTCCTGTACTCGCTTTTACGTATAGTTTTTGAAAGTAATCGAGTACAGAAAACGTATTCCACGTTGTCTTTTATATCGATTTTTTCAAGTCATAGAAGAGAAAAAGGAGAGAATATGCTCAAAAAAGGGGTACCGTATTTTCTCGAAATACCCCCCCAGATTGAGTGTAAAGAGAACGTACCTATACTACTAGTAGTCTACAGGAGTCTATACATGTCAGTTATTGATGCATTTTTCTACCCCAGTGTGCATCACAAACGACGATTCTGTACTAGGATTTGAACAAATTTATGGCGAAATAAAAACCCCGCCCTCGAAATACCCCCCCTCGTTTACCCCCCCCCTCTCGGGACCACTATGAAACAATCACCCCCCGGGGGGTATTTCGAGGAAATACGCTAATAGGTTGTCGAGACTGGGTATATAAGCACATAAAGTTGTTTAAACCAGAGTTGTTAAAATACCGGTATTTTTGGAAAGTGTAAGTGTAAGTGTAAATACACTTTCCAAATTTTGAGTATGGATACCAAAAGTGTAAGGTATTTTAAAAATACCTAGGAAAGTGTAAAAAAAGTGTAAGTGTAAAAAATTTTTTAGAAAGAGCTCTCACTGTTGAGCATTAGAAAACACTACCATTTTCACCTTTAGATCAATCTATTTTTCATTTTCATGCATTATTTCACATTTTACTGCCTTTTATGATACATTTCAGACTGTAACAAATACTGTAGTGATATGAAGTTCCCTAATAATGGCACTTTTTCAATGTTGATATTTTACCGATTAAGCAATGCGATACACACTGTTTAAATGCAAGAATGGACATGCAGCAAATGTCAATGCAAAAACCACTTGACTTTGTGTCCAGCTGGTGAATTTCCATTGATCTTGTCCTTTTTACAAAAGTATGATGAAACTGTAGAAAACCATGAGTACTGATCAAAGGTTGTAGATCAAGCTAGCTAGATCAGGCTAGTTTGTACATCTGCCATATTCTCTACATTCAATGCATAACTGCATGTGTGCACTGTGCAGTCATTTTTTGTACATGACCCTATTTTATGCTTTCTCAAAAGCATAAAACAGGGCCATCTGAAAGAAAAAAATACACTTTCTGTACCCGGGTATTTTGCTCAGGAAAGTGTAAAAAAAGTGTATGGGTATTTTATGAAAGTGTAAGTGTAAGTGTAAACATAAATACCCATTTACCCGGGTATTTTGGGTAAGTGTAAATACACTTTCGCAACTCTGGTTTAAACTAGGCAAAATCCTGTGAAAATTGGTGGTTTTGAGCGAATATTGTGATGATATTTCTCAAAAATACTCACGTTTACGTTTTCCAGGGGGAAGTACGTTTACTTTTGAGTAAAAGAAAAAATTATATTGCGTTTACTGTGTTCAGGGGATGAGTAAAAATAAACAGCGTACGTTTCCATAATAGTTTCAAAAAGTTCGATACTTTTAACAACTCTTATGTCGATACTCATCGTGTGAAAATACCTCCATACCCACGTACCCACTGAAGTATCAAATATACGCATTTCACACGCTACTCGACGATCATGTTGACTAACTTGTTTCATCTACTCAGAGGAAGGTGCTTCGGGGGCAGAGGAGAAGCCCAGCGGACTCGGGACAGGAGGCGATGGAGGTGGTGCGTTTTTTATACCGTATTTGCTTGAATAATCCCCTGGGGGATTATTATTTCGCCAGACTTTTTTGAGGGGGGAACTATTCGAGGGGGGGGGATTATTCGAGGGGGGGATTATTCGAGGGGGGGGATTATTCGAGAGGGAAATTATTCTTTCGTCAAAATGTTTCGAGCATGTTTCTATCAAGTCATTTGACGACATGTGCATTTTTAACACAAACGTGCCGTTTTTGTTAAAATTTGGCACAACTAATTGATGAAATATATTTAAGGGGGGATTTTTCAATTATGGGGGAATTATGATTTTCACACTCGTCTTACATGGGGGGGGTGATTATTCGAGGGGGGAATTTTTCAAGGGGGGACTATTCAAGCAAATACGGTCAATATTATACTTTACGTGTTTATTGCTTGGCGCCTACGGGTGGCGCCAATGCCAGTGCGCTGTCCCGCTTCCACATGAATCAATGTTTAGGGGGGGAATGCCTCCACCATTCGCCCGTGAAAAATCCGGGATATGTACCCGATACTTTGGCTTACAAATGACAGTATGCTAGTAGAGATCGAAAAATTAACCTTTTCTAGCTGATTGCTATAGCTACTGAAATATGATACGACCCTGTACAAGAGTTGCGAAAGCGATAGGGTTCAAACGGGATTGACTTTTCGGGATCGGGATCGGGATTCACTTTTTGAGATTTCGGGATCGGGATTGGGGTTTCGGGATCGGGATCGGGATTGGTATTTTGAGATTTCGGGATCGGGATCGGGATCGGGATTGGCCGGGATTGGGGTCACGGGATCGGGATTGGGATTGTCATTTTTTCGGGATCGGGATTGGGGTCTAGGGATAGAGATTTTCATCACTGTTCTGGCATTCACAGTTGTTCATAAAGGTCTCAAAACACTGTTGGATGCCAGAAAAGTGACATAAAATGGACGCTGGGGGTTTGTGTTCACATTTTTGCATGCAAAAATGTCATTTTTTCACTTTTTATAATTTCCACTATTTTTTCCGGGATCGGGATCCCGGACTTGGGAGATTCTCGGGATCGGGATCGGGATTTGAAAGTTTTCTGGATCGGGATCGGGATTGGTATTTTTGGATTTCGGGATCGGGATCGGGATCGGGATTGGGGTTTCGGGATCGGGATCGGGACTGCTAAATCCCGGAATCTCACGGGATCCGGGATCGGGATCGGGATCCCGTTTGTACCCTAAAAGCGTATTCACGCTTACATAAAATACCCGGGTAGTTGGGTATTAAAAAGGCCATTTACGCTTACCTTTTCATAAAATACAACTCTTACGCTTTGTAACGCTTTCCTGGGCAGTCCCAAGCCCTGTAAAGTGTAAAGTAAAGTGTCAAATTTAAAGTCAAATGCAAAGTAAAGTGCCAATCAAAACAAAAAAGAAAAGATTTCATTTCTGAACTTTGCATGCCAATCGACAGTTTACTTTGCATTTGACTTTACATTTGACACTTTACTTTGCATTTGACTTTACATTTGATACTTTACTTTACACTTTACAGGGCTTGGGATTGCCACCTGGCTGAAATACCTGGGTACTTGGATGTTGGAAAGTGTGAAATTTTTTGTGTGTCAAAAGTGTAAAACAGGGTCGTGTATTTACAAAAAAAACTGTACATGTGCAGTTATAAACTCAAAAATAAGGACATCGTATTTTCCCAGAACCCCCCCCCCCTTAGTATAAATATAACAAAATTTGACAGGTATTTATGATTACATTTTCCAAAAATACCAGTATTTTAACAACTCTGCCATGTACCTCTCTGAAAGTAAACTCTCTCTGAAAATATTGGTCTGTCGGGCAAGTTTTTCCCGTTTCCGGATCGTGATGCATTGGAACGTCCTGGACGATCAGCGGGGTTTCACTCGGGGTCTATGGCGCTACGCACACTGAAGCCGAAATATTCGGCATACGCACGTTTTTGACAAATGCCGAATTAAATGCTGAATAGAAAAAAACTTGCTGAACTCAAATCGTCCGTACTCTTGAAAATTAGGCGGTTTGTCAATTCAGCATGTATTTCAGCATTCAAAAGATGCGTACACTTTTTCATGCGGAAACATTCAGCAATAGGATAAAATCTCAAATGCTGAAATGCAAAGATAAACGAGGATTGGTTTTTGAGATCTCGGGATCGGATCGGGATTGACCTTTTGGTATCGGGATCGGGATTGGTTTTTGAGATTTCGGGATTGGGATTGACCTTTCGGGATCGGGATTGGCATTTTTTGGGATCGGTAATGGCATTTTTGAAAACATTCTAATATACACGTTTTTTGCCAATGTTTTCACAAAACAGGCTCAAAAACACGTCTGGATGCCAGAAAAGAGGCATAAAGTGGACATTGGTTAAAATTTATTAATGCAAAAAGGGCATTTAATGAGGTTGACCAAATTTTCTGGGATCGGGATCGGGATTGTATAAATTTTTTCGGGATCGGGATTGTGATTTTGAAAGTTTCTGGATCGGGATCGGGATTGGCTTTTGAGATTTCGGGATCGGGATCAGGATTGAGGTTTCAGGATCGGGATCAGGACCACCAAATCCCGAAATGTTTTGGGATCGGGATCGGGATTCCGTTTTGACCCTAGTGCCAACCCTATCCAATATACATAATCACTATTGTCTATTGACCGAAGTTGATGCTGTACAGAGAATGTAACTAATTATAACTTGTCATAAAGTTGACATCAAAAATTGTCATCAATTATATCTTGTCACACACACTAGTCAGGGGTAGGAAAGGGGGGGTTCCCCCCCCAAATCGCCCAGCTATCTATCTATTCCAGAGGCCGCTCAGCTATCTATCTATCCTGGAGGCAAAATTTTGGGCTACTATCCCCTAAACCCCTCCCCCCAATCGGCCAGCTATCTACCTATCTGGAGCGATTTTTGGGAAACTATACCCTAATTTTCGCTCAAAATTACTATTGTCATACCTATATATAGATTTTCACCTCCAAAATCACTAGTTCGTGCATCTAACTGCCTATTTTGAGCTATTTTTAGTACTATATGTCCTTATATACCCATTTTTAGCCATTTTTCACCTACTTTCAGCAATTTTTCTCCTTTTCCTCCCTTCTATGCCTATATATTGAGCCCCCGCGAACCCCCCCCCCCCCAGAAAAATTTTCAGCTATCTATCCCTCCGGAGGAGTGATTTGCTATCTATCCAACACCCAGGAGGGCCGAAAACTAGAATACCCCTGACACTAGTTGACATCAAAAATTGTGTCAACTAAATTTTGGATAATTATTGGTTTTACTTGGCAGCAGGGTTGGCAAAATCTCAGTAGAAAAAAAATCAAATACAATTTTTATACAATTTTACTACAATTTTAGTAAAAAGAATTTCACAAAAACTAATCCTGGTCACAAAGAATAAAAAATAAAAATAAAATAATAATAAAATGGAAAATTGAAGAATAAAAAAATAAAAATAAAATGGAAAATTGAAGAAAAAATAAAAATAAAATATAATTTATTTACAATTTTACTGCAGTTTCAGTAAAAATAATTTTACTAAAACCAACCCTGCTTGGCAGACGCTACAGTGTATGCACAACTTCATGTGTGCAGTGGCAAAAAGGATGAAAATTGGGGTTAAGGGTGACTTCTAGTGAAAATTATGGTCATCGTTTTCAAAAATACTTACTTTTACATTTTCCCATGGAAATAAAAGTAAAAAATTCTACTATACGTTTTCTGCACTCAGGATAGGGTTCAAACGGGATCCCGATCCCGATCCCGGATCCCGTGAAATTCCGGGATTTAGCAGTCCCGATCCCGATCCGGATCCCGAAACCCCAATCCCGATCCCGATCCCGATCCCGAAATCCAAAAATACCAATCCCGATCCCGATCCCAATCCTGAAAACTTTCAAATCCCGATCCCGATCCCGAGAGTCTCCCAAGTCCGGGATCCCGATCCCGGAAAAAATAGTGGAACTTATATAAAGTGAAAAAAATTACATTTTTGCGTGCAAAAACGTGAACGCAAACCCCCATCGTCCATTTTATGTCACTTTTCTGGCATCCAACAGTGTTTTGAGACCTTTATAAACAACTGTGAATGCCAGAACAGTGACGAAAGTCTCTATCCCTAGACCCCAATCCCGATCCCAAAAAAATGCCAATCCCAATCCTGATCCCGATCCCGTGACCCCAATCCCGGCCAATCCCGATCCCGATCCCGATCCCGAAATCTCAAAATACCAATCCCGATCCCGATCCCGATCCCGAAACCCCAATCCCGATCCCGATCCCGATCCCGAAATCTCAAAAAGTGAATCCCGATCCCAATCCCGATCCCGAAAAGTCAATCCCGTTTGAACCCTAACTCAGGAGTGACTAAAAATGAATATTTTACATTAACTTTGAAAACATTGATTACTTTCAACAATCTGGTTTGCAGGCATGCTTAGGGTGACAAATTTCCGTTTTGGTTTTCTGCAGGCAAATTTTTTCCATTTTCCATTCCGTTTTCCGGTAATTGAATTAATTTTTCCGTTTTCCGTTCCGTTTTCTGACTACAAAATTTTTTTCCATTTCCGTTCCTGTTTTTCTGGCTAATTATCCCTTTTCTGGCTAAATTTTCAGTTTTTCTGCCTTTTTCCGGCTGAATTTTCAGTTTTTCCGGCTGAATTTTCAGTTTTTCCGCCTTTTTTTCCGTTTTCAGGCTCAATTTTCAGTTTTTCAGCCTCATATTCCCCTTTTCTGGCTCAATTGTCTGTTTTCTGTTTCAGCCAAACTGGTAAACATGCATGCAGGTTTTCAATTATGTGACTTTTTCCATTTTCCATCAAAATTTCAGCAATTTTTAGCATTTCCAGGAAATTTCCACAATTTTTTTTGTTTTCTGGCAAAATTTCATTTTTCCATTTCCAGTTTTCCGGCCTTGTTTTCCTTGTTGCTGAAATTTTATTTCCGTTTTCTGGCAAGTGCAAAAAAATTTCCGTTTCCATTTTCCATAACAAAATTTTTTTGACACCCTAGGCACGCGCTGTTCCAATGTTTATCATTACTATTCGCTCATGTATAGGGTTCAAACGGGATCCCAATCCCGGATCCCGTGAAATTCCGGGATTTACCAGTCCCGATCCCGATCCTGAAACCCCAATCCTGATCCCGATCCCGAAATCTCAAAAATACCAATCCCGATCCCGATCCCGAGAAACTCCCAAGTCCGGGATCCCGATCCCGGAAAAATTAGTGGAAATTATAAAAAGTGAAATAATGACGTTTTTGCATGCAAAAAAGTGGATGCAAACCCCCAGCGTCAATTTTATGCCACTTTTCTGGCATTCAACAGTGTTTTGAGACCTTTATGAACAACTGTGAATGCCAGAAAAATGGCCAAAATTTCTATCCCTAGAACCCAATCCCGATCCCGGAAAAATGCCTATCCCAATCCCGATCCCGTGACCCCAATCCCGGCCAATCCCGATCCCGAAATCTCAAATTACCAATCCCGATCCCGATCCCGAAATCTCAAAAAGTGAATCCCGATCCCGATCCTGATCCCGAAAAGTCAATCCCGTTTGAACCCTACTCATGTACACACATTGCCCAAATTCCCAAAATGGTTCGTACGTTTTTTCTGTTTACACACTGTTGAACTGTGCTGAACTACAATATCTCAAGAATGAGCAGTTTTTAAAAAAAATTTATGGTCTTCATTTTTGAAGATCATGTTCATACATGTTCATAAAAAATGTTTCATGAAGATGTATGAAAAACTAGATGAGATCTGGATCATTTCACAGCAGTAGATGTTCTGCCAATTGCTGAACTGGTTTACTGAAATGAAAGTGTCCGGATACAATTTTTTCACAAGATGCTGAAATGTTAAATTCAGCATATGACCAAAAATGCTGGAAAATCATCTAAATCCGTCCGAATTTGTCCGAATTCGTACGGTTGCTGAATGTCTGGACCCAAAAATGCTGGTCTAAAACCGTCCGAACAGCATTTTTTTAGTTCGGATTCGGCAGATGAAAACGTGCGTATGCCGAATATTTCGGCTTCAGTGTGCGTAGCGCCTATAGACTGGAATTCATCGAATCGTAAAATTTTGCCGTGAAAATGATTACGTAAAAGTAGAGCCAGTAAAAATTTATTTCTCAAAAATGTCCAAAATGTGCACAGGACCCGCCCAACACGATCAGCGGCACCGCCACGGGCAGCGGCAACGTCACCACCACGGGCGCGGCCGTCAGCCAGCAGAACACCACCGGCGGCCCCAGCGCCAGGACCAGGAGCAAAACCAGGTGCCAATTCAAGAGCCTGCGAGGCGCCCTGGAAGATGGAAAATGTCCCGCAAAGCGGCAAAAGTCACGTAAAATGCCGGGCAAAATGTCAAACGTACGTTTGCCATTTTGCCGTGCATTTTACGTGACTTTTGACGCTTTGTGGGATATTTTCCATCTTCCAGGGCGTTTTACAGGGTCTGGGACTGCCCCCAGGACCACCACCGCCGCGCAGCAGACCGCGCCCGACCATCACGACGAGGGCGAGCAGGCGGGACCGTCGGGCGTCGCCAAAAGGACGTCGTCCGAGCGGCCGGCCGCGTGCAGTTCGGTATGTTGGCTGGCGAACATAAATGTCTCTGTGGGGCACGAGAAAGGAAGTTTTGCCATTTTTTATGGGTGTTTTACAGTGTAAATTAAAGTGTCATGTGTCACTGTAAAGTGTCAAGTGTAAAATGTCATGTAAAATGTTATGTAAAATGTCGCGCGAAGTATCAATTCTCATGCAAATAATAATAAATTATGAAATAAAAAACGTCATTTTTCAACGATCCCGTTTTTATAAAACATCGTTTTTTCGAAAATAAAATGTGGCTGTTCAAAAAATCTCCCAAATATGGTTATGTGTGAACAAAAAAGGGTAATATTGGTCAAGTGAAAGTACTTTGTTATCTTGTAAATATTTATATACCTAGCCATAGAATGGATGTGAAGCGATGGGAAAGACTTATATGTGGCTTATATTCTGTCAAAAGTTCCACTTTTACGTCGACTTGTTATGCTTGTCATGTTTTTCGAAGGTATATGGCTTCTTTAAAAATCAATACCTACCTGTAAATATATGTTGACCATATTGAGGAGCTTTTTAAAAAACGTTGTTTTAAAAAAAACCGGGTCGTAAAAAACAACGTTTTCCACCTCTACTCATAAATGTTTCCGAACTTCACATTATATTTGGGAAGTCTTTTGGAATTTTACTAAAAAACGGAGTCAGTAAAAAACTTTTTCCGTCCCTTCTTTAAGCGACAAATTCTGGTGAACCCTGAGTAGCGTTGGCTCCTACTACTTACTTTACTGGTTGAAACATAACTTTGAATGCAAGAACACAAGAGAACTCATGGAATGGAAGGGAATGACAAAATTTGCCCCGTTTTTTTGCCTTTATCCACGTAAAATGAACTCCTCTAACGTCCAAACCTGGCTACACGTTGGGAAACGTCCACTGGACATCTCGCTCTGTCAACTGACCAAAATAGCTTTCAACTCGCAGAAGCGGCCCCGCCTCGCCGCGGGCGACCAGCCGGGCACGTCGGGCGCGCAGCCGCCGCCGCAGTCGCCGCCCGTTTCCGATCCGGGCGTGCCGGCGGCCGCGTCCACGCCCATCTTCGATCCGGGCTTACCGGCGGCCGCTCCCATCCCGGTGCAGCAGGTGCCAGTTCCGGACCCTGTAAAGAGCCTCGGAAGATGGAAAATGTCGCGCAAAGTGTCAAAAGTTACGTAAAATGCCCTGGAAAATGGCAAACGTACGTTTTGCCATTTTCCAGGACATTTTACGTGATTTTTGACACTTAGCTTGACATTTCACATTTTACAGGACATTTTACATGGTCTTTGACTGCCCCCAGGCGGTGCCGGCCTTCTTCGCGGACTTGTTCGGGCTGGAGGCGTCGGTTGCGGAGGCCAGCTCGCCCAGCGAGCCCAGCTCGGCGCCCGACGAGCCCGACGAGGACTCGGACGACCCGTTCGCCGAGCCGCCGCTGGAAGAGCAGATCCAGAACGACCAGGACCTGCGCCAGTGGCTGCTCGACGAAATGGCCGAGGTGGGTTGCTTCGAGGGTACGCGCTTGATTTTGACAGTGCGATGGGTTTTTTTGGTGGATGTGTCGTAAAAACATGGCGTTTTTTATGTGTCGAGTGGTTAGGTTCTGGAAAAAAAGCAAAAATTGAATATAAATATTTATGTATGTATGATATATTGTATTGTATTGTGTCAAATATATGCGGGAATATCGATCACTTTGTCACATTGGAAAAACTGCAATCTCATCTAACCAGGGACGTATCCAGGACTTTTGAGCGGGGGGGTTGCTTGTTTACGGAACCCGGCGAGGGGGGGGGGCTGAGCCCCCCCCCCTAAAATTTTCGGGGGGGGGGCTGAGCCGTCGATGGTGATGGGATACTATGGCGCTGGCGCCACTTGAGGGCGCCAAAAGTGGTTGTGAATTGCATGGGTACTGGGGCCAATTCCTCAAATGCTAACTGATAAGTAGAGTTATGTTGTGAGTCAAGGGACGAGTAAATTAGAATATACTACCTCATGCCACTTACTGGTTATTTCACTACCGTATTTCTACTAATAGAATGGCATAACTCCAATAGAACGGCATATACAATAGAGTGGAAGGTAAGAAAGCTGACGAAAAAAATAGAACGGCGCTCTTCTATTAGAAGAAATACGGTAATCGTTTTACAAAAAATTACTTTTCCCCAAACTTTTCTGGCTACTTTCCGAATCGGCACCACATCAGGGCGCCCATTCTTACGTAACACGATTTTTCCGCGCGCGTCATACGATCACCGACACGTGTCCCACCCACTCACAGGCGACCATGGAGCTGCGGGACGCGCTGCGGGCGCACGACGGCCGCGCCAACGACCAGCACGTGCGGGACGCGGTGGCCGACTGGTGCGCCGCCATGGCCGACCTGGTGCCGATGTCGGGCGGCTTCCTGCACCGCCTGATCGACCACGAGGGCTGGATGGAGCTCCACCGGGGCGTCTTCATCGTCGCGTTCGGCGTGATGGTGAACGAGGCCTCGGGGGAGGTTAGTGAATGGGGGCGGGTAAGTAAGTGGTCTGGGGTCAGTCCCAGATCCTGTAAAATGCCCTGTAAAAAGGTCAAATGTCACGCCAAGTGTCAAAAATCGTGTGAAATGACCGGTAAAATGGCAAACGTAAATACGTTTACCATTTTACCGGGCATTTCCCATGACTGTTGACACTTTACATGGCATTTCACATTTTTACAGGGCATTTTACAGGGTCTGGGACTGCCCCATGGGTCAATTTCGCAAGTGGAGAAAAAACATTTGAGAAGTGATAAATGAATTTTGAAATGAGAAGTGAAAATGGCAAATAAAACGTTACAAGCGATAAAAATGGGGAGTGAAAAGTGAAGTCAATTTAGAAGTGAAAAGTGAAGTCAAATGAGAAGTGAAAAGTGAAGTCAAATGAGAAGTGAAAAGTGAAATAGTAGTGAAAAGTAAAAAGCGACGTATTTACATACTTTTAGAAGTGTGAAGTTTAAAGAAAAGTCAAAAGTTTACTTAGCTTTTAACTTTTTACATCTTATTGCACTTCTCATTTTACTTCTCACTTCTCACATGTTTTTTTATTCTCCACTTTGAATGGAATTGACACCAAGTTTGATCGCATATTCGAGTGCACGGCTTGCTCCAACGTTTCTGAATCGCAATAAATAGCGGCAGGCATATAAACATCGTTAAAAATGTCTAAACAGTGCTTCACTTTTTATCCAATGCAACTTTGATTCACGCCATTTTAATGAATGAGCTGTGATAAACTTTGATACAAAACAAATGTCTAAGCGAAATTGAAGGTACATATGTAACGCAACGATATCGCGAAAAGTGTGTGACACGATTTGTCCATTGACCCACCCCCTCCCCCTCGCCTACCTCGCAGATCGTCCAGTCCAGGCTGGCGGTGCTCCGGCGCGCCGTGTACGACCAGTTCGGCGTGGCGGCCGCCTCGCGCCCTGTGCTCGGCCGCTGGGTCAACCTGAACATCGCCGCGCTGCAGGCGGATTGGCACCCGCCCGCACCGGTGCCCGACAACCCGCTGGCCGGGCCCGCCCCGCCCGCCGGCCCCTTCGTCGACATGGGCCCGTCGCCCCCGGCCACGCCGCCGCACTTGCAGCCATCCGACGACTCGGCGGCATCGGGCGACCCGTCGGGCTTGGACGGGTCGCCGGGGCCCGACGAAGTCTTCGATGCGGTGGCCGGGCCGCTGGCGGTCGCCATCGCCAACCACATGGGGCAGATCGCGTTGGCGCCGCCGCCGCTGCCTGTCGCGCCCGCGCCCGGACTGGCGCCCGGCCGCCCGATCACCAGGCTCGTGATGCGCCGGCACCCCGACCTGGCGTGGCAGCAGATGAGCAAGGAGGACGTGTGGCGGCAGGCGGACCTGTACGTGCGCGCCATGCGCGTTTAGTTTTGCAGCCACACTTGAATTTGACTGAGACATTTTGCTCGCTTTTATGATTGTGGATTTAAGTTGTGTTTTTGGATATTTTTTGGACATTTGACGTTTTTCTGCGAGCAAAATGCCTCGGGCCAGGTGTGGGCGAGTGCGCGCTTGCGCGATTGTGGCACTTTTTGTCACTTGCGAATTCAACTCTTCGCAGAGTTGAATTCAAGAATTTTGCGTTTGCAAAATTCATACGAAATTTAGAGCAAATGTGGGAAGCGATCATTTTTTTGAAATATTTGATTTACTCATTATTTCGCTAAGGCATGCTTCTCGCAACGCCCATTCACAGTATACCTATGTAAATAGGTATTTCGGTATTTTTGTGTTGCAGCCTCATGGGAACAGTCTTATAGAATTACACTGAACTCTGAAATGGAACTATTTCAAAACGAAATACCTGTACTATGAAATGCCTGAAATGTTTCATAATACCCACAAGTTATCTTTCAGCGTGTAAAATGTGTTCGCTACAGCAGATTTCTATCCCAGAATTCTACGTTTTTTGAGTGAATGCATTTCATGCCTAATTGCAGGCATTCTTAATTAGCGATTGGATTTCCATTTATCCTGTTGATTGATTACTATTTCAACTTTCAAAGACAAAAAAGTGTTAATCTACCTTTGCTCGCATTTAGCAAGCACCCCAGCCCAACCATAGCAAAATGCAAGCACATATGATTGTTTTACCTCTATTTCCTATTTACTTGATTAAGTGTTTTACTATTTATTATAATATTGTTAAATGGGTCGCTCTCTGTTGCACATTTAACGGAATGTTTCCTACCTGCAGGCTAATAAGAACCAGCAGAATGCAGACATAGATAAATAGGTACTTTTCATGTAGTTCTCACCGCTGACTGATTCAGAATGGCAATTTTTCCCCTAGATTCTGTCAGCCTAGAAGCTGTGGAATGCAGGCATATTTTTGATATACCTTTTTAGTTAAACAGGCTGTCAAACAAAGCTGACCGCATCAAATTGCTTCCAATTTTCTACCTAACTTGTAAAATTTAGTCGCTGCAATTTTTATCTACCAAATTACACAGCTCACTGACAATAATAGTAAGTAAACATTTTTAGGAAAAGTAGGAAGGTAATCGTTTAAGTGTATAGATCAAAGTCTATAGTCTACTGGACCCAAGATACCCCTCAAGTATAGATAGCATCACACCCGTCTACTGAGCACACCACAGTGGTCCACTTTATGAGACAGGTGCCACAACAACTGCATGTCGTGGTAGGTGTGCAGTCTGTGACACCTGTCCACATACCCCACTGTGCTGCTGTGCTGGCAGGTAAATAGATATGCTCTGTGTAATTTCCTCTCTTGCTCTAGTTGGCTGAACTTGCGCGCAGTGGTTGTTTGGTTTGACTGGCTTCGAGCTCCACCTGTGCTTGTGCAAATGGTGTAGTATTTACATGCGCATTCCGGGGGCAGACTCTGTAAAATGCCCTGTAAAATGTCAAATGTCATGCGAAGTGTCAAAAGTCATGGAAAATATCCAGTACAATGGTAAACGTAAATACGTAAATAGTGTAAATTTACATTAGCATATTTCAACTCATTCCAAGCAACTGCATGTGCAGTGGTTCACTTGACATCATGGGTGTTACATTCCTGTGTGTTGTGGTAGGCACACAGGCGATGAAACACTGCGCTGATGTGCTTGTAGTGAGCTGTGTACACATGCTGCTTAGCTAGTTGGTCTTGCATGGAGTTGCTCGCACTAGTGTTGTACAGTTTGTCAGTGCCGCTCGCAGTAGTACAGTAGATCGACAGTGTTCGGAGGTGTTGTAAGTGTGAATGTGTAAATTGCGCCACAGTGCACATGACATTTTTTTGAGAGCAGCCGCAGCGGCGAACACTATAGCTCTCATAGTTGCCTATGCCATCCGTGTTTTTTACATGCACGTTGACATGATCTCATGTAGTGCCCTCATATCTGCACCCTAGTGCTATGCGCACATCTGTCTAAGACAAAGTATTAGGTGTCTCGCTTAGTTGTATTGTTATTATCGTCCCCAGTTTTTCTATGATAGGTGTACTCACCGTGTAGACACTCATTTCTACAAGCGCGAATCTCCCTTCTATTTTTACTTGATATCAGTTGACAGCTGATGATGCCATCTACGCATTTCAAACATTTTCAGCGTCCCTGGTCATTTCACTACTTGGCAAAGTGCCAACGATCACTTTGCATTAAATCAACCTTCTCTATTCTAGCACGAACAGTATTCAGATTTCTATGGCGGATGCACACCGAGTGCATCAATTGCTTGTTTGCGATTGTTACTGCTGATTTGAATATGGCTACCCCTGTGGTGTGGCAAGGAGAGCGATGCTTGTCAAAGTTCAGAGACACGCGGTTAGTGCAGTCGTTTAGTTTGAGACTTGGATCAATCCTTTTTTATCGCATCTCGTCCATCCGAAAAAATGTTAGAACTTGTGATGACTATCACTAGGGATGGGAAAAATGTTTTTTTTTAACAACCCTGTTTAAAAAACAAACATTTAAAAAAATAAAACGTTTAAAAAAACTCCCAATATGGTTATGAGCAGGGGCGTATCCAGGATTTTTGAGCGGGGGGGGGGGGGGGGGCTACTTGTTTACGGAGGCCGGCGAACGGGGGGGGGCTCAGCTAATATATCACAGCTTAAAATTACATGATAATATGAACAAATGGAGGATTTTACACTAACAATGCTTCAAAACCAATTAAAACAACCACCAATAGTAATGTTCATGTGAAATTACTAGCTGCAGTACACAAAAATGCCTGCAAAATACCTAGTACATAAGTACTAAAATTTTTGGCCGGTGTTAAAAAACAGTTTCGATACCCTTGTTAAAAAAAATAAAATAAAACCTTTAAGAAATTGGTCATCCCTAACTATTCAATATTACCCCCTCCATTTTTCAGCGTGTGGGGGCATCGAAACATACTCTGGTGCCGTGACAGTGTCTACAGTTGGCAAAACTTGTCACATGTGATCCAGCCCACATGTCTGGTGAAAGTGACAATGCACTCTCTGCCTTTGTCATACATACATGAGTGTCTTGCTGTTTGAAGTTAGTAACACCAAGAAATTAAATTTAAATATATACAAAAGACTTTTTTTATTTCAACTCTTGTGTGCAGAAATATGTATGCACTAGGGATGGCACAAAATTCTTTTTATTATACATAAAATCAGTGGCAATTTTGAGCCTGTGCCTCAGTGCATGTAAACTCCCAGTGCATGTGGGCTCCCAATGCACATAGGTCTACTCTCAGTGCATGTTTACTCCCAGTGCACGTAAACTCCAGGTGCATGTAAACTCACAGTGCACATAAACTCCCAGTGCATGTGTGCACCCTGTTAGCAGTGCCCCCCCATACAGTTGTGTGAAATTTGGTATTCGAAATTTTGGTCCACATTTTGAGATTTTTCCAATACTGGTTTGGAATTACAATCTAGTGTTCACATTTTTCAAATATTTTTTTTGTATTGTTATGCAAATCAAAATTTTTGGTTTTCAATTTTTGAATTTTTCATTTGACATAGAAATACAAAAATATTTACAAATGCACACAGCTTGGGGTGGGGGGAAGGTGCGGCCGGGTTGCACAGCAAACAGGGTGCACTGGGAGTTTATGTGCGCTGGGGGTTTACGTGCACTGGGGGTTTACATGCACTGTGAGTCAACGTGCACTGGGAGTAGACTTATGTGCACTGGGAGTTTACACGCACTGGGAGTTTGCGTGCACTGAGAGTTTCAGCTGTTATTTCTGCCAAAAATATTTGTTATTTGTTGACTTGTTATTATATGTATATCGCCTTTTGTTGAATGTTTGTGACTTCAAGTCAAGTTTTGCATGGAATAGTGCTTAAATTAGGTTATAAGAAAAGGCTAATACATGGACAGTGATGTTTCACACTGTAGAAGTAAGTGGGAGCACATTCGCTGGATATTTTATGCTACATTAACATATCACAGCTTATTATGGCACAATAGCATGAACAAATGGAAGCTTTCACATCAAAAATGCCTAAAAACCAATGAAAACAACGAATGGTAATGTGTATATGAAATTGCGCGCTTGCACGCAAAAAAATACGAAGTACCTATTGCATAAGTACAAAAAATTTTGGCTGATGTTTTTTTTAAAAAGGTTTCGATGCCTGTTTTAAAAAAAAAGACGGTTCAAAAAACACACGTGCCATCCCTAGTATGCACGATTGTTTTTCTATCGTAGTTATGATCCGAGATACAAATTTTATTCCCCGTTCGCTGAAATCAATTATCAAAAACAGTTTTCCTTTACCGCGCAGATTCGACATGCATTACGCGATCGCTGTTGTCCGTAACGTCTACAATAATTTTTGGCATGCCGCCAAGTCTTGATTGCACTCAATTCGTTCACACTGAGAGAGGGCTACCAATGTGCTGCGACAAGGAGAGCGATGCTTGTCAAAGTTGAGAGACTCGCGGTTAGTGCAGTCGTAGTTTGAGACTTGGATCCAAGTTGTTTATTCCATCTAGTTCTTAAAAGCCTTAAAAATGTTAGAGCTTTGTGATGCACTATCATTACCCCTCCGTTTTTCAGCGTGTGGGTGCATCGAGCCACACTCTGGTGCCTTGATACTGTGGCTACAGTTGGCAAAACTTACCACATGTGATCCAGCCCATGTGTCTGGTGAAAGCGACAATCCACTCTCTTCCTTCGTCATACAAAGCTGTCTTGCAGTTTAAAGTTAGTCACACCGATAAAATTTAATGCAAATATATAAAAAATACTTTTTATATTTAAACTCTTGTGTGCAGAAATTGTGCGCGATTGTTTTTCTATCGTATGATGATCCGAAATTCAAATTTTCGTCCCCGCTTTCTGACACCTATTATCACATCAATTATCATAAACACTCTTCCTTTTCCACACAGATTCGATGTGCATTACGCGATCGCTGTTGTCCCTAACGTCTACAACAATTTTTGGCATGCTGCCAAGTCTTCAATGCACTCAATTCGTTCACACTCATGAATGATTACGCTTATCCCCAGAGAAACAACCCAAAAGTTTTGATGAATTTGGTGAGTTGCTGTAAATTGTGTTCGTTGTTCAACTGCCGGAGATTGTAAATATGAGATACATTTTATTGGCTCGATTGTTGCACGGCACACTCAAATTTTCAGTTGCAGTTCAAACACTTTTCAAGGGCGGAATTAAAATCGGGGGTGGAATTCAAAAACGTCCGAACCGCCCTCGATTTCAATTCCGCACATGAAACGTTCAAACACTTTGACAATGGCGGAATTGCCTCAAATTGTGCAGGGGCAGAATTAATTCGGAGAGGGCGGAAAGCGCAAAGCGTTTGCACAATGTCCGCACTCTTTTTATGCATGGCGGAATTGCCTCAAATTGTGCACGGGCCGAATTAATTTGGAAATCGCAAAGCGTTTGAACTATGTCCGCACTCTTTTGAGTGTGCGGTGCGCCATCTAGGCAAGAAAACATTGGGACACTTTCTAGAGGGTGGAATTCAGTTTAAGTTTACACAAATATGCCATACGGTGAACTTCAATATCTTTAAAACAAGTGGATATTACTAAAAAATTTCTCTATTCATTTTTGAAGACAAAGCCTAGATCTACCTATAAAATTTTTTTCACAAATATATTTGGCAAGATAAGTGAGATGTGTTTCTCACAACAACCTTCTCTAATGGGTGGAATTGAAAGTCAAGGGCGAAATTGAAAGTGTCCCAATCATTTTGAAACTCGCTGCGTGGAAATGTTATGACACGCAAATCAGCGAAAAGTGTACAAATTCGTCCGGACTTTGTTCGAATGTCCAAAAAATGCCCTAAAAATCCTTTAAAAAATCGTTCGAACTGCACTTGGAGTTCCGCCTTGGCGGAACTCAAAAACGTTCAAACTGCACTTGAAAATTTTGAGTGTGCGGTGCGCCATTGATTCGGGCAGCCAGGTTTTCAGGGATATAAATATAATATAAAAGCACCAGTGAGAGTTTACAATTAGGGTGTTTACAGGAATCTTGTAGATTTGTAAGACCTCTGCGGGTGTTCAGATAGATAGTAAATTGCTCCAAAGGTAAAATTGGGCAAAAAATTATGAAAATCAGCGATTTTGTGCCACAATTGAGGCAAAACTACATAAAAATTGCCCCATATCTGATCGATGGAATTTGTACGCGATTTGACCGGGTTCAGGCGGGCAAATTGTCAATTATCGTGGTGTTGAATTCCAATCACACCAAAATTCGCAAATGTTTGATATCGTCACAAATAATGCCAAATCAATACTTTTACATCTCAGGTCAGGGGTATTTCATGATAGACCCAAATTGGCGCCAGACGCCCAGCTCGGGGTTCGCTGACATCGTCCTGTTCAATTTGGCCAGCGCTGCAATCCAAGATTCAACTTGCTTATAACAATATTTGGTTCAATGGTGACATGGCGGCAAGGGTCTGGATATGAGTAGGTAAGTTGCTGACCCGCAATTCCACTGGTCGCTTGCTTTTCCTGACTATCCTAATGGCGCTCATCTAGGGATGGCCGAGGGGTTTTTTCATGGGTTTTTTTAAAATAAAAAACGTTTTATTTAAAAAAACCCGACCATCGAAACCGTTTTTTTTTTAAACCTTGGCAGAAATTTTTAGTACTAAGCACTAGGTATTTTGCAATTTTTTTTGTGTGGGAGCGCGCAATTTCACCTGCGCTTTACTATTTGTCGTGGTTTTCATTGGTTTTGAAGCATTTTTAGTGTAAAAACTTCCATTTATTCATGCTATTGTGTCATAATAAGCCGTGATTTGTTAGTGTAGTATATAATATCCAGTCAATGTGCCACCATAAACTTGTACAGTGTGAAAAATCACTGCTAATGAATTAGCATTCTATTGTGACCTAATTTAAACACTATTTCATGGCCAACTTCGCTTAGTCATTAACATTCGACAAAAGCCGATATACATAATAAGTCAACATAAACGGATATTGTTGACAGAAATCACCACTTATAATGCTATCCCATGACTCTACAGCCATTCTATGGCTATGTATAACATCACAAAGTACTGTCACCTGTCTGATTTACCTGTATATGTTGACTCATGACCATATCTGGGAGCTTTTGAAGAAAAAAAATGGTTTTGTTTTAAAATAAAACCTTTTTTTTTGAAAAAACGTGTTAAAAAAAAACCTTTTTTGGCCATCCCTACGCTCCACACACAGGAAAAAAACAGTTCTAACACTTTGTTTTCAAGGTAAGAACCATAATAAAACTCGAAAATTTGTATGGCTTTCCCTTTTGAAAATTTTGAGTTCATGTTTTAAGTTCTTACTTTTACACAGTTCATGCTCAGCACCTACTTAAATTGTCATCTGAGTAGGTGCTTAGCATGAACTGTGTAAAGTATAAACTGAAAACATGAACTCAAAATTTTTCATAAGGGTAACCGATACAAATTGGCGCCCCACACAGCTATTATAAAAATAAGTTCGAACGTTTTTTGGCAAAGTATGAATACCATATTTCTTCTAGCCGTTATATTTTTCGTCAACTGCCTTCTATTGGAGGTTGATGAAAAAAATTTGAACAATGTTCTTTATTAGAAGAGATACGGTATGCATACTTTGCCAAAAAACGTTCGAACTTTTTCTAAAAATGGCTGTGTGTGGAGCGGCATTTTCTAATTTTATTTGGGTTCTGACTTTGAAAAAAAGCGTTCGAACTTATTTTTAAAATTGCTGTGTGTGGAGCCGCAATTTTACGAGTGTGTAGTGGGCGTAAAGTAAACCCGGCCGTAATGTAGTCCTGGCCGTAATATGAGCCTACCCGGCCATAAAGTAGGCCCAGCTATAAATTAGGGGGTGCTACATTACTGCCGGGCATCATTACAGCTGGGTTCACTTTACGGCCGGGTTTACATTACGGCCGAGCGGGGGGATTAATATTTTTAGCTATTTTTCTAGCTAAATAGCTATTTTTCAACGTTTTTCCACTTTACATTTTTTCAAGTGATTTTTGGATTCAAGTAAAATGAAAAAAGTTGACCAATGGACTTGCTCAACTGTATTTCACTTTACTCAACTCCAAAGATCACTTGAAAAAGTGTTAAGTGAAAAAAAACGTTGAAAAATAGCTCAAACACTAATCCCCCAACTCGGCCGGAATGTAAACCCAGCCGTAAAGTAAACCCAGCCGTAATGATGCCCCGGCCATAATGTAGCATCCCCTACTTTACGGCCGGGTCTACTTTACGGCCAGGTAGGCTTACATTACGGCCAGGTCTACAGTACGGCCAGGTTTACTTTACAGCCGAGCCCTGGCCCAATTTTACACCAATATTACACCAACTTTATACACCAGTCAACAGTTTTTGTAAGAGTCCTAATTACAGTAAACTCCAATGGCGCACCGCACACTGAAATTTTGCGTTCAGCGTTCAAACGTTTTTGCACGCTGAACTACAGATGCTGAAATCAATATCTAAAGAACACAACGTTTTTGAAGCATAAAAATTTTGATAGCATGCTAATTGTGCGAAATACTGCTAATAACAAAATTTTTATGCTTCAAAAACTTTGTGCTCTTTAGATTTTAATTTCAGCATTTGTAGTTCAGCGTGCAAAAACGTTCGAACGCTGAACACAAAATTTCAGTGTGCGATGCGGCGATGTGTTTGAAACTGATATTTTTATATCAATTTTGGGAAAATCGGTTGTCAGCTAATGTATCTGGCCAAAAGCATATTTATAACGAAACTGTCAGTTCATGATTCTGATCGACACACAATTCATTGCGCGCCGCAGCCAACTGCGCGGCAACATGCGCCGACCAGCCTGACAACTTTGAGTACGCGCAAGCAACCTCCAGCCGAGTTATTGCCGCTGCAGCCGATTTTCCAATTTTCCCTGGAGTGAAGTCCATTTTCAAGGGGTTTCACGGCAATCGGATTTTACAATGGCGAATAGGAATTGTGCGTTGGGGGGGGGGGTTGGCGACGGCTGTCAGTGTTGTAGTTATTAGACGCGACTTATTTACACCATCACAACAAATAAAAGGTGAAATGGAGTTACCGAAACTAGGAGTTACCGAAACTAGGAGTTACCGAAACTAGGAGTTACCGAAACTAGGAGTTACCGAAACTAGGAGTTACCGAAACTAGGAGTTACCGAAACCTTCATTATTTGCATGTTTCCAAGCTTTTTATTAAAAATTCATGTTCAAAACTCAAAACTCAAGTACCAACCCGCACCACCTACTAAACTCCTGGTAGGCAAATACTCACCTGGTATCACGTGTCATGTAAACACCTTCCCGGACAAGTTCACCACCCATTTTTTTATTTCACTTTGGTTGTAATATCTCGGTCTATGGGGGTGTTATAGAGCTGAAACTTTGAATATATAAAGTTGTGACACCCCCCTACTCTGCTTCAATGGGGGGAGATGGGGCGACTCACTGCAGGGTGGGTTGCCCTATATACAACAATTTTTTTGGCTATTTTGGTGTCCCAAACAAGTTCACCACCCACTTGATTAACTACACGTCTAGGGTTGTATCTCCAGTTGTGAGGTTGGTATAAAGCTGAAATTTGGGGGATGTCTTGCAAACAACCCCCTCTCACAATACACTAGTGGGCGGCCGGCGACGACCCACTACAGCATGGATCGCCACATATAAAGTTGTTCATTTTTTTTAACAACCCAAGTCTCACAAACAAATTTGCCACCCAACTGCATCATAAAGAAAATGTTGTGAGAACATACCTGATATAAAATTGAGTAAAATTTGAACCCTAGTTCTGCTCATGAAAATTTTTTCAGTAGGGCACCCGCCCCATCCCATAAACAGCAGACCGAAAATTTCACTTTAAACCAATTTTTTGTTTCACACGTAAAAAGTTGGTTTACAAAGTTCACTAGGGAAGAGTCCAAGGTTCAAAGTTACGTAAACAACATGACCTCTAAAATGCCTGCATAAGGAAATTCATTTGGGGTGAATATAACAACGTCATAATCACATAATTACAGGAACAAAATTTGACAAAATTTTCACTTTTTCATTCACCCCAAATAAATTTCCTTATGCAGGCATTTTAGAGGTCATGTTGTTTACGTAACTTTCAACCTTGGACCCTTCCCTAGTGAACTTTGTAAACCAACTTTTTAAGTGTGAAACAAAAAATTGGTATAAAGTGAAATTTTCCATCTGCTGTTTATGGGACGGGTGGGTGCTATACTGAAAAAAATTATAATGAGCAGAACTAGGGTTCAAATTTGACTCATTTTTATATCAGGTATCTTCTCACAACATTTTTTTATAATGCAGTTGGGTGGCAAATGTGTTTGTGAGACATGGGTTGTTTTTAAAAAATGAACAACTTTATATGCAGCGACCCATGCTGTAGTGGGTCGTCGCCGGCCGCCCACTAGTGTATTGTGAGAGGGGGTTGTTTGCAAGACATCCCCCAAATTTCAGGTGTCTATCGCTTTCACAGCTGGAGATATGTCCCGTGTAGTTCAGCCAATCAAGTGGGTGGTGAACTTGTTTGGGACACCGAAAAAGCCACAAAAAATGTTTGCATATAGGGCAACCCACCCTGTAGTGAGTCGCCGCACCTTCCCCCATTTATACGGAGTAGTGGGGTGTTAAGACTATATACCCACCAAATATTAGCTTTGTATCACTCCCATAGCCAGAGATATTGCATCTGAAGTGAAATAAAAAAATGGGTGGTGAACTTGTCCGGGAAGGTGTTTAGAAGACCCTGCAAAACGTCAGCTGTCATGTAGCAAACCCTGTAAAGTGTCAAATGTCATGAAAACCTCCGTAAAGTGTCATGATATCCTAATCTTACTGCACAGTATCCAAATGTCCAAAAGTAAGATTATATACAAAAACATAACATTTGGATACGCATTTGAAACGCTTTCACTACTTGGCAATGGTTAATGATCACATTTCATTTAAATCCTCTTTCCTATTCTAGCACGAACAGTATTCAGATTTCTATGGCGAATGCACACTGTGTGCAAAAATGGTTTTCTGCAACTGTTATTGCTGATTTGAATTTGGCTACCAATGTGCTGCGACAAGGAGAGCGATGCTTGTCAAAGTTGAGAGACTCGCGGTTAGTGCAGTCGTAGTTTGAGACTTGGATCCAAGTTGTTTATTTGCATCTAGTTCTTAAAAGCCTTAAAAATGTTAGAGCTGTGTGATGCACTATCATTACCCCTCCGTTTTTCAGCGTGTGGGTGCATCGAGCCACACTCTGGTGCCTTGATACTGCGGCTACAGTTGGCAAAACTTACCACATGTGATCCAGCCCAAATGTCTGGTGAAAGCGACAATCCACTCCAGGGGTCTCCTAGGGGGGGGGGCTGCCCCCCCCCAAATCGGCCAGCTATCTATCTATCCCGGAGGCCGCTCATCAGCTATCTTTCTATCCCGAGGCAAAATTTTTGGCTACTACCCCCAATACCCCCCCCCAAATCGCTCAGCTATCTATCTATATGGAGTCGTTTTTGAGAAATTTTGCCCCAATTATCGCTCAAAATCACTAATTTTCGCACCTTTTTATAGTTTTTCACCTCTCAAAATCGTGCTTTCCGGCTATATACATCGTTATATACCTATTTTTTGCCATTTTATACCGACTTTTGGCTACTTTTAACTGATTATTAGCGATTTTTCCCCTTTCTGCCTTTTTAACCTTGAAAAAGCCTATATATTGTGCCGTTCCCTCAAGCCCCCCCCCAGCCCCCCCAGAAAAATTTTCAGCTATCTATCCCTCCGGAGGAGCGATTTGCTATCTATCCAGCCCCCGCGACGGCCAAAATCCTGGAGACCCCTGATTCACTCTCTTCCTTCGTCATACAAGGCTGTCTTGCAGTTTGAAGTTACAGTGCGCGCAGAAATTTCTGTTTTTTTGTTAATTTTTTGTCTGCGTAAACAACTACCTAGTGCCAGTGTTATTCCGCGCACTCGTACTCGCCTAGATTTTAAAACGGCGCGCCGTTTTCCCTATACTTTTTGAGGCCCATCACACGCGTGAAAATGGGAATTGTGGGTAGAGGTAGAGGCCTAAAATTATGTGCGTTTTCTGTAAAATGGTAGAAAATGAAGAAATTTAACTCTCATTATAGAGCTCACACACAAAAAAAGGCGAGCCTGACCGATTTTTGGGGTTAGCGCTCGCGGGCATTGAGACCAAAGTGGGCGGAGCTTACGTGGACCGGCGCATGCAAAGCAAATTATCTGCGCGCACTGTAGTCACACCGATAAACTTGACAAAAAATATATACAAAAGACTTTTCTATATTTTTACTCTAGTGTGCAGAATTATGTATGCACGATTGTTTTTCTATCGTAGTGATGATCCAGATACTAATTTTCTTATTAGTATACTTATTACTAAATACCGATTTCTCACATCAATTATCATAAAAAGTTTTCCTTCTCAACACAGATTCGATGTGCATTACGGAATCGCTGTTGTCCGTAACGTCTACAACAATTTTTGGCATACTGCCAAGTGTTAATTGCACTCAATTCGTACATACTGACGCCTCACCTGGTGTAGCGTCAGTTGGACTGTCATGGAAATTCATGACAATACTGAGGGAAGATTATGCTTATCCGTGGAGAAACAAGCCAGGAATTTTTCATGAAAATTTTCATGAATTTGGTGAGTTGCTGTAAATTGTGTTCGTTGTTCGACTGCTGGAGATTGTAAATATGAGATACATTTCAATGGCGCACCGCACACTCAAAATTTTCAAGGGCGGTTCGAACGTTTTTTAGTTCCGCCAAGGCGGAACTCCAAGTGTGGTTCGAACATTTTTTTAAAGGATTTTTAGGACATTTTTTCAACATTCGAAGGAAATTCGAATGGAGTCCGGACAAATTGACCTGAATTTGTACACTTCTTGTGCATTTGGGTGTCATAACATTTCCACGCAGTAAGTTTCAAAATAATAGGGACAGTTTCAATTCCACCCTTGACTTTTCAATTCCACCCATTAGAGAAGGTTGTTGTTAGATACAAATCTTACTTATCTTTCCAAATATTTTTGTGAAAATTGTTTTATGGGTACATCTAAGCATAATCTTCAAAAACCAAGAGAGAAAAATTTATGTGAAATCCACTCGTTCTAAAGATAATTGTATTTTGTGTGGTGCATATTTGTGTAAACAGAAACTGAATTCCAGCCTGGTAGAAAGTGTCCATATGTTTTCTTGCCTAGATGGCGCACCGCACACTCAAAAGAGTGCGGACGTTGTTCAAACAATTTGCGCTTTCTGCCCTTTCCGAATTAATTCCGCCCCTGCACAATTAAAGGCAATTCTGCCATGAGTAAAAAGAGTGCGGACGTTGTTCAAACGCTTTGCGCTTTCCGCCCTTTCTGAATTAATTCCGCCCCTGCACAATTCGAGGCAATTCCGCCATCGTCAAAGTGTTTGAACGTTTCATGTGCGGAATTGAAATCGAGGGCGGTTCGGATGTTTTTGAATTCCACCCCCGATTTTAATTCCGCCCTTTTGAATTCAGCCCATGAAAAAGTGTTCGAACCGCAACTGAAAATTTGAGTGTGCCGTGCGACATTGGCTCGATTGATTCAGGCAACCAGGTTTTCAGGGACATAAATATTTTAGCGCTGCAGTGAGAGTTTACAATTAGGGTGTTTACAGGAATCTTGTAGATTTTTAAGTTCTCTGCGTGGGTTCAGATAGATAGTAACTCGCTCCAAAGGTGAAAGTGGACAAAAACATATGTAAATCAGCGATTTTGTGTGAAAATTTAGGCAAAACTACTCAAAAATTGCCCGAAAGCTTATTGATGGAATTTGTACGCCATTTGGCCAAAATTTGTCACTTGACATGGCTCAGGTGGGAAATTTGTCATGTATCGTGGTGTTGAATTCCAATCACATCACTATTCGCAATGTTTGATATCGTCGCAAATAATCCCAAATCAATACTGTCACATCTCAGGGTCCGGGGTATTCCATGATAGACACGAATTGGCGCCGGGCATCCAGCTCGGGGTTCGCCGACATCATCCTGTTCAATTTGGCCAGCGCTGCGATCCAAGATTCAACTCGCTTTTAACAATATTTGGTTCAATGGTGACATGGCGGCAAGTTTCTGAATATGAGTGGGTAAGTCGCTGACCCGCAATTCCACGGGTCCGCTCCTCCTGACTATCGTAATTTTTACCCCAATATTTTCAATGACTGATTCAAAGTGAATTTTTTTGACAACCGAAACTTCCCAAATCTTTTTTTTTAATTTCTTAAATTTCAAAAAACTGTTTTAATCACATTCACCAGCAAATTGAATCATTTTTTTATATAACGGCAGTCAACAGTATTGTAAGAGTCCTCATTTTGGTAAACTGAAATGTGCATGTTCAAAACTGATATTTTTATATCAATTTTGTAAAATTTGGTTGTCAACTAGTGTATCTGAACTAGGGTTCAAACGGGATTGACTTTTCGGGATCGGGATCGTGATTCACTTTTTGAGATTTCGGGATTGGGATTCACTTTTTGAGATTTCGGGATCGGGATCGGGATTGGGGTTTCTGGATCGGGATCGGGATTGGTTTTTTGAGATTTCGGGATCGGGATTGGCCGGGATTGGGGTCACGGTATCGGGATCGGGATTGGGATAGACATTTTTCCGGGATCGGGATTGGGTTCTAGGGATAGAGATTTTGGCCATTTTTCTGGCATTCACAGTTGTTCATCAAGGTCTCAAAACACTCTTGGATGCCAGAAAAGACGCTGGGGGTTTGAATCCACTTTTTTTGCATGCCAAAACGTCATCATTTCACTTTTTATAATTTCCACTAATTTATCCGGGATCGGGATCCCGGACTTGGGAGTTTCTCGGGATCGGGATCGGGATTGGTATTTTTGAGATTTCGGGATCGGGATTGGGCTTTCGGGATCGGGATCGGGACTGGTAAATCCCGGAATTTCACGGGATCCCGTTTGAACCCTAATCTGAACCAAAAGCAAATGACATTGAAGACTGAATTGTCAGTTCGTAATTCTGATCAGGCACACATTTGATTTCGCGACGCAGCCGACTGCGCAGCCGAGTGCGTCAACCAGCCCGACAACTTCAAGCAACCTCCAGCCGAGTTATTGCAGCCGCGTGGAAGAGAATCGATTTTCAAGAGGTGTTACGCCAAGCGGTGAATAGGAATTGTGCGTTATGGGGGGGGGGGGGTGCGGTGGTGATGGCTGTTGTAGTTATTAGGTGCGACTTATTTGCACGTGCACGAGTCAACGTGCACTGGGAGTAGACCTACTGGGATTTCTGCTGTATCCTTGCAAGGGACCCATGCGACCACATGTGGGTTGGGGTGTAGATCCTTACCCCTTACAACAAATTCTTCCATTACACCTTCTTTTTCAAAATCTGCCTCTTCCCTTGAAGGTAGCATGTGACTGAATCGCTATGGCCATAAGCAACCACTCCCAGGAAGTAAATAAAATCTACCGTATTTACTCGAATAATTCCCCCACTTGAATAGTTCCCCCCTGTTGGACGAGTGATGAAAAAATAATTCCCCCACTTGAATAATCCCCCCCCCAAATGATGGGATAAAGTTAATGCAGATATCTTTTGAAAATAACCGATGAAGTCAGACTGAGCAAAATAGCTGTGTCTGGGGCCAGTTCCGCAAGTTAAAAGTAGATAGTAAAAATTGGAGAGTAGAGTAAAACGGCACGTGGCAAGTAAAGAGTAGAGTAAAAATTTAAGAGTGAAGTAAAAATTTAAGAGTAAAGTAATAAGTAGAGTAAAAATTGAAAAGTAGAGTAAAAAATAAAAAAGTGCCAAATGTAAAGTAAAGTGTCAATTCTGTATCCAAATCTTATGTTTTTGTATCCGAATCTTATGTCGAAAAGTAAGATTTGGATACAAAAACATGAGATTTGGATTCGAAAAAAAATTTGGATACACAATTGACACTTTACTTTACATTCGGCACTTTTTTATTTTTTACTCTACTTTTCAATTTTTACTCTACTTATTACATTGCTCTTCAATTTTTATGTCACTCTTCACTCCCCGGGGGAATTATTCGAGTAAATACGGTATCTAAGAAGAAAGTAAAATCTTTATATCTAAGAAGAAAGTAAAATCTTTATATTTGGTTTTGAGGGCTCTCAAAGGGGGTATGAAAAAGCCTGGGGGCTAAAATTTAAAAAAATGTTGGTAGAGAAATGCATGGGCTATTTTTTTATACCAATGTCAGCCCCCTAGCTCACCAGCTTCATGAATCGCGACCAAAAACATTGAGCGAACTCGCGGCGAACTTCTGTAGCTGGAGCATTGAGAATATTTACATTACTTGCGCTGAGAGTTTTCGCTCTTTGCGATGGGTCAATGACAACATTTTATTCAAACCTATTCTAGCAACAACCGTATTCAGATTTCTATGGCGATGCACACTGGGCGCAGAAATGCTTTTATACTATTGTTACTGCTGATTTGAATAGGTATGGCTACCAATATGGTGCGACAGGGGTATTGTAGATTTTGCCCCTCCGGAGGGATAGATACCTGAAAATTTTTCTGGGGGGGGGGGGGGTTCGCGGTGGTTCAAGATATATGCATAGAAGGGAGGAAAAGAAGAATCTTCGCTAAAAGTAGCTGAAAAATGGCTAAAAATGGGTATATAATGACATATAAACACCTTCCCGGACAAGTTCACCACTCATTTTTTTATTTCACTTCGAACGCAATATCTCCGTCCATGGGGGTGTTATAAAGCTGAAACTTTGTATATATAAAGGTGTAAGACCTCCTCACTCCCCAACAATGGGGGGAGGTGCGGCGACTTACTACAGGGTGGGTCGCCCTATATGCAACAATTTTTGTGGCGTTTTTGGTGTCCCAAGCAAGTTCACAACCCACTTGATTAGCTACACTTTGAAGGCTATATCTCCAGCTGTGAGGGCGGTAGAAAGCTGAAATTTGGGGGATGTCTTGCCAACAACTCCCCTCACAATACACCAGTGGGGCGGCTGCCGACGACCCACTAAAGCATGGGTCACTGCATATAAAGTTGATAATTTTTTTAAGAACAGCCCAAGTGTCAGAAACAAGTTCGCCACCCAACTGCATTACAAAAAAATGTTGTGAGAACATACCTGATATAAAATTGAATCAGATTTGAACCCTAGTTCTGCTCATAAAATTTTTTTCAGTAGGGCACCCACCCTGTCCCATAAACAGCGGACTTAAATTTCACTTTAAACCAATTTTTTGTATCACACTTAAAAAGTTGGTTTACAAAGTTCACTAGGGGAGGGTCTAAGGTTCAAAGTTATGTAAACAACACAACCTCTAAAATGCTTCCATAACGAAATTTATTTGGGGTGAATGAAAAAGTGAAAATTGTGTCAAATTTTGTTCCTGAAATGACATCATTTTGACATCATAGAATTCACCCCAAGTAAATTTCCTTATGGAGGCATTTTAGAGGTTATGTTGTTTACATAACTTTGAACCTTAGACCATTCTCTAGTGAACTTTGTAAACCAACTTTGTAAGTGTGAAACAAAAAAATGGTTTAAAGTCAAATTTTCATTCTACCGTTTATGGGACAGGGTGGGTGCCTTACTGAAAAAATTTTTTTTGGCTGAAATAGTGTTCCAACCCGATTCAGTTTTATAGTAGGTATGTTGTTGCAACATTTTTTCAACGCAGTTGGGTGATAAACTTGTTTTTTGACACTTGGGCTGTTTTTAGAAAATGGTCAACTTTATATGCAGTGACCCATGCTTTAGTGGGTCGTTGGCAGCCGCCCCACTGGTGTATTGCGAGGGGGGTTGTTGGCAAGACATCCCCCAAATTTCAGCTTTATACCGCCATCACAGCTGGAGATATGGGCCTCATAGTGAAATAGGTATGAAAAATAGCGATTTTGAGCGTAAATTGGGGTATAGTTTCTCAAAAATTACTCGAGATAGGTAGATAGCTGGCCGATTGGGGGGGGGGATTTAGGGGATAGTAGCACAAAATTTTGCCTCCGGGATAGATAGATAGTTGAGCGGCCACCAAGATAGATAGATAACTGGGAGTAACCCCCCTCCCTCCCAACCCCCACCCTTTCCTACCTCTGTGGTGCGACAAGGAGAGCGATGCTTGTCAAAGTTGAGAGACTCGCGGTTAGTGCAGTCGTAGTTTGAGACTTGAATCCAAGTTGTTTATTCCATCTAGTTCAGCCTTACTAAAAGAATTTACTAATATTAAATGATAAAATTTTGCTGAACTGATTACGTGATAAATATAGCTTACCTAAAGATAAATTAGCTTTTATCAGATATTTGAAAGTTCAAGGGCGGTATTTATAAGTGACTCACCTGCACTCATTTATACGGAACGCAGTTTTGTGACACGAGTCGACTAGCGCTTCGCTGTTACGAATTGAAGCTACGGTTTATCGGGTTGCGAGTGGACATTCATCGAAAGTGAGTATGGATTGCCATAGAGATACTCCAAAGTTCGTTATTCTATGTAGTCTTTTCCACAGCACCGTGGTTCCATTTAGAATTCCTAGAATTGAATACCACCCAGAGACCGTGGCGGCAACTGGAATGGCGGCAGTCGCGGTGGATTCCGTGGCGCCGGGCGTGGTGTCGGTGGACGGCGTGGCGGCGCGGCCCAGCATCGTGACGTCGCTTGGTCGCAGAGCGCGGCGGGCAGAGGCTTGACGCGAAACCTCCGAATGATTCGCCGTGCGTACAGGGCGGCGCACGCAAACACGCTAATCAACAGGTTAGGGATGGCCAGGGTTTTTCATTTTTTTTTCAAGTTTTTTTAAAATAAAAAACGTTTTATTAAAAAAAAATTCAAAATACCTAGTACATAAGTACTAAATTTTTTGGCTGCTGTTTGAAAAAAAAGTTTCGATACCTATGTTTAAAAACAACAACAAAAAAAACCATTAAAAACATTGCCCATCCCTAACTATCACATCCAACATTACCCCCTCCATTTTTCCCTGTGCCTTAGCAGTGTCTGCATTCGGCAGGCAATCCGTGTCACATGTGATCGAGCCCACATGTCTGATGAAAGCAACAATCCACGCTGTTCCTTTGTCACATAACACTTTACATGGTCTTTTGCATTACATTTGAAACTTTACAGGGTCTTTTACATGACACCTGATATTTTACAGTATCTTTTACATGTCACATAATATTTTACAGGGTTATTTACAGACAGTCATGTGCCAGTATCAGACCCTGTAAATAGTCAAATGCATGCAAAGTGTCAAAAGTCATGTAAAATGCCCGGTACAATGGCAAACGAAATCGTGGTGAAATCGATCATCAACGCCGTTCCTTTCTTCTACACGGCTGTCTTGCAGATTGAAGTGAGTAACTTCCAGAAATGAAAAAAATTGATTAAATTTGATTAATTAAAAGAAATTTATCTTTTATCTCGTGTGAGGAGTAATTATGCACAATTGTTGTCCTATCGTAGTGATGAATTGAGATATTCATCACAGATGATTCATAAATACTTTTATACAATTTTCCTTTACCGCTCAGATTCGAGGCGCATTACGCGTTGCTGTTGTTCGTTACGTCTACAAATTTTTTTTGGCATGCTGCCAAGACTCAGTTGAACACTATTCGCACAGACTGTGGAGAAGGGTACGCTTATCCATTCTTCCGGAGCAAGAACCCAAAAGTGTTCATACATTTTGTGAGTTGCTTTAAATTTTGTTTTTTTTTACACTGCTGGAAATTGTCAAGTTAATTGTTAATTAAAAAGTTACAAGCAATTTTTATCGGCTCAATTGATTCGGCAGCCAGGTTTTCAATGATAATAAATATTTTAGCGCTGCAGCGAGAGTTTACAATCAGGGTGTTTACAGGAATATTGTAGATTTGTGAGACCTCTGCGGGGGTCCAGATAGTAAATCGCTCTAAAAGTTGGGCGAAAACCTATGAAAGATTTTGTACGAAAATTGCGGCAAAACTACTAAAAAATTGCCCCAAAACTGATCGATGGGATTTTTACGCGATTTGGCCTCTTGTCACTTGCGAATTGGCAGGGTTCAGGCGGCAAATTCTCAATTATGTTGGTGTTGAATTCCAATCACACCATACTTCACAAATGTTTGAAATCGTCGCAAATAATGCCAAATCAATACTTTTACATCTCAGGTCAGGGGTATTTCATGATAGACCCAAATTGGCGCCGAACGCCCAGCTCGGGGTTCGCCGACATCGTCCTGTTCAATTTGGCCAGCGCTGCAATCCAAGATTCAACTTGCTTATAACAATATTTGGTTCAATGGTGACATGGCGGCAAGGGTCTGGATATGAGTAGGTAAGTTGCTGACCCGCAATTCCACTGATCCGCTCCTCCCGACTACTGTAATTTTTACACCAATATTTTAAACGACTACTTGGATCAAGTGAATTTTTTAGCGAAGTCTACCAAAACTTCACAAAAAATTTTTTCAAAAATTTCATAACTTTCATAAATCTGTTTTGAACACATTCACCAAATTTGATCATTTTTGATGTCAACGTTATTTGTCAGAGTTCTCATTCTGGTAAATTCAAATGTGTTCAAAACTGATAATTTTCTATAAATTTTGTAAAATTTGGTTGTCAACTAGTGTATCTGGAGCAAAAGCAAATAACATTGAAGACTGAATTGTCAGTACATGATTCTGATCGGGCACACAATTGATTTCGCGACGCAGCCGAGTGTGTCAACTAGCCCGACAACTTTGAGTACGCGCAGGGCAACCTCCAGCCGAGTTATTGGGGGTGCGGGGGTTTGAAATATAGGCTTTTTCAGGGTGTAGAAGAAAGAAAAGGGTATAAGGGTAAAATTGGGATAAGAAAAGGGTAAAATTGTTCAAAATGGGTATACAAGAACATATACCTAGTACTAAAAATAGCTGAAAGTAGATAAATAGGAACAGAAACTAGTGATTTGGGGTAAAGTTTCTCAAAAATCGCTCCAGATCGGTAGATAGCTGAACGATTGGGGCCCAAAATTTGGCCTACGGGATAGATAGATAGCTGGGCGGTTTGGGGGGGGGGAGTTTTAATTAGAAACTTGGATCAAACTTTTTTTATCGCATCTAGTTCTGAATGAATTTACTAATATTAAATGATAAAATTTTACTGAACTGATTACATGGTAAATCACGTTAATTGGCTTTTATCACATAATGGAAAGTTCAAGGGCGGTATTTATAAGCGACGCACTTGCACACATTCATACACAACACAGTTTTGTGACACGAGTCAACTAGCACTTCGCTGTTACGACTTTAAGCAACGTTTATCAGAGGCGAGGGGACGTTCATTGAAAGAGAGTATGGATCGCCATAAAGATATTCCAAAGTTCGTTATTCTATGTAGTCTTTTCCACAGCACCGTGGTTCTATTTAGAATTCCTAGGATTGAATACCACCCAGAGGCCGTGGCGGCAACTGGAACGGCGGCGGTCGCGGTGGATTCCGTGGTGCCGGGCGTGGTGTCGGTGGATGGCGTGGCGGCGCGGCCCAGCATCGTGGAATGTTCGCCGGGCGTACAGGGCGGCGCACGCAAATGCGCTTATCAACAGGTATTGGTTTGCATTTCATTCAAGGTTTCTACTTTTTGTGGAGTTGTGATGGATAGGGTTTTTCGATAATAGATGGAAACGCTTTGGCTAGATAGGTTTTACTTGATTGTGTGACAGATGAGACCCAAATCGTGCTATGCTAGTCTCACATTAAGGGTCGAAGGGTGCTACTTTTAACAATAAAGTAATTTCTGATACACTATCACAACCAAGATAAACCCCGCTATTTTTCAGCATGTGGATGCATGCAGCTTGTCAATTGTAATCTGTGAAGTCGATAATCGACGGCGTTCCTTTGTTTTACGTGGCTGTCTTGCAGATTGAAGTGAGTCACTTCCGTAAATTTAAATTGAAAGACGTTTTGGTGTACCACACACAGACATTTTTAAAAATCATACGTGTGCTGTTTTTTTAAAGTCGAAACTCAAACAATTTGTATGAGTTAAACTTTTGAGTTCCAATTTTAAGTTCCGCTTGAGTACCCTTGTGAGTACCAAAGATACTTTTTAGTAGCTCAAGAGTTGGAACTGTTTAAAACCTGAACTAATATAAATTGTTCGAATTTTGTTTGAGTTCTGACTTTTACAAACAGCATTCATACGAGTTTTTTAAAATGCTGTGTGTGGTGCGAATAATATTGTATCTCATGTGAGCATAAATATGCACAAGTGATGTTTCGTAGTCTATCGTAGTGATGAATTGAGTTACAAATATTCTTCACCGCTGATCTGACATCGATACTTCAATACTACATCAATACAATCCTTTACCTCACAGATTCAAGACACATTATGCGATCACTGTTGTCCGTTTTTCAAGAAGCCAATTTAGAAGAGTTGTTACGGCAATCGGCAAATGGGAATTGTGCATTAGGGAGGGGGGGGGGCGATGGCAGTTATTGGTGAAGTTATTAGACGCGACTTACAACATAACAAAAAAAGGTGAAACAACCAATCAAAAGTTACCGAAATTTGCATTTTCAAGTTTGTTATTGAAAATGCATGTTCAAAACTCAATTTTTCGCAAAAGTTTATCATGTGCGAGGTTTCTTTTCAAATATTGTGGAAAACGTATAATCGAAAATGGTCCGATGACAAATCAATTTCACGCTGAGGCCAAAAAATCAATTTGTCGCCAGGTCATTGCATGTGACTTTTCGTTGATTTTGTGGACCCAGCGTCAAATCGGACCATTTTGGATCATTCAAATTTGAAAATACCCTATCACAAATGATTTTTTTTTTGGAAAAGTTGTGCACCTTTTATTTGTCGTTATGCTGTAATTCTCGCCAAGTACGTAGTCGGGAGTGTGGAGCCCGCCCCCCATTGGCGCAGAAGCCAAAGCACCAATGTTTGACCTCAGGGGTCGAATTTTAGGGGGGGTGGACCCGTTCGCAGGGCTCCGTATACAAACCACCCCCACCTCAAAAATCCTGGCTACGTCCCGGAGTCCCGCCTAATATAAGTACAGTACACTGATAGGAATAAATTAAGGGTGTGCTTCTAAAAGTACCGATCTACAAATTTCTCAAATTTGAGTTAGGACCATTTTGGGGTCCCCATAAAAATGCGCTTCAAAAAAATATATAATATGTGGGGGGTGCGAAATTCAATTTTGAGATATGGGGGGTCAAAAAAAGCAAAAAAATCGCAAAATACAGTTTTTGAAATTTTAAAAGTACCAATCTACAAGCTTTTTCAGCTTTTGTATTTTTTAAAGTACCGATCTACACACATTTTTTGAAAATGGTACTTTATTTTTTGTGCTTCTAAAAGTACCGATGTCAGCTCAGCATCATCAACAGCAAAAACTCAATTTGTGCTTTTTTACTATGGGTAAAAGTACCGATCTACATCTATCTAATTTTGTGCTTTAAAATATACCGATCTACATGCTATTATACTCGGCAGACATTATGCGAGTCAATGGTCTAACGAATTTTTGTACAAGTGCCATTCTAACCCAATTTCATTGTTATTGACACTCGTATTTCATGCGTAGGGATGACCATCAACAAATTTTTCAATTAGATAAGTGAACGTCACCGTCGAAATTTGAATTTAAGATCTACACTTGATAAATATACGATAATTTCTTATTATTACGAACATGGTGAGCATGTTATGTTATTCAGAGCAATTTTTAGATTTTCAAAACGATCCTGATTTAGCTAGTGGTGTACAGTGTACAGGGTCGTTCTTCCCTTGTTCTATCGCACGCACACATACGTACTTTTTTGTTGGAATTTGTCTGGGCTGTTACAATAAAATACCTTGTTATCTGCTTTCATATGACAATATGCGTGTTCAGTTTATCCTGTTCTCGCATAAAACGTCGGATTGAATAAGATTTACCATGAATCGATTGGAATGCATTCATTCAAATTCAAAATTAACTTAACAATTTTAACGAAATTTAAAATTGGTACGTAAGGGCCGAATCACTGATTCCTTTCATGTCTGCCGAGTTTACCAATGTGTTCCTTTAAAATGTACTGTACTACAAAAAATACGATTCACTCAATGTTTTATAGCTAGTGTTATATGTATAAACAATGATTATACCCATGCATGTGGATACCCAACAATATGGCTGAAATACCCATACCCAAAATTCCCATACCCAATACCCATGTATGGGTATTGCTTACTCCAAACTTTCAATTGCGATTATCGCAAAATCGATTTTTTGTAGATCGGTACTTTTAGAAGCACACCCTTCAAATGCAATCAGAGACGTATCCAGGATTTTTGGGCGGGGGCTGTTTGTTCACGGAGCCCGACGAACGGGGGGGCAAAAGTACCAAAGATACTTTTAGTAAAATAGCTCAAAAGTCGGTACTATGAAAATCGGAACTTAAAAGCGGAACTCTTACAAATTGTACAATTTTGTTGAGTTCCGATTTTTCAATGAGCGTTCGTATAATTTTTTAAATTTCTGTGTGGTGCGCCTTTACGTAAATAGGTAGTTAGTACTTTAGTACTATTTCATAAATTACACCACCCTACGCCGTAGTGCAGCGCACACTTCTCTGTAAAGGCGCATGCTGTCTGTCATGTTGCCTATTGTATTGTGATTGTATTTAGTTTTGCGTGCTTCTGTGATAGGTGTAGGCAAATACTCACCAGGTGCCACATCCTGAAAGGTGTAAAGTAAAGTGTCAAATTTCATGTAAAATGTCACTCATGCAAAGTGTCAATTGTCATGATAAATGTAAAGTAAAGTGTCAATGCAAAGTTCAGTTACAATTTACGTTCTCTCTTTTTCAATTGACATTTTACATTACATTTGTAGGGTGTCAACTTTCCGTTTTCCGTTTCCGCTTTTCGGAGGCAAATTTTTTTCCGTTTTCCCGGCTGCTCATTTTTTTTCCCGTTTCCGTTTTTCCAGCTCATTTTCCGTTTTCCGGCTAAATTTTCGGTTCTTCTGCCTTTGTTCCGTTTTCCGGTTCAATTATCTGCTTTTCCAACCTTTTTTTTCACCTTCCAGCTCAATTTTTTGTTTTCTGTTTCAGCCAAACTGGTAAACATGCATGCAGGCTCTCAATTATGTGAATTTTTCCCATTTTTAGCAAAATTTCTGCAAATTTTTTTTATTTCTGGATAAATTTCTGCACATTTTTTCCAATTCTGGCAAAATTTCAGCGAATTTTTTTTCCGTTTCCGGCATATATTCGGCAAATTTTTCCGTTTCCGTTTTCCGGCCTTTCATTTTTCCATTTTCCGTTTTCTGGCAAGTGCAAATTGTTTTCCATTTCCGTTTTCCGCCAAAAAGTTTTTGTTGACACCCTAGACATTTGACACTTTACAGGTACCACTCCCAGACCCTCTAAAAAACTGTACCGTATTTCCTCGAATTACCCCCGGGGGTTCATTTTTTCAGTGTGACAATTTTGAGAGAAAAACGTGAAAAATGCAACAATAACCACCATTTATAAGTTTTTCCAGCCTTATATAAGGATGTAGATGGTATAAACGATGTTCTAACGTAACACAGTAAGCGTTTTGAACGTCTGTTATGCATTTCCCGGACCACAAATTTATAGTGCCCATTTTAAGGGGGGAGGGGGTATTTCGAGGAAATACGGTAAAATGTCAGGCAAAGTGTCAGAAGTCATGCAAAATGCCCTGCGAAATGGCAAACGTACGTGCCCCCTGATGTCTGCAAGCGCAAACCTCTCTTCTATTTTTTCCTGATTTCAGTTGACGACTGATGATGCCATCTATGCATTTGAAACATTTCCAGCATCCCTGCTAATTTCAATCGGCCAATGATGCATTGCATTTCAATACTATTCCCTATTCTAGCATCAACAGTACATTTCTATGGAACATGCTTTTATGCGATTGTTATTGCTGTTATACCAATGTGGTGCGACAAGGAGAGCGATGCTTATCAAAGTTGAGAGACTCGCGGTTAGTGCAGTCGTAGTTTGAGACTTGGATCCAAGTTTTTCATCTAGTTCAGCCTTAAAAAATGATAAAATTAGAACTTTCTGGTGCACTATCTCAACCAAAATTACCCCTCAATTTTTCAGCGTGGGAGTGCATGCAGTCGCACACACCTTAGCATTAGGTATGGCCGAGGGTTTTTAAAAAAGGTTTTACAAAATAAAAAAGGTTATAAGTGCTAAAAAAATTTGCCCGACGTTTACAAAAATGGTTTCGATGCATGTGTTCGAAGTACTAAAACGGTTTTATTTAAAAAACGTATTTATTAAGAAAACGTTTTTTGATTAAAAAGATGGGGTTCGTTGAAACAAAATTTTTGCCATCTCTAGATACAATATCCGAGATACAAATTTTTTCTTCACCACTGATCTGACGTAAATACTTTTATACAATTTCTCTTTACCGCGCAGTTTCAAGGCACATTACGCGATCGACGTTGTAATGGATAATTTTTGGCACGCTGCCAAGACTCAATGGCACTTAATTCGTGCGCGCTGAGGGAAGATTACATTTAGATACACCTCCGGAGAAGCAACCCAAATGTTTTCATAAGTTTGTTCTTCGTTCGATTGCTGGGGATTGTAAATATGAGCTAACTGTATTGAGATTGTTGTGATTTGAGCCGCAGGGTTTTCAGGGATATACCGGGTGGCCCACGTCAGGCGCCCGGTTTCAATTGGCACCCAACACGTCAATTTTGAATGAAACCTGCTCAAATTTGGTATGGTGGTACATAAATGTACCCCATTTGTTGTGTTAAGTGCACAGTTTCATGTCGCAAGATTTCGTGTCGGAACGGGAAGAAAAGTCTAATTTTCACGTGCTTAAACGTGTGCCATTGTAGGTGGTTATGTGGAGTGACATTGTTTTGCATATGATGTGATAAATGAGAAACTTTAGAGATATGAATGTGTGTGCTTAACATACTAAATAGGGTACATTACTCTACGGCCATGCCAAATTTGGACCATTTTCATGAACAATTGGTGCTTTGGTAGACGATTGAACGACCCAGCAGCTGTGGGCACCAAAGAGCGCATGGCAACAGCGCTCAGTGGGCAACTGCGTGCGCGCACTGGGCCGCAATCACCGCATGGCAAACGCAGCACGCGCGCGCGAACGCCAATGCATGAGCGGCCGCCCCGCTCGCGCCCGACTGGCGCCAGTTGGGCGGGCAGCCGCCGCTTTTGTGCGGACGCATGCTACTAGCGTTCCAAATATCTCTGGAGTTTATTTTGATTTATTTTTTAATATAGCTAGGTATGTTTGAATATCACATAAACAATAAATAATTTAAAAAATCTTATATTTATTTATATTTACTCCAGGTTTTACCGGAGATATATAATTATATTTATGTTATGAAAAGAACATAAAAAAATCTGATTTATTTTAATACCTATTTTCGTTAGTTTTTTTTTCAGAGAGATTTGATTATTCTTTGATTATTAATTATTTACTTAATATTTTTTATTTTTTCTTACAGCGATTTCCTGCGATTACATAAAATAATAATTTCTGAAGTCATTTTCGGAACGCTAGTCGCTGCACTCTGTATGTGGACACGCGCAGCACCATTGGCGCCAGCGTGCCGCGTGCCGCGGATGCCATGCGGTGATTGCGGCCCAGTGCGCGCACGTAGTTGCCCATTGAGCGCTGTTGACATGCGGTTATTCGCCGTCGGGCATAAGTCAAACTTAAAAATGCCATTTTGAAAAATAAAAAAATGTAAATATGTGAACTTTTGGAATGAAAGTCCCCAGATAAAGTGGGCTAAGAATAAACGTATAAAAAGGTATACAGACGAAAATAGCGATTATGATGGTGAAAATGGGCAAGATAGAGCTAATTTCAGCACTTTAAGCGTTTTTACTCTAGTCGTATAATACGCAAGCGGTAACTTGGGTTGGGGCCAACTTATAAATGGCCCGATCTCGATCCATCCATTATTTTGGATCAACGACATTGGCGCACCGCACACTGAAATTTTGTGTTCAGCGTTCGAACGTTTTTGCACGCTGAACTACAAACGCTGAAATCAATATCTAAAGAACACAACATTTTTGAAGCGTAAAAATTCTACTCACATGTGAATTGCGCGAAATATTGCAAATTCCGAAATTTTTACGCTTCAAAAACGTTGCGTTCTTTAGATTTTGATTTCAGCGTTTGTAGTTCAGCGTGCAAAAACGTTTGAACGCTGAACGCAAAATTTCAGTGTGCGGTGCGCCATCATGTGAACTTGGTATTTTTCCAATAAAGTCTAATTTTGTATTTGGATATGATTACATATTGTTCGAATGAGAGTAAAAGACACTGTCGGCGGAATGTGATAAAGCCACCGGATCTGGTCGCTAATGGCCGCCGACACACTGGCGTGCAGCGCCGGTTCCCCATAGTCAACGGCAGTATACAAATGGGATATCCATACGGACTTTTGGACAGGTGCCAAGTTCACATAACGTCGGGATTCGAATATTTCCAACGTTTTTACCGAAAAGAAAAGACTCCGCCCTTCGAGCGGGGAGTTGCTGAGTTGTTGCGCTGATGCGTTTCACTGGGCTATAGCATTATCGAGCGCCTTTTTCGTTAAATACGAATTGGCATTTTATCAAAAACGCTTTTTCACGCCGTATACTGAAATGTAAAAAGCGTTACACTTTAGTCGTTAGAAGTCCTGCGCAAAGAGAAAGACATAGGAGTGGTGTAGAATTGTTTTTCCGGTCGAAAAACATTTTTGTGGGTAAAATGCGTAGTTTAGAGTGCTTGTTTTGATCTAAGTTCGTGTTTTTGCCTGTCATTTTTGTTTTCTGTTTTTATTATCTGTTTTTTATCATGTTTTGTTTGATTGCAAGGTTTTTTTCGCTTTCGCTTTGCGTTGCGGCATGATGATCGCGATTGTGGGTCTACCGTTTTTCCTCCAAAACACCCCCCCTTCAAATACCCCCCCCCCTGAAAATACCAACATCTGTTTGTAGTGCGGGAGACGCATAACACACGCTCAAAACGGTTACTCTCTTTAGGTAGAACATTGATTATAACATGTACCTCGTTACATAACGCTGTAAAAAGTTATGGTGCTTATTCTTCCTTTTGTCAAGTTTCTCTGCCAAAGTTTCTAGTCTGAACAAATAAACCCCCTGGGGGTTTTTCGAGGAAATACGGTAAGATGTTTGTGATGGTGGCATTATTGAAGCAAAAAGCCCATTTATGATCGTCTTTTCAAACTGTCATGGAAACGATTCAATGAAAACATTACGCGTGTAATCATTGTTAATGGGGGAAAAACGCATAAACTTGAGACATACGTTTTCATGTAAAAAGGTGATCACACCTGGGGTAAGGAATGTGGGAAAAGTACAGGCGTTTTACACACACTGCTAGAGCCATCACAACGGACGCTCATAAGTGTCAATTACACGGGTGGTTTGGTTTTAGAATCGTAAAACTGAATGGGGTACAGGTGGTTTGGGTTATGCCAAACCTCACAACAAAAGTTTACAAAAACACATATCCATGATGGAGTTTCAAGCACTGGCTGAAGAAAAGTGTTGCATCATATTCAAGGTATACAGCAGCTCTACGATATTCGCCTGTCAAGAGATTGAACAAGGTGAAGCCGCTGATCAACTACACGTTCTTTTGCGCTGTGACGTAGGTGGGCAGAACGACACACCTTGGCGAAGCGACCGTGAAGAGTGGATCCTACCGCTCATTTCAAAGTTAGAACGACACTCATTAACGCTTTTGCTTTTCAGCGAGCCGTTTCCCAATGGTCAGCCACTGGTACAACTTGCCATCAGTGCAGTGATGGAAAAGCGCCAGCAAAAACGGCGCCAGACACGATGGCGCCATTCGGAAACTGGGCGCCAAGCGCCAAGGCCGCCACAGAAAAAGGTCGCCAAGCGGCAATGGCGCCATGGCACGCTGCCCTTTGGCGCCCTCAAATGGCGCCAGCGCCATGGCGCCATTCCATCACTACATCAGTCCTTTTTCTTTCACACGCTCTTACTGTATTTCTTCTAATACAACGGCGCCATCATTTTTTTTAGACACAATGGCGCCATTCGGAAAGTCGGCACCAAGCGCCAAGGGCGCCAGAGAAAAAGGTCGCGAAGCACCAAGGCCGCCACAGAAAAAGGTCGCCAAGGGGCAATGACACCATGGCGCGCTGCCGTTTGGCGCCCTCAAATGGCGCCAGGGCGATGGCGCCATTCCATCACTACATCAGTCCTTTTTCTTTCACACACTCTTACTCTATTTCTTCTAATACAACGGCGCCGTTTTTTTTTCCTTATCTTCTTTACTTGCCGTTCTATTAGAGGTGACCTTCTATTCGCCCCTACTGTTCTATTGCTTTTGTTTGTCTAAAACAGCCAAAAGCTGTCCTTTTGTTACACCTGCCGTTGTATTCCACGTAAATATGCCGTTCTATTAGAAGAAACCCAGTATTAACGTTTCAGTGACTTTGTGGTGCTACAACATTCATCTGCGGACTTGCGATTGTGGCTGGACGTGTGCAATGATTGCCAATGTCAACAACCCACAAACGTTGAGCTTCCTGAAACCGACCAGGTGTGGAAAGGTGGTTACCCTTTTTTATCTTAATAGCCCCCCGCCACTGCTCTAATTCACACCGTCACTTCTCACTGTGAAAAAACACCTCGCCATGGCACTGTTGCGCCTAAAGACTGTAATAATATACCGTAAACGCTCAAATAAGACCCCACCTCAATCCTTTTTTCCGGACACATTTTACAGATGGGACTGATCCAAGGCGCGTCTTATTGAAGACCGCGTCTGTTGAATGGCGGGGGGGGGGGGGGGAGTTATTTGTGCACGCCATCTTATTCGACCTTTCTGCTATATGTGGGCTATGGTCGGTCAAAAACCTACGTTGTTTGCTTGAATAGTTCGCGCTTGAATTATTCCCCCTCTAATAACCCCACCCTGTAAGACCAGTGAAGAAACAATACCCCCTTGAATAATCCCCCCTTAAAAGATTTGATTAATTTGGTCTAGCTAATTTTCACAAAAACGACAGCTTGTTTTGTTTATGAAGCATGTTTCTTAAAATCAGTTCACATAAATATGCTTGAAACTTTTCACAAAACAATAATTCACCCTTCAATAATCCCCCCTCCAATAGTTCCCCGCTCAAAGTCCCTGACAAAACAATAATCACCCAGGCCCGTTATTCAACGAAATACGGTAGTGTAAAAACTTTTCTAGGACACCTTCACCCAGCCTTATACCAGGGGTGGTGCATTCAAGCGGGTTTTATTCGAGCATATACTACCCTAATCTTCTTGCGCACTTAAACAAGCCATTCATTACAGATTGCTGAACTATGTGATCAGTTTTCAAAGCTTTCTATTGACGACATTCAGCAGGTAATCTTTTTCAGCAATCACAAGCAAACGTTCAGTCTCACAATAAACTTATACAAATTTAGCTGGCCACGGGTCTCCAACGTTTCCCACTTGCGGGGACTGCACAGATACCAAATCACTACTCCTGAGCGATAGATAGTTGAAAAACTTTTCTGGGGGCGGGGGGGCTGGTGGGGGGGGGGCTTGAGGCGGCAAAACATATAGGGGTTTTCACTGCATACAAGACCAAAAAGCGAAAAAATGGCTAATAATCAGTTAAAACTGGCCAAAACTACGTTTAATATGCCTAAAAACACCGACATAACGATGCATATAGGCAGAGACCACCGTTTTCATCCTGAAAAACTATAAAAAAACTGCGAAAAGTGGTCATTTTTACCAAAAAATGGCTCAAAAGAACTGAAAAACCACTCCAGATATAGATAGCTCAGCTATTTTGGGGGGGGGGGGGGGGTGTTTGGGCGTATTAGCCAAAAATTTTGCGTCCAGATACATTAATAGCTGAGCCGCCTCAGGGATAGATAGATAGCTGAACGGGCTACGGTATACATACATACCTGGCGGATTTGGAGGGGGGAAGCCCCCCTAGCCCCCCCCCTAGAACACCCCTGTTTACCACTTTCTATAAAACTGTTTTCTTTCTCTTAACACCAAACACCTTCTACGCAGCCTCACTACAACCTACCCCTGTTCAGTTTTCTATGTGAGAAACATGTCCAGCTTCCCGTTAGGGACCTTGGAACCACTTCTGCTCGGATCTTAATCCTTGAAACCGGTGAAGAAAGAAGATTGATCGCTCACTTGACATAAACGTATAACAAGCGCGTCCGAGGGGGGGGGGCTGTGGCTCTGTGCATGTTTACCCCATGTTCATGTGAAGCGTATTCTACTTTTTCATCTTCCAGGGGGTCGGATAGATGGCTAATCAGTCCTCCGGAGGGATAAATACGTAGGAAAAAAACTTTTGGGTTGTTTGGGTGTTCCCTGGTATTCAATATACACTCTTTTTCAAGATGTACAAAAAGTATAGAAAAATACCTAAAAGTAAGCGAAAAACTGCTCAAACTGCGTAAACAACCACATATGCCAGAAAAACAGCTAAAAAAATACAATTAAACACTTGAACTAGTGATTTTGAAGCTGAAAATCTACAAAAACCGTATCAAAATTACCGATTTTGAGTCAAAAATAGGATCTAGATGCACACTGGGTGAACATGCACACAACAGCCCACTTACCTCCTTGATACTTCGTAAGCTTAAAAACCATGACCTTGGCAGCCCCCCCAACTACCCCCACGTCCCACAAACCATGTCACAACCCCCCTCCCTCAGAAACTTCTTCCACCTATAGATAGGGTTCAAACGGGATTGAGTTTTCGGGATGCACATCAGGATTCACTACTTTTCATACTTCGAGATCGGGGTCGTCCTCGGCATCAGGATTCGTATTTTTGCATTTCAGGATCGCGACCCCGATCGGGATTGGGGTTTCGGGATCGGGATCGTGACCACTAAAACCCGCAATATCACCCCATCTGCATCAGGATCACAACCCCGTTTGAACCCTACCTATACATACCTCGACACTATTGATTTGCTCTTTGTACACCCGTTCACCCCAAAAACGTTGTATACCCATGACCCTTCGTTTTTTTTGCTGTCAAAACAATTCACCTTTTTTAGTATTGTATGCTCGAAATGTATCATTTTTTCATCGGCTTTCATTCATGATCGTTTCACGTGGTCGACAATAAACTGATCTCTGAAAGACCCCATCAAAAAAATCATGTGAAAATGAGCACAAAAGCTTTCTGATTAAAAAAAAAGACCTAGTACAAAGTCATGCAGCCTAACGTTAGGACCATCCAGTCACACAATGAGAAAGCACACTCAAGATCATGTACAGTATACTGACCCGAAACCACACGTAGTACAAAAAAGGACCATGTTTCAATCAGTAAAAGGCTGATATACTTTTTATTATTTATCATTACATACTAAAAGTGAAAACCTATCATCAAAACTTTTTTAAACTTTTCCTCCCTTTTTGAAAGCCATTATGGTACCTCTTCATACTAAGTACAAAATATGCGAACTACCGTATTTCCTCGAAATACCCCCGGGGGGTTTATTTTTTCAGAGTGAGAATTTTGAGGGGGGGTTAAACGAGGGGGGGGGGGTATTTCGAGGGGGGGGGTGTTTATTATTTCGCCAGAATTTTTTTGAAAACCAAGTACTAAAATGTCGTCTGAAACGTACGCAGACGTCGAAAATGCAACAAAAATCGCCATTTATAAGACTCTAAAGAGTTGCATAAGTGTGTAGACGTATAATCACTGTTCTCACATAACAGGGTCATCGTTTTTAACGTGCCTTTGTCATTTACGTTCTCTATACACTCAATTTGGGGGGGCTATTTCGAGGGGGGGTTTATAAGTTCATAGTGTCCATTTTGAGGGGGGGTATTTCGAGGGGGGCGGTATTTCGAGGGGGGGGTATTTCGAGGAAATACGGTATACTACAAAGACCCTAGCCAAAAAAGATCACTATACAGTCCAATAACCATGTGTACATAGCGTTCCAACGATATGGCTTTTCGATATCGATAGTCGATATCCGATATTTTTTCCTAAAACTCAATATTCCATATCGATACGATATACAACCTGGATATGGATGTTTCATACGGAATATTGAAAAACGCTCGATATTGGATATTGGATATTCAATACCATATGTTGTTAGAACCCTATCTGTACACCACTATACTTTAACCACATAAACGTCATAAAAAACATAGCGGCGCCACAATTCTTTTATCCAACTTTATCAAAAAGCAAAAACAGTCCACAAAACATGAAAAAAAGGAAAAGTTTGTCAGCAAAGCTTTCCCAAAGTTTAAAAGGATTGATTTATTGTAAAACAAAAAAAACCTTGAAAAACTTTTTAAAAACAGCAACACCTTAGTGTTTCGGCATAATGTAGAACAGTTCAGAAAAATTTTTATAATCCTCACCATGAAACCGTTCCACCTCCATGATTGTAGTCTCGGTGCACAAAGTGGTCTGCGCCTCACTGTCGACAAAAACCGTGCAAATCTGCGTTTTTAACCATTGAACTGACAATCTAAAGATTGACAAGCAAACAACACATAACAACAGGGGTGGTCGAGCTGCATCCCTGAGTCTGATATCATGCCCTCTTTCTGTCTACCTGCCAGGGCCGTATCCAGGGGGGAGCGCGGGGGGGGGGGCTGCAGCCCCCCCTTTCCTGAGGCAAGACCAGAAACTGACCTAAAAATGCGACTTTTTCAACGTCACCGTAAAAAATTTGCGCGTAAGCGCGCATTTCTCACCACATATACCCTATTATCATCAGATTTACTCCATGTCCCTTAAAAACATTATAAAAACACTGAATCCTCACCTTTTTACTCCTTTTGTATGTATATTTACATACATATACAGCATTTGATGGGGCTGTCCCGAACCCCAATTCCGGCATGCTGTATCCGCTACTAATGCCCCCAGCCCCATCACCACATGCCCCATTCTGTACATAAAACGTTAGGGGGGGGGCCTGAGACCCCCCCAGTCGCCAGCCTCTATAAACAAGCAGACCCCCGCCACTGAAAAATCCTGGATACCTCCCTGGTATGTGACAAGCAAACGTTTCCCTTTCCGGCATTATCACTCAAAACAGCTTACTCGCACCACAACTAAGGACTACATTAATAAACCAAACGTGGCCACTTCTACAACATTCTAAAACAATAACCTCATTCTCCTGGTCAGTCCCCAAACCTGATCGACAGGAACCTGTCTCAGTGTTTGTCAAACCATCTACATCAATCTCCATCACGTCATCAGCTTCTTTTTCATCCAGTTGAGTATCCACGACCGGAATAGCCTGTTCGCAAAAGATTGCCTTTACTACACATTTCAAACAAGCTACCTAAACACTGGAATAAGACCCCAGGGAGGACACTTACTTTTTCCTCACATATTTTGGAGGGAGACTTATTCAAGGGACGGACTTATTTGATCGAAAATGACTCCCCCCTTCAATAACTCCCCCCTCCAAAACGTCTGAGCAAAAAAATCACTCCCCTGGGGCATTATTCCAGTGTTTACAATATGTACTTTGTATTGCATCCTTTCATACACATAGGCACGGGTCTCCAGGATTTTGGCCGTCACGGGGGCTGGATAGATAGCAAAACGCTCCTCCGAACGGATAGATAGCTGGAAAGTTTTTGTGCCGGGCGCTGGGCGGGGGGCTTGGGGAGGGGCTCCCGGGCGCAGAATATATAGGCTTTTTCAAGGTTAAGAACGCAGAAAAAAGAAAAAATCCCTAATAATCAGTTAAAAGTAGCCAAAACTAGGTATAAAACGGCTCAAAATAGGTATATAAGTGCAAACCACGATTTTGAACGTGAAAAACAACAAAAAGGTCCAAAAATTTGTGATTTTGACCCAAAATCCGGGCAAAACTTCTCAAAAACGACTCGAGATAGATAGATAGCTGACCGATTTGGGGCGGGGGTAATAGCCAAAAAAAATTGCCTTGCGATAGATAGATAGCTGAGCGGCCTCCGGGATAGATACAAACGTGCGTGTTTAGGGGGCGCGGCCAGCCCCCCCAGCCCCCCCGTAGGAGACCCCTCCACATGCACACTTATTCAGAAACCCCCAGTTATTGAACAGCGCATTTTTTTCTCACATCCCCAACAGGCCAGAGTTATTCAAGGGCCGCGGAGTTATTGGAGCGGCTTCTTATGTCAGTATTCCCCGTATTAAAAGACAAAACGCTTGTAGGATTTTGCCATAAACATCAGTCAAAACATACCTTTTTTTCAACCATCCTTTCTATCAAAAAAACATAATGATAAGGCAATAAAACCCTACATAAAAAGCTCACCAAAAAGTATCCCTCTACTAAAGCAATGCCATACCTGTTTTTTACTCTTTCTCTTCAAAACTACTTTCTCCCTGCACTGCTGAACATCAACCGTGCTCTCAACGCATCTCTCAACCACACTTCCCACCGGCCGGTGCTTAGTACTCCAGGTCATCGGCATACACACCTGCTCTCAATCTCAAACGATTCCACGCATACAGTAAACTGTCAAACACGATGGCCACTTCAAACTCAGCTGTCTACTTCCCAGGGGTCTCCAACATTTTCGCCTTTCCCCGCACTGCATAGATAGCAAACCCCCCTCCCCAGGGATACATACCTAAAAAATGTTTCTGCAAGGCGGCTGGGGGGGGCGTTCCGGGCGGCCTAGCGGGGGCAAAATATATAGCTTTTTCAGTGCATTGAAGCCCGTAACAACAAAAAAACGCTAGTACTTTGTTAAAAGTGCCTAAAAGTAGGTAGTCAAAAACTTTGCCTCGCGATAGATAGATAGCTGAGGGGCCTCCGCCATACATACAGACGTCGCGAATTTCAGGGCGCCACACCCCCCCCAGGACAGCCCCCCTAGCACACCCCTGCCACTTCTGAAACTACAAAAGTTCAAAACATGAAACCATTCCCTTAGGCTGGAAAGATCATGTGCCCTACCTCCACTGTTTTTCTTTCATTTCGCATAACTTATCTCATGTCACATGGATGGGGCGAAGTGCCAAATTTGACATTTTACCACACCCTTGAAACAGTTTGAGACTGCTCCTGGACTACCTTGTTCCCCACACCATCTGGACATTCAGTTTCATCTCTTCCCACTTTGTACTTCAGTGCAAAGTCCCGTGTGAACCTATAAAGCAAAGGTAGAATAAAGCAAATCCCAGGATAAAACGGTACACGACTTTCTTTTTCGTCAAACCTCATACAACCGCATTTTTTCAAGGGGGAACTTATTCAAGCCTTACTTATTCCATGGGTGTTCTTATTTCTAGTCGTTTCCTAGAGATGGGGTGGTTTTCAATCAGGCGTCTCCAGGATTTTGGCGCTCGCGGGCGCTCAATAGTTAGCAAATCACTCCTCCGGAGCAATAGATAGGTGAAAAATGTTTCTGGCAGGGGGCTGGGGGGGGGGGGCCTTGCAGGGGCCTGGCGCGGCCACAATATATACGCTTTGCAACGTTAAGAAGGCAGAAAGGGGAAAAAATCGCTAAGAATCAGTTAAAAGTAGCCAAAAGTAGGTATAAAATGCCAAAAAACAGCTATATAACCATGTATATAGCCAGAAAGCACAATTTTGAAGGTGAAAAACTATAAAAAGTACGAAAACTGGCGATTTTAAGCGAAATTTGGGGCAAAACATCTCAAAAACCACACCAGCTAGATACATAGCTCAGCGATTTGGGGCGGGTGTTTGGGGGTACTAGGAAAAAATTTGCCTCGGAATACATAGATAGCTGACCAGCCTTCCGGATAGATAGATAGCTGCCCGATTTGGCGGAGCGCAGCCCCCCCGCCAGCCCCCCCTAGGAGACCCCTGTCTTCAATACTGCTGTTCATTCATCGCCCGAGCTGTTACTGGGTCGTTTACCATACATAAACCACAAACAAAGCTCTCACCCACATCACCTTACCCCCCTCGCTAAGTAAACCGTAGGAACCCAAAGCAACCATCATTTGAAACATTACTTGACTCTTTACCTTTTTGGTATCCATTCCCCTATCGTCTCACATTTCGGCTTGTAGTCCACAGTTTCGATCCTGAGTAGGTTGTTCCTTATTCAAACAAAGAACGTTTACGCTAAACACACTTCCGTCAACGCAAAACATTACTAGAACAGATGCCAAACCCTACTGTTCTAAAACACTTCAAAAAGAGTCAACTCAAAACACCATCAAAAAAAGACCCTTTTCACTTTCTTTTCACTCCAGACCTCTTCCACTGATGCCTAAACATAAGCGAAGTCTAAAAAGTTCACTAATCTCATTCCCCAATGTTTTCACTTCACTCATATCTCAAAAACACTTAAAAAAGTGTGAAGAAAAAAACGAACAAATGTCCGTAATACACAGACGACCATAATAGACCACCCCCCAAAGCCTACAGCCCCCACCCGTTTCCCCCACCACACCTACAAAAACAGCTGAAACTACACTTTTCTCATATCACATCCTATGCACCTATAACACCTCCTGTGTTCCAAACATAAACAACACAATGCTCTAAAAACCTCACCTTTCAACGTTTTCACTCGTAACAGCCAAAACAATCGGATTCTCCTCTTCACTCATTACACTCAATTCGTTCTGTACCAAGCTCACAGCTGGAGTAACGTATCTGCCACGTTTTTGCATGTGCTTCACCAATCCAAACACGCACTCCAACAACACTGACGGATTCTGAATGGTTGATAGAAAAAATAAACTATTATAACACCATAAAGAAAAACCAAACAAAGAAACCAAGCCACATCTAACTTTGTTGCACATCACCTCAGCCAAACTGCACCTGTTGCCAGAAAACTTTTCCTCATCCAAAAAGTGACTAAATTCAAAAAGACGCCTCCTCACTGAATAATCACAGACAGTGCCCTCATTGACATCAACACGGTGCGGCCAAAACAGCTTGCACAATCTGTTACAGGTAACCATGCATCAATAAACAACCATTTATTTTAAGCTTTTAAAAACACCAACAAAAACCAACTTTGCCAACAAAACACCATCGCTCATAAGCTGCCCAAAGCCTTGCAAGTCATCACATTCCAAATGCATGTCCAGCTAGTACCACTAACAAACCCTGTAAACAGCCATCTAAACGTTACATGTCATAAAAAACCTCAAAACACATGTAAAAAACTGTGAACAGAAAAAGGTCAGTACTTTACAGATCCCTTCCCATCCCTTCTCACACCCTCCACAACACTTTACATTACATTACTTTACATTACATTTACATGTTTTTACAGGGTTTGCGAGTGGAACCTGCTCATTGTAGAACGACCACACCGTTGCCAACATGACATTCTCGTGAGAATCGTCCTGCGTAGTGAAAACCCTACCACCTGAGAAACAACCTCCAGAATAAACGTTTGTTGACCTAAACATACAGTAACAAAAACAACAAAACAAAACCTTTATTTCACACCACGGCCTCGAATACACCCTGCGCACCATCTCCATGAAAGCATAAAAAGTGTACTGCCTGTGCACGGTAAACCGCCACTCTTCTTCACACAGAACACCCCGCATCAGTGGATAGTGACAAATATCTGCTGTGTTCTCCGATTTCTCCCTCTTCATTCGACCCATTTTGACCATTCGTAATTTCAGATTTCGCCAGACTCCTTCAATCGCATTTGAATTGATCCCATCCTTCCGCTTGAACTCCAAATTATGGTTGACCATCTTGTGTTGGTAACCATTCTCCAACAGGCACTTGTAAGCTGACCATGAATCACTGACAATTTTCGCTCCTGAAACGACCATTTCTTACAAATACAAACCACTAAACTTATCCCTATCACAACAAAAAAACAAAAAACAAAGCACACATACATACCCTCAACAACATTCTCCTTGATGATTGCTAACAACGTGCTTTTGTCCCTCCTCCTCACATACTTGTACCTGACCTGAAAGTTAATCAAAGTTATACTATAAAAAAACACCATTATACCACATTGTCAGCTTTTCCTCAGTGAAGAGATACATAATGACACCCCACCATACATATGAACAGGAAACACATGTTCACCCGCCCTTTTTCCACCCTCAACCGCTACCTCCCACACTGCACAAACCTACATACATCTGTTCACGACCTCTAAAAACAGAACAGCTTCACAACACATGCACCCCTTCCACAATCCTAACTGCCTGTATGAAGCCTTAACTCCACCCCCCCTTTCTACACCTCTGAAAAAATTCAAACATCATCAACCACTTCACCCTGAAACACAACCAACAAAAACAACAAAAACCAACATCAGTCACTTTTCCATTGACAACCTCTACTAAGCCAAAAACCCAAGGTCCATCAACAGCGGTGCCATAGTTTTTACTCCTCAGTTCAAACCGATCGCCCAGCCTAGGCCTTCCCTTTCTATTAGCTGACCTTTTCTTCCGGCCACGCATCAAACACTCGTCCATCTATAACGTATCAATCATTACTCTCTGCACCATTTTCATCAAAACAAAACAAAACACCTCAACTATAGAATCTTTTGTCAATCCCATTGGCCTTTGTTCACATTCGATCTGCCTGTTGAAAGACACAATCTGCAAAGCAAACAAAAGAATACAGTACACACCTGTTTCCATGAGAGCGTATTTTGATGAAACATCCTATTCTATCACATACACATTATCAGATATTCATCATTTTTTAATCTCAAACATTGAATAAAAGCATTCAATTCTTTCCATAAAAACAATCTCAAACATTCATATTACAAAATACCTACACTACCTATCTACACAAACAAAAGACCCAAAACCCTTTGAACCCATTAACCACTCACACACCTTAACCTATCCACCAAACATCCAAACCCATCCAACAAACACATCTTCATCAAATTACATTCCATTAAAAAAAAACCCCTCACCTCTCTGCACAAATGTGTCCAGTCAGTCATCGTTGTATGACTTGGCATACTCTTTTTAGACCGCATCAAATCAACATGCAAATAATTGTCACAAACAAATGTCCTTGGCATCCCGACAGACCACCCATACATCAGATATAACATCTGCAAGGAGCACCTCAAAAGTCTAGATTAATGCAAAGCTTAAGATGGTTCGCTGTGCTAAGCTTAAGATGGTTCGCTGTGCTAAGCTTAAGATGGTTCGCTGTGCTAAGCTTAAGATGGTTCGCTGTGCTAAGCTTAAGATGGTTCGCTGTGCTAAGCTTAAGATGGTTCGCTGTGCTAAGCTTAAGATGGTTCGCTGTGCTAAGCTTAAGATGGTTCGCTGTGCTAAGCTTAAGATGGTTCGCTGTGCTAAGCTTAAGATGGTTCGCTGTGCTAAACTTAAACCTAAGCCTAAGCCTAAGCCTAAGCCTAAGCCTAAGCATAAGCCTAAGCATAAGCCTAAACAATAAAGATAACATTTACAAAACCATAAACGTAAGCTTAAGATGGTTCGCTGTGCTAAGCTTAAGATGGTTCGCTGTGCTAAGCTTAAGATGGTTCGCTGTGCTAAGCTTAAGATGGTTCGCTGTGCTAAGCTTAAGATGGTTCGCTGTGCTAAGCTTAAGATGGTTCACTGTGCTAAGCTTAAGATGGTTCGCTGTGCTAAGCTTAAGATGGTTCGCTGTGCTAAGCTTAAGATGGTTCGCTGTGCTAAGCTTAAGATGGTTCGCTGTGCTAAGCTTAAGATGGTTCGCTGTGCTAAACTTAAACCTAAGCCTAAGCCTAAGCCTAAGCCTAAGCCTAAGCATAAGCCTAAACAATAAAGATAACATTTACAAAACCATAAATGTAAGCTTAAGATGGTTCGCTGTGCTAAGCTTAAGATGGTTCGCTGTGCTAAGCTTAAGATGGTTCGCTGTGCTAAGCTTAAGATGGTTCGCTGTGCTAAGCTTAAGATGGTTCGCTGTGCTAAGCTTAAGATGGTTCGCTGTGCTAAGCTTAAGATGGTTCGCTGTGCTAAGCTTAAGATGGTTCGCTGTGCTAAGCTTAAGATGGTTCGCTGTGCTAAGCTTAAGATGGTTCGCTGTGCTAAGCTTAAGATGGTTCGCTGTGCTAAGCTTAAGATGGTTCGCTGTGCTAAGCTTAAGATGGTTCGCTGTGCTAAGCTTAAGATGTTTCGCTGTGCTAAGCTTAAGATGGTTCGCTGTGCTAAGCTTAAGATGGTTCGCTGTGCTAAGCTTAAGATGGTTCGCTGTGCTAAGCTTAAGATGGTTCGCTGTGCTAAGCTTAAGATGGTTCGCTGTGCTAAGCTTAAGATGGTTCGCTGTGCTAAGCTTAAGATGGTTCGCTGTGCTAAGCTTAAGATGGTTCGCTGTGCTAAACTTAAACCTAAGCCTAAGCCTAAGCCTAAGCCTAAGCCTAAGCATAAGCCTAAACAATAAAGATAACATTTACAAAACCATAAATGTAAGCTTAAGATGGTTCGCTGTGCTAAGCTTAAGATGGTTCGCTGTGCTAAGCTTAAGATGGTTCGCTGTGCTAAGCTTAAGATGGTTCGCTGTGCTAAGCTTAAGATGGTTCGCTGTGCTAAGCTTAAGATGGTTCGCTGTGCTAAGCTTAAGATGGTTCGCTGTGCTAAGCTTAAGATGGTTCGCTGTGCTAAGCTTAAGATGGTTCGCTGTGCTAAGCTTAAGATGGTTCGCTGTGCTAAGCTTAAGATGGTTCGCTGTGCTAAGCTTAAGATGGTTCGCTGTGCTAAGCTTAAGATGGTTCGCTGTGCTAAGCTTAAGATGGTTTGCTGTGCTAAGCTTAAGATGGTTCCCTGTGCTAAGCTTAAGATGGTTCGCTGTGCTAAGCTTAAGACGGTGTATCTCACACAAAACCATATCACAAACAGAACAATTCACCAACTTGGCAGACTGTGAGGATTCGGTGCACCCTACCATCCTTTCTCTGCCAAGCAAAAACGCTGTTGTGAGCCAGCGATCGACCCATCCGACAAATGCTACAGCGCGTCAATAATCCAGGCGCACTGGCTGGGTCCCACGTAATGGTACCAGAGTGCACTAACAAATAATGTAAACGTCAATATAAAATGCCAACAAATCCTAAAGAGAGGGCTTTGTGGTAAGACACATAAAGACACACTCCACCTAAACTCTGACTGCATGTAAAGTCCCAGTTCAGGTAAATTCCTATTCAATCCATGCACATTTTCTGTGGGCAATTATCTGTACATGCAAGGTCACTGCACCACCAACGTACTCTACATACCAACAACTTTGCATGGTCCAGGCCGTTCGATAGATACGCATACATATGAAATCGCCTGGGGTCTCCAAGATTTTGGCCTTTGCGGGGGCTGCATAGATAGCAAATCCCTCCTCCCAAGCGATAGATACCTGGATAATTTTTCTGGGGGGGGGGGTTGGGCATTAATACATAGGTGCCCATTTGAGGGCAGGGGCGTTACAGCACAATGATATACTGGTAGAACGACCTCACAGGAACACTTTTTAGTATCAAAGGATAGTGTTGTGTGTGCTGCCAAAGGTGAATAAGGCGTCGTATGTTGCTGTATTATATAATGTTGAGGTAATGTGCTTTGATGTGGCTCCAGAGTGTGTAACTTGACTCCCAAAGTAAGAAGGTTCTTTTATAAGTTTGTTTGATCACTATTCCGTTCCAAGCTTCACCTGAAGTCACCAAAGAATCCAGGTGTGTAAGGTGATATATGAACATGTCGACAAAAAATAGATATTTTTGACACAAATCAGCAATTATTATGCTATCCCATGGCTCCACAGCCATTATATGGTCATGTTTAAGATCACAGAGTACTGCCACTGTCTGATATACCTATATATGTTGACACAAGGTAATATCTGGGAGCTTTTAAAAAAAACGTTTTTTATTTAAAAAACGCTGTTGTTATTAAAACCTCGAGTTAAAAAAACGTTTTTTTCCAACACTAGTTGTGATCGACCTTGATTCATTTCACTGTAACCTCACAGGAACACAGCACAGATGGATAAAAACCCTTTTTTTCAAGGGCCCTCCTTTTTTTTAAAACCACCTTTTTTTAAAAATGCGCTTTTTTTCTTTTTTTCAAAAAATGTCAACTCATTTTCTAGAAAGCTGCCAAACATGGTTGCGAGTCAATGTTTACTTCTGCATCAAATGGGTTGGAAAAAAACCTTTTTTTTACCTCGATGTTTTTTTAAAAAACAACCTTTTTTAAATAAAAAACGTTTTTTTTTAAACTCCCAGATATGACCTAGTGTCCACATATATATGTATATCAGACAGTGGCAATACTCTGTGATCTTAAACATGACCATATAATGGCTGTGGAGCCATGGGATAGCATAATAATTCCTGATTTGTGTCAAAAATATCTGTTTTTTGTCCACATGTTCATATATCACCTTACAGACCTGGATTCTTCGGTGACTTCAGGTGAAGCTTCGAACGGAATAGTGATCAAACAAACTTATAAAAGAACCTTGTTACTTTGGGAGTCAAGTTACACACTGTGGAGCCACATCAAAGCACATTACCTCAACATTATATAATACAGCAACATACAACGCCTTATTCACCTTTGGCAGCACAGACAACACCATACTTTGATACTAAAAATGCCACAAAACCAATGAAAACAACCACCAATTAGGGTTCAAACGGGATTGACTTTTTGGGATCCGGATCAGGATCAGGATTCACTTTTTGAGATTTCGGGATCGGGATTGGAATCGGGATGGGCGTTTCGGGATCCGGATCGGCATTGGTTTTTTGAGGTTTTGGGATCGGGATCGGGATTGGCCGGGATTGGGGTCACGGGATCGGGATCGTGATTGGCATTTTTTCGGGGATCTGGATTGGGGTCTAAGGATAGAGATTTTTGTCACTGTTCTGGCATTCACAGTTGTTCAAAAAGGTCTGAAAAAACTGTTGGATGCCAGAAAAGGGACATAAAATGGACGCTGGGGGTTTGCGTTCACATTTTTGCACGCAAAAATCTTTTTTTCACTTTTTATAAGTTCCACTATTTTTTCCGGGATCGGCATCCCGGACTTGGGAGATTCTCGCGATCGGGATCGGGATTTGAAACTTTTCAGGATCAGGATCGGTATTTTTGGATTTCCAGATCGGGATCGGGATTGGGGTTTCGGGATCGGGATCGCCATGAGGACTGCTGAATCCCGAAATTTCACAGGGTCCGGGATCGGGATCGGGATCCCGTTTGAACCGTACCACTAATGTCATTTTGTGTGTGAAATTGCGCGCTTGCGCGCAAAAATTTTGCAAAATACCTAGTGCTTACACTAAAAATTTTGGCCGATGTTTTTTTTTAATAAAAAAAACATAACAAACACCTACTGCATAGATAAAACAAATTTTTGCAAGTGCTCTTTTTAAAAAAGGGCTCCGACTCTTCGGTTTTTTTTAAAGAAAAAGCGCTTGAAAAAAAAGCGCTTGAAAAAAAGCGCTTGAAAAAAAGCGCTTCAAAAAAAGCGCTGCCCATCCCTACAACAGACACACCTTCATTACTGACTATCCCTCTTTTTAAGATCTTTGACATTTTATACAACATCTCACAAAATGTGCTAGTGCCACCAGAGCACTGGGACCTGAAGCACGGTCCGTAACTGTATGAAAATGTAAACACTCCCTTTTAAAAAGCACCAACTATCTTTGAAATCATAAACTTTCTAACCTGTCACAACTACCTTTGTACCCAACTGGATTGGGTAACAAACCCTCAGACTGCGCAAAACGGATAGCGGCCAATTCACTCTCCATAAAATCCAATCTCCAAAACGCAGGGTTTTCTTTACCAGCTTTCTTATGCGCCACAAATCGCTCGTGGCCATCAGGCTCCGGTGGCTGTACGTGAAAAGAGAAAGACATTTAGAGCAGAAACATTCAAAATAAAGTCGGAAGTTTGAAACGTTTTCCTAACTTTTCCATCTCAACCCTGAAACCTTTTGCAAGCGTCTTTTTCCCAACAAAACACTGCCACGGTCTCCGTTTTTTTAAAAAACAGTCCTCTTTTTAAAAACAGCACTCAAAAAAACTGTCGCGATCCCTAATACCGACATACCACCCCTAATACCGACATACGACAACAAACTAACAGCATGTGGACAATCACTGAAGCCATCAAGATTGGTTCGACGACGATATTTGCCCTCCTTTGACTTTTTTATCACCCTACGTTTGGTGCTTTTTCCGTAGCGTGAACGCACAAACGTGCGATACGGGTACGGCCGGGATGACATTTCATTAAAGCTTTTAGAACTTTACCAAAACAGAAAACTTCCCGCTTATAAAAAATCCCTGTGAAACCTCCCCACATTAATAACAGGCGTCTCCTAGGGGGGGGCCTGGGGGGCGGGCTGCCCCGCCCCCCAAATTTGCCAGCTATCCACCTATCCCGGAGACCGGTCAGCTATCTATGTATCCCCAGGCAAAAACTTACGCCCCCCCACCTACGTGCCTACCTATCTGGACCGATTTTTCAGAAACTTTGTCCCGATTTTTGCTCAAAATCATTAATTTTCATACCATTTTACAGTTTTTCACCTTCAAAATCACGGCTTACACCTATATACATGTTTATATACCTACTTTTAGCCCTTTTTAACCCATTTTTAGCGCTTTTTCCCCTTTTTGCCTTCTATGCACTGGAAAATTGTCCATATTTTGCCCCCGCGAGCCCCCCCAACCCAAGAAATTTTTTCCAGCTATCTATGGCTCCGGAGCAGCGACTTGCTATCTATCCAGCCCCCGGGAGGGCCAAACTCTTGGAGACCCCTGATTAAAAACCAGATAAAATCAAAACACAGATAAATACAGTATTATGGTTTAGTACCAGAGTAGCTTGTACTCAAAGCAACACAAAAACCACACAGTCATAACAAAACCTTTTTATTAATCCACAACAGGCGTACACTAATGGCACTTTGATTAGAACCAAAAAAACACATTAAGAAGCAGTTAATAAACAATGACAATGATACATACATCAAAATCGGCTCTTTCAACTTTGACTACTATCTATAAACAGCGACAATCATACAATGATTAAAATCGCCTATTTTCGCCTTAAGTACTATCACAAAACGGGCACACACAAAAGAATGCATCTATACCTGTGGGCAGGTAAACCCAGTGCACATGTAACCAAAGTTTCCTCTCTTTTCTGTGCACCCATCAAAATCGCCTGTTTTCGCTTTGACTACTATCAATAAACAGTCACAATCATACAACGATTAAAATCGCCTATTTTCGCCTTAACTACTATCACAAAACAGGCACATACAAAACAATGCATGTATACCTGTGCGGATGTAAACCCGGTGCACATGTAACAAAACTTTCCTCTCTTTTCCATGCGCCCAATCCCAATGGCGCCAGCGCTATCAATCCATTCCTGGACCGCTTCAGCGAACCTCTTCCCGCATTGACCGGGCTCACTAAACAAACAGCCCCACGATCCCCACGTCTACATGCACACCGGGTTTACATGCCCAGCGACTTGTTGCGCAAACAAATCGCATAAAAGAGTGCTTAAGAAACACTCACAATCACAAAATGCTTAAAAGGTGTCCTAACAGCAAAAACTGATTTGAAGAAATGCTTGCACAGCAAACATACAACACAACAATTCAGCACTCAGCAAGCAAAACAACAGAAGATCACAAAAAACCCTGAAAACCACAAAGTTACTGTTACAGTTCAAACGAGATTCACTTTTCCGGGGGGGGCTTTTGCAGGCCAGCGGGGGGGGGGGGGGGCGGCCCGGTTGGCCACCTTTCACTATATACACTTTTCCAACATGCACACCAAAAAAACCTTAAAAATCACTATAACTAGCTCAAAACCACCTAGAGACACCTCTACAACTACACATACAGTACAAAAAAATGCTAAAAATAGACAATAATCAACCCAAACTATAATTTTGAATATGAAAGCATAAAAAGGTAACAAAAATAGCCATTTTCAGCTAAAATTCCCCCAAAAATTTTGCCTTCAGAACTAATATATACCGCTCAGCGGGCATCCGCGATACATAGAGACCTGAGGAGACCTCCAGCATACATAGAACACTCTACATTTGGTGAAGTGGTGTAACACCCCCCCCCCCCTTATCACCCCCCTACCTAACCCTGCGATCCAGATTGGGTCTTCAGCATCCAGATTCGCATATGCGCCACAAAATAGCCCATGATTCGGTATCGCGATAAGAATCCCGTTTCAACCCTACTAACCACACCGAAAAACACTTCTTCAATCAATATATCTGAACGTATATCTTGTTTTTCACTTTGCTGCTACTCAAAACCACTTGCACGCTGTTGTCCATCATAGCCAAACTCTTTCCCGTAGTGTCAACCAAACACAATAACATGTAAAACACCATCTGAATGGCCAAACTAAATGGAAGCTTTACCATTGCTTAAAAAAGTCTACCCATCAGGGGTCTCCAAGATTTTGGGCCTTGCGGGGGCTGGATAGATAGCAAATCGCCCCTCCGGAAGGATACATAGCTAAAAAAATTTTCTGGGGGGGCGCTTCGGGGGGGGCCTCGCGGGCGCAAAATATATAGGCTTTTTCAGTCCATAGGATGCTAAAAGGAAAAAATTGCCTGATTATCAGTTAAAAGAACCTTTAAAATGGCTAAAAACACGCATATAACCATGCATATCGCCAGAGACCACAATTTTAAAGCTCAAAAAGTATAAAAAGCTGCGAAAAATGGGCCAAGACTTCTCAAAAGCAGTCGACATAGATAGATCGCTGAGCGATTTGGGGGGGGGCGCTTTTACGCTTAGTACCCAAAAACTTTGCCTCGGGATAGATAGCTGACCGGCCTCCAGCATACATAGATACATACCTGGCACATTTGGGGGGGGAGCCCCCCCCCAGCCCCCCCCCCCCCCCCCGCCTAGGAGACCCCTGATACCCATCCTTATTCATTAATAAAATGACAACTTAAAAGCACAAAAACATTTCTACATATTAAACCCTCCATCAATCTGTGCCATTCAAATGAAACTTTACATGTTTTCGTATGCTTTCCGGCTGGGTATTCAGCACTGCTTTCTGTCCACCTTGATTAGCAGCAAACTCTGGCCCAAAAAGAACGTCATGGTCCTCCGGCGTAAAAAACTGCGTGTTGGTGTACGTACATAAATACATAAATAATTTCTGACACAAAAAGACTGTGTTTCATCTAGCGTTGGAAAAAAAACGTTTTTTTTTAACTCGATGTTTTTTTTAAAAAAAAAACGGGTTTTTTTAAAAGCTCCCAGATATGACCTAGTGTCAACATATATAGGTATATCAGACACTGCCAATACTCTGTGATGTTAAAAATGACCATATAATGGCTGTGGAGCCATGGGATAGCATTATAAGTGGTGAGGTGTGTCAAAAATATCCATTTTTCGTCGACATATCATTCATATATCGCCTTATAGTCGAATGTTCGTGACATCAGGTAAAGTTTGGCACGGAATGGTGATCAAACAAGGTTATAAAAGGAGGTTGTTACTTTGGGAGTGAAGTTACACACTGTGCAGGTACATGGAAGCACATTACCTCAATATTATATATTACAGCAACATATGTCGGCTTATTCACCCATGGTAGCACATAGAAATGGATCTTTTCATACTAAAAATGCAACAAAACCAATGAAAACGATATTCGATATCGCTATTTTTTCAAAATTTTTCATATTGATATTCGATATGAAAACACAGTCGATATCCGATATTCGATACCATATATCGTCCCAACCCTAGCCACAACGACCCATTCTAAACAATTTCGAATCAACTACCCTGTTTAAAAAAGAACGCACCCTTGTTACCCGATGAACACTTTGAGCCAAAGCTATAGCGTCACTGGGATCTTCATTCTCATCCTCAAGCAACTCCTCAATAGCACAAAGGTCATCGACCAGCTCCAACTTGGCACCAAACACCACATTGTTCACCGAAAAAAAACTGTGGTACCTGCGGTAGGACAAAAAGACACAAATTAAACATCGTTTATAAAAGCGAAAAATAACCATCAAAGTTTTACTCACATCACCTGTCCAGGTTTAAGAACAAACAGTTGAAATGGCACACACTTTACCACAGCGTCATCTTTAACGATAAACGTAAACGATACTTCCCCATAACACTCCCGCCGTTCATCAAGATCCCCAAACCCTACAGACCCAGAAACACCAATAGCCGCATCAACAGGCCAGACAAAATCGACCACATCCATAGTCATAAGCCTACTAAACCAGACCTTGAAGTGCCAAATGTAACACCATAATACTTTAAAAAAAGCTGAAACAGAAACTGCCTTTTCCCACCACAAAAACAGAAAAAACACCTGCACACTAACCCTACCTCCAACAGAACCCCACCTAAAAAGGAGGCTCTCTCTCACTGCACGTGAATTGGTACTATACCAGCGGGTTTGTAGATGTAGACCCCCACGGGCCTTCATATAGATAGCAAACCCCTCCTCCCGAGACTTAGATAGCTGAAATGTTTCCTGGGCCAAGTTCCGCGTGGCATTTGCGGGGGGCCGGAATTCCCAGGAGTTCACTAAAAGTAGCCCAAAAATACCTAAAGATAAGTATATAACCACATACATAGCCAAAACAGACCATAAGGGGGGCTGGGAGGGGGGCGTCCCATGCGGGCTCCCGGGGCTACACTGACACTTAATGTCACAGTTTAACAGGCTTACAACTATCACCAGCAGTTGGCGATCATCATCCTTGAATAGTTTGATAGAATCCTCCAACGTAAAGCTCTCGACCAACGCATATTCGTGATCCATCTGAATAAGGAAAACGTATAAATAAAAGCAAAAGCATCACATGTAACATCACACGCCCCTCCCCACTACTTTTACATGTTCAACGCCACACCACCTCACCTACCCTCTACCCAACCCATCCATTTTCACCATTACACTCCACCCACAACTAGGGTTCAAACGGGATTGACTTTTCGGGATCGGGATCGGGATCGGGATTCACTTTTTGAGATTTCGGGATCGGGATCGGGATCGGGATTGGGGTTTCGGGATCGGGATCGGGATCGGGATTGTTTTTTTTGCGATTTCGGGATCGGGATCGGGATCGGGATTGGCCGGGATTGGGGTCACGGGATCGGGATCGGGATTGGGATAGGCATTTTTCCGGGATCGGGATTGGGTTCTAGGGATAGAGATTTTGGCCATTTTTCTGGCATTCACAGTTGTTCATAAAGGTCTCAAAACACTGTTGGATGCCAGAAAAGTGGCATAAAATTGACGCTGGGGGTTTGCATCCACTTTTTTGAATGCAAAAACGTCATTATTTCACTTCTTATAATTTCCACTAATTTTTCCGGGATCGGGATCCCGGACTTGGGAGTTTCTCGGGATCGGGATTTGAAAATTTTCGGGATCGGGATCGGGATCGGGATTGGTATTTTTGAGATTTCGGGATCGGGATCGGGATCGGGATTGGGGTTTCGGGATCGGGATCGGGATCGGGACTGGTAAATCCCGGAATTTCACGGGATCCGGGATCGGGATCGGGATCCCGTTTGAACCCTACCCACAACCAATCCATTCCACCTGTTACCCACATAAAAGATCAAACCAACTATGTACAAAGAAGTCCAATCGGGTGAAAAAAACTGCAACAGACTCCGCCCTTTCAGCCAGCGAAAAGCGTACCCGTTTTCACCCAGAAAAAACAATGGCCATTCTCGACCACAATACGGCCCGAACAGCAACAGGCCAGCCAACCTCTCAGAACACAACTGAGGCGTACAATCCCAAAAGTCGACAAGTCCAAAACATGAAAAATTTGAGTTAGAACCGGAAACGTCATCTGGTCCTACTTCCCGACGTTTTTCATCATTTTCCATAAATATTTTGAGCTCACATTCCCATATGGCATACTGCCACACATGACATTTTTGACGAAAAATACAAAAAAAAGAGAAACAACTCAACAAGTCCGCTTAGTTTTGCACTAAAAGTCGATAAGTCCATGCTCCGAATCCTTTTTTTGGATTAAAAATACAAAAAATGTCATTAGTCCACTATCGCCACCCATTTCTAAAACTCGACAAGCGCATAAATCTCCGATAACACAGGACAAACGCGAGCGGCAACAAAAAAATTATTCCCTACAAGTAGGCGATAAGTCCATTACGGTCCCAAAAACACTTTTGCTCTGACTGAATCTAATTTCATGGACACCCCATCTTTCACATATACGTTGAGATTACCAGCTGAAAATTTGACACTTTACTCTCAACATATGGAACTTAATGGAAAGCATGACAGAGAGCCAAATTAGACACCCATCTACTGCCTAAAATAGAGTTTAAAGCTTAAAACGCGATTTACTCAAGATCCCATTTTCTGGACTTGTCCACTTTTACAATTACACCCCTCAACTCTAAAACACACAATAAAAAACGGTAAAAAATAAGCAACACAACGAAATAGTAATTGCCACAGTAAGCAGCAAAAAAGATGTTTAGCAAACAAAAACTCTTCACTATCCAACACATCAACTCTTTACGTTTAACTTTCATTGTCTTTGTCCACAAAGCCAGTACCGCCACAAAAGAAAACAATGCAAGTGTATACAGCTAACAATTTGACTAGGGTTGGGACAATATGGCTTTTCGATATCGATATTCGATATTTTTTTCTCAAACACGATATTCCATATCGACACGATATGCACGCTCGATACCGATATTCCATATTAAAAAACGCTTGATATTCGATATCCATATTTTCAAATTTTCGATATTTTGCTTTTGGTATACCAACACATAACTCATTTAACATATCGAATTTCTATTTGATCACAAAGCCAACTGATCATCTCTACTGAAAAGTACATGATACAAATTTAAATCGCATATCCGATATTCTATACGATATATCGTCCCAACCCTAAATTTCACTACTATCAATAAACAGGCACAATCATACAACCATTAAAATTGGCTATTTTTGCCTTAAGTAGTATCACAAAACAGCCACACACAAAAGAATGCATATATACCTGTGCCCACATAAACCCCGTGCACATGTAACCACTGCTCAACATGTACATAAAGTTTCAGGGGGGGGGGGGGTCCAGCGAACCCCTCCCCCATTGACACCGCTCACTAAACAAAGAGCCCCACAATCCTCACCTCTACATGCACACCAGGTTTACATGTGCAGCGACTTGTCCCACAAACCAATGACATAAAAGAGGGCTTAAGAAACACTCACAATGACAAAATCCTTAAAAGGCATCAGCTGAACCTTCACTAGAATGATAAGAGGCCCAACATTTTGCCCTTTCCTAGCAGTAATCGCACTTTGCTTAGAACAAAAAAAACACGTCAAGAAAGATTTAATAAACATTAACAATGATACAACCATTGAAACCCCCATTTTTGCCTTGACTACTATCAATAAACAATGACAATGATACAACCATTAAAATCGGCTATTTTTGCCTTAACTACTATCACGAAACAGGCACACATAAAACAATGCATGTATACCTGTACGCATGTAAACCCTGTGCACATGTAACCAAAGTTTCCTGTCTTTTCCATCACTCATCTATATTAAAAAAACACTCCTCCTACTATCTATTCTCTACAAAACAAACCCAATACACTCCCCCTTAATCAATATTGATGTACTCGAGTACCTGTAGATAGATATCACGGATTAGTCCAGCCAATCACAATGACCCCACCGCTATCACTCCATTCCTCAACATGTACCTAAATTTTCAGGGGGTGCGGTTCAGCAAACCCCTCCCCGCCTTCACCCCCCGCAGTAAAGAAAGACCCCCTGATCCTCATGTCTACATGCACAGCGGGTTTACATGCGCGCGGACTTCTACGCCTAAGGAATCACATAAAAGACGATTAAGAAACACTGACAATGAATGCATCCTTAAAAGGCGTCAGCTGAGCCTTCACTAGTACGATAACAGGGCCCGTGTTTTGCGCTTTTTTAGGAGCACTGTTGCGCCCCACCCCCACAAAAACACCACCACTCTTGCGCTGCCCATCCACAAAATCACCAGCACTGTTATGATCGGCGTCCACAAAATCAGCACCAGTGTTGTCCTGGGCCCCCACAACATCACTACCACCAGGGCCATATCCAGGGCAGGCGGGGGGGCTCCAGCCCCCCCCTTCCCAGGGCGAGACCAGAAAAAGACCAAAAATCTGACTTTTTCAACGTTAGGCTAAAAAAATTTCCGCGCAAGCTCGCATTTTCACCACACATAACGTATTATCATCAGATTTGCTCCATGTGGCTGAAAAAACTTATAAATACACTGAATGGTCAGCTTTTTCCTGCATTTCTATGTATATTTACATACATACAGACCGTTCCATGGTGCTGGCACCAACACCAATTGCGCCACAGCGTGCCCCTACTAGTCGCGCAAGCACCATGACCACATCCCGCCATTCTGTAGGTAAAACTGTACGAGGGGGGGGGGCTGAGCCCCCCCCAACTCGCCGGCCTCCATAAACAAGCAGCCCCCCCCGCTCAAAAATCCTGGATACGTCCCTGACTACCACTCTTCTCGTCCACATCCACAGAATCATCCCAGTCGATATTCGCCAACCAATCCATATCCGCACCATCTGCGCAAAGAGACTTTTCTCTACAAGAACACAACATCAGGACCTATGCGGGCCAGGGGCTGCATCGAGCCCGTCTGGGGGCGGGGCCTACACGGAACTACTCTACAAGATTTTGGCCCTGGTGGGGCCTACATACATAGCAAATCGCTCCTCCGAAGCGATAGCTACCTGAAAAAGTTTTGTCGGCAGCGGACCTGGGGGAAAGCTAGGGGGGGGGCCTCGCCGGCCCAAAACATATAGGCTTTTTCAGTCCATAGAAGGCCAAAAGGGGAAAAATCACTAATTATTGCTTAAAACTAGCCAAAATTAGGTTTAAAACGCAAAAAAGACACATAACCATCCATATAGCCCCAGAGTATCATTTTCAACCCGAAAAACTATAAAAACGTGTGAAAATAGGGCATTTTTAGCAAAAACCACGGTAAAATTTCTCAAAAACCACTCCAGATAGATGGATAGCTGAGCAACTGCGCTGCGGGTCTTTGGGGGTAGTAGCCAAAAACTTTCCCTCGGCATACCTAGATAGCTGAGCGGCGTTCCGCATAAACAGATAGCTGGCCAATTTGGGGGCCACTTCAGATACATTCTAAATTTGTCCTCCGGACCATAGATACATGAAACAAACTTCGGTCGGGGGGGGGGGGGTTGAAGGGCCTTTGGGCAGGGCTCCAATATATACCCTATTTTTACCTTTAGAAACTAAAAAAAGACCTAAAAACACCCACTTTAAGTCAACCTACACTCACAGTACACCTACCATACAACACAACTGAAAAATTGAACCTGATTGAGAAACATCCTTCTTCTGGCGACTCTGCTCCACCTTCTTATATTCAAGCTCGGATTGTTGCAGCGCCCATTTCAAAGCCTTATCCTCATCATAACTGCCAGCTTCTGCACCGCAGCCTGCAAAAAGAAATTTTCTTAAGTTGGAGAAAAAATTGACAAAATAAATAATATTGAGAAAACATATTCATTGATTACTGATAAGCTTTTCTATCTACATATGTTTTCCATACATCATCAAGAAAACTTTTTCAAAACAAACACCAACAAACACAACTAGAACACAAACACCACATCTGTCTATGAGTTTCAACCTTATATACTCGAAAAACTACAAAAAAAACTGCTTTTCGGCCAAAAGTGCTCAAAAATAAACGAGAAAACCTCAACCTGCTGCGCAAACTTCTATCTTCTGACGCTCCTCCTGCAACTGTTTATACTCAATCTCGGATTGCTGCAGCGCATACTGCAAAGCTGTTTCCTCATCATAACCGCCCCCCTCTGAGCTCGCTCCTGCAAAAGAGAACAATTTCCAGTTATCATATTTTGTCCAAACCCAACAGACTTTATTTTTCTACACACAAAATTTTCTACCCCCCGTGTTTCCACCCCCCGGGGCTCAAAGTTCAGGGGGCCCCACTGCTATTGATGGCCGCGCACTCGTACGCACATCTAGGGTTCAAACAGGATCCCGATCCCGCATACGGTGAAATTCCGGGATTTACCACTCCCGAACCCCATCCTCAAACCTCAATCCCGATCCCGATCCTGAAATCCAAAAATACCAATCCCGATCCCCATCCCAAAAACTTTCAAATCCCGATCCCGATCCCGAGAATCTCCCAAGTCCGGGATCCCGATCCCAAAAAAAATAGTGGAACTTATAAAAAGTGAAAAAAGACATTTTTGCGTGCAAAAATCTGAACGCAAACCCCCAGCGTCCATTTTATGTCACTTTTCTGGCATGCAACAGTGTTTTCAAACCTTTTTGAACAACTGTGAATGCCAGAACACTGACAAAAATCTCTATCCCTAAACCCCAATCCGATCCCCAAAAAATGCCAATCCCGATCCTGATCCCGAAACCTCAAAATACCAACCCGTTCCCGATCCCGAAACCACAATCCCGATCCCAATCCCAAAATAAGTCAATCTCTATCCCGATCCCTAAGACAATCCCGTTTGAACCCTACGCACATCTGTTGCAGCGGCCTCCTAGGGGGAGCGTACCCCCCCCCCCCCCCAAATCCCCCACCTATCTACCTATCCCGGAGGCCCGACAACTATCTATCTATCCCGAGACTAAAACTTTGGCTACTACTCCCTTACCCCCCGCCAAATCGCTCAGCTACCTAGCTATCTGGAGCGATTTTACACAAACTTTGTCCCAATTTTTGCTCAAAACAATTTATTTTCAAACCATTTTATAGTTTTTCACTTTGAAAATCGCAGCTTTCACCTATATACATCTTTATATACCTATTTTTAGTCATTTTTAGCCCGTTTTTAGCGATTTCTGCCTTCTATCTACCGAAAAACCCTCCATATTTTGCCCCCCGAGCCCCCCCCAAGGTCCCCCCCCCGGAGAAAAGTTTTCCACCTATCCATCCCTCCGCAGCACCAATTTCCTATCAATCCAGGCCCCGCCAGGCCCAAAATCTTCCACACCCCTCATCTGTTGGTTATGCACCTTTGCCCGTTTTCGTCACTTGACACTTTTTCAAGCCATCTTCAGATATGAGTCAACTGAAAAAAAGCTCCCCAATGATATCAGTGAACTTTTTCAGTTGACTGATATCTCAAAATCACTTGAAAAAGCGTCAACTCAAAAACCCGCCAAACGTGCATAAGCTCCACATCTGCCTATCACGTCTCCCCTTATTGATGGCCGTTTTGACGCGCCTACTTGCACCCCAACTGTTTCCAGCCGTAGGAAAACCTCAACCACACACACACACACACACACACACACACTATCCACAAAACTTAAAAGAAACCTTTAAAAACCTTTTAACTCATTACCAATTAAAGCCTGGGTCTTGCGACGTTTTCGGTCACATGACCTAAACACATCCCTTGATTCTTTCAGGGCAGCCTGCAAAAATTCATCTTCATCTTCATCGTACTCCGCCTCAGACACAACAGCTGTAGACGAACTGCCATCATCCTCGCTCTCTTCCACATCAGACATGTCCATCGTAGATGAAGAGCCTTCAATTAATTAAAACCCTTTTCTAATACACAGTGAAGCACAGGTTAAAACTACCCCTTTCCCCCAAAAAAACAACAAACAAACAAAACACCTAGG